>JAOTON010000985.1:0-600000 GCA_034440635.1 Lepas anatifera | reverse complement strand
CTAAGGTCAGTTACGAGCCATGACCTCCATCAGAAATACATGGGAAAATGGTTTGAACTGAATAACTTAGTAATGTACGGTGAAATAGCGCTTACTTTAACTTTATTAGACTGGCCTTGTCTTTGCGATTCTACTGATATGTAATTTGACCTAATTTGATATTGACCTGACCTCAGGTCAGGTCAAATGCCATATTTGACCTGATCTGATCTAACAAGGTCATGTTATATATCATTAGATTCGACGTGTTGGGAGTATTCCATTGGTTTAAATGGTTTTGCTCTATCTTTACTTGTTAAGATGTCATGACCGAAAACCGTCATTTACGTTATCCCTACGACGACATGTGTTGACCTCTAGTGACCTTAAATGTGACCTGACTAAAAAAATGGCTCAATATTTATGATAGAGAAGTGGATGGGCTACCCAACGCCGTTTACCGTTTTTTGCTATCTAGCGTGGTTCTCAAGATCTTAGGGGGGAGGCGGGTACCCGCCTGCCCTCCCGTCAAAGCGAAGGTGGCTCAGACCCTCGTCAATGTGCGTGTTAACTCATATTTCCCTCTTCCGATAAATTTTTAAGAAATGCGCAGGGTTAGTCCGCGCAAGAGTACGCACTTAAATTTCTAAAGGCTTTCACTTTTCTTTTATAAGTCTAACAGCTAATATTGTTGTGTGGTTGTTTAGCCTGAAAAATTTTCTATGTATGGTCCCTGTTTCAACTCGATGTCTCTGAAAGGAACTCGCCATGAGCCCATCAAAAATAAAAGTCACGTGCGTACTCTTGACGGAGTGGGTCGGGAAGAGTACGCAAGAGAGGCGGCTGGACTATGCATTGATGCCTCGCTGTGCTTTAGGTGCATAGGCCATGTCGCGAATATATTTTGTCGCCAAACTAGGTGTTTGTATGATGTTATATCCTTCTAAATATACAATAACTATGTTGCAACGTTTGGTTTTCCAAATATGAATTACGGAATCTGTCCCAAACGAAAATCAAATTTTCCTATCTCTTAAGCATGCGCACTCTTGCTCAATGGTCTACTGCTTACTCTTGCCGGACATGCTCCCGTGGAAAGAAAGTTTTCATAAGCATGTTGGCAGGTGTTTTAGCGTGAGCTTCGGTCCTGGAGCACACTCCTAGCTCAGCTTTCTTTCTGATGAGAGACTGTAATACAATATTTTTGATAATAGAAGCATGGTCTAAAAGTCTACCTAGTTAAGAAATAATTCTTCAAGGATGCCCAGAAATCTATTTTGTTCTGTACTCCCGCGGGAAGAACAGGAGCAGGTTGAATTTTGGTATACAGGTTAGGCGCTGACCTTGCTTTTTTATACCAGGGTATCCACCATCTCAGCAGTTGCTAAGTAACCAAAACAGCTGCTGCGTACTCTAATCTCCTGTGTACTCTTACCCACCCTTACCCTACGTCATAAGTTTCTACTTGGCACCGAACGCAGGCAGCCCCAAGGTCTAAACTTCATAGCCTGATGGTATGACGTACCTAATTCTCACCGGCAGAGAGGGAGGTCATGGCCATAGAGTACACGAGTCGACCACAACCAGTGACGGATCCAGGGGGCCCAGGGGCCGGGCCCCCTTAGCTCCCAAGCGCCCCAGTAGAGCTTAGCTCATATCGGGCGCCGAAGGCCCGATAGAGTGGCGCCCTGTACCCATCTCGTGCGCCAAGGTGGTAGATACCACTTATTCCACTTGAATTAACACATACTCCTAAAACCATGGCAAAGCGCCCTGCCCAAACATTAGACGCCTTTACTGGTCTTTTGCGCCCCAGTAAAATGTTCCAGATGAAATTTAGAAAGCTAACAAAAGCGCCCCGGCAAAGAAAAGGCGCCACTAGATAGCAAGATTGCGCCATGGGGAACTAATACATTCCGAGTAGCCTAGGCGCCCCTGGATGAAGCGCCCCAGGTAGCCTAGACGCCCCGGATGAAGCGCCCCCAGGTAGCCCAGGCGCCCCGATGAAGCGCCCTACGGATATCATATGCGCCCTTGGCTAGGAAGGCGCCCGGCCAGCAAAGGCAAATCTTGGTAACATATGTACCCCGGACAGCAAAAGCGTCCCTTAGATAGAAGTAGGCGCTTAGGAAAATAAAATGCTCACCTTGGGTGAAAAAGGCGCCCTTGATAGCCTAGGTGCCCACTGAAAAAGGCGTTACGGATGTCATATGCACCCTTGGATAGCAAAGGCGCCCTGGGTAGCAAAGGCGCCCCTAGGACGGCACCCTTCGATAGAAAATCCGCCTTTGGATAGCCTAGGCGCCCCTGGATGAAGCGCCCTACGGATATCACATGCGCCCTGTTCTAGGAAAGGCGCCCCTGGGCGCAAAGGCAAATCTTGGTAACCTAGGTGCTCTGGACAGCATAAGCGCCCCTTAGATAGAAATAGGTGCTTAGGAATAGAAATGCTCACCTTGGTAGAGAAAGGCGCCTGATAGCCTAGGCGCCCACTGGAAAAAAACGCCTTACGGATGTCGTATGCACCCTTATAGCAAAGGCGCCCCTGGACAGCAAAGACAACCCTGATAACACAAGTGCTGTGGACAGCAAAGGCGCCCCTGAGCAAAGGCGCCCCAGGAAGGCACCCCTTCGATAGAAAAGCCGCCTTTGGATAGCCTAGGCGCCCGGATGAAGCGCCCTACGGATATCATATGCGCCCTTGGCAAGGAAAGGCGCCCCTGCAGCAAAGTCAAATCTTGGTAACATATGTACCCCGTACAGCACAAGCGCCCCTTAGATAGAAGTAGGCGCCCTAGAAAATAAAATGCTCACCTTGGGCAGAAAAATGCGCCCTTGATAGCCTAGGCGCCCACTGGAAAAGCGCCCCACAGATATCATAGGCGCCCTGCTAGGAAAGGCGCCCTGGGCGCAAAGGCAAATCTTGGTAACATATGTACCCCGCACAGCATAAGCGCCCCTTAGATAGAAGTAGGCGCCTTAGGAAAATAAAATGCTCACCTTGGCAGAAAAAGGCGCCCTTGATAGCCTAGGCGTCCACTGGAAAAAGCGCCCTACGGATATCATAGGCGCCATTGGCTAGAAGGCGCCCTGGGCAGCAAGGAAAATCTTGGTAACATAGTACCCCGTACAGCATAAGCGCCCTAGATAGAAGTAGGCGCTTTAGGAAAATAAAATGCCACCTTGAGCAGAAAAAGGCGCCCTGATAGCCTGGGCGCCCACTGGAAAAACGCCCTATGGATGTCATATGCACCCTGATAGCAAAGGAGCCCGGACAGCAAACACAACCCGATAACAAAGTGCTGGGACGGCAAAGGCGCCCCTAGCAAGGGCCCCTAGGAAGGCACCCTTAGATAGAAAAGCCGCCTTGATAGCCTAGGCGCCCGGAAAACTAGGAGCCGAGAAGGAAAACGAGCGCCCCACTGGGAAATACAGGCTCCCTCTGATAACATAGATGCCCCTTATCCACCTTCAGCTGCCTGGATTGGACACGCCCCCAAACAAAGGCGCCCTGACAAAAGCCGCCTCCTGGTATCAAAGGCGCCCTAGATAACATATGCGCCCCTTAGATAGAAATAGGTGCTCCAGGAAAGCAAAATGCGCCCCTTGGTTAAGAAAGGTGCCCTGATAGCAAAGGCGTCCCGACAGCAAAGGCAAATCTGGGAAACATAGGGCCCTGACAGAATAGGAGCCCCTTAGAAAAATAGGCACTTAAGGAAAATAAATGCAACCCTTGGATAAAAAGCCCTTGATAGTCCAGGCACCCACTGGATAAAGCGCCCACGGATATCATAGCACTTTGGAGGCGCCACTGACAGCAAAGACAACCCTGGACACAAGTGCTTTGGACAGCAAAGGTGCCCCTAGGAAGGCACCCCTTCGATAGTAAAGGCGCCTTTGGATAGCCTAGGCGCTCTCTAGATAAACTAGGTGCTTGAGAAGGAAAATGAGCGCCCCATTGGAAAGTACAGGCTCCCTCTGTATAACATAGATGGCCCTTATCCATCTTCAGCTACCTGGATTGGAGCAGCGTCCCTCAAGAGCAAAGGCGCCGCTGGACAAAAGGCGTCTCCGTATTTCAAGGGCACTCCTAGATAATATATGCACCCCTTACATAGAAATAGGCACTTCAGGGACGTGAAAGGCGGCCTTTGGTTAGGACGGCGCCCTTGGACACCTAGGCGCCCTCTGCATAAAGCGCCCTACATATATCATATGTGCCCTTGGATAGCAAAGGCGCCCCTGGACAGCAAAGTTAACCCTTCTTGAAATAGATGATCTGGACAGCATAGGCGGTCATGGATAAACTAGGCGCCTGAGAAAAAAACAAGCGCCTCACCTGAGAGTACAGGCGCCCCCAGGATATCATAGGTGTCCCTTTCCATCTTCAGCTTCCCTATTGTCTATGGTTTGGCACACCTATCCGACAGTCGTGCGCTCTGTTACAGGGCTCGAGCGCTCAATTTGAGCATGGACTGCCTTAAACCACATTTCGTAAACCTATAACTGAAGGCTTAGTGCTCCATCGCTGCAACCGGGTGTCTTTTTCAGTATGTGCGCCCCACTTCCGAGAACGCTGCCCTCACCAACCAGCAGTCCTCCCCGCTAAGCAGATGAGCGCCTCTTTCTGATAACTAGTCACTTTATTTCAGTGTTCGAGCGCCTTATTTCAGAATTTTTATTCTCCATCTATTTTGGGCTCCTCCTGGATTGCAGAGGCGCCCCCTCAAGTGCAAAGGCGCACCTGGATAGAAAAGTGCGCCCCATGTTTGCAAAGGCGCTCCAAGACAGCATATGCGCCGCTTAGATGGAAATAGGCACTCCATTAAAGTAAAATGTTCCCTTTGGGTAGCAAAGGCGCCCCTTAACAGCGAAGGCAGCCCCAGATAACAAAGGTTCTCTGGACAGCATACGTGCCCTTTAATAAACAGGTGCCGAAAGAAAAAATAGCGCCTCACCGGAGACAAAAGCACCCAGGATAACGTAGGGGCATGTATTTCAATCATGTCTGTGATTGAAAAATACATCTAGACAGCATATGCGCCCCTGGATAGAAAGACACCCCGGGCAGTAACGGCGCCCCTGGAAAGCAATAGTGCGCCCCTGTGGAGAAAAACCGCCTCCTGAATAACCCAGGCACCGCCCCCGAAATATCAGATGCCCGTGGATAGAGCAGACTGCCTTGAATAAAACAGCGGCCCTGGATAGTAAAGGCGCCCTTTGATAGCATAAGCGTTCCTTAGCAACAATATGGGCGCTACATGAGCTCAAGGTTCACGCGCACCTAAGCCCAATAATAGAGCAATCAATCGATGCCAAAGCATTCCTTAAAGCACGGGCGCCAAACTTCCTGAGAAGTAAGGGCGCCTCTGGGTAGCAAAGGCGACCCTCGACAGTGGTGTAGGTATTCCTGAATAACAGCAGCGTCCCTTGATAAGAATAGCCCCAAGATGGCACAGGTACCCTGCTGATAGGAAAAGCGCCCCTGAATATCAGAGGCACCCTCTGAATGAGGTGCCCATGGAAAGCATAAGGGCGCCCTATGTATAGCAAATTGCCGCCCCTAGATAGCCTAAGCGCCCCTTGCATAGGGTAGGCGCCACTGGGTAGCATAGGTTACCTTGAATAAAAATACGCCCCTAAATACCAAGGTGAACCTGGATAAGAAAAAGCCCCCTGGCCACTGGGTATCAAAGGCACCCCGAACAGCAAAGATGCCCCTGGATAGCTAGGTTGCGTCCATTGGGGAGCGAAGGCGCCCTGGGGGCACAGGGGCCTCATCGAAGCAAAGGCCCCTCCAGAGAGCATAGGTGTCCCTGATGAGCACAGGTACTCCTGGACAGCCCCTAAATGACGTTGCATAATGTTACGACACCTATTATGACGCATGCAATTACATCAAAGTACAGGTTATTCAGTGTTTAGATCCAGGTTACAGGTCAATTTTAAAGGTCACTGGCCTTGATGATCAATGCTTGATCAAAGGTCATTGGTAAGCTTGGGCACAGCGCTAGTTATAGCGTAAATTAGGCCTAATTTGTTGGGTTGTGCCGTAATAGGTCAATGACCTTGAAGGACCTTGACCTCAAAAATTTCAGACATTGTTTAGAGCCTTCCCTTTTGGCCTCAGTCCTGTTCTAGAGTATTCACGCCCCGTTCCGGCCCGTTGGGGGGTGCTTGAACACCCCTTGAGGTCTCCCAGTGGCACGAAAAAACGTCGGCGCGAAGCGACACAGTACTTGTCACCCCTTATCATTGATCAATTCCGCAACTTTCCCTCAAAATTTAAGGTTGTGTCATCTCAGGTCAGGTCACCAGCGCCGTTCAAGTGACCTCATCCCAAAAATGTTTAAGGTGGCGTAAGTAAGAAAAGGGTGAACCTATCGAATTCAAGCTTGTACCATATAATGGGCCCAAAAAGTACTAATAGATTTATCCCGGGATTTTTCCATCGATGACCTCGACATCGATGACAGGTACGAATCATGACCTCTCCATTGAAAATGCATGGGGTAAAACGGAAATTTGCCGAAAAATTGTTCTATGTCTGCAGACGCCGCTTCGAATACCTTCGGATTCCCCAAATCATAGTATCCTAGGCCTCTTTATCGGTTCATGTTGCAAGTTTAGACATATTACCTCTGAGAGTTTATCTGGGGCTTCCTAAGCAGGTATTAAGACTTGGGTCAATTGCTTTGCAGGAAATATTGATAAAACCCGTATTTGGATACCATTTTTATTGCTATTGTGACTTGATTCATATGCATACTGACTATGCTAGGCTAGATGGTGACCTTGACCTACCCATAGGTCAGGTCATTTTTATGTTTTGACCTAGTATAGTCATATTATGCATTATTTGATGATTCGCCGTAACGAGAGGAAGCGAAGTGTGCCTAAAAATGATTCTAGCTCAACTCTGGCAGATGCTAGAGTATATAGACAGAGACATGTTGTAAGCTTTGTCTCGGGGAGGGACCCCAGCGCTGATCCCTGGAAAAATCTGCAATGGCCCCCAGGGGCCCTCAGGAGTCAGGAAATCTGGCGTGGGTGGAATCCGGTAGGAAGGATTTTGGGTCTCCAAAATCAGCTGAGGGGCCCGTGCCAGTTAGGGGACCTAGATAAAGGCGCCCGACGAGCTCATTTGACCTCAGTGCCAACACAGGATTCTCAAGACCAGCGTGGGGTGCCTACCTATCTAAACGGTTTCTAAATAGGCTCAGGGACCCAAAACTAACCCAGGGGTTCAGTTTTCAACTCATGGGGCCCAGGCACTCTGAGGGGAACCTGCAGAAGCTTAGAAGGCCCATAAAACTAATAGGGCCAGACTAGCTAGGTGGCTCGCCGAACTAGTGTCCAGATACGCACAGCGGGCCCCAAACAAGCTGAAGGGATCTATATCAGTTAAACGAAAACGATACCAACCCAGGGACAATGACCAGCTTAAGGGACACTAATCCAGCTTAGGGCTCAGAGCTCAGAGCTCCAGTTTTTAGCTCAGAGGGCCCAGGACCTGTTGATGGGGCCCTATATCAATAAAAGGGCCCCGAAAAGCTTAATTGGCTTCAGCGGCGACATATAGGTTTCAAGTTCAGTGTGAGAGCCTAGTTAACTAAAGCGGTCCTAGATCAGCTGAGGGGACTCGATATAAACTCAGGAAGTCACCAAAAACTCAGGGGCCCAGGCCCGCAGAGGTTCTGCGGCCTATGAGGCTCAGGTTAGCGTCAATCGGGTATTTCAGTATGGAGCCGTTAGCCAGGACAACTGTGATAAGTGGAGGTGGTGGATACTACGCCCCAGTTTTTGCCATGACCGAAGATAACTGTATTATTTGCTCATCGTGCTTCAGTTAGCGTCAGTGGGTGCTTTCAGCATTTTCTACCAAGGTACCAGTCGTTAGCTGGCCCGAAATATGCTTGATGGTAAACATGAAGATGTCATCACTAAGGGGAAGCCTTCATGAAAATAAGCATTTACAAATCCTTTTTAAACGCGTTTTCATTGACACTGGCCGCCTTTTGGGTGGTAAATTGGCCAGTGGCGGATCCAGGGGGCAAAAATGACATTCCCCAAACGGAAAAGCTCGGGACAAAACTATGTTTTCGCCCCCAAAGCGATCGACCTCCTTTTTCCCCCTACTCCTTTTTAGTTTATAAGCAAGATTTTGGTGTTTCAACTCTTAACTTCAAACAGAACATAATTTGATAAGATGTTCCCTGGCCTGTCCCCTCGAATCCGGAAATGTAAAAACACTGAAGATTATATATTCGGGCACAACCCTTCATCAGAATCATGGAGTAAATATCAATAATTCTCAGTTATAGTGTAGCCAGCCTTTGGATAGGAAGAAGTATCTCGAGCCCTTTTTGGGTTTTCGTGTGAAATACCCCAAAATTCTTCCGGTAAGTGATATAGGTGGCGCAGCTTTTGACTGCGTGACGTTTTTTTGCTTTTCGACTGTGGTTTGTCCCTTCCAAACCGACCGGCTAGATCCGCGACTGAAATTGGCGCCCCTCAGGTTCGGCGCCCCCAGGTTCGGCGCCCTCCGAGCCTGGGCCCCCCTTAACGAAATCCTAGATCCGTCACTGACCACAACATGGTCTGATAGTACTTCCCCGTCATACTAACCACCCCACTCTGGCCCAGGTACATGATTGACATGGGGACTTAACTTTTTCGTCTTTGTCATCAGTATTTGAATGCATCCAAGTGAATTCGGGAAATAGACACCGAATGTGGATTACCAAACGAGCTGAAATAACTCAACACATGAAATAACGAAAAGCCAAAAAAAACAGAACTGCAGCCCACTCCAGCGCACTAGCACCCAGTTGATCGCAGTGGCTGTATAGCTCGTCTGATTGGTCACCGCGGCTGAACAACCCGCCTGATTGGCCACTGCGGCTGTGCAGCCCGCCTGATTGGTCACCGCGGCTGAACAACCCGCCTGATTGGCCACTGCGGCTGTGCAGCCCGCCTGATTGGTCACTGCGGCTATACAACCCGCCTGATTGGTCACCGCGGCTATACAACCCGCGTGGTTGGTCGCGGTGGCAGTACAACCCGCCTGATTGGTCACGGCGGCTGTATAATCCCCCTGATTGGTCACGGTGGCAGTACAACCCGCCTGATTGGTCACCGCGGCTGTATAACCCGACTGACTGCGCACGCTGCCATCGGGCTGAGACAATGAGAGGCCATCTCTGTTGTTGTCATCGGCCGCCGTACCGTGCTCCTTTGCCGTCTTTGAGCGTGTGTCTGTACCAGCATTCGCACAAAACAGGCCGGCCCGATGTCACAAGCCGTGGTCGCGTTCGGTCTCACGGTTAGGCAAACGAGGAAACGACAGGCCGCGTCAGTGGCGGCCGGTTTCAACACCGCTGCTGTCTTCCTGCTTAATCGAGACACATCTATGTCGCTTCGGTGCGGAACAATGAGATCGCGCCACAGTATATTATCAACGTCAAATGATAGGGTTTCAGAAGTTTCACCGCCCATGGAAACCATGGGATAAGCCCTGAGCGTATAAGTGTGGGAACCAGGGGCGCAGCCAGGGGGGCACAGGGGGCACGTGCCCCCCATCGGTGCCGGGGTGCCCTTTTGATTGCCAGGTGGTGTGCCCTCTTTGGGCCGTGCCGCTCGAAATTTAGTACCCTACGTCGTTGAGCCTAGATGGAACTAGACTGCATTTAGTGATTTAAGCTATTGTTTGATAATTAAGTGCCTTTTTGGTCAGTTAGGGCATTCTGTCGCCTTTCCAAGCACCCGGGAAGAGTAAAGGCACGTAATCCGTTTCCAGATAATGCCTCATCGTCGCCAATAATCGTATGGGCAGAGCAAATCTGGTGCCCCTTGACCTCATCTGGTGCCCCCTGAGCGCTGGTCTTGAACCCTGGAGCTGATCATGTGCCCTCTGAGCTGATCTGATGCCCTTGTAGTCAATCTGGTGCCCCCCTGAGAAAATAATTGTGCCTTCTGAATCTATATAATGTTCTCTGAGTTAGTCTGATGCCTCCGAGCTTGCCTGGTGCCCTATTAGCTGTTTAGTGCCCCTTGAGCTGATCCGGGCCCCCTGAACTTATTTAATACCTCCCGTAGTTTATCTACTGTCCAGGGCCACAGCCAGGGGACACAGGGGGCACGTGCCCCCATCGGTGCCGGGTGCCCTTTTGATTGCCAGATGGTGTACCCCCTTTGGGCCGTGCCGCTCGAAATTTAGTGCCCTACGCCGTTGAACCTAGACGGAACTAGGCCGCATTTAGCGATTTCAACTATTGTTTGACAATTAAGTGCCTTTTTGGTCACCTAAAACATTCTGTCGCCTTTCCAAGCACCCGGGAATAGTATAGGCACGTAATCCGTTTCCAGATAATGCCTCATCGTCGCCAATAATCGTACGGGTGGAGCTCATCTGGTGCCCCTGGAGGTGATCAGGTGCCTTCTGAGCTGATCTGATGCCCTCGTAGTCAATCTGGTGCCCCCCTCCCCTGAATAAATAATTGTGCTTTCTGAACCTATAAAATACTCTCTGAGTTAGTTTGATGCCTCCGAGCTTGCCTGGAGTCTTTTTAGCTGTTTTAGTGCCCCTTGAGCTGATCCGGGCCCTCTGAGCTTATTTAATGCCTCCCGGAGTTTATCTACTGTCCAGGGGGGCACAGGGGGCACGTGCCCCCATCGGTGCCGGGTGCCCTTTTGATTGCCAGGTGGTGTACCCCCTTTGGGCCGTGCCGCTCGAAATTTAGTGCCCTACGCCGTTGAACCTAGACGGAACTAGGCCGCATTTAGCGATTTCAACTATTGTTTGACAATTAAGTGCCTTTTTGGTCACCTAAAACATTCTGTCGCCTTTCCAAGCACCCGGGAATAGTATAGGCACGTAATCCGTTTCCAGATAATGCCTCATCGTCGCCAATAATCGTACGGGTGGAGCTCATCTGGTGCCCCCTGGAGGTGATCATGTGCCTTCTGAGCTGATCTGATGCCCTCGTAGTCAATCTGGTGCCCCCCTCCCCTGAATAAATAATTGTGCCTTCTGAACCTATAAAATACTCTCTGAGTTAGTTTGATGCCTCCGAGCTTGCCTGGAGTCCTTTTAGCTGTTTTAGTGCCCCTTGAGCTGATCCGGGCCCTCTGAGCTTATTTAATGCCTCCCGGAGTTGATCTACTGTCCAGGGGTGCAGCCAGGAAGGCACAGGGGGCACGTGCCCCCATCACTGCAGGGGTGCTCTTTTGATTGCCAGGTGGTGTACCCAATTTGGGCCGTGCCGCTCGAAATCTAGTGCCCTAGCCGTTGAACCTAGATGTAACTGGACCGCATGTAGCGATCGAAACTATTGTTGGACAACTTAATACCTTTCTCGGTCAGCTAGGGTATTCTATCGCCTTTCCAAGCACCCGGGAAGAGTATGGGCACCTAGTATGTGTCCACCTAATGCCTCATTGTCGCCAATAATCGTACGGGTAAAGCCGATGTGGTGCTCCTTGAGCTAATCTCGTGGCCTCTCAGCTGGTCTTGGCCCCTTGAGCTGATTACTTACCCTCTAAGCTGATCTGGTGCCCCTGAGTAAATCGAGTGCCCCACGGAGCAAATAATTGTGCCTCCTGAACCTATATAATGCTCTCTGAGTTAGTGTAATGCTTCCGAGCTTGTTTGGTGCCCTAATAGCTGATTTAGTGCCCCTTGAGCTGATTCGGGCCCCCGAGCTGATCTCATGCCTCCCCAAGTTGATTCCGTCTCCTAAGTCAATATGGTGCCTCTTCAGCTGATTAGGTGCCCCCTCAGCTGATTATTGATGTCTCCTTAGATAGCCTGGTGCCCCCCTGAGCTGGTTTGGTGGGCCCTGAGCCCACCTTGTGTCCCCTGAGCTGTTATGTTGCTCCCTGAGCTGATTTAGGCTCCTGCCATAGTCCGGGGGCTGGAAGCTGATCTGAGCCCCCGAGCGGATCGATCTGGTGCCACCTGAGATGCAATAATGCCCCTGAGTCGATCTGGTACCTCCTGAGTCCATCTGGTGCCCTCTGAGCTAATCTGGTGCCTGAGCTAAGCTGACCTGGGCCTCCTTACGTGATTTCATGAGCAGCTCTAAAGCCCTGGGCTGAGCTGGGCCCACAGAGGCTGATGAGGCTTGAGATTGTATGGGGCTCCTGAGCTGATTAAGTACCTCCTGACTTGATCTGGTATTCCCGAGCTGGTCGTGGACCACTGATCTGATTGTTTGTACCCTAAGCTAATCTGGTGCCCTATGGGCATCTGGTGTCCCCTGAGCAGCTCTGGGGCTTTTGAACTGATTGGGCCCCGAGCTGGTGAGGGATCCCTGAGCTGATTTAGTACCCCTGACTTGAACTTGCCCCCTGAGCTGATCGATCTGGTGCACCCTGAGCAGATATACTGCCCCCTGAACTTAACTAATGCCCCCTGAGTCGATCTGGTGCCTGCTGAGTCATCAGTGTGTCTCCTGAGCCCATCTGATTCCCTCTGAGCTAGTCTGGTGCTACATTGCTAGTATGGTGCCCTTTAAGCTGACCTGGACCTCCTGGTGTGATTACGTGATTTCCTGAGCAGCTCCCAGGCCCTGGGCTGAGCTGGGCCCACAGGGGTTGGTGAGGGCCCCTGAGATGGTATGGGGCTCCTCAGCTGATTAAGTGCCTCCTGACTTGATCTGGTATTCCCGAGCTGATCTGGGCCCCGAGCTGGTCGGGGACCACTGATCTGATTATTTGTCCCCGAGGCTGATCTGGTGCCCTATGGGCCGATCTGGTGTTCCCTGAGCAGCTCTGGGGCTTTTGAACTGCTTGGGCCCCGAGCTGGTGAGGGATTCCTGAGCTGATTTAGTGGCCCTGACTTGATCCTGTCCCCTGACCTGACTTGAGGCCCCTGAACTGATCTGGGGCCCCAAGAGCTGATCTGGGGCCCAAGAGTGGGTCTAGGTTCTGAGTGTACCCTGAGCTGGTCTGGGCGCTGAGCTTGTGAGAGCCCCTAAGTTGGCTTGAGGTCCTCCTGAGGTGATCTGGCACCTTAAACTGTTCTGGGGCTTCTTGAACTGGTTTGAGGCCCTATGAGCCTATCTGTGGCCCATGAGCTAGTCTGATGACCACATCTCTGGGACCAATGAGCTAGTCTAGTCCCTGGGTGAAGAATGAGCTGCTCTGTGGCCTGATCTACATCAGGGGCCCCTGAGGTGGTCTTGAATAGACAGATAATAATAACACAAGGCCAACTCCCATCATTTCGGGGCGGGTTCACTGAGCTAGTTTAGTCCCTGGAGGCACAACTGGGGGATGGGGGAAGCTGCTCTGGGGGCCTCTGATCCACATTTGGGGGCCCCAGAGCTGGTCTTGAATAGATGGGGAATAAGAACACAATGGAAACTCCCCTTGTAAAACGGAGCTAACGAGGAATGAGGAATCTCTAAAACGGCCTGTGATACCTAGGCACCCCAGGTTATATAAATTGCTTATTATATTGGTGGATTCTGGGAAGGGATGATAAAAAGGCATGTGCCCCTGAGCTCAGAGCACAGTCCCCTAAACCAGGATTTCTACAAATTAATTTAAATGAAGAACTAGTTGTTACAATTGTCAGCCCTGTCACGCCATCCCCATCTAAGCCACCGGCCTGTTCACCTTTTATTTACTCTTAACTGGGACCGATCCTTGAGAATATGGAACTTAATAAGCGAGTTCAAAAGGTATCTCCCAAATTTTTCCGGCAGCAAAAATGTGTTCTTCCAAAGACACTATGCCACTCCTCGTCCCACGGCCATTGTGGGAGGCAAGGAACTTAATCCGTGTTCAGCCAGGGCTCACTCGTCACGACAAAACCAGTGGGCATAACAAAAAAGTTTTCGACTCCAATATGCCTTAACCTGCACATTGTAACAGATATCACATGCTCCGCTGATGTTAAGTATTTGCATTAGTTGGCTGTCCTTAAATCTATCCCAAAAAGTAGTGTTTTGGCTACTTCCATGGCATTTTGGCGATATTTTGTTCCTTTTTTCGGTTTTAATCGAATTTTCCTTCTCCGTCAATGATTTCTTTGCATTTTTATTGAACCAAAGATGCCCAAAAAATGATATAAACAAAGATATAGTAAGTTTTTTAGGTTACGTTAAAAAGTGCCCTTTTTTCCCCGGGGTGCCCCTCAAAGTTGGTGTGCCCCCCCCATACGAAAGCTCTGGCTGCGCCCCTGGTGGGAACGGTGCGGACAGGGGCGCCGTGGATCCCAGCGTTTATCTTTTCAACCATGAATCCTATGGCTTTGAACGGAAAGATAGGGAATATGTCATGTGTCCCTCCCTTTCCCATAAAAGGGCCATCTTTGTTCTATGGTTTTGCAAATAGCCGAGAGTTTCTGGAAAATTTTACGACATAGATATCTATCTATTTCTAACCGCTACCTACCACTCCGCTACTGCTACATTTTGTTAAGTATAAAGCACTACTAAAGAACAAATTTTTCTGCATTGTTCTTTTTGAATACATTCCAAGGACGAATACGGACTATGTGTATATTATATTCAAAACTAGAAGTTTTCTTGTAAAGTATCGAAACAAAGTCATACAACAAAAACATTTATTTAATCTCTTGTTGTGTTTCTAGTTGAGAAAACATTTACCTGAATACTCAACTCATTTTTGGGGAGTGCCGGTCCCCTTAACAGGATGCCAGCAGCGGTAGCGCCTTTTAATTATTTTGGGTCCACTACCCGTACTCTGATTTTTTTGGTTATGGAAACCGCTGCCGCTACACCGCTATTATTTGGAGAGTCTGCAAACAGCGTTAAAGTTTCACCGAACAGCTAAAACTCTCCCCTGTTTTCCAGTTCCATATTTTGCAAATCAGCCCGGTTGTTGAAAGGAGGAGAAGAGGGCTCCACAGTATACTCCTGGGCTTGTGAACAAGGGTGATGCTGGTCAAATATGTGGGGAATAGACCGAGTTGTGTACTCTGGTGGTCACGCTGAGCTGCGCCCACGGCTCCAGACAGTGCTTCGGAGGTGCTCCCTGGGACGAGGGGTGCCTATGTAAGGGTTGAACGGCTACACGACCAATCACCTCAGGTCGGACTCAGCCCTCTGTGGACGATCGGCAGGTGCCGTGTGCCCCGCCTATCTCACCTGCTGTCGAACTGGCGCCTGCGTGGGAACCGGCTCGTCGGCGTAGTCGTAGTCGTAATCGGCGTAGAGCGGATCAGCGGCGGCGGCTGGTGCCGCGGCAGGCTTCCTCCGCTCCACCGCCGTCTCCGCCGGCCTCCCAGTGTCCTGGTAGTCGTAGTAGTCGTAGATAGGCGGCTGGGGGCGACGGCGAACGGGTCTGCGGCGTCCCCCCACGCCAGGCCGCCGCCGCCGCACGCCGGGACGCCGCCGCACCGGACGACGCGTCGTCGTCGTCGTTGTGGTAGTTGTGGTAGTT
The DNA here is from genome assembly GCA_034440635.1 of Lepas anatifera. Classification (NCBI taxonomy): domain Eukaryota; kingdom Metazoa; phylum Arthropoda; class Thecostraca; family Lepadidae; genus Lepas; species Lepas anatifera. The sequence continues at coordinate 584,607 of JAOTON010000985.1, read as the reverse complement.
TCAGGTTCGTCGTAAGCGGGGTAGTCGTAGTCAGGGTAATCATAGTCGTAGTCGTAGTCGTAGTCTGGAGCTGGGCGCCTCTGGAAGGGCCGCTTGCGCTTTGGCTCTACGGTGGTGGTGAATTTGTACAGCGGCTCGTTTCTGTAAGACAAAGAACACAAAATCCGGTCAGTTGAAGAAGCTTGCCAACCAATACAAAGTCTCAAAACTTGTTCGTCCGTTTTCTTTCAGCCTGTTTAAATGAGCAGTGAAGTTTTTTGTGCTTAACATCTCACCATGTTCTGAGGTCATTAAACATCGGCGGCAGAAAGAAGTAAGGCAGACCTTGGCTAGGACAAGGCGAAGCATACTGCTTGAGTGAACCCAGTCTATCTAAATAACATTTAGGAGCAAATCCAAAGGGCGATGATGCAGCAGCCCCATAATTCTATCACCACCCAAAGGCTGGTCCGGGGGGCAAGGGGGGGGCACTCCGCCCTCCCAACGATCACTAGTCATGTATCTGCCTATGTCACCAATTCCTGCAAAGTTATCAATCCAAATCGTAAAATTCTTAAATTCTTCTTAAGTTCCAGAGGACCTCTTTGGGGCCACAGGACGGCACATACAACATGAGCCTGTAGAGTGGCCTAAGACACCGCGATTTCAAGAATAAGAAGCTGTCCTAGAGCATATCTGCAGAAATAGGGCCATTTTTCGGCAAAGTCCCATTTTCCTCATGTATTCTCAATGAACGCGTCATGGCCCTTGCCTGACACTAAGTCATCGATATTTTTCCGAGGTGGCTGAAAAACCATTCGCTGCTTAAAAACGTTCCAAGACTACATTGAAAGGAAATGTGGCACCTTTGTCGAATCCAGGAATTTAGTGTAATTCGGGGCATTTTTAGCCGAAAATCATGAAAACGTCTATGACTTTCCTGAAAAAATGTACAATGAGCTCAATGTTTTGATTTTTAACATGCTCCTGTAGGGTGAAAAATAAACCTCTGCCCGTGGATGACGTCATGATATGGCAACTTCTACCATATCCAATAGGCTTCAAGGGCCTCAATTGTCTGATTACTCACCGTGACGTCAGCGCAGTCGTCACACCAACAGCTGACAACTGTTGTCGCCTGGCTGGGGTAGATTTGGGGTACATTTCAGGCAGATTTTTCGCTTTTATCCACGGAAGCTTTGAGTTTCAAGACAAATGATATATTGAATACCGGGTTTTCCGGCATGCTTTAGGGGAGAGTGGGGTAAGATGCCCCATTGGATAAGACGCCCTATCCCCTCTTTTGGCAATCTGGGCCACCACTGGTAAATAATATGGTTCTTGGTCGAAAGCAGAGGCTTCGATTGTTTCTTGCGCAAAAACTCAATTCACTCCTGTGATTTGCTTCAAGCTGGTGGGTAAGTCTTTATTTCGATGCTTTTCTAAGAAAAAATTGCCCACATAGGTTGCAGATATCTCGAAAAGTATTGGATGCGTGCTTTGTTTGATTTCGCATTACGAATGATGGCACATTCAACTTATTAACTGAGCATTTCCCTTGAGTGTATTAATTGTATGATTTTTGCCCTTTAGGTTTTATCTAGTTTGGGTACAGATGGGAAAGATGCCCCCTCAACGAATGGGGTAAGATGCCCCATGGGCAACTTTCCCGGTGGAAAGGGGGCGTCTTTACCCAGAGCAATATAACGCCATTTCTTGGAGTAAACAACTGTGTGTTTAACTTGGGGTTAGTCCAAACCTTACCCACGGGCAGCGCCACGGAATTGTAACTGGGGGGCTACGGACCCTGGACTGGTGATGGCGGGGGGGGACATGAACTTTAAATTGACCGTCTTTGAAAAAGCTAATGCCCATGAAGCTCATGAACAAATTTACGGAGGTCAAAGCAGGTAGGTAATAGAGAAACAATAAAAACCTAGGTCGATTCCCAAAACTTGTCGGGAGATGTCATCACGGATTGGCGAGTTAGGGGATCCGTCCTCCCGTTCCTGTCCTATGCTTTCGACGCGCATGACCGTACGTGTTAAATAAGAGCACACTTCAATCTGTCGCTTTGTGACTAACCTTTGCAATTAAAGGCCTCGCACCTGAACCCAGGCTACTAACGCAAGGAATCCCATAACAGCCAAATTTTGTGGTTGGTGCTTTCATTCGATAAAGCGAATCCCAGCTCAATCATTAAAAACTTTGAGACAATTGTTTGGGAGTTCACCGGATCTGGCCTGATGCCTCAATCGGAGATAACCTCATGGCGGGTTCAGATCAAACTGGTGTGGTGGAGGCGCAAAACAATTAAATTAAAATTGAAAAAAACGTAAAACATATTTTAAACCAAAATTGGCCAAAATCGGTCAATTTTGGCCAATTAGGAAGGGGCTATGCCTGAACTGTTTACCCTGGATTCGCCTATGAATGAGCTAGACCTGAAATATTCCACATGGTTAATCCTGCCAAAGCTCCGTACCTGATCTCTTATGTCGTCCCTACATTTGCCATCCCGGTAGCCCAGTTGGTAGAGCTTTGGGCTCCGGCCCGCTGCTCAGGAACGTGCAGTGGCAGTGTATGTCCAGGCTTGGGATCGGTTCCCCTGAGACGCTCCGGCGCTCAATAGTTAACCCAACGTAGGTCGGCTGGCAACTGACTGGTGAGAGGGTGACCTGAGCGGGGCGGCCGTCCCTGTGGTTTGTGGGATGTTTAACTTTGACTTAAATCAAATCTTCATTACAGGAGTTGCTCGCTCCAATGGTAGGGCTAGGGTCTCCGCGACAAGACCATTGATGACTTTAGCGAGATTCCGACTAAAAAAGCCGAACTTGCAACAACATGCATATAAAAAAGGCTCTGGAAGATAGACTAGAAAGGGGCTGCGAAAGCAAATGTATCTAAAAAGACGTAGACGAGGCAGGCAATAGCGATATAAGGAAAGAAAGACAGTGGGCATGACGATAACAGATACCTCATCTGCGGAGTGAGTTGTGTTCTCTCGTACAAAGAATAGATCGAGTGTACTGCCTGGGAAGGCTGGGCCTGTGTGCCTTGACGAGAATGCTAAGGTGGCTGTGCGCCATAAATGATAGACTGGGAGCCTGTAACGGTTAGTGGGAGGAAGCTTCGAGTCACCACAAGCCATTTTTGCTCTCTGAAGTGAATGTTTTTGTAGAGGAGAACCGTGTAGCGCGCCCCCTTAAGCTTTAATCGTCATTGTGGCTAAAGTATACAAAAAGGGACGATAAAGTGGTGCTGAAATTGTTGCTTGAACATTTTTCTACCAAACTACACTACCTTTTGCAAGATATTTACCATTTTCTTCACATGCATTCGATTTTCCCGAGACATTGCAAAGGGGCGTCTTACAATCAGGGTAAGGTAAGATGCCTCCCCGGGGGCGTCTTAACTACGCGCAGTATCGATATAATGTGGTTCAGCTCTGGAGACTCGTTAAGCTGGTTACACAAAAGTGAGGATCGGATGAAGTTAGCATCAAAGGCATGTTTCTATAGCGCACACATACGAATTGACAGCTTTCAGTTGCTCTCATTTATTGATCCTTTTAAATGGCAAAAACAACTTCTAAAACAGGACTGGTTGAAGTCACAATGAGGACTGAAACTCGCACTAATCTACTCGACTCGAACGCTAAACTACTCGACTTGAACTCGCGGCTCGAACGCTGAACTTCTCGACTCAAACTCGCGACTCGAACGCTAAAAGACTCGACTCGAACTCGCGACTCGAACGCTAAACAACTCGACTCGAACTGGCGACTCGAACGCTAAACTACTCGACTCGAACTCGCGACTTGAGCTCGAAAACTAAAACTGGCTAACTATGAAGAGCAGGAGGTTTAGATGACATTAAACCTGTCCCGGACGGCAGAAGTCGCACACATACACCACCTGGGTCTCTTCAAAGTCTGTGCAAGGAACACATGCCCACTTTTTACAAACGCCACAACGGACCCACTCCTCACACGATAGGCGGTACTGCATGTTGCAGATAAGGTATGCAGTGTTGTCGCTTGCTAGCTCACGATTTGTACCAGCTTCGGATGACTGTTTCTGATTTTTTTATGGTTTACTCTTACTAGCAATTACATTCTTTGGCCTTCTCTTCGATTCTAGCTGCTTTTTCACAGGTGATGATGTAAGAATGACAGCGCTTTGGGCTCGGCGAGAACGCTTTCTGGGCTGTGCTTTCGGGGAAGAGCACAGCATCTCCAGAGCATCTGCCGGATCATGTCGCTTTCCTTCGAGGTTCTCGTCTCCACCCGAAGCGATCCCGATTCCAGATGGTCCAGGCCGTGATTCATCGGGGCCCTCGCCCCCACCTGCAGCGGTTCCGCCTTCAGACGTTTCGAATCGTGGCTCTGCAGCGCACTCGCCCTCCTTCCCGGTGGGAAAGGCGTCTGGGTACTCCTCCTCAGTCATGAATGATGGCGCAAAGTCACCCTCCGTGAACGTTTCGTTGTCATACGGCCAGATGCCGCTGGACTCAAATCCTTTCACAACCTTCTCAGCCGAGGCACACTTGAGGTACGCAGTGGAAAATATGCTTGCCATCTCGTACTCCGTGACTCTTCTGCCAGGGCGTCCTGACATCCAGTTGTCGACGGCGTTGTTGTATGCTGCCTTCAAAGGCTTGAACCAAGCCACATCAAGCGGCTGCATCCGGTGCGTGCAGTGTGGCGGCAACGTGAGGAGGTTAATTCCATGTTCACGAGCCAAATCAATGGCCTGAAGGCTCTTGTGACTGAAGTGGCCATCCAATATTATCAGCTGCTTGCTCTCCGTGGATGGTCTTACAACGGCGATAAAGTGGCGAAGCCACTGCATGAAACCATCATAGTCAGTCCAACCGGACTTGGTGCATGCTCCAGTAGCTCCTGGAGGCGCCCCGTTCATCAGTGATGGATTCATCTTTGCCCGAGGGAAGATCATCATCGGTGGCAGGAATTGTCCAGCAGCATTCGCCGCACACAGTACAGTGACCGTTCGGCCTTTTTCGGCACTTGTTATCTTCCCCACTTGCTTTTTACCCTTCGGAGCTATAATGTTGGCTGGCTTCTGCACGGACGATATGCCTGTTTCGTCCATGTTCCATATTTGCAATGGGCCGTACTTATTCTTGTCTATAAGCTCCTTGTACAGCTCGTAGAAGCGGCGAACTTGTTCTCGATTGAATCCCACGGCTCGTGCCAGGCTGGTTGGCTCCGGCTTTCGTATACCCAAGTATGGGTGGCGGTGAAGGAATCCGCGCAACCATTCCTTTCCGGCCATTTTGGATGCAGTTGAGAAGCGGTGCTTGACACCGAGTTTTTCTGCATATTCGAAAGCAATGTGTCGGATGTCGAATGTTGTCAATCCGTAGAGGGCTCTTTCCATTTCTTTGATTTTGTCCACCAACAATCCTTCCTGTTCGGCTGTGAATTCACAACTGAAGCGTCCAAGATTGATCATTCCAGGAGACCTTACTTTCCCATCCCGATGTCTTCTGAGAGTTTTTGCGGGTACGCCCCATCGTCTAGAAACGCTCCTCACTGATAGGCCATTTTGGATTTCTTCCAATGCTTTCTGAAGATTCTCTTTTCCATAGTCACTTCTGTTCGTTGTTCTTCTCCGAGCCATTTTCTGCAAAATAAGGAGAGGATCACGGAAAGTTAGGATAGAAATTAACCTTGGAATTGTTACCAGAACCTTGGTTATAGGTACTACAACTGCAATGGCATCACAAAGGAACTTTACTAAAAGGCACGGACGCTGGACTGGCGATAACAGGAGTTGGTATCGAATTTCTGGCACAATGGCAAACGTGGAAGGCAGCATTACACTTCACCACCAAATTAATGGTACATTTACCTACGTGAGTTCACGCAGGCAACAGGGAAGAATTAGAGCAAATGAAAATAATACGGGTTAAGTCTCAAAACTTTCAGTGGAAACCTCCAGGCGCCGATCCAGGATCGCCGATGGGAGGGGGCACATCGCCGAGGGGGCGTCAGTTTTGGCCCAGGGGGCGCAATTTTTGGCCCAGGGGGCGCCCAAATCTATCAAATGGGCGCCAAATCCTATTGCGGGACGCCAATTTTTGCATCCTGGGGGGGGTGGGAGCGAGAATTTTATTTCCTCGCAGACCTAGTGTAAAGCAACTTTTCAGGGGGCGCCATCGACCTTCAGGGGCGCCGAGGGTCGATCGGGAGGGGGACGTGTCCCCCCTTGCCCCCTGGATCCGCGCCTGGAAACCTCCCTCTTATTGTTTCGCAGGCTGGTGGCGAGGACGGGTCAAAGGATGGGGGGCGAAGGCAAAGACACAATTTTTAGACTGAAAAAGCGCTCCTAAGGACTAGTGTACACTAGGTCTGCGGGCAGAAAATTTACCGCTGCCACCGTTCCCAGGATGCAAACTAGGCGCACTTCGTTTAAAAAGCGAACACAAAAACCAGTAAATTTTTGGTTGAGAGGCAAAAAATTATCGGCTCCAACCCACTCTTTAGGATGCGATACTAGGCGCCCTCTGAGGCTTCGCCCGCTCCCTTTTTCAAAATCCTAGATACATCACTGACTAGGCGGATACAGTCTCCCAATCAGTACGAACGTCTTTACTGCCGTGAGACGATGTGTCCCAAGCTTTCGACGCCCATGTGCAATTCCACAGAACAGTTTATCAAGTACGTTTCACATGTCAAAGGCAGATGCAGCTAAGATGCCCCACCAGATTGTAAGATGCCCCGTGGGGCATCTTACACGCATTGTGGGTGGGGCGTCTTGCAATTTTGAAACATTCTTGATCACCTTAAAATTTACACCAGAAGACATATGTGGCGCATCAACAAGTAGCACTGTTGTCGATAAACATTGCAATTTAAAAGGATGACGGCTTTAAAAAGCTATTCTTAAGATACTCTCTGTCCTGTGACACATTTAAAAGCTGGTTTCAACAAAAGAAAATGCAAGAGAACACATAATGAGACCTCAAAAATGACCAACGCTCACACCTCAACCAAATTTCGGCCTTCGCCTCCCGGAAAGGTCTTCTGCTTTGCAAGGACTTTAGATAAACGAAAAAACCAAGAGTCTTTTTATTTGAAGGCATGGGCGTCTTACCGACCCTGGGCATCTTGCACGGTTCTCCCCTACTTAACAACATCTGGCCCACATTTCTTATAAAATGGGGACTTGAAACAAAGAGAACACAGAAAAGACAAGGTAGGCGATTTAGGGGAGGTTCTCAGAAACCTCGTACCAGTTTACCAGCTTCGTTTCGTACTTCGTTGTTTGTGAGTGTGTGTGATTTTATATTACTTTTATGGTATGCTTTTATCCTTGATTTTTATCGTTAGTCTTACGTAACTTTGTTTTATCATTTGACGTGGAAACATGAAAAACCACCTAGGTACACGTTTTATCAATGTGTGTGGATGCTTCTAAATACATTCTGACTTCTGAATAATATTTAAATGATTACCAATGAAGCTAAGAACTACAAAAAAGCTAATTCATCAACGATATACCAAAATGGGGTAAGATACCCAGGGGTGGGGCATCTTACCAAGCCCCAGGGGCGTCTTACCCACCCGATGGGGTAAGACGCCCCTTTGCAAGCCTCTAGTAAAATCATAATAGTTAGAACATATGATAATTATCAGCAATTTCATCGACTCTATAAGGAAGATAAATGATCATACTACGACTTGGCATCTAAACCAGCGCTGTTGGTACCGCGGTTATTCTAAAATCCGGATTTCCCTAAACCCTGGGCATCTTACCCCACTCTCCCCTACAACTTGGCCATCTCAGTTAAAATCACATTTTAAAGGTGCCACATTCCCTTTAAAAGAATCGTTGAGCGGGTCGATTGGGAACAAACTGAAAGTCAGTCAATAATGTTTTGACTAATAGACTTTCAAAGTCAGACATATGTTTTGAGATCTCCACCATCGCGAGTTTGCACCAGTTCATCTTCAATTGAAGCCGAGTGTTGACATAAGTAAGTATAAGTATAAGTTGACACAGGTAATCGAGATTATATGTTTAGATCACCCCACATGAAGGTCAAGCTCATACAACTACCTGTGTTGTGTGATGACATCACAGATAAGACGCGCGGGGAGGAGATGGACGGATACCCGTCCCTCTCTAAGGCTCTTCACAGACAGGAAAAAAACGGCAGCACGCATCGCCGGTGTCCTTGGTGTTCGTGTTACATGGTCTTTTCGAAACTTCAGAATAATTTGAAGTCCTGGCCATGTCAGATGAGGTCACCAGTACAGGTCAAGTGACCAAACCTCGGTAAAAATGCTTAGAGGTGCAGAAGAAAGGGGAACCTAACCTATCGATCTGAGATTCACGCCATGTCACCGAGAACAAGAATTTGTGGTAACGATATTTCTGATATCGGGCCATGAAATCGTCACTAGAAATGTATGGGGAAATTGGTTTAGGTTCGAAAATTTTGCAGAGAATGAGGATAGACTGTTGAATTTGAGATCTATGTGGTAAGCTTCCCACTGCGGCTCGAACAATTTGCATGATGATCTATGCTGACCTTGATTTTACTCTAGGTCATGTAAGGTCACGTCCAATTTAGGATTTGATCTAACAAGATCATATGATGAAATATCTACAAATACCTTCCAGACACTCTTCTTACAAGATCTTACTAACAAAGGAACCTAAGTTACATACGATAATCAGGAGTTTAATAAAAAGCTTTAACACGCGCATTGACGGGGGTCTGAGCCACCTTCGCTTTGACGGGGGTACCCGCCCCCTAAGATCTCGAGAACCACGCTAGGTAGCGAAAAACGGCAAACGCGTTGAGTAGCCTATCCACTTCTCCATTGAAAATATTTGAACCATTTTCTGTCAGGTCACATTTAAGGTCACTAGAGGTAAAAATATGCCGCCATAGGGATGACATGTAAATGAAGGTTTTCGGTCATTACATCTGAACAAGTAAAGATAGAGCAGAACAATTTGAAGTATATGAATCCTCGCAGAAGATGAATCGGATGATATATAATCTGACATTGCAGGGTCAAATCAAGAATTTGACCTGACCTGAGTTCAGGTCAAGGCCAAATTAGATAAAATGCATATCATAAGAGCTGCAAAGACAAGGCGAATCTAATGCAGTTAAGATAAACACTCTATCACCATCCGTTGCTAAGTTATTCAGTTAATACCATTTTTCCTTGTATTTCCAATGGAGATGTCATGGCTCGTACCTGACATTAGGTCATCGATGTAAAGAATACCGGAAAATATTTTAGAGAATAAGGTGGGCCCATTATGTGATACAAGTTTCAATCGGATAAGTTCACTCTGTTCTGACTTATGCTATCCTAAGCTTTTTTAGGTCAGGTCACTCGACCTGTACTGGTGACCTAACCTGAGATGACATAACCTTAAAATTTTTACAAAAGTTTTAAGAATGGCGAGAAAAAAGGTATGCCAAGTACGGCGTCGCTACGCGCGGCCGTTTTTGTGCTATCTCCGAAAAACCTGAGAGGGCGGGTACTCACCCCCGTCAATGCGTGCGTTAAGTGATTGAATTTTTTTACTTCTTGGTGAGCGTAAAAAGCTATCCTACGGGAAATCAGATTTTCTATTCAATAGACTTACCTATAGACAAACTTGTCGGAGCCCTCGCAGTCAACAACGTTGACAAACTGGCATATGAACGTGCTCATATCGAAGGCGGTGTAGTTGCCGCATAGGAAGTCCTGACGAATTCCATACAGGCAGTGGTGGTAGACCTGTGGCAGAGTTGGCGCAGAGGTCACCAGCCCGGAAAAGGCTCCACAGTTACAGGTGCACTGGTGATCACAAGAAGGCATAATGCGGGCGGCATACACAGTTCAACCCAATAGTGGTGTTCCCACAGGTGTGGGGATTGCACCCTCCTAGTAAATTACCATGAATACATTCGAGCATGCCCAGGCGTTTATCTTCCCCGACAGCCTGGTCTGTCTCTCCTCGAAGAAATCGACCTAAATCCGCCTATGCCAGCAGAGAGAAAGCTCGGTCTCGCACCAAACAGACCGTAGTGATCTGCTGTTACAGTCAGCAGATGAAACTACAGGCTGCTCGGAGGTCAGGCGGAGGCAATGGGTCGCCGACTCAGCGCGTGCACAATCCCAGTTTACGTCGTTGGTTCGTGGCGCACATCCAAAGTTCAAAAAGTCTAACACTGGCTTTGTTTTGCTGCTGGTTTGATTCAATGTTTTTATTGAAGGTCTTTTACTTATCAACAGCATCAGGCCTGTTTGGACGGAATCACAAAAAGTCGTTTTACCCCTAAGGGCCTTTTATCCTGAGGGGCTTTTTACCCCGATGAAACCTTTATCCCGAGGGCCCTTTCATCCCGATGGGGTTTTACCCTGAGGGGCCTTTTATTCCAGTGGGCGTTCTACCCCGAGGGGCTTTTTACCCCGCTCTACCCAATCCATCCAAATCAAATTCATACCCAAAAGCACGAGTAATCGACAAAAAGTGGAAAGCCAAATACATGTCTGACTTCGCAACTACCCGAAATCTCTAACCAGTCCAATCGAAGCCCCTAACGGCCTGGGTATCCAATTGGAAATACAAGTAGGTAACACGCTAGTATAACTAGTATAACTGGTAATACTACTTATAGTTGTAGTAGTACGACTTATAAAAGTGCTGCTGGTAGTATACGCTGGTATAAGTATATTTAGCATGCTGTTTAAACGACCTCACTTCTCTGATCATGTCATATGCTTACCTGACACTTATACTCCATATTTGAATAGAAGCCGTCGATGCGGTCTCGACAGCTGAACTTCATTTTGTTGGGGGGCCGGCTCAGGAAGGGGTAGCCGGTCATGTTGTAGCCGCGCAGCTCGCGCGGCAGGTTGGGGTCGAACTCCCAGTCGATCTGCGGGTCGCCGGTGAAGCGCGGGTCGCGCTCCTTGGCCTCCGCCGGCTGGTAACCCAGCAGCGCTGTCGGGTCACACAAAATCCTCAGACCGGCCGGCCTCCACTGCTGACGCAGGCGTCCACTCACATGGGACAGCTGTTTCAAGTAGATTTAGGGTGTTCTCTGGAACATAGGCGTAGGAACCGGGGGGGCCAGGGGGTCACTGGCCCCCCACTTTTCTGTGGGGGCCCCCACAGAAAAGTGGTATTGATATGAAAATACCAGCAACTGTAACATAAAACAAGAAACCCAAACGGACCGTATAGCTTGCTCGGAAAACCTCTTATAAAGCTGGCCTGAACTCCTGAGCTGATCTGAGGTCTTATGAGTCGGCCTGGGGCCCCTGAGCTGTTCAGGGGCCCCTGAACGACTCATAAGACCTCAGATCAGCTCAGGAGTTCAGGCCAGCTTTATAAGAGGTTTTCCGAGCAAGCTATACGGTCCGTTCAGGGGCCCCTGAATTAACCTCTGATGTCCTATGAGCTAACTTGGGGCTCCTTGGGATAATCTAAGGTCCCTCGAGCTGGTTTATGCCCCTCTGAACTGTTGCATGGTCCCTAAGCTGAACTGGGAGCCATCAGCCTGAATGGGCCCCTTGAGCTAGTCAAAGACCCTATACAAGCCGATCTGGGGGCCCCTGAGCTGAGCTGAGCCCCCAAAGCTAATATGATGCCCCCTGTGCTAAACTGGGGCTCCTGAGCTTATCTGGGGCTCACCCAGAGTTATAGGGCCCCTGAGCTGAGTTTGAAGTGGCCTCCTTGAGCTATTCTGAGACGCTACATAAGCCGATCTGGGACCCCTGAGCTGAGCCGGGCTCCTAAGCTGATCTGGTCATCTGAGCTAATCTATGACCCACTGTGCAGAACTGCCCCCCCCCACCTCCCCCTCCCCCCTTAGATGGACTGGGACCAGTAGAGTAGCCAAGGAGAGTCCAAGGGGTTCGCAGACCACTCCCCCGCCCTTGGGCCGATCGTAAGCACTCTAAAGGATTCTCTGATCAGGGGGCCCCCAGAGTCAGTCTCAGGGGCCCCAAGATTGGTTCATAGGGGCCCCGAGTCGGTCTCAGGGCCCTCCGCCCCGATAGTTAGCATTAAGGGGCCCAAGAGTTGGTCTTAGGGGCCCCCGAGAGGTGGTCTCAGGGGCCCCCTGAAAGTTGGTTTTCAGGGCCCCTGAGAGTTGGTCGCAAGGGACCCCCGAAAGTTTGTCTCAGAGGGTCCGAGAGTCGGTCTCAGCCTCCCACCCCCGAGATTAAGTCTCAGACCCCCCAAAGTCGGTTTCAGGGGGCTCCTGGAAGTCAGTCTCAGGGGACCCCCAAGAGTCGGTCTCAGGGGGCCTCCGAGAGTCGAGCTCAGGGGGCCACGACATATAGTCTCAGGGGGCCCGAGAGTTAGTCTCAGGGCCAAAAGTCTATCTCAGGGCCCCCCAGAAGTCGGTTTCAAGGGCCCCTGAGTCAGTCTTAGAGGATCCCAAGAGTTGATCTCAGGGGCCCCGAGAGTCAGTCTCAGGGCCCCCGAGAGTCAGCCTCAGAAGCCCCGCCCCCCTGAGAATCGGTCTAAGGGGTCCCTCGAGAGTCTTTCTCAGGGGGCCCCTGGGAGTTGGTCTCAGGGGTCCCTGGGAACTAATCTCGGGATAAGTTATTATCAGATACCCCACCAGTGTTGGTCTAAGGGGGCTTTCTCTCAAGGGCCCCGAAAGCTAATATGGGGCCCGAGAATTAGTGTCATGAGTGCCGCCAAGTGCTGGTCTCAGGGGCCCCTCATAGTCTCAAGGGTGCCTCTCTCAGGAGACAATATTTACTTTCAGGGGGCCCCGAGTGATCATCTGGAGTCCCGAGAGTTAGTCTCATTTGTGCAGCAGAGTGACGGTCTCAGAGGGCCGCGGAGAGGTGATCTTGGATGCCCTCGAGAATTGGCCTCAGGTTGTCCCCCAAGTTTTTGTCTAAGGGGCCCCAAGAATCAGCCTCGGGGAGCGCTCAAAAGCTAGTCTCAGAGACCCCTCCCCCCGAAGTCAGTCTCAGGGGCATCCGAGAGCTAATTTTGGGGCTCTGAGAGTAATCACAAGAAGTTCTCCCGAGTTTTGGTCTCACGGGCTCCAAGTTGGCCTAAGACCCCTGAGGGCTAATCTGGGGCCTCCTAGAGTAGGTCTCAGAAGCACCAATTGCTCAGTCTCAGGGACACCCCCTGAGTGTTAGTCTCAGGGGGTGCCCCAGTGTTAGTCTCAGATTGCTATCGGGAGTCAGTCCCAGGGTCCCACGAAAGTCAGTCTTAGGGGACCCCAAGATCTGACCTGGATGCCCCCGAGACTCTATGTCTGGGGCCACCCGAGAGCAAGTCTGGGGGTCCGGTAGGTAGTCTCAGAGGTGCTGCCGAGAATTTGTCTTAGGAGCTCCGAGCTATACTCAGGGCCCCCTCAGTTTTGGTCTAAGAGTCCCCGGTAATAAGGCCCAGGGGCCCCTGACAGCTAATCGGGGAGGGGCCGAAAATTAGCGTCGCGAGTGCCGCTAAGTGTTGGTCTTAGGAGGGCCTCAGAGCTAAACTGGGAATCCTGAGCTTATCTGGGGCTCACTTATACGGCCCCTGAGCTGAGCTGGGGGCCATGAGCTTAAAGTGGCCTTCTTAAGCTGTTCTGAGACGCTATATAGACCGACCTGGGGCCCCTTAGCTGAAACGGGCTCCTAAGCTGATCTGGTCATCTGAGCTAATCTGGGGCCCGCTGTGCTGAACTGGGGACCCCGAGATGGTCTGGGATCCCTGAATACTTTTAGAGTCACTGAGCTGGAACCGTTGAGCTATTCTGAGACAGTACATCAGCCGACTTGGGACCCTGAGCTTATCTAGACCCCTAAAAGATAATTTGGGCCCTTAGCTAATCTCAGGCGCCCTGTGATGAACTGAACAGCCCCTGAGCTGGTCTGGGGCACCTGCGCTGTTATTAAGTCCGCTGAGCTGAGCTAAGGGCGATGAGCTTTAATGGGCCTCTTGAGCTTTTTTGAGCTCTACACCAGCCGACCTGGGGTCCCTGAGCTGAACTAGGCCGCCAAAGCTAGTTTTGGGCTCTAAATTAATATGAGGCCCCTCTGCTGAACTGAGCAGCCCCTGAGCTAGTCTGGCGCCCCATGCCCAATTATAGGACCCGCTGAGCTAAGCTGGGGGCCATGAGCTTGAGTTGGTCCATTGAGCTGTTCTGAGACCCTATATCAGCCAACTTGGGGGCCCCTGAGCTGTGCTGGGCCCCACAGATAATTCGAGCCCTAAGCTAAGCTGGGGCCCCCTGTGCTTATATGAGGCCTCTGAGTTGGTCTGGAGCCCCTGCACAGTTCTAGCGTCCCTGAGCTAAGCTGGGGGCCGATGCCTTGAATGGCCCATTGAGCTGGTTTGATACCCTATATCAGCCGACCTGGGCCCCTGAGCTGAGCTTGTCTCCCACAGCTAATATGTGGCCCCTGTGCTGAACTGGGGTCCCCAGCTGGTCTAGCCCCCTTGGACTCTGCTAGGGTCATTGAGCTGGGATCCGTAGGCTTAAACGGGTCCCTTGAGCTGTTCTGAGACCCTATATAAGCCAACCTGGGGGGCCCTGAGCTGAGCCGGGCCCCTAAGCTAGCCTGGCTTCCTGAGACAATCTGGAACGCCCTTTTCGGAGCTTTTAAGGCCCTGTGCTTATGTGGGGTCCCTTAATAAGGTGGTCCCATGAGCCGGTCCCTTAGCCCATGAGCAGATTTGGGGCCCCCAGAGCTGACTAATTTGGTTCCTGAGCCATGGTTTGGGCACTGGGGGCCTCTATGATAACTTGGCGGCTTCTGAGCGGCATAGGCATAGGAAACGGGAGAGTGGCGGGCCAGGGGAGCCACTGGCCCTCCACTGTTCTGGAGTTGGTCCATTGAGCTGTTCTGAGACCCTATATCAGCCAACTTGGGGGCCCCTGAGCTGTGCTGGGCCCCACAGATAATTCGAGCCCTAAGCTAAGCTGGGGCCCCCTGTGCTTATATGAGGCCTCTGAGTTGGTCTGGAGCCCCTGCAGAGTTCTAGCGTCCCTGAGCTAAGCTGGGGGCCGATACCTTTAATGGCCCATTGAGCTGGTTTGATACCCTATATCAGCCGACCTGGGCCCCTGAGCTGAGCTTGTCTCCCACAGCTAATATGTGGCCCCTGTGCTGAACTGGGGTTCCCAGCTGGTCTAGCCCCCTTGGACTCTGCTAGGGTCATTGAGCTGGGATCCGTAGGCTTAAACGGGTCCCTTGAGCTGTTCTGAGACCCTATATAAGCCAACCTGGGGGGCCCTGAGCTGAGCCGGGCCCTTAAGCTAGCCTGGCTTCCTGAGACAATCTGGAACGCTCTGTTCGGAGCTTTTAGGGCCCTGTGCTTATCTGGGGTCCCTTAATAAGGTGGTCCCATGAGCCGGTCCCTTAGCCCATGAGCAGATTTGGGGCCCCCCAGAGCTGACTAATTTGGTTCCTGAGCCATGGTTTGGGCACTGGGGGGCCTCTATGATGACTTGGCGGCTTCTGAGCGGCATAGGCATAGGAAACGGGAGAGTGGCGGGCCAGGGGAGCCACTGGCCCTCCACTGTTCTGTGGTGGACCGCTGCAACGCATATGCAAATATCAGCAACTGCAATATACAACGAAAAAACCCGGGCGGGCACGACAGCTTGTCTGGGAAAGTCCAGTTTTGGCATATGCCCTCTGCAAACCCCTGGACCGAAAGCGCTTCATGAAAAAGGCCAAGGCACCTACTATCCGAATGCTCCCAGATGGACCCCGAAAACTGGACCCAATCAAATTCTGGCCCAGACCGCTCCCAACACAGAGCGCTAATTCGGACACGCAACCCGCACCACAAGCCGAGCAGCAGCCGTCCCTCGGTCATCAACGGGCGTGAAGAGCCGTATACAGGCCGTCTTCCACTACGAAGTGAAAAAATATCACCACAGAGCTATTCGATGCGAGGGAACTGTTGGAAAAGACGTAAATAACACGTAATGTATGGAAATACCTAGTGTAGGCCGGTGTGTATGCGTGTATTATCGACACCAAATGAACAGTTTTAAAACTGCTCATAATTATGGGCCCCTTGGGCTGGGGGCCCCCCTTGAGCTGGGCCCCCTTTGGGGTTGGCCCCCCCACTTTTCAACCGGTTCCTACGCCCCTGCTCTGGAAATCATGTCTTCTTGCAGAGAAATCTGCGCCTTCCGTTGATATTTTGGAACCAGTTGTACTGACGGTGGATTTCACGCTCGGCATCAGCAACTCCCGAGCTGTTATTTAGTGCTAGGATTGGACCTTTTCTCTATGATGATATCCATCTGATTTCCTAAGTAACCAGATGTGAATGTCACAGTGATGAATTCAGGTTTCATCAAGGAGATGTGAAGGCTCAGGGAATTCTGAAGATACCGCATATGACGATTTTCTGCTGTCAGTTTTAAGGATGTCTTTCGGACATCACCATTCAGTGTATCTTATGAAGTAGATGGTATTCACAATTGTTCTACTAGGACGCACCAGCACATGTTTTTCATCGTGGTGCCATATGTGGACGATATATGGGTGTCTGTGAAGGGCTATAACGTATATTTCACACATTATGTTTAATTAAGGTCTGACAAAACATAGTTCATAAGTCCCCGCCGGTGCAGCATTTCGTAGGAAACTGTGCATTTTTCTGGACAGAGTAGAGTGGCCACGGTATCTTGTATTTGCCTTTGTGTTAAGATTGCTATATGTTTTCTTGTAAAACTACAAATGCTACTGTAAGAATAAAGATAGTTGTTTCACAAAGCTAGAGTCTCAGCACATTAGTGGTTCAGAAAAGACTAAACATGATATTTTTTCTCTCGATAATTTGCAGTTTGGGTGGGTCAAACGGTTTTTGTAAAACAGCTGATAACTTCAAAAAAGGGTGCCAAACAGGAATCTGGGGGAATACGTATTTGGAATACACGCACACTGAGAGAAAAACGACACCTGATTGGGGTATCAAGTGATGCCGTAAAAAGTCCACCCTTTTGGGGTATCTGGAAGACCCCTCTTTATGGAAACTTTTCCCACCAAATTTGGGGTCAGGGGTGTCAGACTCCTATCGTTGGAGTTCCGACTCGTGATTAGGGAGTCAAAGGATCATCTGACACACCGTAGGAAGTCAGCCGACTCCGCGTAAGGTGTCATTTGACACTCAATAAAGTAGTCAAGACACCCCATTTGACTCCCCTAAAGGAGTCATGATACGTGAAAAGAAGTCCATTGACACCTCTGAAAGGAGTCTAGGGGTCATCTCACGCCTCTATTTTGTCCTGATGGCCCCCTGTAAGGTGTCATGAGAAAAGCCGTGACCCCAAAATATGGGTTATTTTCTCTTAGAAAGGGTGTCACTTGTTTGTACCTTTGGGGTCAATGCTTCAGCATACTCCGATTCTCCGACTTAAATCCAACCACAGGACTTGCCTGAGCTTTCATGAAAACCACAGAAGGAAAAAAAGAACCATTGTATTCGATCTAAAAAACCGACACACAAACTCGCAAACGAACCCAATGGACAGCTGTTCATCAACCCACACCCTGAATTAGTCGGATCCAGACCGACGGCTGGGAGGGGAGATGGAGGGGCAACGGGCCCAAAATTGTCAAAAAACTTTTACGAAAACCGGTAAAAATTCAGGACGACAATTGCACAGCTTGCCCTCCTCCTGGATCTGCCCGTGTTCAACGCCGTTGGGCCACCGTCCCGATGCGCATTCACACTCATTGGCCAAAGGAAATCAACACATTTTCATATTTGTTGCGGTCAATGGCGGATCCAGGGGGCAAAAAAGCATTTGCCCCCCAAACGGATAATATCGGACCAAAACTATGTTTCCCTCAAAGCTGTCGGCCTCTTTTTTGCCCCGACTCAAATTTATTTTAAAAGCAAGGTTCTGGTTCCTGAACTCTTAACTTCAAACAGAACCACGCAACTTCAGTGTAAACATTAGGCGGCCTTAGAGAGCTAAATACATACATCTTGTGGCCATATGTTTCACCCCGTGACGATTTTTTAGCTTATCGACTTTTGAGTTTACCCTAAAAACATACCGTCCAGTTAAATTATGGCAAAATGTTTCACAGTGTGACGTTACTTTTATTCTCGACTTTGGATTGCCCCCCCCAAACCTACCGGCTAGATCCACCACTGGTAATGGTCCCATACCACAGCACCTGAACACAAATCAACAGCAGGCCGAATTGGTACGACTTACCTCTCAAGCGGTTTCTTATTGTTTATGATTCTTTTGGAAGCCGAATATTTATAGGATTCCTAAAATGCCTTTATCACTCGGGCATGTCACACACAATGCACTCTCTTAGTGACAGCACGAGTTCAGAGAATCCTCCTGTATCCTTGCCCAGAGCTCATCCGGGCTGTTCTTGAAGTGGTTCACCGTTTCGTGCTCGATAACGCAGGATGGAACTGTTCCAGTCAGCCACGGCCCTGTAGCCCACTTGGTTCCGCCGAGCACGGGTATTTGCACGAGGATGGGCGACCTTGAACTGATGGCCTCGTGTATTGTTGACCTCGGCTCCTTGATCAGTATAGCTCCTTTGACACTCTCGTGCGGTTTTGCATTATCTTTCAGATAATTATCATGCTGCTGATTATTTACGGAAATCACAACGGGAAAGTCACCGAACCGTGTGGCCGATCAATTCTATATGGCTGCCTCAACGGCGCGCCGCGGCGGCATGGTTTGCCTTTTTAGTACAAAAGATAACGCACTTGCACCCAAAGGAGTCCGACTCCGCATTTCGGAGGCATTTGACACCATTTTAAGCATCGGGCGGTATGCATTAGGGAGTTAAGATCACAGAAGGGAGTCAGCTGACTCTTAGGGCAATTAGCCGTTGTTTTTAAGCGTGTCAATCGCTCCAAATGACTCCCATTAGGGTGGAGATGACTCCTTGGTAGAATCAGACTGTGCTTCGGAGGGTGTCTAAGTACGCTCAAAACAGGTGTCTGACACCCCAAAATAATCATTTACAGATTTGGGGTATCAGAGATCTGGGAAGTGACACCATTTATTGGGGACTGACCCTTTTCTTTAAGACCGGCGACGCTCTAGGCTGGGGTCGACCACTAAAACTGGAGCCGCAGACTCCGCGGTGGAGAGTCATTACGACATTGGGTGTCACGAAATTTCTCTCAGTGCACAAAACTGAACTTGCTAGGATCAAGGAAAAAACCCAGGTAGGGTTTGTCCCGATCTGTTAGGCATATATGTTCCAGCTGAAACAGCGTAGGCCATGAATCATTCATGGACATAGGTTTGGCGTTAATTTCAGAAGGTGAGAATCATAGCCTTCGGCCAAAGGGCAGATACTTAGCTCAATACAAGAGTCTGATTAATCGCAATGTGAATGAATGCCTATCACTTATAACATTCATCATTTATAACTTTCATATGGAAAATGAAGTTCAAATTCTAGTGATGCTACAGCTATGTGCTATAGATTTTCTTTTTCCATATTTGAAAGATTGGAAGCGTTACAATGATGGTTACTAGCATGGCAACAGGGGCATGACCATTCATGTCCGTTATATTTTCTACCATTTGCAGCAGAGACCATAAAAATCGAGACGGTTAGGAAAAGCCCACTAGATATTTTCAGACTGGTAATCTTTGAAAGATTCTGATAAAAAGCTGTGCCCGAATATACAACCTCAGTGTATCCTCTGCATCCAAGATTCCAAGAGGCAAGCCATTACATCTTATCAACGTAAAGCCAGAAACAAATAAAAAACGGGAAATACTTGGGAGGAAACATTCCATACATCATTTTTATATTTGGGATTAAGGTCCTTCAACACCATTGTAATATGACTTGACTATGTCATTAATGAGCACTACAACTAACAGTTTATGAACTGCTGAGCTGGAAATTCCAATTATATCTTGACCCCTTGCCTTCGATCTTAACCCTCGCCCCACGGGGGCCATCAATGGCCCCCTAAGGTTTTTTCGGGATAGCGGAAAAACGACGAAACGCAGCGCCGCAGTTAAGGGCTCTTCTTCTCACCCCATTATTTTTCCACCATCCCTGAACTTTTTTACCCCGGGTCACCCAAGGTCAGGTCACCAGGCGAGGTCAACCAAGGTCACCTCACTTCAAATTTTGAGCTCTGTAAGAGCTACATTTCTTAGTCGATCAATTTGAAACTTCCTACACTTCATGAACTCTCCGGGGTCTACACGGTGTATATCCGGGACTTTTTGATTTCTTGACCTTAGGTCAGGTCATGAGGTGACCTCTCCCATTTGAAAAGAATGAGAACAAGCTGTCTTATGATCTAAAAGTCACAAAAAAGACTGCAAATGCTCAGCTTACTCTGAAAAGCGTTCTTGGACACCCTTTCACGGATCCCAGGGGCCATATTTTCCTTTTGACCTCTCCGAGGTCATCCAAGGTCACCAGGGGTCAAAACAGTATTTTGACAATAACTTTTGACCTAATTAAGCTAGAGCGCTGAGTAAAATACCATCGTGTACGTCTTGTCACTGGATTTTGTTAGATATACGGCAAGGTCACTATATAATAGCCTATAGCCTATCTTGACCTAACTTGACATCTGGAGGTCAAGTTATTGACCTGAGTGCTTAAACATGCAAAATAATTTCTTACTAAACTCACACAACCTTTCTAACCTTTCGCATTTTCTGACCTTTCGTGACCTCAGGTCATGTTAGGTCACGAGGTGACCTATAGAGATCAAACCACTGGTGGGAGGACATTACGTTCCACATAATTGAAAAAGGTCTGGCATTTTCCTATCAAATGTACTTTACCAGACTTCAATAGCTCTAATGGCATTAGAGTTATGCCCAGTTTTCTTAAGCATTGCATATTTGAGTGAAAATAGCCTATCTTGACCTAACTTGACCTCTGGAGGTCAAGCTATTGACCTGAGCGTTTAAACATGCAAAGTAATTTCTTACTAAATTCACGCAACCTTTCTAATGCACTCTGCAGATTTGCGATAGCCCCCATATTTTTGGAGTTAGAGGGGGGCCATCGATGGCCCCCGGTGGGGCGAAGGTGGCACCGGACCCCCGCCAGTGGGGCGCGGGTTAACCCTTGCCCCGGTGGCGGGTACGAGTCAACTTCGTCCTGGTGGGGGTAAAGAAAGACCCGTCAGGTCAAAGCTTAGGGAGCTGCAGGTCACTGAACATTTGGAATGTTCTTGGGAATTTCTTGGAACGTTCTGCGGGTCTTAATTACCGCCGGGCTGATTTTGATGGACTCCGTGCGTCTTTGCTTGCAGCACTCTGAAATCTGTTGGATGGAATGGATGTTGATGAGGCTATATCAATGTTTTATGTACTTGTTGACGTCACCATCCGTGATCATGTCGCTTTGGTTGTCCCTAAAAAGCGTTTTCCACCTTGGTTCAACGCCGAAATCAGACAGGCTTTGGGTTTGATAAAAGCAGCTTTTGAGCGAATGAAACGTCATGCTAATGATGAACGTGTAAAGACGATGTTTGTGCAAAGGCGAGCCGAATTCAAACACTTGCCTAGTCATGGCTATTCAGAGTCCTTGCAACGACTTATTGGAGATTTCAGGGACGATCCAAAGCGCCTTTGGACATTTTTGTTTTAAACAGTGTTTTAAGCAGACAAAGGGAATTGGAGTGCTTGAAAGCAATGGTATGCAGGTTTCCGCGGATGTGTGCAGAGGTAACCTTTTGAATCGCACTTTTACGGGAAAGCTTTCCGAACCCGATGTTGGGAATTTTCCGAACATACCCTTCTCTATCGATGATCGATTATAAACTTTTACTGTGACAGAGGAATCTGTACGTCGCGCGTTAGAGGACTTGGTAACAAGCAAGGCCTGCGGCCCGGATGGGCTTAGTGCCCGTGTGCTCAAAGAATGTACTGCAGAACTGGCCAACCCCTTGTGCAAGATATTCAGGATATCCCTAGCTGGTGGCATATTTCCTGAGAAATGGGCAGAAGCAAACATTGTTTCCATTTGCAAAAAGGGCTCACGCGAAAATCCCGAAAATTATCGGTCAGTTTCTCTGCTGCCCCTCTGTGCCAAAATATTTAAGAAAGTTGTTTGTTTTATGCACGTGCACAATCCAGCACAATCGGCCATACCTATCCCAACATCAAAACGGATTAATTCCAAAAAGATCATGTGAAACCAATTTTGCGTCCTTTCTATCGCACGGGCGGAAGGCCATTTCAGTTTTAAACGGGAAGACCTTCCCGTTTAAACCTGTGTCAGAATGGGAACCAGTGGTCTCAGGCACACTGGAGGGAGGACATATGTCCCCATTGCTTTTTTCTCTCTTTGTGAACGATTTGCCACGCTTAGTTAAAACAAACTGCCTACTTTTTGCGGACGACCTCAAAATTGTTCGCAAAATCAAATCTCAACAGGTCATCCTGGCATTACATACAGATCTAGACTCATTGACCCGTTGGGTGGTAGACTGGAAATAGAAATTGAATGTCTCGAAGTGCAAAAGCTTCAAATTACACTTAAGCAAAACCATATTGATACGGCTTATTTATATCCACGACACATTCTTGAAAACGTGACCACAACCCGCGATCTAGGAGTAATTCTCGACCAAAAGCTCACATTTTCGAATCACATTTATACCACGGTTTCTAAGGTCAACAGGGTACTCGGGTTACTCATTCGATCCTTGCAGTCTGCTTATCCCCGTTATAAAATTAATGAAATGCTGCAATATCCGCCTTTAATGCAAACATTCGGTCCATATTAGAATATTGTTCCGTCATCTGGGCGGGAGCGGCAAAGTGCTATCTCGTTCGCATTGAGAGAGCTCAGCACGGGTTTCTCATGTGGCTTTCAAACCATACTAGACCAGCCTGCCCGTCTCTTTAATATAATCAGTTGATGATGTTTTACGGAATTGGATCACTGCAGGCGAGGTGCGATCAATTTGATATTTTATTTATACACAAGATTTTTAAAGGTCTCATCTCATCGTCGTGCCTCTTAGAATGTTTGTCATTGCGTATACAACTGAGGCTGACGAGAAGTGGTGTTTTCTTTCATGTACCATTTGGCAGGGTAAATACTGTAAAGTCTGGCCTGTTCGTGCGAGCTCCTGTCGTTGCTTATGATTTTCTGACATTTTCACCGAGGAGTGACATGCTAGTGGATCCAATCGGCAGATTAAAAAAAGAGATTTCTGTGTATACAGCGAACCGATCGGTGCCTCTCTGAAGGTGCATCTGTTCTTGTTTTTGTTTAACTATACGACGTTTTAATTGTGACCATACATTGTATGTATTTCAGGTTCATTTTTGTCCTGACTTCGCCTGTAACTGGGTTGCACTCATGATTGGCGATTAATACAAGATACACCTGTTGGCGAGTAACACAAGGTACAAGATAAAAGATGGAAGGAATGTCCATAGCCGCCCATGCATAAGGGGGTTTCCTTTTTCGCTAATAACTTCCAAACCAAGCAAGATACAACCAAGGTTGATGCATCATTGCAATTGTCTTGTCCATACAAATCGAATGATATATGATATTTCTATGCCAGGTCCGATTGAAAATTTGACCTGACCCATGTCAACATTTTAACCCAATTTGACCTGGTATGGTCATTCGACTTGCAGTGACGATACAGACAATTCAATAGCAAAATAAAAGATATATGTTTGTTTATTCAAAATGTATAGAGTAAGAAACCGAAAAAAATATTTGACCTTAGGTGACCTTTCAAATGTCACAGGTCAAAAGTTTGGGTATCAAATTCAGAAATGGGCTAAGAGCAAGTCCTAGCCGATACTTAAAGTTGATTTCATCTATACTTACTAAAAAATATCATTTCATGATTTACCCCATGCATTTGCAATGGAGAGGTCATGCTCTGCATATGACCTTAGGTCACCAATATAGAAAATCTCAGAACACATGTTGTAGCTCCTGGGGGTCCACTATGTGATGAGTTTCAACTTGATCAATTAACCCTCCGTTTAGTTATGCAGTCCTAAACATTTTTTGAGGTGAGGTCACTTCATCTGACCTGATGAACTGGTGACCTGACCTGATATGACCTTGAGCTAAAATTTTCTGGAACGATATAAAATGATACAAAACAGCTGCATCAAGTTTGGCGGCGCTGTGCGCTGCCCCTTTCCGGTCACTTTGGTAAAAACCGTGGGGGGGGTCTAAAAAGACCCCCACTCGGGCGAAGGTTAACACCCACCCCGGTGGGCCTCCAAGCCACTTTCACTCTGGTGGGGGTGTTCAAACATCTCCCTCGAACTCGGCTCCTATGCGGGATAGCAAAAAAGCACGAATGGTGTTGGATAGCTCATACAAATTCATGAAGAATTTACATCAGTCACTTTTGGGCTCAGGTCAATATTAAGGTCAAAGAAGGTGGCATGTTAGAGAAGAGTTTCCGGGCTCTAGTGTCTGACAGAGTGTAGTTGAAATATATTTTAGGCACCATTCGCTTCCTCACGTTACGGCGAATCAAATGATGTATAATATGATTATGCTGGGTCAAGACATAAAAATGACCTGACCTAATGGCAGATACTTGGCTCAGCTCAGCTCAGTTCAGTTCACTTCAGATTTGTTCATTCATTTACAGGGAAAGGACGTGTTTGCCGTGATCTTAATGATAAAAATACATCGTTTCTAATAGAAAAACAGCGAAGATGTCATTCTGGTGAATGATGCATTCTTTTGGCTACGTGAAGTTCTAAATTTCATTCACCTTGACCGTCTCTGACGCAAGCTAGAAGAATGTACAAATAACAAGAATATCATCACTTTTGGCCTACTATGGTCTTCTCGCCGCTCAGCTTTCTCCTTGATTTTTTTGCATTTCACGTGTTTTTGTGAGCCACTTCAAGAAAAAAACTTCTGCCGCGGGAATATTGAAATATATCAGGATTGCTAATTTTTAGAGAAGAAGCAAAAGTAGGTTTTGTGAAAGAAAACATAATGACTGGAGATTAAAGAATATAAAAAACGCAAAAAATGAAGGTTAATGAAGCATGGACAATACACTGTTACACGCAAGATTGAGCACAAGGAACGAAATTTATAAAATCGAAGACAAAATTAATACAAAGCCGAAGAATCAAACATTTTCACGCTCATATTATTTTGATTTAATTGTTTGATGTGACTGTGCGATTAAGTATGTGTGTGTATTATTTTTGTCGGTAATCCTTGTCCTTATCCTTATTCTCCCCGGGGGCTGTGATCGTATGCGCCTGTGGCTGCAGCGAACCCTTCGGTTAGAATCCCATCATCTTTATCCCTTGTCCTCGTTCTTGCCGTCTCCTTTCATATTTTCTATCACTTCATACTCATCACAACAAAACTTGAAAAGCCACCTCAATAGTGTGGAAGTGTGAATAATACATGAATGAATAAGGTCAGGTCACGGTCACTATACAACTTCGCATGGTCAAGTCAAGTCTGAATCCTGCTTAAGCAGCCCCAGATGACGTCTCAAAGGTCACAGGTAAAAATTGCAACATGAACCTGGAAAAGGGCCCAGGATACTACGATTTGGAAAGTATGAAGGAATTTGCATTAGTATCTACACAAATACAGCCCAATTTCTGTTTTCCTCATGCATTTCCAATGGAGAGGTCATGTTACGTATCTGACCCTGGGGCATCGATATGAAAAATCCCGGACTATATTTTGTAGAGCTTGGTGGGTCCGTAATGTCGTAAAGGTTTCAATCCGATAGATTCACCTACTTATGCTACCTTAAACATTTCTGGAGGTGAGGTCACTCGACCTACACTGGTGACCTGACCTGAGATGACCCAATCTTAAAATTTTTGGCGAAGTTGAGGAACTGATCCAGGATAAGGTGTGACAAATACGGCGGCGCTTTGCGCCGCCGTTATTTCGTACCACCAGAAAAGCCCGAGAGAGGGTGTTCAAACACCCCCCCACAACAGGGCAAGGGTTAAAACCGCGTTCTTCACCCTGGCATTGAGAATATTTACCCGCAGCGTCATAACATAAAACACGTCACACTGAGTAGTGCCATATGATGAAGAGCCCTGGGATCAATAACCTTGAAAATGAACAAATAACCAGTATGATTGACTGAATGACCATTGATTTATTGTGAGATGACCCTGTCATATCATTCCAATCATATGACATCATAGCGTCAAAACTTGCTACATTATGTAGAATAAAGCATAAGACAGCACAATGTGGAGATCTCAGACTACAGGTTGAATTTGAAAGTCTATATCTATTATTAGGTCACGGCTACGGAGTGAATTCGGCATTTACGGATTTTGTAGATTCCATGCTGCAGTTCCCTCCTCAGCGTCATGTGGCACGGGCATCCTAGTTTTGTGAACGCCTGGCTGAGGCCGGATGCGTCATGAGTCAGTGGTAATGCCAAGACTGAGTTATCTCGGCGCTGCTACCCACATGCCACCGCCGATTCCAGTCAGGATATCCTGACCGGTCAAGAATGGCTGTGCGACGTCCCCCTTAACCCCGATATGCATCCGGAAATTCTATATAAAATTTGGTTACAATAGCAAAAGTCGTAACCCTAGCTGGCAGATGGTAATAATTCTTATGCATCGTGCTCAAATATCTCTCCTATGGTCTAAAACCGACTGATGAAATGCATTAAGGGGGAAAATACCATACAATGAAAAAGGAAAAAGTGCACAACAGCCCCATAGCCAGGGAAAATTTACCAAAAAATATGATCAGTTTCAAAATCTATTCACCGATTTCTACGCCACCAATACTCATAGGTACAGATATGATTCGGCCTTTCACTTCACATGTTAATGGAAAATATAAAAAATCGGCTCTAAGTTGGGGGGTGGGAACTGCCACCCCAGTCCAAAAGTTGGGGGAAGGGAACCGCCCATCCCTGCCTCCCCCTCGGTTTCTGCGCCAATACCAATACTCCCCTTGTCACTCAGAGCCATATTATTTATCTAGCCAGAACCGGGGCTTTCCCCGAGACCGAAGAGCCGGAACAGCGGCAACTCTAAAATCATACGTTGTCGAATCGCTTGTCAATATCCCTCACGCTATGAATTCTTCTGACTTTTGATGACCGCAAGTTATCAGGACAGCTTGAATGATCAATTCACCGCAGTTGTTCCCATTGGAGCTAATACTCTTCGAATATATCAAGGACATGCTCCGATGACGCTGAAGATTTCTGATGATGGTTTTAACGATCCTGTGGCCCTGAACAATGAAAAATACTTGGTAATTTTGTCCCAACTTTCATAACAATAACTCGATAGCTTTTATAGTTTACTACCTCAATAACGATAAATCGATAACCTTGGATAGCCAAATCGATGGCTTCGATAATGGAATATCGGTACTATGCTCTTTTTCAGGAGTTAAGCCTAGGTCCTAACCATTTGAGTATGATTATTTCATAAAATCGCAGCATCTCACAGATTTATGCCCTAAAATATACACAATGCTGAAACCATTGCCTATCATAAACAAGTACTGTGTCTTTTTTTCCGCTTGTGCATACGTGTAAATATAAATGAGCTCAGAACAAATATTTACATTTCTCGCACGGTGACTTCTTGAATAAAACTAACAAATAAAGTTATTATCTGAAGGATTCCAAAATGAGCATCTGTTTGAAGTCTGTCTGATCCTCAAACAAAGGGTTTTTCGAAGTGTGTTTACTATGGTACACTGTGAAGAAGGGGTTGATAAATAATTTATTACACGGCAACTGTTATTAATTGGCCGAAACAAGAACTTCGATAACGTGACATCGATTATCATGATTTATCAACACACATTTTGTCAATATTATCTCCGATAACGAGTCTAAAATCATAATCAATGGAAGCTTTTAAAGCAGCCAACATTGCCCTGACAAACACACACATTTTAACCAATAAAGGAGTCTCGTTCTCATGACTCCCTCATTTTTCAGTACACCAAAAATGCGGTGCAAAAAAGGAAGAAGGATGATCAAACTCCTCTTATAGGCGAAATCAAGAGGGAGGGAGCAGATACCTTCCCTCTGTCGGTAATCAGCGCCCCTGAAACGTCCCAACACCTTTGAAACGTTCCTAGAACCCCTTAAAATGTCACTACCGCCATGCCTCCCCAGGCTGTGCCAGTGGTACAAAGGTCCCTGCGATGCGATGCAGGTCACAGCTTAGCAAACCCTTCTGAAGCGTCGTTCCCGCCGTCGAGAACTTCTGAGCCCGCCTATAAATTCGTACTTCAATAATAACAGATGAGATCTAAGAAAAAGTGGCTAAATGGGAACTTTTCAGCGGGAATATGCTAGATATCTTTTGTGTCTTAAGCAAATGACCACAAACGTGATCGTAAAGCTGAAAAACGAGAACGAGGATTCCAGGGAATGAAGTTTCAAACCATGCATCTGCCCATGTTGTAGCATCCACAGGTATATTTTGCGCTGTGACTGTACGTCAATAGTAACACTCCAACTGCACATTTTTTCAACCATCATCGTTACATTATGACTAGGACGTGCTTTTCCTTAGAGGTGCGCAAAGTGGCAATGCACAGCACGCCTAATACAGTTTTAACACGCGCATTGAAGGGGGTCTGAGCCTCCTTCGCTTTGACGAGGGGGGCGGGTACCCGCCCCTCCTAAGATCTCGAGAACCACAGTAGGTAGCGAAAAACGGTAAAGCGTTAGGTAGCCCATCCACTTCTCCATCGAAAATATTTGAACCATTTTTTTGTCAGGTCACATTTAAGGTCATGAGAGGTCAAAGCATGCCGTCATAGGGATAACATGCAAATTAAGTTTTTCGGCCATTGCATCTGAACAAGTAAAGATAGAGCAAAACGACTTAAACTATGTGAATCCTCGCAGCAAGCCGAATCGAATGATATATAATTTGACCTTGCTAGGTCAAAACAAGAATTTGATCTGACCTGAGGTCAGGTCAGGGTCAAATTATATAAAATGCATATCATTAGAACTGCAAACCCAAGGCAACTCTAATGAAGCTAAAATAAGCGCTCTATACCCATCCGTTACTGAGTTATTCAGTAAAAACCATTTTTCCCATGTATTTCCAATGGAGAAGTCATGCCTCGTACCTGACCTTAGGTCATCGATATCAAAAACACCGGAACATATTTTAGAGAACTCGGTGGGCCCATTATGTTCTATCAGATTCAATCGGATAAGTTTACCCTGCTCTGACTTATGCTATCTTAAACTTTTTTTAGGTCAGGTCACTTGACCTGTACTGGTGACCTGACCTGAGATGACCTAACCTTAAAATTTTTTACAGAAGTTGTAAAAAGGATGAGGGAAAAAGTATACCAAGTACGGCGGCGCGCAGCGCCGCCGTTTTTCTGCTATCTCCGAAAAACCCGAGGGGGCGGGTACCCGCCCACCCCGTCAATGCGCGTGTTAAACTAGCTAACTAAGGAGGTGCCGTCCTCAATCACCGGCACCAGCGGCTGGCCGGGGCCCCGGAGGCGGTGTTCGGCGGCGGGGGTGACCGCAACGCCGTCTGTCTGAGGTCGCCGGTACCTCGCGGTCGCACTGGAGGCGACCGATCTTGCGTCACGGTCCGCTTCAAGGTCTGGGCTTCTGGGACTGGCACGGCCGCCGCTGTCTCTCGACACGCGGCGCGACCGGCCCGGACTGCCCGGAGCCGACCCTGACTTAGCCGACTGCCACCTTTCACACGGGGCCGGGGCGCGCCCTCTGCACTGCCACTGTCGTCACCACCACCTCCACCTTCCCACCGCCCGCTCATTTTCGCAACTGCGCTCTGCTCCGGTGCGGAATGACATTGCACGGCACGGTCGTTGCGATAGAGTGGTGTTGGAAAGGTCATTGTGCCGACGCTGGTGTCCGTGACGGAACGGTTTCCGGAGTGAAGCCTCCTTTTATGTGTATAGAGTGGTGGTACACCAAGGCGGCAGAGGTCTCATGAGTCTTGTGGCAGTGAACTAACGGAACAAGGAGCACAGAATTTATCTGGCGATTTTACATTCATCGGCTGACGATGTTACAATACACCGTGGAGAAAATACTGAGACTTGTTGAAAGACTTTAACGTCATTTTTCTAGAACTAATATTACATCAACTTTGAGGTTTTTCGGGATTTAGTTCCTGGTAGGTATATAAGAAAGTTATTCATCGGATATTTCGAATCTATTTGACGATTCTTTATCAGCGAATATTATGATACTGTGCTTCGATTAAAAATACATAAAAATAGAAACACACAATGGCTACCACTTGATCTTCCCAATAGGGCTACCTCCCATTTTGTTAACTTTTCAAACCATGTTATCACTGTTAGCTATTTTTTGGGTGATGTCAATAGACATAAAATATGAATATTGACTATAATGACATTTGATCTAATAACTGGAAATATCAGATTACCTGTTACCAGAACAACGACTAAATTACCTACTACCTAAACATCTAACACCTACAACGATTCTAATACAGGATCCCATATTGGACTGATGGTGGCATTTCCGCGGTCGCGATTTATATCTGCCTCTCGCAGTCTGATTTCGATCGCCTCCCTAACTGACCGGCGGCCAAGCTTTGGTTCTACTGCCAGAATTTTTGCATCTCTTGGATTTAAATCTTTCCTACAACTGACATGAAACTGCTGATTTTGAAAACCTACCGTTCCGAATATCTCCTATGTGCTCTTCGATCCTTACCCCCAGTGGCCTCCCCGATTCCCCTACGTATTTTGACCCGCACTCACAATTTATTTCATACACTGCCCCTCTTTTTTTCTCTTTGACTGAAGGATCCTTTACATGTGTCAACAAAGTCTTTAAGGTTGTCTTAGAGCTATGCGCCACTTTCATCCCATGGTTGCCTAGTGCCCTACCGATTCTCTCGCTGACCCCTTTCACGTAAGGTATCGACACGTAATCATATGTTTGATGCGGCAGCGCCCCTGCGTTTCGCGCCCTGGTTCCTGAGCTTGTCCACTTCGACTCGGCTGCTCTTGCCCACGGTCTTGCTCCTGTTGTTGGTGCTCCCTTTCTGGCTCTGCTCCTGTCGTTGCTGTTCGTGTTGTTGCACTTGCTTGTTGTTCCTGTTGCGGTTGCTGGTGTTTCCCTCCTGACTCTGCTCCCTCCGGATCTTGTCTTTGTTCTCGTGTGAGAGCCTTATCTATGAACTTGTCCGGGTATCCGTTTTCTCGGAATATATCCTTTAGCGTTAGCATCTCGTTTTTTAGGGAGACTGCATCTGTCGTGATGATCTTTGCTCTTGCGCTGAGGCAGGATATGATACCTGCTTTTATGCTGGAGGCGTGGTGGGATTCGTGTCTTGTATAAAAATTAGACGCTGTTTCTTTTCTAAATACCGACATCTTGAGTTTTCCCGATTCTTTAGTGATTTGCATGTCAAGGAAGTTGAGGGTCCTTCTTGCTCTTTTTCCACGGTGAACTTGATATTTTCCGATATGCTATTGATGTGGTTATGAAACTCGGGGAGTGTTCCTGGTCCGTGCTGCCATATTACCAAAACGTCGTCCACGTACCGACGCCATAACCGCGGTTTTAGCCTGGCTGTGCTTAGCGCTTCTGTTTCTAGGTACTACATGTAGCTATTTGCTAATATCACTGAAATGCTAAGGCCCATGGGCGCCCCTTCCCGTTGTTCGAAAAACTTATGGTTCACTTTAAAGTACCTGCATTCCAGACACCAGATCATCAGTTCCCGTATCGTCTCTACTGAGAGGGGCGTTCTATCGCTCAAGGATGGATCATCTCGAAGTTTTTGGCACGTTACTTCTACTGCTTCTAGCACTGGAACTCTTGTGAACAGTTGTGTTACGTCAAAACTGACTAGAAAATCTCCTTCGTTGACATCGAGTTGCCGAAGATCTAATGCTAAGGAAGCGGAGTTTGTTACAACACATTCTGTCTTTCCAATTGTCGGTCCAACGATTTTAGTTAGGTGGGAAGCGAGATTGTAGGCTGGGGAATCTATCATCGATGTGATCAGTCCTAGTGGTGCGCCTTCTTTGTGGATTTTTGGAAGTCCATACAATCTATGTGCAATGGAGTTTCGTGCCTTCAAGACCTTAACAAGCCCAGGATCTATCTTGCTTTCTTCCCCACATTTACTCAATAAATCATTAATCTTCCGCTCTTTTACACGTGTGGGATCTTTCACAGCCTCGTGGTAAGCCTCATCACTTTAAAGTTCGTCAACTTTTTTGCTTATACTGCTGAGTAGACAAAATTACTGTTGTGTTTCCTTTGTCTGCCTTCAGTATCTTAACATCAGTATCTTAACATCAGTAACAACAGTATCTTGCCTCCCTGAGAGAGAGACGAGATGTTAAGATACTGAAGGCAGACAAAGGAAACACAACAGTAATTTTGTCTACTCAGCAGTATAAGCAAAGAGTTGACGAGCTTTAAAGTGATGAGGATTACCACGAGGTTGTGAAAGATCCCACACGTGTAAAAGAGCGGAAGATTAATGATTTATTGAGAAAATGTGGGAAGAAAGCAAGATAGATCCTGCGCTTGTTAAGGTCTTGAAGGCACGAAACTCCATTGCACCTAGATTGTATGGACTTCCAAAAATCCACAAAGAAGGCGCACCACTAAGACCGATCACATCGATGATAGATTCCCCAGCCTACAATCTCGCTTCCCACCTAACTAAAATCGTTGGACCGACAATTGGAAAGACAGAATGTGTTGTAACAAACTCCGCTTCCTTAGCATTAGATCTTCGGCAGATTGATGTCAACGAAGGAGATTTTCTAGTCAGTTTTGACGTAACGCAACTGTTCACAAAAGTTCCAGTGCTAGAAGCAGTAGAAGTAACGTGCCAAAAACTTCGAGAAGATCCATCCTTGAGCGATAGAACGCCCCTCTCAGTAGAGACGATACGGGAACTGATGATCAGGTGTCTGGAATGCAGGTACTTTAAAGGGAATGTGGCACCTTCACAACGTGATTGTAACTGAGATAGCCAAGCTGTAAAGCAGGTCGGAAAACCCGGTACTCCATATTTCATTTGTCTTGGAACTCGATATTTCCGTAGCAAAAAGCTAAAACCTACTTGACACCAGCCCCCTCAGCCCCCGTCGCCGGCGGCCATTGTTGTGAGCTACTGGTGTGACGACATATGCTGACGTCAAGATGAGCATCAGCCAATCGAAGCCCTTGAATCGTTTCAAGTATGGTAGTGGTTGCCAGATCGTGACATCATCCACAGTCTGATATTTATTTCTTTTTCTAGAGGAGTATTTTTAAAAACCAAATATTGAGCCAATTGTACATTTTTCAGAGAAATCATGAGTGGTTTCATTATTTCTTACTAAAAGCACGCCTAATTACACTAAATTCCAGGATTCGACCAAGGTGCCACATTCCCTTTAAAGTGAACCATAAGTTTTTCGAACAACGGGAAGGGGCGCCCATGGGCCTTAGCATTTCAGTGATATTAGCAAATAGCTACATGTAGTACCTAGAAACAAGCGCTAAGCACAGCCAGGCTAAAACCGCGGTTATGGCGTCGGTACGTGGACGACGTTTTGGTAATATGGCAGCACGGACCAGGAACACTCCCCGAGTTTCATAACCACATCAATAGCATATCGGAAAATATCAAGTTCACCGTGGAAAAAGAGCAAGAAGGACCCTCAACTTCCTTGACATGCAAATCACTAAAGAATCGGGAAAACTCAAGATGTCGGTATTTAGAAAAGAAACAGCGTCTAATTTTTATATAAGACATAAATCCCACCACGCCTCCAGCACAAAAGCAGGTATCATATCCTGCCTCAGCGCAAGAGCAAAGATCATCACGACATATGCAGTCTCCCTAAAAAACGGATGCTAACGCTAAAGGATATATTCCGAGAAAACGGATACCCGGACAAGTTCGTAGATAAGGCTCTCACACGAGAACAAAGACAAGATCCGGAGGGAGCAGAGTCAGGAGGGAAACACCAGCAACCGCAACAGGAACAACAAGCAAGTGCAACAACACGAACAGCAACGACAGGAGCAGAGCCAGAAAGGGAGCACCAACAACAGGAGCAAGACCGTGGAGCAAGAGCAGCCGAGTCGAAGTGGACAAGCTCAGGAACCAGGGCGCGAAACGCAGGGGCGCTGCCGCATCAAACATATGATTACGTGTCGATACCTTACGTGAAAGGGGTCAGCGAGAGAATCGGTAGGGCACTAGGCAACCATGGGATGAAAGTGGCGCATAGCTCTAAGACAACCTTAAAGACTTTGTTGACACATGTAAAGGATCCTTTAGTCAAAGAGGAAAAAAGAGGGGCAGTGTATGAAATAAATTGTGAGTGCGGGTCAAAATACGTAGGGGAATCGGGGAGGCCACTGGGGGTAAGGATGGAAGAGCACATAGGAGATATTCGGAACGGTAGGTTTTCAAAATCAGCAGTATGTCATGTCAGTTGTAGGAAAGATTTAAATCCAAGAGATGCAAAAATTCTGGCAGTAGAACCAAAGCTTGGCCGCCGGTCAGTTAGGGAGGCGATCGAAATCAGACTGCGAGAGGCAGATATAAATCGCGACCGCGGAAATGCCACCATCAGTCCAATATGGGATCCTGTATTAGAATCGTTGTAGGTGTTAGATGTTTAGGTAGTAGGTAATTTAGTCGTTGTTCTGGTAACAGGTAATCTGATATTTCCAGTTATTACATCAAATGTCATTATAGTCAATATTCATATTTTATGTCTATTGACATCACCCAAAAAATAGCTAACAGTGATAACATGGTTTGAAAAGGTTAACAAAATGGGAGGTAGCCCTATTGGGAAGATCAAGTGGTAGCCATTGTGTGTTTCTATTTTTATGTATTTTTAATCGAAGCACAGTATCATAATATTCGCTGATAAAGAATCGTCAAATAGATTCGAAATATCCGATGAATAACTTTCTTATATACCTACCAGGAACTAAATCCCGAAAAAAGAAAAAAACCTCAAACTTGTTGAAAGAGGCAGACGTTTTACTTGGGTAACCCTCGGTATCTTGCCATGCAGGAAATTGAATAGGGGAGAGGGTGGTAAGACGGGCATGGTGGGTAAGACGGGCACAGGCTCTGTGGACCAGACCAGTTATGGTATAAATGTCCCATTACTTGCATTAATGCGTCTTGGAATGTCCTATCATGAGCCAAAAACATAAAGTTCTAACCTTTATTGTTTTGTCAAAATTTTAGAAAAAAGAAATTAGTGATTCACCCTACCATTGTTAGTAGTTTTTAGTGTAGCATTCTGGCAGTGTCTGGTCCTATTTGGAAGGCCAAATATGCAAAATCTGTCTCGGGAGAGCGTTATCATACATTACGTGATTAAGTTTTATATTACCTCAACACGGTGACCCCCAAGAATGAGATTTTCTAACATATTAACATGGGGGGCGCGGTGGTGGAGTGGTCAGCATAGCTGGCTTCCACGCAGCCGACCCGGGTTCAAGGCCCGGCGGCTTCCCTGAACAAGGAGCAAGCTGGCTCCCGAGCAACCCTTCCAACAGGGAGAGAGTTGGCGACGCCATATGACCCTGGCAGTTGGTGCGTCGATAAGCCCCAATAATTATACATATTAACGTGGGGCAAGACGGGCACCGAGTGAAATACTACATCACCATACAAATTATAATATTTATCGCTGCGTTTTTGCATGGTTGAAAGGAATCAGTCTGAGAGTCTGCTGCATACCGGCTGAGGAACTTTTAATGATTGATTCTTAGATTCCAGTGAAAAATTAGGATTCTATGGAAATTCGGCAAAATCATTTTCTCTTAAATATTTAATCGAAACAATGCATTGCAAAGTGTTTCAGAACTCATTTCTGCTCAACGTGGTAAGGTTTTTGTCAAAAAGTTTTTGCATATGATAAATTGCTTTCATAAGACCCGTCTTAGCCCGCCTGTTGGGGTAAGACGGGCTTTTGCAGCATTCTACGGTAAACTTTACTGCTCCTAGGAATATGCACGGATCCTAGTATGTTTAAGTGCAGGGACTAATAAATGTTTACTGAAGCTTAAAACACAATTTCATCACTGTCAAATGAAAAGCGAGTGAGACACACAGTCTCAAACACAACTATGCCCGTCTTGCCACCCTCTCCCCTACATGGACAAAATTTCGCACTAGTTGCACAACAATTTTGGAATTGTTTTCATTTTGCCCTTTGGCGTGGTAATGACTGATGAATTCGACATATGAGAATACAATATTCTAATCAAACATTATTTGTATTTGCTCCGAGATCATATACCTACACCAAGTCGGCAGCTATGATCAAGTCACCTCATCGCGTGAAAGTGCTAAAACAATGGAAATTTTACGTGTAGTGAGTCATATTATTAAATTTCCGGGTTTAAAGCGCTGAAAATAAAACAGATCAAACACGATCTCGCGATGGCCTTGCCCCAAATCTCTGCAGACTATGAATGACACCATTTTGTGGATACGGCTTGAAGTTTGACGTGTTATTCCTCGTATGATTTGACATAATGCCTATGGTTTAAGACAACGATTATGTTCCACAACTATTATATCTTTTCCATGAGTTTTCATCGGCAATGGCTACCCAGTAACAGCACACACACACGTGCACTAGAGTACGTTTCGACCCACCTATTTGGGCTATCTTCCACAAGCTGGCGTTCACCCCGGATATATGAGCAGCTTTAATACGTTGTTTTTTTTACCGGTTGCGGGAATGGTGATTGACTCATGCAACCAAGAATCACAAACGTAGATTTACTGTTACATGAGACGATGAGTCCGTTCTTGTGCTTGGTACGTAAATAGAGCGTGCTGAAGCTGCTCATGTATCCAGGGTAATTCCTATTAACTGACGAGATCTGATAAGTAAAACTCATGCAAGTTTGCATAGTGATCTCATGGCCCTATGATGGTTCATGGTCTCATAGTTCATATCATCATTCTTAATCTCAAGATTAATTATAATGAAGTCTAAATAAGCTAATGGCATGTTGCAATTGCAGAAATGTCAAAAAAATTATCCTTTTGAAAGCTTCACTTTCAACACATTAAAATTATCTTTTTTAAACTTAGACCAAATGGTGCACCGTTGTTTTGAGGAGGCTGATACTCCTGTTAGCTCCCAACTGTAGGCTCACGAACCAAGCTTTCATGTATGAGCTGTTTCAGATTCAACGTGTCGGACCTGGCTGAAACATAAGCTCACCAGCGATTGCAGCCAGCAAAAGCCACCGATCCATCTCTGCGCGAATCCCCGTGCAGGATCTGAAACAAAGAGAGCTCGCGGTCAAACGGGCTCGGTCAGCGGACAATCAATAACACCGGGGAAGGGGACACCTTTCCAGCCTGAAGTTCATTTCCTCCATAAGGCTGCAATTTAGATATTTTCAAGGTATTTATTTTGCCGATGAAAAGTTATGCAATCGGTTCAATGCACAGTGGTCGGAAACGGCCTCACGGATGGCCACCGAGGTTTTTGTTCATGTTCATTTTGCTACAGTGCTGAAACAGCCGAACCGATTCACCCCAAATTTTCAGCAAACCATGCTAAATCGATTGCAATGGGAGAAGAAGTATACTTAAGTTGATTCAACTAACACCCGCACTGGAGAGGCGTCTGGCACTAACGCGCACTGTAGGGGGCCTCATAGGACCCCCTCTAAGATCTTGGAAACTAAGAGACGTAGAAAAACGCTGTTTGGAGGGTGGGTGGGGGCTATGGTGATCTACATCATGACCAGTTTTCATTGATCTAGGTCAATATCTTCAAGGTCAAACGATGTCATACACGTCAAATATTGGTCATGCTGGGGACCTATTGGGAAATACCGTTATTAAGCGGGAAAATGACGGGAATAGGCTAAATGCAGACCAGGGTCATATAGGAAAGGTCGCAAAGAAGCTTTGCTACAATTTTGGGGTCAAGGTCATCCAATGCCATTGACCTATGAGGTCACAATATGGTATACTACCGATAATGTACACTTTGTTAACACTTTTGCCAGTGTTTAGTGGAAAATGAGGATTGACCTTTAAAAATGACTATTAACCTTGACCTTTGACCTTGATCTTTGCATTCAGGTACCTTAACTATGACTTCATAGCATAATACACGTCCGACCGGGTAACGCTATTTGACCGGAAGCGCTGGGGTCAATGACCTTGAGAATTCTGATATGACCTTGACCTGTAACCTTTGACCTTAACCTATTCCTTCATGTGAGGTGACCATGGCATATTATCCCGGTTATATGACGTTATGACGTCACCACTCGGTATCCAATGCAAGCGTACTGGTCCTACCGCGCGATTGTGGCAATCTGAAAATGCAGGTCTGACTTTGAAAGCCTATACGTCAAAAAATTTTGGCAGATTTTTTTAGATATCTTCACTAATCGATGCGCCGTTAAGTTCTCTCGAATGTGGCCAAATATCGTTTTTCGGCTCTGCGAGCTGTTCTTATGCCACCTCGGAAATATAGGTGAGGGAGCCTCCGAGGTCCCCCTCCAGTGCGGGTGTTAAGCAAATGAATTGACCTAACCCGACCCCTAGCGACCTGGTCAGATGTGCTGGCTCCGCATGCAGAAGGGCATAACCAGCCTCTTCTCAGACTAACCGTCTTATCGGGCTAAAACAAAATACATATTGCCATACGGAACCCCTGAGTGAAATGAGTTTGTGAGCTGCTTACCATTTGCTACCCTCGTTAAGATTGATGTCCCCAGAAGTCACAAAAGGTCACATTGAATGTTGGTACGATAATATGGGTTTCTTTCATATATTCAGACGACAGGAAGATCAAGACAGAAGATCAAGTTATCAGTCTACCCCTCCCATGATATCATGTCGAATAATGTGCAATATGAGCATGGTTTATGCATGGGTGACCTTGACCAAAGGTTATTCTGGGTAAGGTCAAGCAAACTTATGAGCTTACAATGAAGATAATGTGCATAAAGGCGAGCAATACAACATGAGAAGCACCTGATAAGCGTCCCCCGCAACTCGCGGGCGGCCGGCGGGCCGTGGCGAGCCGCGGAGGCGCCGGGTGGCGGGCGGGCGAACGGCTCCGGGCGGTGGGCGGCCCGGTACAATTTACACTATGGACAATTTTGCGCACATTTGCGCACTTAGCTGTCTTCGGGCCATGGCGGAGAATTACTTGACCTATGTTTCCACAAAAAAGCTAATTGGCAGAAACGTAACTTTTTTGTTTGTCTATTCAAAGTTAGCAACTAGTTTGTACGGTGGATTTATGAAAGGGGTAATTAAAACGCAGATTATATACCTTTATCAAAATTCAAATATACACATAACGCTAATCATCTTAAAGCTTATATTATGAGGAACATTTTGATACTAATTATTTTTAGTCTGACTCAGTTTTGACGTTTATTATTCAAAGTAAAAAACCCTGATCTAGCAGACGCATCTAGTGCCTTACTTCTGGATTTTATCATCGCCTTACTTTGATGAGTAATAAGTGCATCTTTCAACCAAATTAACTTGATAATAGTGGTCATTCAAAACACTCTGAACAATTTTCTTCACATCGGCAGCCACAAAACCCCTGAATTCCCAAATCCGAAAAATGGCCCCGTGGCCACCCACGACATCGTTTCCGACCACAGTGCAATGCTACAGTTTTTTAGTCGATTATTTATTTGGTCACTAATAAACTCATAGGCCTAAATAAGCTCCACTGTATTTCTAAGGCTTTCAGTTCGAATAATACCTTATTTTTTATACGCGGCCATTAACCTTCGCCCGGGTGGGGGTCTTTTTAGACCCCCCTCGGGTTTTTCCGAAGTGACCAAAAAACGGCGGCGCGCAGCGCCGCCAAACTTGGTCTAGCTGTTCCATCATCATTTTTACATCTTTCCTGAAAATTTTGGCTCAAGGTCATATCAGGTCAGGTCACCAGGTCAGGTGAAGTGACCTCACCTCAAAAAATACTTAGGACGGAATAACTAAAAGAAGGGTTAATCGATCAAGTTGAAACTCATACCACATCTTGGGCCCACCAGGAGCTACAACATTTGTTCCGAGATTTTTGATATTGGTGACCTAAGGTCATGTGCAGAGCATGACCTCCCCATTGACAATGCATGGGGAAAATCACGAAATGAGCTTTTCTCAGTAAGTATGGATGGAATCAACTTCAAACATCGGTTGCGACTTGCTCTTAGCCCATTTCTGAAGCTGATACCAAAATTTTTGACTTGTGACCCTTAAAAGGTCACCTTAGGTCAAATAAGCATTTTTTGGTGTTTTTCTCTATAAATTTTGAATAAACTAAGATAAAGCTTTTATTTTGTCACTGAAGTGTTTGTATAGTCACTGGAAGTCAAATGATATACATCATGACTATACCAGGTCAAGTTGGGTCAGACCGTTGACCTGGGTCAGGTCAAATTTTCAAATTTGATCTGGCATAGTAATATTATATATCATTCGATTCGTATTGACGAGACGATTGCAATGGTGCATCAACTATGGCTATATCATGCTTGGTGTAGAATTTATTAGTGAAAAAGGAAACGCCCTTATGCATGGGTGGCTATGGACATTCCCAAGAATATGCCCAATATTTAGTGACCTGTAGCTCCCTAGGCTTTGACCTGACACGAAAATGAATGCCACTGTAATGAAAGCGCATCTCAAGAGCTTTCGAATGGTGTTAAAAAATGTTTCTAGCTATCATAGTTTCTGAGATATAGGAGGTTTTCTTAGTACACCTCATATTAGCGATTTTGACCTATTTTGACCTCTGGTGACCTTGATATTGACCTGACAAGAAAAATGACCGAAGTATTTTCGATATCATTTTCGAAGAGCTTTCGATTGCCGTTTTGCGCTTTTTTCTAGCTCTCTTAGTTTTTGAGATCGTGGAGGGGGTCTTTTTTAGCCCCCCACCAGGGCGAAGGTGGCTCGTACCCGCCACCGGGGCAAGGGTTAAATGGTTTTATTGGTCTGGCTAAGCACAAGTTTCCATCTTCTCGTAGACTTTCATTTTCATGGTCCAAGCAAGACTTGTATCAGGACCTGAGCCTCAGAGACGTTCCATTATGGATCTAGGATTTCGCTAAAGGCATCGGGAAGAGGCGAAACCCTTAAGGAGTTAAGGCGAACTCCCTTAAGGAGTGCCAATATGTCACCCGGGGGCTCCATTTGGTTAATACGAGGTGCACTCTTCCGATGTAAACTCAATGTATCTTTAGGGGGTGGGTGTTTTATAATTCTTGCGGAAAAGAAGAAAAAAATTGTTAGGGGACGCTCATATAGACAAACTGGAGCCTGAAGATGACAATGGCAGGAAAACCTCAGTGAAGGTACCGGGCATCTCTTCCCGGGACCACTTTCAAGTGCACTTTAAACCTTAGACATTTTATGACATTCAGCTGTCCATTTAGGGCGCCTTTGGTGACCTCGACATTGACCCCCCATGAGGAGGGATGTGCCCCAGCGGACTGGGGAGGAGGAGACCTCCCCCTGCCCCTCGCCCATGTATCCCTCCCTGAACTAGCGTCGACTGTCTATCATTGAAACATTGATAACCGTTTTTATTTTTACGACCATTTCCCCACCGGTGGGACAGGGAGAATTGCAAGCACTACAAAGGGCTGAATCTCGCCCGACCACCCTAACACGCGCCGGTACGGG
This sequence comes from Lepas anatifera, assembly GCA_034440635.1. Lineage (NCBI taxonomy): Eukaryota > Metazoa > Arthropoda > Thecostraca > Lepadidae > Lepas > Lepas anatifera. Next base: position 542,985 of record JAOTON010000985.1, on the reverse strand, counting down.
TGTCTGCTCCACCTTCGTCAGTTGGAGGGGGTGGATACCCACCACCCTAAAATTTCAGCAACCCAGAAGTGAACACGAAAATAGCATCTCTAATGTATTACCAGTGAGAGATGATTGTTTCCTCTGCATGGCCGAACCGTACCAGACAGCGGAAAGCGAATGGCGATGTTCGATGGCAGCTCTTACTTAATCTCTAGCGGAAATTGCATACCCCATTCTTTGGTCAAGTTACCTCTGAGATCAAAAGGGATACAAATTCATTATAATCCTCTTGTCACGCCCGGTCAAATGAAGTTTCCTGACCTTGTCAAATCAAATAATAAAACTGACCTGACCTGACCTACGGCCGGGTCTAGTTCAGCATATATCATAAGGCATATCACTCAAAACGTATGGGCAAAGCAAAGCCGATGAGATCAAAATAAATGTTCTATCCTCATTCTTTGTGAAGTTATTGAGCTTAAAATCCGAAGATGGGCCTCCGAGTCACCTTCGCCATGGTGGGGGGTGTTCAAACAACCCCCTCGAACTCGGCTCTTATGCGAGATAGAGAAAAACACAAAGTCTTTGGATAGCTCATAAAAATTCATGAACAAACTAAATCGGTTACTTTTTGGCTCAGGTTAATATTGAGGTCATGCCAGGTCAAGGAAGGTGTGATGCTGGAGAAGAGTTTCAGGGCTCTAGCGTCTAACAGAATGGAGTTAGAATCATGTTTAGGCACCATTCGCTTCCTCTCGTTACGGTGAATCGAATGATATATAATATGGCTATACTAGGTAAAAAATAACAATGACCTGGCCTGAGGTCAGGTCAAGGTCACTATCCAGTCTAGCATAGTCAATATGCATATCAATTGACTCGCAAAAGCAGTCCAAACGTAATGTTATCAAAATAAAAGCTTTATCATCCTTTCCAGCCAAGTTATTGACCCAAGTCTGAAACCTGCTTAAATAGCCCCCCGATGACCTCTCAAAGGTCACAGGTCAAAAATTGCAAAATAAACCTGGGAAGGTACCCAGGGTGCTAAGACTTGGAGAATATGACGATATTTGCAGCTGTATATACACAAATACAGCCCAATTCATGTTTCCCCATGCATTTTCAATGGAGAGGTCATGATCCGTACCTGAGCCCAGGTCATCAATATGAAAACATCCCGGAATATATTTTGTAGTGGTTGGTGGGGTCATTATGTGGTATAGGTTTCAATCCGATAGATTCACCTACTTATGCTACCTTAAACATTTTTGGAGGTGAGGTCACTTGACCTGCACTGGTGACCTGACATAAGATGACCCAGCCTTGAAATTTTGTGTTACGTTGCGAAATTGATCAAAAATAATATGTGCCAAGTACGGCAGCGCTTCACGCCGCTGTTTCTTCGTGCCGCCGAAAAAAACCCGACGGGGTGTTCAAAATCCCCCCTTCCGGAGCGAGGGTTAAACCAATTTCCCCATGCAGCCCAATGGGGAGGCCATGACCCTGACCTGCTGCCGCGTCAACAATATGATAAATCCAGTTAGCTGTTGTAATCAGTGCCCTAATAATGCGATGTGAATACCAGACCGATACATCGATAGATCGATAGAAGTTTGCTCTTACTGCTGCACCTCCAACCATTCTCCGAGACTAGGTCACGTGACCTGGACTGGTGACCTGCCCTGATATGATCTGAGCCTAAAATTTGTCGCAAGCCAAAAAGCTGTCAGGTAACTGGTGCACCAAGTGTGGATGTGCAGCGCCTCCGTTTTTGGTTATTTGTCAAAAAGCTTACGGCGTACCGACGCTGTTAACACGTGAATTAATTGCAACAAGAGAGTCACTCCGAGATTCAAGGTCAATTTCTTGAGTCTCCAACTGAGCTTTCTAGATCGTCCTGCTCTTCCCGGCTCGGGGAGGTCTCCAGACACTATTTTTGGTGCAGTGACACGTACCAAAGTGGAAAGCTTAGGCATGACTCAATGACTCATTAACGTGTTGAGCCACCCCAAGTTGCAGTCTTGTATTCCGTCTGTCTGAGAGGATTAACACATCATCCGCAGCTGAGATGCTGGATCATCCAGTTTTTCCCAGTGTGAGAGATCGCAGTCATAGTGAGACTCTGGATAGCGTCTCATCTCGGCTCAATACTCGCCAGTGTCATGGCGGCACTAGCAGTTTCCACTCACATCATTTCCAGACCTTGCGGTGGTTTGGGCCAGCTAACCAAACCAAAGGGCCACTGCGGGTAGTTAAACCATTTTTATCAAGAACGATTAGATAAAAGGCAGCTTTGATTTCATTTAAAAAAGTTTTGAAACATCGACAATGCTTTTTTTGGCAGCTGAAAACTTTGATTAGTTATGATATAACTCGTTGATAAGATGTTTAATGGCCCACATCTTCGAATCATGGACAGCAGTGTAACTTTGTATACTTTTAGGGGTGCGCGAGCACCCCTAAAACTTTTGAAAGCACCCCTAAACTTCCAAAAGCACCCCTAAAACTATTCTGCGACATTCTACTAGGACCTATTGTCAGGATTATGTAGCAATTAAGTAAAACGTGTAAGAAATTCGAAGCTCTCTAGAAACTATTCATCTGGAGAGATCATTTCTAGCTTAAAAGATTACTTAAATGATATGGAGGTTTCATATAATCGCATGAAGTCATATGTAGACGGTGGAAGTGTCCATGGAAATTAGGTATCTGCCACTTGCGACCAAATCCGAAAGAGTGCGTTTTCCAAAATGTTAATTGCCGTGTCGCCGTTGTCTCAGAAGCAGTATCATCGAGTGCAACTAGACTCGACTCGTTGTGCAGCTGGATTCGTCGTTGTTTCCTTGATCATGTTTTTCAGAAAGTAAAAAGAAAGTTCACTGCTGGACTTATTTTCCAAAATGGCACGGTGTATGCTGAAATTTCGTCCTGAATTCATTAACCCGCGCCCCACCGGGGGTCCGGCGCCACCTTCGCCCCACCGGGGGCCATCGATGGCCCCCCTCTAACTCCGAAAATATGGGCGTTAGCGCAAATCTGCAAAGTGCAATAGAAAGCTCGCGTGAATTCAGTAAGAAATTACTATACATGTTTTAGTGCTCAGGTCAATGGTTTGACCTCCAGAGGTCAAATTAGGTCAAGATCGGCTATTTTCACTCAAATATGCAATGATTAAGCAAACTGGGCATACCTCTTGTGCCATTAGAGATATTGAGGCTTGGTAAAGTACATTTGATAGAAAATTGCCAGTCCTTTTTCCGCTATGTGGAACATTAAGACCTCCCGCCAGTGGTTTGACCTCCAGAGGTCACCTCGTGACCTAATATGACCTGAAGTCACGAAAGGTCAAAAAGTGACCTTGCCGTATATCAAATGAAAGCCAGTGACAAGACAAACACGACGGCGTTTGTTTCACCGCTCTAGCTTAATTAGGTCAAAAGTTATTGTCAAAATACTGTTTTTGACCTCTGGTGACATTGGATGACCTTGGAAAAGTCAAAGGGCAAATATGACCCCTGGGATCCGTGAAAGGGTGTCCAAAAACGCTGTTCTGAGCAATCTGAGTATTTGCAATCATTTTTGTGGCTTTTATATCATGAAACAGCTTTTCCCCATGCTTTTCCAATGGGAGAGGTCGCCTCGTGACCTGACCTCAGGGCACGAAATCGAAAAATCCCGGATATACACCTTGTAGACCCTGGAGGGGTCATGAAGTGTAGGAAGTTTCAAATCGATCGACTTCGAAATGTAGCTCTTACAGAGCTCTAAAGTTGAAGTGAGGTGACCTTGGTTGACCTCGTCTGGTGACCTGACCTTGGGTGACCCGGGGTAAAACATTTCAGGGATGATGGGAAAATTATGCAGTGAGAGGTAGAGCCCTCAACCGCGGTGCTGCGCCTCGTCGTTTTTCTGCTATCCCGGAAAAACCTTAGGGGGCCATCGATGGCCCCCGGTGGGGCGAGGGTTAAGGCTGTATGTAGATCAGACCTGTCCATAGCTGCTATACGTACCAAAGCAGGGTCAAATCGGCAACATGTGGTAGCTATGCATTTATTGAAGCTTGTTAAGAAGGGGAGGGAAATCAGGGCCAATATCTGGGAAACGTAGCTTGTGCTTAACCTTCGCCCGTCCGAGAGGAGCATTGATGATCTCCATGTTCTTCAAGGATAGGGGAAAACGGCGGCGCTGCGTCACCGTATTTTGCATATCTTCCTTGATCAATTCCTCATCTTTAGAAAATTAACTTGTCATTCTAGGTCAGGTCATGAGGCCAAGGCAAGTGACTTAACACGTGCCCCGCTGGGGTCCCTTGCATGACGCACCCCGCTGGGGGGGCGTTTTTCGCCCCCTCTTCCGTATCTCGTTCCCCACGAAAGCCAAAGAAAAATTAGGGGCGGTGTTCGAAAGCTCTAGACAAGACAAAGAGATTTTATAAGGATAATTTTTATTTCAGGTCAAAATTGAGGTCAGCATAGGTCAAAGAATGCTCCACAGGCTTACAACAGAGCAGTGTACGTTTCCCTCTCTAGATCTGCCCTCAGGGGAGCTAGAGCAAATCTTTATACATTATTGGATTTCTCTCTTCGCGGCAAATCGGACGATGTATAATATGACCTTTCTAGGTCAAATAGTCAAAATGACCCGACCTCGAGCTAGGTCAGGGTCACAGAGTGACCTGGTATGGTCATGCTGCATATCAATCGACTCCCCGTGACAATATAAGGACAATGCAAGCAAAATGGAAGCCTTATCTCAATTCAGTGAGAAGTTATTGAAAAAAACAATCACTTTCTGCTCCCGTGACATGACATGACCTTTGAGTGGTCAGATGCTCAAAAACTCAACTTTATGGTCAAGATCGTGGTAAGAATAGACACTAGACAGTTTAAGGATTTTCAGCTTTATCTATCCAGTGTTTACGGAAAACGAGCCCATTCTGTTTTTCACCATAGACTTATAATGGGGTGACCAAAAAATTGACCCCACCTTAGGTCAACAATATCAAAATTCCGAGATAGCAGATTTGTAGACCTTAATGACCTTATCAAATTGTGGAAGTTCAAACTAATCGGTTCGCTAATGTTCCCTGGGCGCTGCTTCAAACTCGTAATGGTGATTTTGAGGTCGTAATTTTGAGGTCGGGTCACTTGACCCTGAATAATCCTTGACCTGACATGACCTTAACCAAAAAATTTGGTCAGATGTGTAAAATTGATCAGGAATAAGGTTCTATAAGTTTCGTTGTTCTGCGTCTCTTCGATTTTGAGCTATGTTTGGAAAACCAGGAGGGGGGGCGAATTTCGCCCCTCCTCCAGCGGGGCGCGTGTTAATCTAAAAAGAATAGGATTTCATTTATGCAATAAGTATAGTAAAGTTAAGTGAAGTTATTTATAAGTAAGAACACGTTTAACCTAGAAATCCGACACTTTACACCATAATGGACTAACGGTTTACACCATAATGGACCTACCAGGTGCTATGCTTAACCCTCGTCCTTAAGGGGCAGATTCGACGCTCCTCGACATTTTTCGCGATGACACAAAAGCAGTTTGGTTTAGCCCAATGCTGCCTAAGAATTGTATAAACTTTGACAAATCTTAACCGCATACGCGTCGGAAAAGGGGGGCCAGGGGGGCCTGGCCCCCCACTTTTTGGCCAAAAATTTCACGATCTCAGTCAAAATGAGAGAAAGCCAGACATTCTTATATCCAGCCGCTGCGGTAGGCAACGAGGAGTCCAAATTCGAACAGTTTTTGATCCTGATGTTGAAAGTTTTTTGTCAGCATCAGGTTGAAGTTTGGCTGGCCCCCCCCACTTTTTTGCCGGTGGCGACACTTATGCTTAACCGAATTTCAAGTCAATGTCATGTCAGATCACAGATTTATGACGTCATTTAAGGCAATTTTTGTCCTAAAAATAAATCTAAGAAACACCGGGCGTTACTCGACTGCTAGAAGAACTAGATCAAGTTTCTTAACAGTATTCGAAACCTCCTGAAAAGGCAATCTGGAATATGTCATCCATTTTGAGGTCAAGTCCATAACAAAGGCACCAGAGGTCCCCAAAGGTCAGCAAAGGTTACTGTTTTAGAAACTGTTGTTGGCTATAACTTATGAACGGGACAAGATGCAGCAATGAATTTGGTATCAAAGTGACGAGCATCACCCAAGGATTCGAATGGTATGCGACCTGACCTTGACCTTAACCTAAGGTTATGTTAGATGGTCTAACCTAACCTTAGGTTAGGTTAGACCTTGACCTATGGTCACGGTTACGCGTGACCTTACAAGGTCATGCCGCATACTGTGGAAATCCTTGGGCCAAGACAAACACATTGACACATTGGCCTTTATTCTAGGTCTATTGATTCCCGAATTATAAGGGATTTTCTAAATGTGTCAAAATTTCACAATTTTGTGACCTCACAAGGTCACTAGTTAACCTAGGGTAAAAATTGTACATCGTCGGAGAGTTCAGGTCATGGGAAACACGCTGCGCCTTACCGCGCATTTCTACCTCTTTTTAGATGTAAACGGTTGGGGGGTCGAATCGAACCCTGGTAGGGAGGGGAAGTAAACTACTTCCAGTAGGGCAAGGGTTAAAATGAATTCCTGTTCTCTTAATAAAAGTCTTTTGGGCTACCTCAAAGGCCCATCTTGGCATGTCTGATCTGTGGCCTCTGTAAGGTTATTTGGGATTATTTAAGCCTTTTTCAGACATGGGTTCGCAGGAAGCCCAGACAACTTCGCAGGACAACGTGGCAGGAAATAATGATAGATATTTTGCTTTGGTACATTTTTGCTTAGATTGTCATTACGAGTCAATTGGTATACATATTGATTATGTCAGACCAGATGATGCTCTTGATCTGACCTTAGGTTAGGTCATTCTTGGATTTGACACAGCATGTTCATACCATATATAATTTGATTCACCGTAACGAGGATTCGCCTACATTATGGCTTTAGCTTAACGCAGTTTTCGACCTCAGTTTAGCTATTAACCTTCGCCCGGGTGGCGGGTCTTTTTAGACCCCCTCAGGTTTTTCCAAAGTAACCAAAAAACGGCGGCGCGCAGCCCGGCCAAACTTGGTCTAGCTGTTCCTTCATCATTTTACATATTTTCTGAAAATTTTAGCTCAAGGTCATATCAGGTCAGGTCACCAGGCCAGGTGAAGTGACCTCACCTCAAAAATGCTTAGGACTGCATAACTAAAAGGCAGAGGTTAATTGATCAAGTTGAAACTCATAAAACATATTGGGCCCACCAGGAGCTAAAACGTGTGTTCTGTGATTTTTCATATTGGTGACCTAAGGTCATGTGCAGAGCATGACCTCCCCATTGTAAATACATGGGAAAATTACGAAATGAGCTTTTCTCAGTAAGTATGGATGGAATCAACTTCAAACATCGGTTACGGCTTGCTCTTACCTCATTTCTGAAGATGATGCCAAAAAATTTGGATTGTGACCTTTTAAAGGTCACCTTAGGTCAAATAAGAATTTTTGGTGTTTTTCTCTATAAATTTCGAATCAAAAATATAGAACTTTTATTTTATCACAAAAGTGTTTGTATAGTCACTGCAAGTCAAATGATATACATCATGACTATACCAGGTCACGTTGGGTCAGACCGTTGACCTGGGTCAGGTCAAATTTTCAAATTTGACCTGGCATAGTAATATTATATATCATTCGATTCGTATTGACGAGACGATTGCAATGGTGCATCAACTATGGCTATATCATGCTTGGTGTAGAATTTATTAGCGAAAAAGGAAACGCCCTTATGCATGGGTGGCTATGGACATTCCCAAGAACATTTCCAATATATAGTGACCTGTAGCTCCCTAGGCTTTGACCTGACACGAACATGAATGCTACTCTAATGAAAGAGCAACTCAAAAGCTTTCGAATGGTGTTAAAAAATGTATCTAGCTATCATAGTTCCTGAGATATACGAGGTTTTCTCAGTACAACTCATATTAACGATTTTGACCTATTTTGACCTCTGGTGACCTTGATATTGACCTGAAGAGAAAAATGACGGAAGTATTTTCGATATCATTTTCGAAGAGCTTTCGATCGCCGTTTTGCTCTTTTCTCTAGCTCTCTTAGTTTTTTAGATCGTGGGGGTCTTTTTTAACCCCCCCCCACCGGGGCGAAGGTGGCTCCTACCCGCCACCGGGGCAAGGGTTAAAGAACAGTCAACAACAGGCACTGTCTTCTTAAACCAGGCGCGTCGGAACGTTTTCAAAAGTGGCGGGTTTGGGGGTGGCACATCCGGCTACGCGTTCTAAACCCTGCCAACAAGAGAGCTCTTGTAAACCCTGTAAATAAAGCTCTTTATGTGGGACCCTACATGATTTTTAAAGTAACCAGAAATCACTGTTAAAACTTTACATCTCCCTTTATCATGCAACGTAAGGCTCTAACGAGAAAATGTCTTGTCTATCACAAACCACGTCGGGACTTGAAGCTCTCCTTATTAAATAAGTGCTCAAAGCCTTGTTAGCTCAACAGCAATGTCACACCATAGGTAGGCTTTTAATGGCGGTAAAATACAAACAATAACACTTAATAGGTAGCCGGTTGTCTGCGCGTTTAATAAGAGATACGCGAAAAAATTTATTGGCTGGATCAAAATGTCACAAAAAGTAGTGTCAGAAGACCTATTCGCATTTTTGCGAATTCGGCCTCCAAATGCCTTCAAATTGCTCTCAAAGTCAATATTTCTAGATGACTTATCGAGAATTCTCACTACCGTTTAAATGACGTAGTCCCGGCTATGAACATTCATTTCTCTAACAATCAGGTCATATCTGTCCTAAACAGTGATGTAGAACTTTGGAACTATCACAGACAAAAATAATCGAAAAAAATCTACATTTCAAAACTCTTTTTAAACAGAAATATAGGACTTCAAAGAAATCACAATTGACCAGCCAGAAGCCCAGGAATTCTCATACCTGGGTAACGTGACGCATCTGACGTAAAAGTTTCGTCATCCTGGAAATTTTGACAAAAAAATTACTGTACACACTTAAAATAACTTTTAAAATCTAAGAAATGAAGAGCAGGTTTCAGCTTTTTACCGGTATCGTTAAAATATTTCAATAATAGGCGAGTGGCCTCCAAAACTGTTGCCGAAGATACAAAAATAATTGAAAGTTTCGTTAATCAAGATTTGGCAAATAGCAAGAAACCACAATAAAATTATTCTGCGTATTTCCTTTTAAGTTTAAAAAACACCGACACCAAAAGCTCCTGGTTTCACCACGTTTGCAGCTTTTCGAGCTGTGACCTTGTGATGAGCAGGAAGCTTAATCCTCGCCCCGGTGGGCCTCCGAGCCACCTTTCGCCCTGTTGGGGGTGTTTGAACACCCCTTGAACTCGGCCCCTATGCGGGATAGCGAAAAAACACGAACCCTTGTGGATAGCTCGTACAAATTCATGAAGAAACTATACAAGCCACTTTTTGGCTCAGATCAATATTGAGGTCATGACGGGTCAAGGAAAGTAGGATTTTGAGTAGAGTTTTTGGGCGTCTGAGCGTCTGACAGAGTTGACTTAGAATAATTTTTAGGCATCACTCGCTTCCTCTCGTCATGGGGAATAGTATGACGTATATGGCCACACTAGTTCAAAACACAAGAATGACCAGACCTCAGGTCAGGTCAAGGTCAGTTTTTAACCTAGCATAGTCAACATGATATCAATCGACTCGCAATAGGAATCCAAACGCAACTATATCAAAATAAAAGCTGTATCATCTTTTCATGCAAAGCTACTAACATAAGTCTGAAAACTGCTTAACACGCGCCCCGCTGGGTCCCTTGCATGACGCGCCCCGCTGGGGGCGTTTTTGCCCCCTCCGTATCTCGTTCCCCACGAAAGCTAAAGAAAAATTACGGGCGGCGTTCGAAAGCTCTTCACAAGACGAAGATAACTTATAAGAATAATTTTTATGTCAGGTCAATATTGAGGTCAGCATAGGTCAAAGAATGCTCCACAGGCTTACAACAGAGCAGTGTACGTTTCCCTCTCTAGATCTGCCCTCAGGGGAGCTAGAGGGAATATTGATGCATCATTCGATTCCTCTTATCGCGGCGGCGAATCGAATGATGTATAATATGACCTTGCTTGGGATCAAATAGTCAAAATGACCTGACTTCGACCTAGGTCAGGGCCACAGAGTGACCTGGTATGGTCATGTTGCATACCACTCGACTCCCCGTGACAATATAAGCACAATGTAAGCAAAATGGGAGCTTTATCTCAATTCAGTGAGAAGTTATTGCCAAAACAATCACTCTCTGCTCCCGTGACCTGATATGACCTTTGAGAGGTCAGATGCTCAAAAACTCAACTTTATGGTCAAGATCGTGGTAAGAATAGACAGTTTAAGGATTTTCAGCCTTATCTATATAGTATTTCCTGAAAACGAGTCCATTCTATTTTTCACCATAGACTTATAATGGGGTGACCAAAAAATTGACCCCACCTTAGGTCACCAATATGAAAATTCCAAGATAGCAGATTTGTAGATCCTAATGACCTTATCATATTGTGGAAGTTTCAACCTGATCGGTTGGCTAATGGTCCCTGGGCGCTGCTTCAAACTCGTAATTTTAGGTTTTGAGGTCGGGTCACTTGATCCTGAATAGCTCCTTGACCTGACATGACATTTCTCAAAAATTTTGTCAGATGTGTAAAATTGATCAGGGATAAGGTACTGTAAGTTTCGTTCTTCCGCGTCTCTTGGTTTTTTAGCTATTTGGGAAAAACCAGGAGGGGCGAATTTCGCCCCCCAGCGGGGTGCGTGTTAAATAGCCCCAGATGACCTCTCAGAGGTCACAGGTAAAAAATTGCAGCATGAATCTGGAAAGAGGCCCAGGATACTACGATTTGGAGATTATGAAGGTATTCTTAGCTGTATCTACCCAAATACAGCCCAATTTCTGTTTTTCTCATGTATTTCCAACGGGGAGGCCATGGTCCGCACTTGACCTTAGGTCATCGATTTGAAGAAAAAATCCCGGAATATATGGTGTAGCACTCGGTGGCCCCATTATGTGGTATACGTTTCAATCCAATAGATTCATCCATTTCTTACTTGTGTCACCTTAAACATTTTTTTAGGTGAGGTCACTTGATCTGCACTGGTGACCTGACCTGAGATGACCCAACATTAAAATGTTGGAGAAAGTTGCGGAATTGATCAAGGATAAGGTGTGCCAAGTACGGCGGCGCTTTGCGCCGGCGTTTTTCCGTGCCGCCGGAAAAACCTGAGGGGGTGTGTTCAAACCCCCTCCCCACCGGGGCGAGGGTTAAAACATAGGTGCAGGAACTATGTTGAAGTTGTGGGAAAGGCTCACCGATGTCGGTGGGGCCAAAGGTGACTCGGCTTATCGCTTGATTTGTTACCGTAAACAAGGTACTGGAATGGCTGGAAAATGGTGGGCACTGCCCCCATAATCAGAAAGTAGAGTTGCAGTCGCCACCACGGTTTTTGGTCGTATGGCCTAAAGTATGTCTAGACACTGGCAGATCCAAAGGGGGGGGTATTAGGGTCATGTTCCCCCCAAACGCTCAAACCAGGGGGTCAAAATATTTTTTCCTGCGGGGGAACAGTGTGATGTGCAAATAAAGCAAGATATAAGCCATTAGAGATGTTTCGACAAAGTTGTAAGAGGTTTTTACTCCTTTTTAACGTTTTTCACCCCTTAACACCGGCAGTAAAATTTTATCGGTCGGCTAGGAAAAAGCACCCCTAAACATTTTCACAAACTTACACCCCTGATCCTGGATGCAAAGTGGAACTAACCCACTGAGATTATATATTTGGCCACTATCCCTTATCAGAATTCTTAGAATACAATATGAGAAATCACAAATTATTGATAATAGTATAGCAAGAGTATGTGATTTTACGACAGTTTGTAATGTGAGTTTGTTTGATGAAGATTCAAGAGTTTTTAACATGAAAATTCTAATGAAGGGCTCTGCCCGAATATGTAATCTCAGAGTATTACTCAATATTACACTCAGAATTCGAGGAGGCAGGCCATTAGCCATCTCATCAACTTAAATTCATGCTCCTCGGAGTAGCGCTGCGTAATGCATCAACTTATAATATGACTCGGTATAAAAATGTGATCTGATATAGATCATTTAAGATTTGTTATCAAAGAAAATATTGATCATCACTTTTAAGGTTATGCTTCGTCAATCAAGCGTCCTCCGGTCGACTTGAATTCGGTGCCGATAGAATTTTGGAGACGTGCCTTGACTCATAAGCTCGACTAAGCTTGCTGCCACTACGGAGCCCCAGCAGGCGGTTCGTACGCTTATGGAATGAATTTCCAAAAAAAGTTTCTTCTTTAATCGATACAAATAATCGGTAAAGCCTAAGATTTGTTAGGCTCTAATCAAAAGGATTATAAGGTAAAGCCGAGGTAACACAAACTATTTCTATTTGCATACTGTGGTATAATATAACGATATGGAAATGAGCCAGCGTGCAGGAATGACCCTGCAATTTGCTAGAAATAAAACACGGGAAAGTTCGTGCATGCCCATTGGTCTTAATCATCTCCCACTAGAGGTCACGTGATGACGCTTTTGATCCCGACCCTAGATCAAATAGCAGTGCCACTATGGGTATGAGCGGCTCGCCTAGGATAATGGTTTCAGGAGCGTGTTGCTAAATCCATGAGTGGCTTTGAAACTAGTCACCAGAAACCCCGGCTTGCCGCCTGCGGAATTCGACTATCCAGCTGGTGCCATGGCTACTGTAAACAGAACTACTGTAAAAATAACCGAGGAAAACAATCAAACGTGTTCTTAGAATGTAAATGTCCCTTTGTAAGATCATGGGCAACTGGCAAAGGAAATGTCTTGCAAGGATATTAATAATCAAATCGACGTAAATGCACGGCAATCTTTGTACGGAGTGTGGTAGTATAAACAAAGAAAAAAATCAAACGCATGCAACGAATTGTCTCATATTAGAATTAAGGCAAAATTTGGCGCAAGCAGGACAGCTTAAATTTTTCTGAGAGCTTACATATCAAAAGAAATCAGAACAGATGGAGTCATGCTGTCGCAAGCTCACGTATGAACCAATAGGCCACAGTCATCTCCGTAGAAACCAGTCCGGGGTAAGTGTTTGAATAATCTTTCAGGTTTTACCAAAGTGAGAAGAAAACGCTGCAATGATTGCCACCACTTGTATCAGATATCCCGGAAACGTTTGCCCAAATTTCAGGTCTCGAAATTTGAGCAAACGTAATTTGGTCAAGTCCCAGGCCAAGTAATTTGGTCAAGTCATCTTAATGGAAAAATGCAATCAAAATAAGGTTTCATCTATTGCTCTGGGACTAATATCAGATAATGAGGTCAGGTGAAGTTAGCTGTGGCCACAGATTTTATAGCTATTGCTTGGGGCAGCCAAAGGTCAATACTTCACAGCTGGAAATGCATTGGAATCTGCAAATATTGCAGGTATAATTGATATTTTTCAGTTAAACGGTCAAGGCATCGAATATCAATTCATACCTAGTTTTAGCCTATTTGTTTATTTTCCGCTTCACTTTTTTGTATTTTCCTGGTGTAGGTAAGAGTGAACACAAGCATCCCTCAGCATCCCCATCCCCCACTCCGCACAGCCATAGCCTGTTGAGGCAAGACAAAGAGTCGTGGGGAAGGGTGTCCGACGACGCGGAGCGCATGCCCCGGACGTGACCGATCTGACAGTATGTATACGTTCTTTAGCAGTCACCAACAGAACGGACGGACAAAGGCCTTTGCCGAACGAGGAACATGCCTTCACGTTTTGGTACTAAAATGACATTAGCCCCAAAGGAGGAAAATCGGAATAACTGGGGACCAACAGAGGGGGCTAGAGACGGAAAATGGTCCTAAGTTTGTGTGCTAAAAAGTCATTAGTTAAGTTTAGTTTATCAATCATTCTTCAACGATCATGTAGCCATCCCAGTTGCAGATGGCGATAAAACTCATGTCAATTATGGATGCCACTTACAAAATACAAAATAAGAGAAAAAAACAGTAGCACAGAAAAACGATTAAAATATCGGGTGCTAAAAATAGAGATTAAAGCGCACGAGATAACATGCTCTCGAAATTGAGCAGCTGTGGTGTGTCACACATCAACATCTCTTCACCGATTTAAGAATACATTGCAGATCCTCAGCACTCTACAAAGCAAACTTGACTGTTCAGTGCTTACTCCAGGGCTTACCCCAGAGTAATAAAATATGATACTGTTCCTCAAACTTCGAGGAATAACTGCCAGAGGAAAACGTTGTAACAATAAATATGCGTCAATTTTGCGATTTTGGCGATTCCGCAGGAACAAAAGATTCTGCTGCACCCTCCTTCCAGTCAGTAATATTAACACGCGCCCCGCTGGGGGGCGAAATTAGCCCCCTCCTGGTTTTCCCCAGATAACACAAAAAACGAAGAAACTCAGAGCAGCGAAGCTTACAGTACCTTATTCCTGATTAATTTTACGCATCTGGTCAAATTTTTTAGGCCAGGTCATGTCAGATCAAGTGGATATCGCAGGTAAAGCGACCCGACCTCAAAACCTTAAATCACGAGTTTGAAGTGGCGCCTAAGGAGCATCTGTCAGCTGATCAGTTTGAAACTTTCACGATATGATAAGGTCATTAGGGTCTACAAATAAGGAATTTTGATATTGTTGACCTAAGGTGGCGTCAATTTTTTGGTCCCATTATGTCTACGGTGAAAAACTGAAAGGGCTCGTTTTCAGCAAATATTGGATAGATAAAGCTAAAAATCCTCAGATCGTGTATACTTACCATTATCTTGACGATAACGTTGAGTTTTTGACTATCTGACCTCTCAAAGGACCTGTCAGGTCACAGGAGCATACAGCGATTGCTTTGCCAATAACTTCTCACTGAATTGAGATAAAGCTCATACTTTGCTTGCATTGTGCTAATATTGTCACGGGGAGTCGATTGATATGCAACATGACCATACCAGGTCACACTGTGAAAAATGTGCTAGCTCAAGGTCAGGTCATTTTCACAATTTGACCTAGCAAGGTCATATTATTCATCATTCGATTCGCCATAATGAGAGGAATCCAATTATGCATAAATATTTGCTCTAGCTTTGCTGAAAAATATCTAGAGGTGGAAATGTACACTGCCCTATATAAACTACGGACACTCGCATTGACAAAATAATCAACTTGATGATTGTGGTCAATACACGGTAGAACTAGAACTGCCCTGATGTAAGCCTATGTAAAATTTTTTTACCTATGCTGACCTCAATCATTGGCGGACGCAGGGGGGACATTCCAGCCATTGCCCCCCCCGAAAGCGCTGGAGGGGAGGCAAACTATCTTTTGGCCCCCCAAACGCCGGGAATTTAAAAAAGGTTTTTACACTAGGTTTATAGAACAAAAAAATTTCGCTCCCACCCCCCCCGAGAGCGATCATGTACTTAGAGAGGTAGCTTATACTAGGTCTGTCGAGCACTGAAAAAAGGTGTTTACGCTAGGTCTGTAGAACAAAAAAATCTTAGTTCACACCCCCCCCAGGAGGAGAGGCAAACATGGGTTTGGCCCCTCCAAAACTTGGGTCTGCGTCCGCCCCTGACCTCAATATTGACCTGAAATAAAAATGCTTCGTATAATTTCTCTTCGTCTCGTCAAGAGCGTTTTGAACGCCGTCCGTAATTTTCCTTTAACTTTCCTGGGAAATGCGATACGGAGGGGGAAGGGCGAAAAACGCCCCCCCCCCAGCGGAGCGCGTCATGCCAGGGATCCCAGCGAGGCGCGTGTTAAGCCAAAATTTAGAAGGAGGTTTTTACATTCAAAATAAGTGTTGGTGATACGGTTTCGTCTGCAACGCCAGGTCAAACAACTTTTGCTGAATCTGCGCAGCTTCTTCACACGCACACAATCATACTCCGAGATTGAACGTACGTGAGTACAGAGTATCCCAATGAGTATCCCAATGAGGCATTTAGTGCTAACGTTAAGAAACGGCCTACCGTGTTTACCACTTTGAAGTGGTATTATATCATAAATATCAGAGCCATATTTGCTTTTGCAACAATTTCCTCTATATGGGGACTAAATGTAATTTTTGCGTCCCAGTTTTGCCTCACGCATAATTGAAACGTTATCGATTCCAGTGCCACACTTTCTGCCGGCTTGCTACGCAGGGTTATCGGCAGAAACTTGCGCCTGGAAGGATTGAGAGTCAGTTCAGTCAGCTGACCAAGCACATAGCTTTATCCAGCTCGGCTTACAACAACCTTATATCCGACTATCCACTCTTCGGTACTGTTTGACGTCGTCAGCAAACATCAAACAATTGCAATGAACAAGTGTTTCAAATATGTAACACATATCTTTGCATACTAATTACGGCAAATATGTCATCCTAAGCATTAAGTGTCACTTATATCACTTCTGCAGCGCAGTCTATGTTTAATTTTGTGGGACAAATTTACAAGACTTTGATTTGGATGTCGTTGCATTTCTGTTGTTCTAGGAGACACTCGATGCATATCAGACCAGTAAAAGTATCTTGTTCCAGACCATTCTGGAATACAAGAGGGGCTTGACCCAATCTTTGGGCCGGTCACGTTTTTTACACATCTCATGACTTAAACCTTCATTGGGACCAAACAGGGAAATTTTAAGTCTTGTGTTGGCTTCTCACAAGCCGCCATTCTAACACTGCTCTTGTATTCTCGCTCTTAACACGCGCACTGGAGGGGGCTTCAGAGACCCCAGCTATTTCTCTGAGGTGGCCGGAAAACCATTCGCAGCCAGAAAATGCAGCTTGGCTACATTTATTGGAATTTATGGGCGGGTCAATTGGTGAAAGAATTTGCAACATCAGTCAGGAGTTGTTGATTTATAGGCTTTCAAAGTCAGGTCTATACCTTAAGATCACCAGAATAGCACAGTTGCACCAGTTTCGCCTGCTCTGGACACCGAGTGATGACGTCATAACACCATACAAACGAAATTATATGTTAAGCTCACCTCACATGAAGCTCAAGGTCAAGGTCAAAGGTCACAGGTCAAGGTAGACCATGGTGGCTCCGATCAAGTGACGTTACCAAGGATTACGTACATTATGTTAGGAGATCATTATTCTTTTTACTCAATTTTAAAACAAACTCAAAGGTTAAGGTCAAAAGTTACGGGTAAAGTTCAAACCTCATTTCACGCTCCTCAGCTGTTCCAGTGGCAGAACGTACATTCCAGGAAATGTAACATACTGTGACGTGATAGGTCAATGACCGTAAATGGTCTTGACTCTAAAATTTCAGGAAATTTTTTGGGACATCCTTTCTATGTCCTGGGTCCTCTGTCAGTATATTCCTGAATTCTTGTCTGCATTATTACAACATTTCTCAATAGGTTCCCAGCACGGCCAAAATTAGACCTTTGGGGCATTCCACGACAAATCGACAAGTCAATAACACCCTCATGTCGCAAATTTTTGAGTATTTTTTGTCAGGGGGGCTATTGATGGAGCTAATGACGATTTTCGGATTCATTTTCCTCCCTGACTTACGGTTTCAAAATTATAGCCTCAGGCATTTTGACCATACCCACTTGCATGTCTTTTTTAAAGACGAAATTTTACCTGTATGCTTCTACAAATGCCATAAAATCTTGACCTAGGTATCTTAAGGACGAATTACGAATTATGACTCATTAGAAATATGATTTAAAAAATTAAAGTTTAAATACATTATACATTCTTCAATTTTTCAAAACCTATTAAAACTATTTTCCTAAGAATCATTTTAAACTTCTTGAGGCTCACATTACTCTTTATACTTTTCTCTATAAGATTTAGTAATAAAAAATGGAGACTTTAACAGAAAGCGAGATCTGAGCTCCCAAACGTCCCGATCCCCCACTTTTGTAAGTTTCGTGTGCCAGCGCGGCCCGCCGTCGCTGCAACTATCAAACGTCTATGGTCACGAAAAAGATGTCAATGGTGGAATTGGTCGGCAATGAGGGTAAGGATGTATTTAAAACAATAAATTGTAATCAATGTCCCATTCCTTAACACCCACACTGAAGAGGCGTCCAATACTTACGGGCACTGGAGGGGGGGCTTGTAGGCCCCTGAGCTCTCGGAAACTAGGAGGCTTAGAAAAACTCCGGTTAGGGACTAAGTGGAAACTATTGAAATCTATATTATGACTGATCTTAATTGACCTAGGTCAGTATCGTCAAGTTCAAACGAGGTCATAAAGGTCAAGTATTAGCCGTGCTGGATATTCATCCGGAAATGGCGTGATTAAGCTCAAAGAAGTCCAGAATGCACTAAAAACAGAGCAAGTTCATAGTGAGAACATCCCAAGAATTGTAAACCTAATTTTTGGGGTTAAGGTCATTCAAGGTCATTGACATATGACGTCACAATATGACATATTCCCCATATTTACACCATGACTAACAGCATAGCAACCGCTGGACGGGAAATGAGCATTGACCCTTACCTATGACATTTTAATTTGACCTGTGGCCTTGACCTTTACACATTGATTTATCTTAACTATGACGTCGTAGCATAATATACGTCATACTGGGTAACGCCATGCGACCGGAAGCACCGGACCAATGACTTTGAGAGTGCCGGTATGGCCTTGAAATGTGACCTTGACCTTCATGAGGGGTGAAATTGATATATAATCTTGTTTTAAATGGCGCTATAATGTTGCAAGTTGGTCTTTGATGCACGCGAACTGGTGCAACCGGGCGATTGCAGCGATCTCAAAATAAAGAGTTTAACTTTGAAAGCCTATAATTACAGATTGGGGCCGATTTCAAGGGTATTTGACCAATCGACGTGCCATTAAATATTGTCAAAAGTAGCGAAATAGCGTTTTTTAGCCACGAAGGGTTCTCCATTCACCTGGAAAAAAGTAGATTGGGGCCTCCGAGGCTCCGCTCCAGTGTGCTTTTTAACACGCGCTGGTATGAGGCCCCACCTTTACTGAAAGGAGGGTTACCCATCCCCTTACGATCTCAGCAAACATGCTTGGAAGGGAACACGGAAAGCAGTGTTCCATTGCTTGCCTCGATCTCTACCAAAAATGCTTAAAAAAGTGCTCAAATTATATACTGAGCTAAGAAAACGCTTCAATGAGCCAGTCGCGAGAAAAGGAACATTTAAGATTCACAAGTTCGCACCGGTTAATTCGAAGACCGTTATTGTCCATGAGCTCTCGAATGATGAGGGAAAGAAGGTTTGAGCTTCAAACTGAATCTGTGAAATTCAATGGCACCATGTGATGGAGTCGTTCTTCCGATCCGTGGGTCAGATCTTAAATAAAGCAATATGCCTTAATGTTATATGTTCGAAAAGCAGTTGTCGGTGTGAACGCTATGTACCTTTTTGTTTTTGGTGTGTGCCTTCTAATATAAATTAAACTGGGATACATGCAACTTTTTTAGGGTATGGGTAGAAAAAAATCTAAAACAAACCTAAGACAACAGTAATAATCGGCTTTTGACGCATAATCCTCCCACTACATTTTCCACCAAATGCACCAGAGTGTCGGAATTGTTCCGAATGTTCCGTTTATACTTTCAGTTTTTTTTCGGAACGGCTCAAATTTTTATGTTAGCAATAGTAGCTTCCACACAACATCTAGTTCATTCGCAATGTCACCGAAGCGCAGTCTTGCTCAGTTCTCCCTCCCCGTTACCCCACTTCCAACCGGACGCGTCCATGCGGCGTGCCGACTGCAGGCTGAGTGGCCGGCGACGGTGTTGGGCTTGGTCTGCGGTGCTCGTTACTGATTTTGCTCTGTAGTCTCCATTCTTTTTATTGGCGTTATATGTAGTTTAAACAATGCTCTTTTACTTGGAGTTGTTTTGAAGTCAATAAAAACATAGAAAATATGTATGCTTATCTTTGCAAAAGTTTGGAATTAGATTTGGTACATATTCGTGCCAATTAATATAATTAAACTTACATATTTGTATTGTTCAGACTTTTGTTATTATTTCATGTAACCTCTTGAAGAAACACCTTTCATTTAAATGCCTAAGACTCAAGCGAAAAGCCCGATGCCCGCGTCCGATGCTGGATTGCCCGAGGCTATAACTCCGAAACGATTATCTGGACGAAACTAAAAATACTATAGTCGTTTTCAGCGCCACTGAGAACCTTAGTCCCAAATTTTCATGAAAATCTGATATATGATTGTATTATTTCAACCCATCGGTTTGTCGATTTGTCGTGGAACCGCATTTTGTAGTACCGCAGTTTGTGGCAACAGGATTTTTTACATCCGAAGACCTAGGGTAAGGTATGGCCTATGACCTCTCTATTGGAAATGCATGGGAAAATGAGATGTAGCCAAAAAATGGCTTAATATTTGTAGGTGCGTCTTAGAATACCTTCGTATTCTACAAATTATAGTATTTTAGGGCCACTCTTCAAGATCAGGTTGCAAGTTCATACCAATTTTTTCGGGCAGTCTCACACCAGCGCTGACTTATCACACAGAGTTAGCTACACGCCTAGTCCCAATACGCGCTCGAGTTGGCACGGCAGCATTTCTCTATAAAAAAGTAATGAAACAAAAACAATCTGTTTGACAAAGCGCTCATTAGGTTATTCCACTCGGCTTCTGAAATATTGCTGCCATATGATTTTGCGGTTCTGCCACACCAGTTTTAATGACAAAGTTCCACCTATAGCGCAGGTGCTGTCTCTGCTTTTGATACAATAATCCATTAACACGCGCATTGACGGGGGTGGATGGGTACCCACCCCTCGGGTTTTTCGGGGCAGCGTAAAACCGGTAGCGCGTAGCGCCGCCGTAATTTGCATACCTTTTCCCTGATCACTTTTGCAACTTTTTGCAAAATTTAAGGTTAGGTCATCTCATGTCAGGACACCAGTACAGGCCAAGTGACCTGATCTAAAACAAGTTTAAGATAGCATTAGTCAGAGTAGGATGAAAACTGTTACCTGTAGACATACTTGCGATGACGTTGAAACTGTGAATCACCTGGTAACACCACTAACCCTGGCGATGTCCATGTAACCATGTTTGTGGGCATGCAGCGATGCATGTACGAGAGCCAGCTATCTGTGCTCGTAACACCGTCCGTGCAGCAGACGACCCAATTTTCACTGTGACGATGTCAGCGTCACTCAGCCGCGTATCCATCCAGCACAGCCGCAATGCAACCAAACAAGTTGGACGGCGAATTATTACAGAGCAGTGGATACATTGTGCACTAAGCGTAATGCGTCCTCCAGAACAAATACTTGTTCCGAAAGCAACAAGGTTACACCGGAAGCGGGAACAATAATTAGTGTCTGCACAATAAAGGATTAAAGGGAATTATTCACAATGTTGTGAGCTGAGTAATAGGACATACCAAAAATCCCCGATTTAGAATTTAATTCACCCTAGAGCTCACCATTTTTGGATGGATAGGATGATTAACACCCGCATTCACGGGGGGGGTTAATACCTAACTCCCTTCTATTTCTCGCAGATAGCCTGAAAACAGCGGTGCACAGCGCCGCTTTACTTGGTATAGCTTTCCTCTGATACTTTGGCCAACTTGCCAACTCTGATCCTTTTTGGCAGTGTCACTTTGGCTGCTAGTAACAGTCTCTTTTAATAAAAAACGCTTCATTTGTAGTTGTATTCATTTGTGACGCAAATCAAAGAGGTCCAATCTGAATATTTTCTGATATCCGGTTCTTACCGCCAATTTCACGTCACGCTGATTCGGATGCTTTTTATCCCTAACGGATAAAATGATTTGTCGACGTTTCCAAAGAAACGTCGGCAAAGCATATTGTATCAAATATTCTTTAGTCGACGTTTCCTGATTTGCTAAAGAAACGAGACATACAAATTACCAAAAGACTGCTCTCCGACGACTCTGGAAGTGCGCTGTCGCAGTCAGTTTCTCGTCGCTCCGAAATTTCTTGCCGGAGCACACGCAGGACTGACCACAATATGATAGAACTCCTAAGGATACCAAAGGAGCAAACCAAACACAGTTTTCGTTTCAGGGAGGAGAAGCATGGAACATTGGGGTGAGAGAAAGTTAAGAATATGTATAGTAGGCATTTATGAAAAAGGATAGGCTAAAAATGAACTAGTGAGTTTCTTTCAGATCTTTATATTCAACTGTCATGTTGTGTTCAGTATTGTCTGGTTTACGAAGGTGTTTGCTCCTATGTGTGCTGTATGCTTGTGATTGAGGGCTGAAAAGCCATATCTTATGGTGACCTCAGTAACATACATCAACAGAGAGAAAAAAATAAACGAAGCGTTAAGGTTTTAGCCGTTTTTTCAGCAGAAATAAAAGCCATCCATTAATTTCAGTAGATATTTCCCAGATAACCACAAAATTCAGCAATTGCACCAAGGCTTCAAATTCCCTTTAAAAAAACAAGTACATTGATGATTGGCGCGGTTGCCCCGTAATAGCTGGGCTTCGAGACCAAAAAATATTCCACCAGGTTTTCTTGGCATGCTTGTCGCGCCTGAAAGGTCCGTTCTAAGCCCACGAAGCTGGTATACTTTAAACCCCTTCCGTTGTGCTGCTCTCTAGTCCGATTATGCAAGGATTGTGAATATCCAAGCATTAAAAGACAGACACATAAGAAATGAATATTCAATTTTTTCTTACGAGAGAGTTTGAATATTTGTTCAATTGAGCTCATCCAAGAGAGCTCGAAAAGTAGCATTTCGGTAAAACCGTTAAAAATAGCAAATTGAGAGATAATGGTGCAAATTCCATAAATAGGTGAAATTTTGAGAGCAGTCCAATCCGCTACCAAACTAAGAAAATTAATTAAGTATTCTGTAACATTCCCCCTTACCTCATGTAAGCTATCTAAGAGGCAATAAAATCAAAGAAAGCACAGCACATATTTCTAGCGGAGTCTGTTTCTATATGATGGACAAAGTGTGTGCATATCCTAGTGAATGAATTGGGTATACTTTTCGAAATTGGTTTTGTTCATGGGTCTAAATCTGCTCTGTTTTAATAAGTTAGCTTTCTAGCAATTTTAATCGCAATCACCTACCCCCTGACCTGTATGTAAAAAGCAGACACGCTGCAGTGGACGAGACCTTGAGGGGGCGGAACAAACCAACTTGTTTATATCTCATCACTGGACCGAGTCCGGAAAAGAGCTCAGGTGACATCTCTAGCATCTCCCAGCAGCAGGTTCTTCCTGGGGGCGCGGGAGGGGGGGGGGGGCGGCCGCGGGCGGGGAGGGGCCGGTGACCTTCGGTGCCAGCTACCACGGCTGGAACCTCTCCCGTTCCCCGCCTGAGCGCTCTCTGTCCGAGCGGCGACTCAGTGCCGCGGGAACGTGAGGCGTTCACGATGACGAAGATGCGATCCACCAGGACTGCAACTCAAACCTGGCACAACTGAACTGGGTGGAATCAGAGACGAACTTGAAGCGAACTTAATCTTAGAGAGCGATTACATATTGCAGTAGATGCCTCCGTTTGTAAGATAAATGGTTTATCTAAACAAGCCCTTCTAAGAAGCACATCCACGGTGTACTGGAATTCACGTTTAAATGCTAGGTTAATCGCAAGCTCACTTCCCGTAAACAACATAAGGAAGCAGCTTGAGGTAAGTCTCGTGTCACTGAAAAGAGGAAGCTGACAGATTGGTCCGTAGTTTTTTGTTAGCAAATTGGTCTGCGTTCGGTAGCTTTTTGTTAGCAGCGCGTCACTGTGCGACAAGCAGCCTGGGGCGGTGGTGGAATCGCGGTCGCAAGCGGAGCGGGGCTGACCGGCGCGGTGGCATGTTTAGCAGCCCGTGCCTCCTCGGAGACAATCCAGCGCTGGACAAACGCGGCTCAGATCGCCAGAAAAGTCGACTTCAATATCCCAGCAGCGTCACGCAAAGGACAGCTGTTGCAAGTCAGAGATGAGTCATCCTCTGCAAATGTGGTGGATCTCTGGAGGATGTGGCTTGAGGACGTTTACACCTCTGCCTCTGACATTGAGTCGGCGGCTTACTTTCACCGGGCGCCGGCCACGAGCCGTGGCTTGGTGCTGAACCTGATCCCGGATGGTGCTCCGGTAAATCTCTTTTCATTCCAAGGGACGCGAAACACTCCCCGCAGCTTTTTTGTGGCTGCTTGAATCACTGCCGGGGAGGATGGCCGGTCCCAGCCAAATTTAGAGTTGGCACAAGCCCAGGTTCCTGTCCGCGACTGCAACATAAACCCAGCCGACACCTACTTTCTGTCAGTTGAAGCCATTCCTAAGTATGGCATTACGGTTTCGAGAAATAACGTTTACAACCAAAAGTCATGGTATAAAGCCAGATGTGAAGCAGTAAATAGTGTCAGGGCAAAACCGCTGATTGGGATTTTTCACAGTCTTGTAGCCTCCTTGGTAACAAACGCGACATCACCGCAATCTTATGAGAACCCAGATTACCGATAGGGGAGAGTGGGGTAAGATGCCCAGGGTTTAGGGAAATCCGGATTATGAAATAACCGTAGTACCAACAGCGCTGCTTTAGATGCCAAGTCGTAGCATGATCATTTATCTTCCTTATAGAATCGATGAAATTGCTGATAATTATCACATTTATTATGATTTTCCTAGAGGCTTGCAAAGGGGCGTCTTACCCCATCGGGTGGGTAAGACGCCCCGGAACTTGGTAAGATGCCCCACCCCTGGGCATCTTACCCCATTTTGGTCTATCGTTGATGAAGTAGCTTGTTCGTAGTTCTTAGCTTCATTGGTAATCATTCGTCAAGTGTTATTCAGAAGTCAGAATGTATTTTGAAGCGTCCACACATTGATAAAACATGTAGGTGGTTTTTCACGTTTCCACGTCAAATGATAAAACAAAGTTACGTAAAACTAACGATGAAAACCAAGGATAAAAACATACCATAAAAGAAATATAAAATCACACAAACACAAGCAACGAAGTACGAGGCGAAGTAAACTCATATGATGTTTCTGAGAACCTCCCCTAATTCCCTTACCTTGTCTTTTTTGCGTCCCCTTTTTTTAATTCCCCATTTTAAAAGAAATATGGGCCAGAAGATGTTAAGTGCAAGAACATTCACTTCAGACAGAAAAAATGGCTTGTGGCGACTCGAAGCTTCCTCCCACTAACTGTTACAGGCTCCCAGTCTATCATTTAGGGCGCACAGCCACCTTAGCCTTCTCGTCAAGGCACACAGGTCCAGCCCTCGCAGGCAGTGCACGCGATCCATTCTTCGCACGAAAGAGCAAAACTCACTCCGCAGATGAGATATCTCGTATCGTCATGCTACATATATATCTGGTGTCTGGTATCGTCTTTCTTCCCCTAAACAGCTTTTGCCTGCCTCATCCACGTCTTTTTAGATACCTTTGCTTTTGCATCCCCTTTAACTATTCTGTCTTCCAGAGCCATTTTAGATGAATGTTGTTGCAAGTTCGGCTTTTGGAGTCGGAGTCTCACTAAGATCATCAATGGACTTGTCGCGGAGACCCCAGCCCCACCATCGGAGCGAGCAACTCCTACAATAAAGAGTTAATTTAAAAGTCAAAGTGACACGTCCCACAAATCACAGGGGCGGCCGCCCCGCTCAGGTCACCCTCTCACCAGTCAGTTGCCAGCCGACCTACGTCGGTTAAACTATTGAGCGCCGGAGGGTCTCAGGAGAACCTATCCCAGGCCTGGACATGTAATGTCACTGCATGTTCCTGAGCAGCTGCCCGGAGCCCAACGCTCTTCCAACTGGGCTACCGGGATGGCAAATGTATGGACGACGTAAGAGATCAGGTATGGAGCTTTACAGGATTAACCATGTGGAATATTTCAGGTCTAGCTCATTCATAGACGAATCCAGGGTATACAGTCCAGTCATAGCCCCTTCCTAATCGGCCAAAATTTACCGATTTTGACCAATTTTGTTTTAAAATATGTTTTACGGTTTTGTCCATTTTAACTTAATTGCTTTGCGCCTCCACCGCATCAGCTTGATCTGAACCCGCCTTGAGGTCATCTCCGGTTGGGTCATCAGGCCAGGTCCGGAACTCCCAAATAATTGTTTCAAGGTTTTAATGATTGAGCTGGGATTCGCCTTATCGAATAAAACCACCAACCCGAAAATTTTGCTGTTATGGGATTTCTTGCGTTAGTGGCCTGGGTTCAGGTGCGAGGCCTTCGATTGGAAAGATTAGAATCAAAGCGACAGGTTGAAGTATGCTCTTATTTAACACATACGGTCATGCGCGTCGAAAGCTGAGGACAGGAACGGAAGGACGGACCCCTAACTCGCCAATCTGTGGGGATGTCTCCTAACAAGTTTTGGGAATCGACCTAGGTTTTTATTGTCTCCCTATTACCTACCTACGTTGACCTACGTAAATTTGTTCATGAGATTCATGGTCATTGGCTTTTTTAAAGAGAGTCAATTTAAAGTTCACGTCCCCCCGCCATCACCAGTCCAGGGCCCGTAGCCCCCAGTAACAATTCCGTGGCGCTACCCGTGGGTAAGGTTTGGACTAACCCCAAGTTTAACACATGGTTGTTTACTCTAACAAATGGTGTTATATTGCTCTGGGGAAAGTCGCCCATGGGGCATCTTTCCCCATTCATTGAGGGGGCATCTTTCCCATCAGTACCCAAACTAGATAAAACCTGAAGAGCAACAATCATACAATTAATACACTCAAGCGAAATGCTCAGTTAATGAGTCCAATATGCCATCATTCTTAATGGGAAGTCAAACAAAGCACCCATCCAATATTCTTCGAGATATCTGCAACCTATGTGGGCAATTTTTTCTAAGAAAAGCATCGAAACAAAGACTTACTCATCAGCTTCACGCAACTCACAGGAGGGAACTGAATTTTTGCGCAAGAAACAATCAAAGCCTCTGCTTTCGACCAAGAACAATATTATTTACCAGTGGTGGCCCGGATTGTGCCCGGGTACCACCCATTATGATGAAGAAATTGATTCAACAACCCTAATATTCTAGGTTCAAAATAGTGTCAAGGAGTGGCAGCGCTCTCTTTCCAATTTACTGGTTGACCTTCCGCGGATCAAATGTGGATCTCCAATGTGGTAACACCAAACTGCCTCTAAAGTCCTAGTCTCAGCCAAGGCTCCTAATTGGCCGCTAATAGACTACTAAATAGACGGGTGTATGACGTAATAACACAGAACGTGTCGTGTAACACGACAATTATGCAGAGATAAATGTGACCGAACCATGGGTTAAGTCACGCAAAAGTCTAAGCAAAATGATGAGGCACAAAAGAGCCTTGGCTCTTTTTATACCTACCCCGCCTGGGGGTCTGATCGCGCCCCATACGGTCTTGTGAACCAATGGGGCATGGAAAATTAAAACTGCGCTGAAAGCACCATGCTGTTTTCTCTTCTTGAGCCAGGTGTGAATCATACATGTTAGCTGTAGCATCATATGTTATAGCTGTGACGTCATAGCGGCCAAATGAGTTAAATTTACGTCCACTTAGGGGATCCCGACATCTTGATGACTCGGGAGTCTTCAGACCTAGAACAATGCCAAGGACACCAATATTATCACCTTGACCGAATGATTCGAATGGTATGAAACATGATCTGGAAAGTTCACAGAGGTACCTAAAAGTGAAAGTCAAAAAGGTTTTTTAATATTATTTGTCAATTCGTCTCATCCGTAGATTATTTTCGTACCTATGATATACAATTCATTGCTGCATCTCGACTTGTTAAAAAGCTATCGAAATAAACAAACTTGAAAGACATGGCCTTTCGTGGCCCCTGCATGGAGACATTCGTATTGACCTGACACCAAAATGATTGGTATCTTTACGGATTTTCCTTTCAAAAGCAATCGAATGATGCTTAAAATTTGATTTATCTCTTTTAAGAGCCGAGATGGACCCTGGTTTGGTCTGCCTCGTTGTAGAAGAACAAAATCGTGTTTTATGGTCTTAGCAATGAAGTCATTATTCGGTGACCTGACCTGGCCTGATATCAACTTTTGACCGTAAGTTGCCGAATTGCTCACATGGAAAGCAACATGTCTTTACTTCAAATTGGTTCGGAATCATAGGCGAAAAACCAAAAGATGGATTCAATCGGACTCCCCAGGCAGTGAAGGATTAATGAAACCTCGATTTAAATCTGTAAAACCAGGCCTCATGACGACCTTGGGTAATTCCAATTTAAGAGACTGAATTTGTATATTAATGTGAGATAATTTTCCCAAGTAGTACCTTGAGACTTATTGAGTGAGATTCAGGAAGTTAGCTTATTCTGTCAAAAATATGTATGAGCACTATTCAAGTCCGAGTTTGATGCCAAAGAGCGCGCTCTCATATGCTGTTTCAGGGTGTGTTCGGGTCAGCCCATCCTCTGACACTTCTACAGAGGTTGGCAGGCTCGAGCTCACTCAGAGACAGGGCTTGCCACCCTGTCCTAGCCCAAGTTTGAAGAGAACGTGGCACCTTGACGCAATTCCAGACTGGAGTGGTTTTAGGACAATTTTGATTGAAAAGAATAAATTAGATTTTGTATGCAAGAAAATGGCTAAAAGGCCCAATATGTCATCTTATTTTAT
This sequence comes from Lepas anatifera, assembly GCA_034440635.1. Classification (NCBI taxonomy): domain Eukaryota; kingdom Metazoa; phylum Arthropoda; class Thecostraca; family Lepadidae; genus Lepas; species Lepas anatifera. Next base: position 514,373 of record JAOTON010000985.1, on the reverse strand, counting down.
TTTCTTTTGTTGGGGGATATTTTTTTCCAAATTCGCGTGCCGTCGTGATCTGGTAACGCTTCGTTCCAGATTGAACATCTCTACCTGGGCCACAAATGAACATGAACACAAATGGAGAATTATTAGCTAAGGACGGTATTACTAACACCCAAAGTGACATCATCTATGATATCTTTCATCACATGTCGATGTATCTTTGACATTTCATGTTCCAGACTAGACGTTGAAGAAACGTATGCGCATTTAAGGCACCGTTGGTTTTGAGGGAGGTCCAAGCAAAAAAAGCATCCCTGCAGCGAGGCTGCCACATGATGTCGCTTTCCCAGGGTCAGCTCACGTCAAGTGACTACCTAGGGAGGGCGAGGGTCGACAGGGGGTGAATTTGACCTGAACCTTTTCTCTACGAGCAGTTAGTCCTGTGACACATTAAATATCGATCAGTTAGTTTTCCGGCACGCTCTATAACATGGCTACCTCAGTTCAAATCCCATTGTGATGGAGCCAAATTTACCTTAGGTAACTCCCCACTTCGGAGACGGCAGATTATATTAACGTCGACGTGTCTTTTAGCCATAACAAGAAGTGCAAAAAAAAACAAATCGTCATCAGTGACTTCTGGCACACACATTTGGTGCAAGTTTTAAGCAAGTGGACTTCTTTTCACAGTATTGTATTGTATTGTATTATTGTATTAGCTGCGAACACTTCCACACAGGTAGTGGCTTTTCAAGTGCCGTCGCAATGAAAATGAAACAATGGAAACTATGGCAGGAGACGGCAAGGATAAGGATGATGAGGGTAGAGGAAGGTGGAATACTACCTGGAGGGCAGTGGCGGATCTAGCCGGTTGGTTTGGGAGGGGCAAACCAAAGTCAAAAAGCAAAAAAAAAAGCCACGCAGTGAAAAATTGCGCTACAATATGCCTTTTTGGTAGAATTTTGGGAGCTGGAGACGAAATAAAAAAAAACGCCACGGGGTGAAAAATATGGGCTCAAGATACTTCTTTTCTTATCCAAGCCGCAATATTTACACTGAACTTCACTAATTCTGTTTGAAGTTGAGAGTTGAAGCACCAAAATCTTGCTTACAAGCCAGGGGGTTGCGCTCCGGCTTTTTAGCCTATGCCAAAAATGGCAGCCTCAAATCTGGCATTCACCATGGTGATGACGTCAGCGATCACCTAGAGCTGCTTAGCAACGCATTGTCGCTAAGCATTGTAGAAGACGGGGCTATCAGGAGATAAGTTGAGGGTTAGGGGCAATAATACTGTTTTTGTGGACGTGGGGTAATAAATCCTGGGTCTACCCCTCGCCAGATGCATCTTGAAACCGTAAAACACTCCACGATCCGTAGTTGATTCTCATTGAATGAATGGGCGGCTCCACCTTGAGAGCAACTGCTGACGTCACAAACGTAAAAGTCTCTAGAAACAGAGGTTGCCATTTTTTGAGAGGGGAGCGTTCTACCTCTACATTTAAAGGCCTTGCTTACAAGCTATAAAGGAGTGGGGGAAAAGGAGGTCGATCGCTTTGGGGGGGGCAAAAACATAGTTTTGCCCCCAGCTTTTTCGTTGGGGGGCAGGGGGCAATTGCCTTTTTGCCCCCCCTGGATCCGCCACTGCTGGAGGGGTCGCTGCTACCCAAGGCGCATGCGCTCGCTACCTCCAGGTAGTTTAAGGTTGAGGAGGAGAATAGGATAAGGATTTCCGGCTGCTACACACACATACACATAGGCACACTCATAAACTTAAAACAAAAAATAAACTGAAGAAGATGAAGGCGAAATAGGCGATGCTCGGCTTCGTGTATGTTTCATTCTTGAACGGATGGCCCAGAATAAATGACTTCGTTGTTCTTGTATGATCTTGTCTTCGAGTTTTGATTTGAATCTTGTCTCCTTAGCGTTATTTTGGAATAATATAACTTAGTCAAGGCCGTCATCACTAACGAACTTTGAAGGTGGCTGACAGTTGTAAAATATGTGATTCAGATACTTCTTGTCCCAAGCGGCCTCCAAAATCACGTGGGTCACAGCAAAAAATCAAGCGGGGACATAAGCTGCGAAAATGCAATGGCGGACGAAAACACATGAAATATTTCATATTTCATCTTGCTTTATATTGTCCCACAGATCACTGAGGAAGATGCGAATCAGTACATGACGTAGCCGATGAAAATAACAATACGTCATTGCAATATCAACCCCGGATTAAAAAAGGAACAGGATGAATTAGGTTCATTTCTTGAGCACCAAACACACGTCCTCCCTCCAGTGGCGGATCTAGCCGGTTGGTTTGGGAGGGGCAAACCAAAGTCGAAAAGCAAAAAAAAAACGTCGCGCAGTGAAAAATTGCGCTACAATATGCCTTTTCGGTAGGATTTTGGGAACTGGAGACGAAAAGCAAAAAAAAAAAACGTCACGGGGTGAAAAATATGGGCTCAAGATACATTTTTTCCTATCCAAGCCCCAATATTTATACTGAACTTCTCTAATTCTGTTTGAAGTTGAGAGTTGAAGCACCAAAATTTTGCTTACAAGCTAAAAAGGAGTCGGGGGAAAAAGGAGGTCGATCGCTTTGGGGGGGCAAAAACAGTTTTGCCCCGAGCTTTTCCGTTTGGGGGGCAATTGCCTTTTTGCCCCCCTGGATCCGCCACTGCCTCCCTCTGTGAGCCAGCCCACGGATGACATATGTGATCCGTGGCAGTAAAGGTATCTTGTCTGTGAGCGACCGACCCGAATAGATAGGCTAATAGCCAAGATACCTTTACTTAAAGGTACGATCAAGAGGGATTCCTTCACGCCCGAGTGACGTCAACCAGACGTGGAGGAATTCCTTCACCATTGGGCTGTGTGTTAAACTGCTGCTAATGGCACTTCCCGCTTACGAATTTGTGAGAATACACGATAATCAAATTTATCCCAAATGCAATGAATGAACATTTTATTTTCGATTTTGAGCCTCTTTTTGCAAAAATGAAGATATTGAATAATCTAATTTTCCCGTGTTATATGCTACGACGGGTGACGTCACAACCGGTGGTCTGCGCTTGCTGTTGGAGGGCTAATAGATACCAGCCAAGATACCTTTACTTTACAGAAGCCCTGTTCCAGCTGTCAGCACAGTTTTGTCAGCACCAATCAGCGGGCCGCGTTGCGCCTACGTCACAGGATTGTAGCCTCTCCCCGGGAACTAGTTCTAGAGGTTTTACGGGCTGATGGCCTGCTGTTTGCGCTGATGAAAAATAGTAAGTGCACGAAGTGGCAGCCTAATATTTTTTAATGGTATAAAGGATTAATTTCCCTTTGCTTAGCACAAACAAGAGGCGATTATGCCACTGATGTTACTTTTCTGGAGGAGAGGTTAGAGGTCCTGCTGACAAAACTGTGCTGACAGCTGGAACAGGGCTAGAGTACGTTCACGAGATTCCTTTGCGCCCTAGTGACGCTTTGTGACGTCACCCTTTGTTCTGGTAGCAATATGGTATCTGTTGTTTTGTATGTTTTCTGGCGCGGTAGTTGCTGTCCTTAATTACTATCTCTACTACTAAGCTCTGGTGGCTGCCTGACCGAAATGGACCAAGCGAGCTTGGCCCAGCTCGGACATGGCGGCTGGCAGTGTTCGCCGTAGATGCCTGCGATGGAAACGCGGCCGGCCGTTGGCTGATCGTAGGAAGGCCACTAAAAAAACCGGGGAGACGTCAAATCGCCCCCAAACGAAACGCCCACAGATGAATTCGACTACGACTAAAATCGCCCACAGCCAAAATCGTCCATAGAAAAATCGCCCATGGCTTAAATCGCCCACAAATAATTTTGCCCACAGCTCAAATAAGTCACAAAATGCCCTGTAAGGGAGAGATAAATATGACCACAGTTGAAATCGCCCACACTTAAAAGCGCCCACAGCTGATACACAACGTCCACCCAAATGAACAAACCGCCCACAGATTAAACTACCCACAAATGAAATCAGCCACAGTTCTTACGACGTCTCTTGTAACCCTTGGTACACAACTGTGCCGCTAGATAACCAAAACGCACGGAAGTCTATGGAGTGCACTGAGGGATAGGAAGCTAACTGAGTGGCCAAGCTGAAATGATCTTTTTCCCTTCACCACCCTGTAACTGACGAACTGAATCCAACGCCGCTCAGGGGCGGATCTAGCCGGAAAGTTTAGGGGCAAAGATTCCGGCACTTATTGTGGAGACAATTCCTACCATTAAAAACAGTTTGCACTCCTGTATGGAGAGCGGCACTAGCGGCATCAATATTGATTGTATGATGATATGGATAGACATCAATATTTAATAAAAAGTATGTATGGGGTTCTTGGAGCCATGCATAAAACCTTTATTCGAGGAGATAATAATTCCGGGGCTTATCGACCAGAGGCGCAGCCAGGGGGTGGGCACAGGGGGCACGTGCCCCCATCGGTGCCGGGGTGCCCTTTTATCCCTAGTCTGTGTACCCCTTTTGGGCCGTGTCGCTGGAAATATAGTGTCTTATACCTTTGAACCTAAATGCAACTAGATTGCATTTAGCAATAAGAACTATTGTTTGACAGTTTAATGCCTTTTTTGGTCAGCTAGGGTATTCTGTCCCCTTTCCAAGCACCCAGGAAGAGAATGGGTACGTAATCTGTTTCCATCTATTGCCTCATCGTCGCTCTTAACCCTCGCCCCACCGGGGGGCCATCGATGGCCCCCCTAAGGTTTTTCCGGGATAGCAGAAAAACGACGAGGCGCAGCACCGCGGTTGAGGGCTCTACCTCTCACTGCATCATTTTCCCATCATCGCTGAAATTTTTACCCCGGGTCACCCAAGGTCAGGTCACCAGACGAGGTCAACCAAGGTCACCTCACTTCACTTTAGAGCTCTGTAAGAGCTACATTTCAAAGTCGATCGATTTGAAACTTGCTACACTTCATGACCCCCTCCAGGGTCTACAAGGTGTATATCCGGGATTTTTCGATTTCGTGCCCTGAGGTCAGGTCACGAGGCGACCTCTCCCATTGACAAAGCATGGGGAAAAGCTATTTCAGGATATAAAAGCCACAAAAATGATTGCAAATACTCAGACTGCTCAGAACAACGTTTTTGGACACCCTTTCACGGATCCCAGGGGTCATATTTGCCCTTTGACTTTTCCAAGGTCATCCAAGGTCACCAGAGGTCAAAAACAGTATTTTGACAATAACTTTTGACCTAATTGAGCTAGAGAGGTGAAACAAACACCATCGTATTTGTCTTGTCACTGGCTTTCATTTGATATACGGCAAGGTCACTTTTGACCTTTCGTGACCTCAGGTCATATTAGGTCACGAGGTGACCTCTGGCGGTCAAACCACTGGCGGGAGGTCTTTACGTTTCACATAGCGGAAAAAGTACTGGCAATTTGCTATCAAATGTACTTTACCAGGCCTCAATAGCTCTAATGACATAAGAGTTATGCCCAGTTTGCTTAATCATTGCATATTTGAGTGAAAATAGCCGATCTTGACCTAATTTGACCTCTGGAGGTCAAACCATTGACCTGAGCACTAAAACATGCGAAGTAATTTCTTACTGAATTCACGCGAGCTTTCTATTGCACTTTGCAGATTTGCGCTAACGCCCATATTTTCGGAGTTAGAGGGGGCCATCGATGCCCCCCGGTGGGGCGAAGGTGGCGCCGGACCCCCGGTGGGGCGCGGGTTAATCGTACGGGCGGAGCTAATCTGGTGCCCCTTGAGCTCATCTGGTGCCCACTGAGCTGGTTTTGGCCCCTTGAGCTGATCACGTGCCCTATAAGCTAATCTGGTGCCCCCTGAGTCAATCTGGTGCCCACTGAGCAAATTATTGTGCCTCTTTGTCCTATATTATGCTCTCTGAGCTAGTCTGGCGCCTCCGAGCTTGCCTGGTGCCCTATTAACTGTTTTAGTGCCCTTCAAACTGATCTGGCCCCCTGAACTGATCTCATGCCTCCCGGAGTTGATCTACTGTCCCCCGAGTCAGTATATTATGGCTCTTGAGCTGATCAGGTGCCTCCTGAGCTGGTTATTGATGTCTCCTTAGATGATCTGGTGCACCCTGAGTTGATCTTGTGTTCCCTGAACTGATCTATGCCCCTGCTCTAGTCTGGGGACTAAAAGCTGATCTAGGCCCCCGGATTGATCGACCTGGTGCCCCCTGAGCAGATATGTTGCCCCTTAGCTAAAATAATGCCCCCCGAGTCGATCTGGTGCCCCCTGAGCCCATCTCATGCCCTCTGAGCTAGTCTGGCGCCCCTTGAGCTAGTTTGGTGTCCCTTAAGTCCAATCTGGTGCCCTTTTAAGCTAATCTGGGCCTCCTGGGCTGATTAAGTAATTTCCTCAGCAGCTCTGGCACCCTGAACTGAGCTGGGCCCACATAGGCTGATAAGAGCCCGTGAGCTGGTATGGGGCTCCTGAGCTAATTAAGTGCCTCCTGACTTGATCTGGTACCCCGAGCTGATCTGGGTCCCGAGCTGGTTGGGGACCACTGATCTGATTCCTTGTCCCCGAAGCTGATCTGGTGCCCTATGGGCCGATCTGGTGTGCCCTGGGCAGCTCTGGGGCTCCTGAAAGGAATGTGCCCCGGCCTGGTTAGGGATCCCTGAGCTGATTTAGCGCCCTGACTTGATCTTGCCCCTTGGCCTGACTTGAGGCCCCTGAACTGATCTGGGTCCCAAGAGCTGATCTGGGGACCAAGAGCGGATCTGTGTTCTGTGGGTGCCCTGACCTGGTATGGGCCATGGGGGTATCCTGAGCTGGTCTGAGCGCTGAGCTTGTGAGAGTTCTTTAACCCTCGGTCCGTTGGGGGGTTTTTAAACACCCCCTTGGGTTTTTCCGGCAGTACGAAAAATAGCGGGGCGAAGCACCGCCCTACTTTGCACACCTTAACCTTGATCCATTCCGCAGCTTTTTCCAAAATCTTTAAGGTTGGGTCATCATAGGTCGGGTCACCAGTGCAGGTCAAGTGACCTCACCTCTAAAAATGTTTAAGGTGGCATAAGTAAGAAATGGGTCAATCTATCGGATTGAAACTTATACCACATAATGGCCCCTTCGAGTGATACAAAATGTATTCCGGGATTTTTCCCATCGATGACCTAGAGTCAGGTACGGATCGTGACTTCCATTGGAAATGCATGAGAAAAACAGAAATTGGGTTGTACTTGTGTAGATACAGCTGAGAATGCCTTAATATTCACCACAAATCGTGCTATCCTGGGCTTTCCCGGTTCATGCTGCAATTTTTGACCTGTGACTTCTGAGAGGTCATCTGGGGCCCTACTTCAGCAGTTTTTAATCTTAGTTCAATAACTTTGCAGGAATGATGATATAGCTTTTATTTTGATACCATTACGTTTGGATTGCTATTGCGAGTCGATTGAAATTCATATTGACTATGCTAGGTCGGAAAGTGGCCTTGGCCTGAACTGAGGTCAGGTCATTTTTGTGTTTTGACCTAGTAAGGGTCAGATTATATATCATTCGATTTGCCGTGACTGGAGGAAGCAAATGGTGCCTAAAAATTATTCTAATTCGACTCCGTCAGACGCTAGAGACCAAAACCTCCACTCAAAATGTCACATTCTTTGACCTGTCATGACCTCAATATTGGCCTGAGCAAAAAAGAGACCGATATAGTTTGTCATGGATTTGTATGAGCTATCCACCAGCTTTTGTATTTTTCGTTATCCCGCACAGGGGCCGAGTTCGAGGGGGTGTTCAAAGATCCCCACCAGGGCGAAAGTGGCTCATCGGGGCGGGTGCTAAGTTGGCCTGAGCCCCGCCCCCCCCGAGGTAATCTGGCGCCTTAAATTGTTCTAGAACTCCTTGTGCTGGTTCAAGGCGCTATGAGCCTATCTGGGGCCCATTGAGCTAGTCTGATGATCCCATCTCTGGGGTCACTGAGCTAGTCTAGTCCCTGATGGGTAAAGCATGAGCTGCTCTGGGGGCTCTGTTCTGCATCTGAGGTCCCCTGAGCTGGTCCATAATAGACAGAGAATACGAAGACAAGGCCAACTCCCATCACCTCGGGGGAGGGGGGGAGGTCACTGAGCTAGTCTAGTCTGTGGATGCACTTCTGAGGGAATGGGGGGTGGGGGCAGCTACTTAGGGCTCTGGTCCACACTAGGGGGCCCCTGAGCTGGTCTTGAATAGATGGGGAATAAGAGCACAATACAAACTCTCCTTGTAAAACGGAGCTAACGAGGAGTGAGCCATCGCTGAAACGGCTTGTTGATGCCCAGGCACCCCTGGTTATATAAATTGCTTATTATGCTGGTGGATTCTGGGACTGGGTGATAAAAAGGCATGTGCCCCTGAGCTCAGAACACAGTCTTCTAAATCAGGATTTCCACTAATTGATTTAAATGAAGAACTAGATTTCACAATTTTCAGCCCTGTCACACCATTTCCAACCAAACCACCGGCCTGTTCACCTACTCCTTACTCCAACTGGGACCGGTCCTTGAAAATATGGAACTTCATAAATACGCTAAAAAGGTATCTCCCAAATTATTCCGGCAGCAAAATTGTATTGTGCCAATGTCACTAGGCCACTCCTCCTCCCACGGCCATTGTGGGAACTGAGGAACTTAATTTGTGTTCAACCAGGGCTCACTCGTCACGGCAAAACCATAGAGCATAACAAATGATTTTTCGACTCCAATGTATTACCTTGCACTGCACATAGTGACATATATCACAGGTTATACTGATTTCTCTGATGTTAGGTACTTGCATGAGTTGGCTGATATGTGCTTTAATGTATCCGAAACAGCCGTGTTTTGGCTACTTTCATGATATTTCGGTGATACTTTTTTCCGGTTTTAATAAATTTTTCCTTCTCTGTCAATGCTCCATTTGCATTTTTTTTCAACCAGAAGTACCCAAAAGTTGATATAAATTAAGATGTAGTAACCTTTTTTAGGTTACATTAAAAAGTGTCCTTTTTCTCCCGGGATGCCTCTAAAAAGTGGTGTGCCCCCATACCAAAGGTCTGGCTGCGCCCCTGTTATCGACACACCAACTGCCAGGGTCATATGGCGTCTCCAACTCGTACCCTGTTGGAAGGCTTTCTCGGGAGCCAGCTTGCTCCTTGTTCAGGGAAGCCGCCGGGCCTTGAACCCGGGTCGGCTGCGTGGCAGCCAGCTACGCTGCTACTGCGCCCCCAATTCGAGGAGATAGGCAAAATACACTGCATCAACTGGTACTAGAAATGTACCAACTAATAATGTTTTAACATTCCATGAAATGACGATAAACTTATTGAAAGGTTTCGTTGAGCTGAGTATCGCAAAAACTTATGCCCGCAAGCGGAAATATTGGTAAAGACACATGTTTGCACTCGCTTGCGTTTGTAAGTACAAATGTTTGTTCCCGCTGATGTTCGCAAATGAATCAGGTACAAAAAGGTGCCTCTCTTCCGAGTGCTCCGCATTCCCTATCGGAGAACCAGTATCCCTCATGGATGCTGCTGTTAGAGATTAAATGCCCTTCTATAATTCCAGGGGAGTTCCATTGCAGTAGAATCCCGAACAATATGCTCAAAAAATGTCATTGTAAAGATTGTTTTCCTGATTTGCATTTCCATTCCAACTCGGGCCTCAGGTGCCACTTCCGCCTAACCGGGGGTAGGGCTGCTGCCATCGGGGTCTTTTTAACCCGTGCCCCACTGGGGATCCGGTGCCACCTTTACCCCACCGGTGGGCATCAATCGCCTCACTCTACCTACAAAAATATGGGGGTTGAAGCAAATCTGTAGGTGCACTGGGAAGCCCGTGTTAATTTAATATGGGTTTACTCCATATTTTTTAGCGCTCAGGTCAATGGTTCGACCTCCAGAAGTTAATCTATGTTGGGTGGGGCCACTTTCACTAAAAAAATGTGACGATTACGCCAAATGAGCATAGCTCTCATGCCATCTATTGATTTTTGAGATGGCATGGCATGTATTTAGATCTATTGAGACAAAGTAAAGTTTATAGGAATATTCCACGGCTTTCTCCGGTATGTGCAACATAATGACCTCCCGACCTGAGGGAAGTGACAAAGTGGTCTTGCTAATATCAAATGAAAACCAGTAACGGGACAAACACGATGAGGTTTAATTCGACGCCCCAGCCTGATTAGGATCAGAAGTTATCGTCAATATACTGTTTTTTACCCCTGGTGACCTTTGATGACCTCAGATAAGTTAACCCGTGCCCAAGCAGGAGTCTGGTGCCACCTTCGCCCCACCGGGGACCATCGATGGCTCCTCTAAATCCGAAAATATGTGGGTTAGTGGAAATCTTCAAACTGCATTGGAAAGCTCGTGTGATTTCAGCATGATTTTACCGAAAATTATAAAGCGTTCAGGTCCATGGTTTGACTTCCAGAAGTCGAGTTGGGTCACGATAGCCTATTTGCACTAAAACAAGCAAGGCTTAACCCGCGCCCCACCGGGGGTCCGGCGCCACCTTCGCCCCACCGGGGCCATCGATGGCCCCCTCTAACTCCGAAAGTATGGGCGTTAGCGCAAATCTGCAAAGTGCATTAGAAATCTCGCGTGAATTCAGTAAGAAATTACTTTGCATGTTTTAGTGCTCAGGTCAATGGTTTGACCTCCAGAGGTCAAATTAGGTCAAGATCGGCTATTTTCACTCAAATATGCAATGCTTAAGCAAACTGGGCATAACTCTTGTGATATTGGAGCTATTGAGATGTGGTAAAGTACATTGGATAGGAAAATCTCAGAACTTTTCCCGCTATGTTGAACGTAATGACCTCCCGCCAGTGGTTTGACCTCCAGAGGTCACCTCGTGACCTAATATGACTTGAGGTCACGAAAGGTAAAAAAGTGACCTTGCCGTATATCAAATGAAAACCAGTGACAAGACAAACACGATGGTGTTTGTTTCACTGCTCTAGCTTAATTAGGTCAAAAGTTGTTCTCAAAATACTGTTTTTGACCTCTGGTGACCTTAGATGACCTTGGAAAAGTCAAAGGGCAAATATGACCCCTGGGATCCGCGAAAGGGTGTCCAAAAACGCTGTTCTGAGCAGTCTGAGTATTTGCAAGCATTTTTGTGGCTTTTATATCATGAAACAGCTTTTCCCCATGCTTTTCCAATGGGAGAGGTCACCTTGTGACCCGACCTCAGGGTACGAAATCGAAAAATCCCGGACATACACCTTGTAGACCCTGGAGGGGTCATGAAGTGTAGGAAGTTTCAAATCGATCGACTTTGAAATATAGCTCTTACAGAGCTCTAAAGTTGAAGTGAGGTGATCTTGGTTGACCTCGTCTGGTGACCTGACCTTGGGTGACCCGGGGTAAAAAATTTCAGGGATGATGGGAAAATGATGCAGTGAGAGGTAGAGTCCTCAACTGCGGTGCTGCACCTCGTCGTTTTTCTGCTATCTCGGAAAAACCTTAGGGGCCATCGATGGCCCCCCGTGGGGCGAGGGTTAACACGCGCCCCGCTGGGGGGCGAATTTCGCCCCATCCTGGTTTTCCCCAGATAACGCAAAAACGAAGAGACGCAGAACAACGAAACTTACGGTACCTTATCCCTGATCAATTGTACACACCTGAACAAATTCTTGAGGCAAGGTCATGTCAGATCAAGGAGCTATTCAAGGTCAAGTGACCCGACCTCAAAACCTAAAATCACGAGGTTGAAGCGGCGCCTAGGGAACATCTGCGAACCGCTCCGTTTGAAACTTTCAGAATATTATGAGATCATAAGGGTCTCCATATCTGCTATCTCGGAATTTCGATATTATTGACCTAAACTGGGGTCAATTTTTGGGTCACCCCATTGGTGACCAAAACATAGTTTGGTGTACCAAAAATATGTCTATGGTGAAAAATAGAATGGGTTTGTTTTCAGCAAACACTGGATAGATAAAGCTGAAAATCCTCAAACCGTCTATCCTTGCCACAATCTTGACCGTAAATATAAGTTTTTCAGCATCTGACCTCTCAAAGGTTATGTCAGGTCACAGGAATATAGAGTGATTGTTTTGTCAATAACTTCTCACTGAATTGAAATAAAGCTCCCATTTTGCTTGAACTGTGCTTATATTGTCGTGGGAGTCGATTGATATGCAGCATCACCATACCAGGTCACTCTGTGACACTGACCTAGCTCGAGGTCAGTTCATTTTCACTATTTGACCTAGCAAGGTCATATTATACATCATTCGATGCGCCGCAATGAGAGCAATCCAATGATGCATAAATATTTTCTCTAGCTCTACTGAGTACAGATCTAGAGAGAGAGAGAGAGAGAAACGTACACTGCTCTGTTGTAAGCCTATGGAACCTTCTTTGACCTATGCTGACCTCAATATTGACCTGACATAGAAATTATCTGCATAAAATTTCTTCGTATTGTCAAGAGCTTTCGAACACCGGCCGTAATTTTTTCGCTAGCTTTCGTGGGAAATGAGATACGGAGGGGTCCAAAAACGCGCCCCCTCCAGCGGTGCGCGTCATGCAAGGGACCCCAGCGGGGCGTGTGTTAAGAAACTTGGGCAGAACTTCCATGTCATTAGAGCTATTAAGATCTGGTAAGGAAAATTTGATAACAAAATGCGAGGGCTTTCTCCGCCATGTGAAATATGATGACCCCCCGCCAGTGGTGTGACCTCCAGAGGGCTCCTCGTGACCTAACATGACCTAAGGTCACGAAAGGTCACAAAGTGACCTTGCCGTATATCAAATGAGAGCCAGTGACGAGACATGTACGATTACGTTTGATTCAGCGCTCCAGCTCAATTAGGTCAAAATTGATAGTCAAAATATTGTTTTTGATCCTTGGTGATCTGTGATTACCTCATATAGGTCAAGGGAAAATATCGCCCCTGGAATCCGTGAAAGGGTGGTCAAGAATGTTTTTCTGATCAATCTGAGCATTTTCAATCATTCTTTGTGACTTTTAGACCACAAGGGAGCTTTTCCCCATGCTTTTTTCTATTAGAAGGTCACCTCGTGACCTGAAGTCAGGTCACAAATTCGTAATATCCTGGATACAATTTTTTAGAGCCTGGAGGGGTCATCAGGTGTAGCAATTTTCAAATTGATCGGCCTAGAAATGCAGCTACGGTGGAGCTCAAAAGTTTAAGTGAGGTGACCTTGGTTGACCTTACCTGGTGACCTGACCTAGTGTGATTCAGTGTAAAAAAATCCAGGGATGGTGAAAAATGATGGGTTGAGAGGTAAACCTCTGATGGGCCCCGGTGGGGCGAGGGCTAAAGGGCAAATATTGTCCATGCAATCCGTGGAAGGGTAACCATGGATATTTTATTCTGAGATATCTGAGTCTTTGCAATCATAGCTGTGACCTTTACAGCATAACACATATTTGTTCGTGTTTTTCTAATGGGGGAGGTCACCTGGCTGATATTCGATTGCCTGAATCTGAAATATTCTGACCAGAAATGGCTCCGTTAATCCTCGCCCCACCGGGGGCCATCGATGGCCCCCGTTAAGGTTTTTCCGGGATAGCAGAAAAACGAAGAGGCGCAGCACCACAGTTGAGGGCTCTACCTCTTACTACATCATTTTCCCATCATCTCTGAAATTTTTATCCGGGGTCACCCAAGGTCAGGTCACCAGGTGAGGTCAACCAAGGTCACCTCACTTCAACTTTAGAGCTCTGTAAGAGCTACATTTCAAACTCGATCGATTTGAAACTTTCTACACTTCATGGACCCTACAGGCTCTACAAGGTGTATATCCGGGATTTTTCGATTTCATGACCTGAGGTCATGTCACGAGGTGACCTCTCCCATTGACAAAGCATGGGGAAAGCTGTCTTATGATCTAAAAGTCACAAAAAAGGATTGAAAATACTCGGCTTCGTCAGAAAAGCGCTCTTAGACACCCTTTTACGGATTCCAGGGGCCATATTTTCCCTTTGACCTCTCCAAGGTCATCCAAGGTCACCAGTGGTTCAAAAATAGTATTTTGACAATAACTTTTGACCTATATAAGCTAGAGCGCTGAATGTCGAAAGCTAGACACCATCCTGTATATCTCGTCACTGGCTTTCGTTTGATATATGGCAAGGCCACTTTCTGACCTTTAGTGACCTCAGGCCATCTTAGGTCACGAGGTGACCTCTGGAGGTTCAAACCACTGGCGGGAGGTCATTACGTTCAACATAGCGGGAAAAGTTCTGAGATTTTCCTATCCAATGTACTTTACCACACCTCAATAGCTCCAATATCACAAGAGTTATGCCCAGTTTGCTTAAGCATTGCATATTTGAGTGAAAATAGCCGATCTTGACCTAATTTGACCTCTGGAGGTCAAACCATTGACCTGAGCACTAAAACATGCAAAGTAATTTCTTACTGAATTCACGCGAGATTTCTAATGCACTTTGCAGATTTGCGCTAACGCCCATACTTTCGGAGTTAGAGGGGGCCATCGATGGCCCCGGTGGGGCGAAGGTGGCGCCGGACCCCCGGTGGGGCGCGGGTTAAGCCTTGCTTGTTTTAGTGCAAATAGGCTATCGTGACCCAACTCGACTTCTGGAAGTCAAACCATGGACCTGAACGCTTTATAATTTTCGGTAAAATCATGCTGAAATCACACGAGCTTTCCAATGCAGTTTGAAGATTTCCACTAACCCACATATTTTCGGATTTAGAGGAGCCATCGATGGTCCCCGGTGGGGCGAAGGTGGCGCCAGACTCCTGCTTGGGCACGGGTTAACTTATCTGAGGTCATCAAAGGTCACCAGGGGTAAAATACAGTATATTGACGATAACTTCTGATCCTAATCAGGCTGGGGCGTCGAATTAAACCTCATCGTGTTTGTCCCGTTACTGGTTTCATTTGATATTAGCAAGACCACTTTGTCACTTCCCTCAGGTCGGGAGGTCATTATGTTGCACATACCGGAGAAAGCCGTGGAATATTCCTATAAACTTTACTTTGTCTCAATAGATCTAAATATATGCCATGCCATCTCAAAAATCAATAGATGGCATGAGAGCTATGCTCATTTGGCGTAATCGTCACATTTTTTTGTGAAAGTGGCCCCACCCAACATAGATTAACTTCTGGAGGTCGAACCATTGACCTGAGCGCTAAAAAATATGGAGTAAACCCATACTAAATTAACACGGGCTTCCCAATGCACCTACAGATTTGCTTCAACCCCCATATTTTTGTAGGTAGAGTGAGGCGATTGATGCCCACCGGTGGGGTAAAGGTGGCACCGGATCCCCAAAGGGGCACGGGTTAAAAAGACCCCGATGGCAGCAGCCCTACCCCCGGTTAGGCGGAAGTGGCACTTGAGGCCCGAGTTGGAATGGAAATGCAAATCAGGAAAACAATCTTTACAATGACATTTTTTGAGCATATTGTTCGGGATTCTACTGCAATGGAACTCCCCTGGAATTATAGAAGGGCATTTAATCTCTAACAGCAGCATCCATGAGGGATACCGGTTCTCCGATAGGAAATGCGGAGCACTCGGAAGAGAGGCACCTTTTTGTACCTGATTCATTTGCGAACATCAGCGAGAACAAACATTTGTACTTACAAACGCAAGCGAGTACAAACATGTGTCTTTACCAATATTTCCGCTTGCGGGCCTAAGTTTTTGCGATACTCAGCTCAACGAAACCTTTCAATAAGTTTATCGTCATTTCATGGAATGTTAAAACATTATTAGTTGGTACATTTCTAGTGCCAGTTGATGCAGTGTATTTTGCCTATCTCCTCGAATTGGGGGCGCAGTAGCAGCGTAGCTGGCTGCCACGCAGCCGACCCGGGTTCAAGGCCCGGCGGCTTCCCTGAACAAGGAGCAAGCTGGCTCCCGAGAGAGCCTTCCAACAGGGTACGAGTTGGAGACGCCATATGACCCTGGCAGTTGGTGTGTCGATAACAGGGGCGCAGCCAGACCTTTGGTATGGGGGGCACACCATTTTTTAGAGGCATCCCGGGAGAAAAAGGACACTTTTTTAACGTAACCTAAAAAGGTTACTACATCACCCATTTTCCCAAATCGGGTATTGGGGGACATTTCATCTTTATAGGTTTGCATGGACTTGGAAACCATGCATCCCACGACGTTAAAACCGGCAAGGCTTGATAGATTTGGGCGCCATCTTTAACATATCTGCTGTTGTACCACATTGCAACTATGAGTGGACCGTACGGTGAGGTGAAACTTTGTCATCAAGAACGCTTTAGGGGGACATCTTATGTAGTTGAAATTAGGTTATGGTGGACATTATTTTCTCTGATTGTAAACGTTTCCAGGGACATTTCTGCACTAGTAAAATCGATTTATGGTGGACTTTAAGTTTTTTACCATGTGCGTTTCCAGGGACATTAATACGCTATTAATATTAAGTTATGGTGGGCCAGGTTAATATTCTAAACGTTTCCAGGGTGGCTAATATTTTTACTGTAATTGGATGGTAGGAGCACCACACGGTTTTAAAGGCTTACTTACCCAAAGGTAAGATAGATAAGGACAAATATGGTTCTTAACAATGATGCGAGCATGTGAATCAAATGCCGCGTTTCATATGGCTGGCCGTTCTGTGCCACGCAGACATTTATCAAGTACTTTCGAATGCACACATCACCGATCTCATGGTAAATTAACACGTGCATTGACGGGGGAGGGTGGGTACCCACTCTTCCTCGGGTTTTTCGGAGATAGAATAAAAGCGGCCGCGCGTAGCTCCGCTATAATTTGTACACCCTTTCGCTTATCATTTTCACAATTTGAACCAGGTGTGCTATGACACAGCTGGTGCCGCGGTGCAGTGAGATGTGGTGAGTGTTTGTGTCGGGTGGATGCGTGCTTTTATTTTAAGTGTCTGCGCTTAAGTGTTTTATTGTTTTATTGCCTTGCCCTATTTTTACCTCCTCTCTTTTCTGCTCTCCTCTCTCCCGCGGGAACTTTACTCTTGACCTCTGCTAATGTGTGATGTGCAAAATATACGTATGGACTTATGTGATAGAAACTTTAAGATTAAGTCATCTCACGTCAGATCACAAGTGCAGGTCAAGGGACCAAGTGACCTCGCCTCCAAAAGAAGTTTAACACGCGCATTGACGGGGGTCTGAGCCACCTTCGCATTGACAGGGGGGGCGGGTACCCGCCCCCTAAGATCTCGAGAACCACGGTAGGTAGCGAAAAACGGTAAACGGCGTTGGGTTGCCCATCCACTTCTCCATCGAAAATATTTGAACCATTATTTTTTCAGGTCACATTTAAGGTCACGAGAGGTCAAAACATGCCCGTCATAGGGATAACATGTAAATTCAGTTTTTCAACCATTACATCTGAACAAGTTAAGATAGAGCAAAACGACTTAAACGCTATGAATCCTCTTAGCAAGCCCAATCGAATGATATATAATTTGACCTTGCTAGGTCAAATCAAGGATTTGACCTGACCTGAGGTCAGGTCAGGGTCAAATTATATAAAATGCGTATCATTAGAACCGCAAAGCCCAGGCGAGTCTAATGTAGCTAAAATAAATGCTCTATCACAATCCGTTACTGAGTTATTCCGTAAAAACCATTTTCCCATGTATTTCCAATGGAGAGGTCATGCCTCGTACCTGGCCTTAGGTCATCGATATCAAAAATACCAGAAAATATTTTTGAGAACTCGGTGGGGCCATTATGTGATATGAGTTTCAATCGGATAAGTTCACCCTGCTCCGACTTATGCTATCTTAAACTTTTTTTTGAGGTCGGGTCACTTGACCTGTACTGGTGACCTGACCTGAGATGACCTAACCTTAAAAAATTTTCACAGAAGTTGTAAAAATGATGAGGGAAAAGGAATACCAAGTACGGCGGCGCTACGCGCCGCCGTTTTTCTACTATCTCCGAAAAACCCGAGGGGGGCGGGTACCCGCCCCCGTCAATGCGCGTGTTAATATAACATAAGTAAGAACTGGGCGAATATATTCAATCGATACATATATCACCTACTGGGCCCGTCCAGCACTACAAAATCTATTCCACAATTTTTCATATCAATGACCTCACGTCAGGTAGGAGCCATGAGAGGGGGATGAGGTGGCTTGGTGGATAGCACCCTTGTCTTCCAAGCCACCGGTCCCGGGTTCAAGTCCCGGCGGAGCCTCTGAATAAGTCGATCTGATCCCCAAAATCCCTTCCAACAGGGTGAGAGTTGGCGACGCCGTATGACCCTGGCAGTTGGTGCGTCGTTAAACCCCAACAATTATTAGGAGCCATGAGCTCTCAATTGAAATTACATGGGACAAATGTTTGGAACAAAACTTAGCAATTAATAGCGGCATAGCGTTCAGTAAGACACTGTGTTTGTCTTATCCTTGCAATTCTACCAATATGCATTTTGACCTAGTATGATCTTAACTTGACCTCAGGTCAGGTTCACTCCTAGATTTGACCAAGCAAGGTCATATTTTGCATCATTCCATTCGGCTTGCTGCGAGGATTCCAATTTTCTATATTATTTTGTTCCGTCTCTGCTAGTTCAGATGTAATGACTGAAAGCCTTCACTTGTATGTCTTGCCTCTAATGGTATGCCTTGGTCTCTGGTTACCTGACAAAATGTTGAAATGTTTCCGATAGAGATTTGAAAGAGCTATCCAACGCCTTTTGCCACTTTTAGCTTTCAAGCGTGGTTCAAGAGATCTTAGGAAGGGGGCGGGTACGCGCCCCCCCCGACAAAGCGAAGGTGGCTCAGAACCCCGTCAATGCGTGTGTTAATGGGAAGACGCAAACCACTTTAACACTCTCCGAGCCGAATTCGCCTGGAGGTTCAATAACCCCCTCGATTTGGGCTCCTATACAGGGTAGCGAAAAATGCGAAAGCTGGTGGATAGTTTATACAAATTAATGAAGAAACTAAATCGGTCACTTTTTGGCTCGGGTCAATATCGAGGTAATAGGAGGTCAAAAGGGGCACAGGCTGGAAAAGAGTTTCTGGGTCTTTACTTCTGGCAAAGTTTAAATCGAATCAATTTTTGGGCACCATTCGCTTCCTCTGATTACGGTAAATCGAATGCTCTATCATATGGTCATACTAGGTAAAAATATGAAAATGGCCTGAACTAAGGTCAGGTCAAGGTCTCCATCTCACTTAACACAAAAAAGATTAACACAGGCACAATCATAACTAACACAAGCATATTAGTCGACTTGCATTAATAATCCACAAGTAATGGTATCAAATTGAAAGCTTTATCATCATTTCTTGCGACGTTATTGACCCAAGTCTGAACATCTGTTTAAGAAGATCCAGATGACCTCTCAGAGGTCACAGGTCCAAAATTACAGCATAAACCTGAAGAGGTTTCTAAGATACTGCGGTTTGTACAATAAGAGGGTATTCTAAGCCGTAGTACAGAAGCATAGCCATTTTCGGCCACTTTCCGTTTTACCCATGCATTTTCAATGTAGAGGTCATGATCCGTGTCTGACCCTAGTACATTGAAATGCAAAATCTAGAAATATATTTTGTAGTTCCCAGTGGGCCCATTGTATGATATGAGTTTCAGTTCAGCCCCCAAAACGTTGGTTTGGTCCTCTCCAAAAGCTGCTCCTGGATCCACCAATGGGTTTCAGGTCTGTGGCCTCATTAGATTGGGCTGCATGGGAGTCCAATCGATTATGGGAAAAATTCATGACGAACGGAGGAACAAACAAACGAGCCAACAAGGCGATTATAGTGTTAGAAAAAGTAGAGGGTCGTTATCGTGTGCTAATTTCTCTTGTTTTTCTGTCCTGAACATCTCTCAAATCCACTGTTTTCCCTATGTCCTGTACTCTCTCGCCAGGCCTGATATTGTACTTCTTTGCCCTGTCCCTTATTTACCCTTAATTTCGTTCTCACTCATTCGTGTAAGTTGCCTAGGTCCCCAATGGAAAAGTTGCACAGGCTCCCAAAGCCTGGGGGAAATAAAATTCGTCCGAGATAGGGCGTAAGGTAGTGCGGGTCCTGAGAAAGCACGGAGCCCATCTGAAGTATAGCAGGTTCCTGGAGTTTTCCAAATGATGGCTTTTGCTCGCCCTCCAAATTTCACGGGCTCTCCCCTTTGACTTACGCGGCGCCCTAGAGCTTTGCAGACCCATTCATCAATCTTACAGTCAGAGTTCGAAAAAACTTCCAAATCGCTAACAATGTTGGTGACAATAGTCGATCACGTCGGTGAAGAAAATAGGCAGGATTGTGCACACCTCAGCGTTAAAAGTTAACGCTCAGTCTGCCAATCTGCTATTTAAGATTGAAAATGAGTCAGTGGGTCTGGAAAATAATTCCCCGTTGGTGCCTAGTCCCAAAATTCCTGGTTACACAAATTTGGTTTGAAATTCCGTTGGTGACGCTTGAACACTTCTTCCGACCACTACTCATAGTTCCCACCCATACTTTTGCGGGTCTTTTGAACTGAGTGAGATGTTTTTAACTACTAGGCTACACAGGTCCCCCGTTGTGTACCACCCTGATAGGGCACGGGCCCCATCTGAAGTTGTGTGGGTCCCTAGATTTTTCCATACGCCCAGCCCAACCACAAGATAGAGGGTGGTGGGAGATGTGTGAGGGCGGTCCACGTTGGAGTTGGGAGCCCTAGGACTGTAAAAGAGAGAATAATAGTGGAGATGGGGCGAACAATCATGCAGAAGAGGGCGGCCAAAAGTAGACGAGGGCGGTCCATGTTGCAGTGGGTCGTCGATGAGTGTTCACCTCTTCTCCACTATCGGCCGCCCTTTCCATCTCTAACTCTCCCCACTTCAGCGTGAGCCTCCCTCATTCACCTCCGGCCGCCCTCTGTTTTGTGGCTGGATGCCCATATTTCAAGTTATGCCGCCATTTTCAGGCCTTGGACACCCCACTGCAACACAGACCGCCCTGGTGTACTGTTAGCCGCACCTTTTTATGATTATCGTCCCCTGTCCACTACTAGCCGCTCTTTTGCAGCCCTAGGACTCCCCACTTGAAGGTAGATGCCCTTACGCACCTCCGGTCGGCCTCTATTTTGTGGTTGGGAGCCTTCTATTTCACGATTTGACCACCCCTTTTCAGCCCTTGGGCGGGCTACTGTAATGCCTCTACAGTGCATGACTGAGCGCTCCTTCTCCACCCTTCATCGCCATTTGACAGCACTAAGCCACCCAACTTCAACATGGACCGCCCTCGCCTCCGGCTGTCCTCAACTTTGCGGTTGGGCGCAGGGTTTTGACGATTTTCCGGCCCTTTTCAGCCCCAAGGTACTCCAATGCAGCATAGATCCCACTCATCCACTTGAAGCCGCCCTCTTTTGCATGATTTGGCGCTCCTGTTCCACCATTGCTCGCTCTTGTGCAGCTTTAGAGCATCCCTGTTTGCTTAGACTACTTGACTACTACTTGAGCCCACCATTAGAACGAGCAACTCCCACAATGAAGGGTTAATTTAGAAGCCAAAGTTTAACGTTCCCCAAAGCACAAGGACAGCCGCCCGCTAAGGGCACCCTCTCACCAGTCAGTTGCCCGCCGACCTGCATCGGGTAAACATAGAGCGCCGGAGCGTCTCAGGAAAACCGATCCAAAACCTGCACATGTACTGTCACTGCATGTTTTTGAGCAGCGGGGCGGAGCCCAACACTCTACCAACTGAGCTACCGGGGTGGTACTTGAACTTGAACCGTCCTCATGTCCCTCCGGTCGCCCTCTGGTTTGTGGTTGGGCGCCCTTATTTCGAGATTAACCGACCATTTTCCGCCCTCGAGCGACCCACTACAAAATGCATCGCTCTAATCCACTTTGGACGGTCCTCCATGATGGCGCGCCCCTTTTCCACCATTGTTAGGAGATGCATGGCTCAGTGGATAGCGTATTTGCACTGTGACCCACAGGTCCTGGGTTCAAGTCCCGGTAGAGCCTCTAGATAAGTTGATATGGTCCCCCAAATGCCTTGCATCATGATAAGAGTTGGTGATACTTTATAACCCTGGAGGTTTTTGCGTCGTTAAACCCGATAATTGTTACTATTCCACCATTTTCCGCCTTTTGCAGTAGCCTTGGCGTGCTTCACTTTTACCTGTACCTCTCTCATTCACATCCGGATGCCCTCTACTTTGTGGTTGGGTGCCCATATTTCGCGATTGGCCACCCTTTTAGCCTTAGAATTGCCATCTTGAAACAGAAGTGCTCGCTCGATCATAGCAAATAAGCCTGCTTTACTGGCTATAAAGTATTCCCCGATGCAATGAATAGATAGCGTAGATTGTAGACCTATGCTCCACCATCACTCGTAGCTAGCTTGCGCTAGCACCTATGGCTCGCTGCAGTCTTTTCGGCTGGTTTCTCCCCCTTGTCGCGTTGCAGTCTCCCAAACCAAACGAAAACAAGAAGATTAAGTGCAAGAGGGCACTTAAGCACTTAATTGATAGAAACGTTTATACTAAGTCTGGATCTAATATCAGAAAATGTGCCAACTGCCAGTATTAGGGCAGGTCGACACTGGTTCTCCCGTTGGCCCGCCGTATTACTGTATTACAGTCGATTTCTCCAGCCCTCGTGGCACCGCCTGTAGAACTAGGTGACCTTGTGTACGAGGCAGTGGGGCGACAGGCCAACACGTTGTGGCCAAGGCTTTGCGACGTGCCGCCAACCAGGGGCGGATGCAGGGGAAGGGGGGGACGTTCGCTCCCGTTATGTCAGCTGAGCCGCCTCCAGCTGTCCACTTTTGGCGCCCATACTGCAGTATAGGCAAACAAAACGAACAGTTAAGAGCCTTGATCGCTCCACTGCAACATGGACCGCCCTCAGCTTTCAGTAGTAAAAGTTCCTCGAGATCATTTAGTGTATGCCTTGTATACTGATCGGTGTTATATTTTGCTCAGATATCACTCAGGATCTCCCAGGCCAAACTCATGACAGCTCGATATATGGTTGTGTGCCCGCCCAAAATGTGACTTTGGTACCTCACTGGTAAGATTATATTTGATACTTTTCGATAAGGCTTTTGAAACACCCGCACTCCAAAAGCAGCTAAAATTTCCGTCTAGGGAATCGGGTGTCGCGCAGAATAAATAAATGCCGTCCCCTCATCTTCCAGGCGCTGTATTAGCACTCCGTTGAGACTTTGCCTCCATCGTAGCAGAATCCCAGATTCTTCACTGCCACGAATGAGGTCGTTCTGATCTAGCGGAAAAATGCACCTTTAACATTTCACACCGAAAAATGTGCAACTGAATTACGAAACTTCCCGCAAAGTTTGAAGTATATCTGTTCTAGAAGTTGGTAACATCATACAAGCTAACATTTTCTAGAAAATGGGCCAGATTAGCTTAAGCGAGAGTTTCTGGAGGCTTTGGTGAAACGTCACTGCGCTAGAAAGTGAAAATGGCCTGTCGACATGTCTCGTGGAGGATTCAGACTTGAAATTCTCTGTGGAAGGAGTGAAGGAAATCTGATTTGTTCCCACCCTTTTCATCCGTTTGAAATGATTGAGCAATAGCAAATTGACCGGTATCCAAATGATTATTTTAAAATATACATATGCTATTCATATGTTCTTCGATTTATGTCCAAAAAGGATAATCTAAACGAAGCTTGCACACGCTGAGGCAGTGCTTGATCTGTACCGGTAATTTGGGGGTGGTGACACGGGCCCAAAATATATCGTATCTCAAACAAATCGGTGATAATCAGAGGGCTTGGGGCTGGGAAAACGCCCTTTTGACCCCTCCTCACATTCTCTCTCTCTATATCCAGCCCCAGGCTGAGATAAACTCTCACACATTAATTTCTACCCAACCCTGCAATTTTTTCTACTGTTCCTCAATGAAAATGCTTAACACGTAAAAAACTTTCTATATAACAGCACTGTAACTGAAAGACACTTTTCAACTTGTCCCTGTTCTCTAAAACTGGTAAATCTTTTACAAAGATAATCAAATGAACAAAGAAGTTAAATAAAAGTACAGGTCTAGCAGATGACCGAGGGATGAAAGATTGTTGCAGTACCTAAATCTCGGGAAACATGCGCTTGGGGCTCTACAAAGCACGAACAGCTTTCTTCTAATAAATGCCTCTATTATCATTCACATAGCTTCGGAATTAGATAGCTGGCATGAATCATCAGTTTCAGGAGTAAAAGATAAGACCAAGAAGATTGATCGTGAAAGTAGGTAGTCTGCAGCAGCTCTAACTCCTATCTCTCGGCTGAGCCTGATGCACGCCAGCTATACCCTGGTCTCGAATCACAAGCGCGTGGTAACTGAGGCATATCGGTCTGGTGTACAAAGAGAGTCCAACAGACCTTTGTCAAGCTTCAGCGGGCTCACTTTAGAGGACTTCGGGCGTGATTGTGTTTGAGCTACACAGAGACTTATCTAAGCTTTAGCGTTATCTGGCATTCGTTCGCTATTTCAGGATGTTGTCGCGGGCACACGGTCATCTAGCAAAAAGGATGTTCTGGCTCACATTATCTCAGTTTGCGGCTGGAGACAAAAGCTCTGACGGAGCGTTCAAGGACTCTTTTGAGTCTGTCGTGATTTGACTGTCCCTCCTCCACTGCTGTGATTAAAAGTTCGGTATCCCGTAAGATAACTTTAACATCCCAGTTTCCCTGGTGGAACTTTTAGCTTAGGCTAACCCAGTAGGTCGACAAACAGCACGTGCGTTTGTGATGTTTCTAATTAGAACTCGCACAATCTGTTTTTGCCTGCTAATCGCTAACCCCCTGAGGTATCTGAACACACGGGGACGTATTTAATTATTTGTTCACGATTAGATGACTCTGCATCTGTCTATGTCTCAGTGTCTGACACTCGTGACACGGCTACTGCAGACTATCCGTTTCACACCGTGCCCGTTGTGCACGGTTTTCACACGTGCATCGGAGGCGGCGGTGGTGCAGGGTCGGCGGCCGCTGCGGCCTGGCTCACCTGTGCGGGCTCCTGTGTGGCGCGGGCCGCTCGGTGGCGTCTGAGCCGCTCTCAGGGGCGCGCCGACGGGGACTGGCTCAGTCGCGACACTCGCCGCCTCAGCTGCTGTCTCACCGGCACGGCGAGCCCGGCCTGACTGACCAGCTCACACCGCAGCTACTTTCTCCCTCTCGCCGCGGCCAACTAGCGCGGCCCGGCGCAGCGCCGCCGACGTCAGCGACGCTGGGGCGGCGGCTATTAGATGGACAGGGGCGGATCCAGGGGAGGACCCAGGAGCGGACCCAGGGGCAGATCCAGGGGCGGATCCAGGGGTATCCAGGAGGGGATCCAGGAGCAGATCCAAGGCCGGATCCAGGAACGAACCCAGGAGAGGACTCAGAGGCGGATCCAAGAGCAGATCCAGGGGAGGATCCAGCGCCGGATCCAGGGGGTGGATCCAGGAACGAATCCAGTAGCGGATCCAGGGGTGGATCCAGGGGGATCCAGGAACGGATCCAAGGCCGGATCCAGGAGCGGACCCAGGAGAGGATCCAGGGGCGTATCCAGAGGGCGGATCCGTGGGCGGTCGGTCCGCCACAGGGGTTATCAGTGTCACTTTGGAAAACATCGGAACTGCTGCGAAGGTACGTGTCAATTTCACGGGTTAGTGATAGGATAACTTCGGGTGAAAAAACGTTCCGAAAAACAGCAGCAGTTCTATATTCGATATTTCGACCAATATTCAGATTCAGACAGTTTTGCATCACTACTCAGTTCTAAGTCCTGTGAAAACATACATACCCTGAAATAACTGAAAGATCATTAAAAACCGGTCTTGATTTTACTCTCCATGAAACTATATCTAAGATGTCTACATTAACAGCTAGAGTTCGATATTAGAGATTCACACGTCAAGATGGAAAATCTTTTGTTGACCGATAGGTAACGATCTACATCAATCCCGCTCCGATTTTTGGTCACCCTTTGCTCTTAAAAACGCTTGCACCCCTTCCCCAAAATCCTAAAGCCCAAGCCTATGAATTACAACTGCCCCACTTTTTATTGCTGCTTATGTGTCACTATGTTAGATCTAAATGTTCGGGTAAAAATGTGAATCCGCAACGTGCAATATTAAATCAATTCAGCAAGTTTTCGTGCTTTAGTTTGCAATGAATGAGCTAAGCAATGAATGGTGTTATATAATTAACTTGGGTTTTAATGTGTTGCTATTGTCAATCGAAGTCAATTTATCATCACCATAATAAGACTAGAAACAAGTTAACCTTGATATGCTTTTCGTTCATATAAATAGGAACGAAAATTTGACCTAAGATGACCTTTCGAAGATGGCCACATTGACCTAAGATGGGCTTTTCATACATCACCAGATTAGCCCCGGGGAGAGAATTCTATTGATCTTTAAAAAATTGCTTTAAGATAACAAGGTTTCAACTCATATTTTTCCTGTCAATACCATAGAGTTAGTGTTAAAATTAATCATTTAAAGGGCAAGGGCACAATGCCCCAGTACCAGTGGCAGGCACGGGGGAGGGGGTAGGGGGCTCAAACTCCTCCCCTCAAATGTCAGTGTCTACAATTAATGTATAGCTGAAGGCTGTTCCGAGGCAATGGCGGGGAGACTCGAAACCTATCCCCCGAAATGTTGTTCTGGATCCGCCACTGCCCAGAAACCCCTAGTTGCAGCGTTTTTGAGGTCAAGTGATCGTTTTATCCTCTTTAAAACCCGTTTTTTACCTCTCAAGACTCAATATTGACTTGCACCCAAAAATAGACGAGAAAGTCCAGCTACAGTCTTTCACCAGCTATTCACTATCAGTGGTATTTACTACCTACATCTCTCACCTGCGCAGATATCGGGTGGGGCTTCGAACACCACTGCCCCAGCCCCCTCTCCCAGCTTTGCACATTAAAAAATCCATTTTTGTTTTTTTCCTGCAAATGCCACACATGATCACATCTTAATCCTCACCCTAATAGGGGGGCTGGGCGATTGAACACCCCCTCAGCTTTTCCAACTGCACCAGAAAACAGCGGAGCGAAATGCGAAGCGCCGCCATGCTTGGAACACATTATTTGTTATTGATTCCGCACCTTCTCCAAGCATATTAAGTTTGGGTCATTTCAGATCAGGTTACGAGGCCAGGTCAAGTGAACTCACCTCCAAAAATGTTTCAAGGAGTACTAGTGAAAGCAGGTTTAATCTATTGATCTGTGATACTCAGATCACATCATGTGCCGATTGAGTGCTTCAAGTTGTGGTAATTACATTTTCGATATCGGTGGCCTGGGATCAGATACGGGTTATGACCTCTGCATTGGAAATGCACGGGGAAAGCGAGGGGGACCAAAAATGGTTCTATTTCTGCATAGACACAGCTTAGAATACATTCCTATTCTCCAAATCGTGGTATCTTAGGTCACTGATCATAGTCAAATAAGAAATTTTGGGTCTGTGACGTCTGAGAGTTCATCTGGGACTACTTAAGCAGGTTTTTCAGACTTGGGGCAATATCCTAGCAGAGAATGACGATAGAGCTCTTATTTCGATACCATTATGTTTGGATTATCATTGCAAGTCGACTGATTTGCATGTTGACTTTGTAAGTGCAGATGGTGTCCTTGATTTATCCTTAGGTCAGGTCATTTTTATGTTTAAGCCCGGTGTGGTCATATTATACATCATTCAATGCGCTGTAACGTGAGAACGGGAATAGTGCCTGCGAACTGACTCGAACCCAACTCAGTCAGATGCTAAAGCCAGGAAGCGTTTCTGTAATCTGTCACTTTCTTTGACCTGTCATGGCCTCAATACTGGCCTGAGCCAAAAAGTGACCCATACGGTTTTCCCATTGTTTTTTATAGGCTATCCACCAGCGTTGCATTTTTTGCTATCCCTCATAGGAGCTGAGATGTTGGGACCGAGGGGGTATTTGAAACCCCCTTCCCCACTGGGGCGGAGGTGCTCGGTTACCCACTGGGGCGGGTGTTAACCAACTATTGTAATGGTCTTTGAAATCGTGTTAGATGTGTAATTTGTAGAAGTGCACGAAAATGGTTGATGGTCTATATGTCGATGGTCATGCCTATAAATCACCAAGTTAACTGTGCATCGCTGCTTGTAACGAAATTCTAGTCATATAATGACTCCCTGTAATTTAAGGAAGGAAGTTAACCCCCTGGCCCCCCCCACAGCCGAGAAAAGACTCAACGACGAGCAGCTTCTATTCGAATATTGTGCTCTCTGAAAGGGTTCTGACCATTATAAGCCTCCATATAGGCTTATTCATTTACTACGTTATTAACATTCACTATAAGGATTCCACATATAATAGAGTGGCCACTCCTGACTCCTGCCTGTCATGTGAGGCGCATGTGAAAACCAGGAACAGTGTTCTTCCGGTGTTGAGAGGCGCTCTTCGTCAGGGTCGCTTCCCGTTCCGTGCACCCATCGTCGCTGCCGCGGAGCAGTAGCTGGGAGCCACACGGAAGCAGATGCTGCCCCCCAGGCAGTCTGAGCCGGCCACGCCCAAACGTACTGCGAGCCGTCCGCTCATTCTCGCCGTGTATTAATTGGGACAGAAAGACCCATCCCAATGCTCCTCATCTCTCTCATATATATATATATATATATATATATATATATATATATATATATATATATATATATATATATGCGCATCGTGTTCAGTATTTACCATGTATTTTTGGGGGTGCCAGTGCACCAGTGAAATATCGAAGTTTGTGTTAAATTATCCGTTGAATTTTAGTGTTTTCATTTTAATGGCTTTGACTATTTTGATGTGATCCGGAGGCCTTTGGCAAGGCTAAAAACATTTTATATCTCACCATTACCATTGGATATGGTGGTTATTGCCATTGTTTCAAATCAGGGCACCACCGTTCATTTGAAAAAGTTCACGCCTCTGTAAATCAGCGTTGTAAATCTGCTACGAAGCTGAGTTATTCAACTCACACCTTTTCCGTCAGGACGAGATTCAAAATGAACAGGCTCTCCCTAGTCATTCACAGGTATGGTCTGTTGCATAAGTGTCTTTCCTGTCAGTGGGTATTGGCCCTTCTAGCCTAGTGGGTTTGAGAGCTCCAGCCGAAAAATAAATAGTCATAACTACCGAGGTATCCTCAAGCTCCAATGATGATGATTAGCGACGATTCTGGGTTGTTCGATATCAAATGATTGAAACGATACTTATGCGACATGTCATGCATACATGCCTGCCGTATGTGATATGCCATCACGCTTCAGCACACGGAATGGTTGTGGTCCCATCATATATTACAAATCACACGAAAAATCACACAAAGGTCACTGCGAGCCAGAATGGCCTTCTAGAGGATCCAGCTGTAGGACAGGGGCCTGCGAGTTGCACTGGGCCTTGCTGCCATGGGTGGAGAATATGCCCCGGCCACCCTGGCCATGGCCGGGGTAACTTTCAAGTTACCCCGGCGCGGCCAGGGTAACTTTTGGAGTCCTTGTTAATGCTGCCAGAAGGTCAAAATTTACGGTTAATATGGTCAGATTTTACAATGAATTGAAAAGGCATATACAAACAATATTTACCTACATAATACCTATTGATGGATGCATTTTAATTTTAGCTTATATGATCTCGCTTCCCCGCACCCACTTAACACGCGCATTGACGGCGGGGGCGGGTATCCGCCCCCCTCGGGTTTTTCGGAGACAGTAGAAAAACGGCGGCGCGTAGCGCCGCCGTACTTGGTATACCTTTTCCCTCATCATTTTTACAACTTCTGTGAAAATTTTAAGGTCAGGTCATCTCAGGTCAGGTCACCAGTACAGGTCAAGTGACCCAACCTCAAAAAAGTTTAAGATAGCATAAGTCGGAGCAGGGTGAGCTTATCCGATTGAAACTCATATCACATAATGGCCCCACCGAGTTCTCTAACATATGTTCCGGTATTTTTAATATCGATGGCCTAAGGTCAGGCACGAGGTATGACCTCTCCATTGGAAATACATGGGAAAAATGGTTTTTATGGAATAACTCAGTAACGGATGGTGATAGAGCATTTATTTTAGCCGCATTAGACTCGCCTGGGCTTTGCAGTTCTAATGATATGCATCTTTTATAATTTGACCCTGACCTGACCTCAGGTCAGGTCAAATCCTTGATTTGACCTAGCAAGGTCAAATTATATATCATTCGATTCAGCTTGCTAAGAGGATTCATACAGTTCAAGTCGTTTTGCTCTATCTTTACTTGTTCAGATGTAATGGCCGAAAAACTGAATTTTACATGTTATCCCTATGACGGGCATGTTTTGACCTCTGGTGACCTTAAATGTGACCTGACACAAAATGGTTCAAATGTTTTCGATGGAGAAGTGGATGGGCAGTCCAACGCCGTTTACTGTTTTTTCGCTACCTACCGTGGTGCTCGAGATCTTAGGGGGGCGGGTACCCGCCCCCGTCAATGCGAAGGTGGCTCAGACCCCCGTCAATGCGCGTGTTAAAACGCGCATTGACGGGGCGGGTACCCGCCCCCCTCGGGTTTTTCGGAGACAGTAGAAAAACGGCGGCGCGTAGCGCGGCCGTACTTGGTATACCTTTTCCCTCATCATTTTTACGGGATGAGGTGGCTTAGTGGATAGCACCCTTGTCTTCTAAGCCACCGGTCCCGGGTTCAAGTCCCGGCGGAGCCTCTGAATAAGTCGATCTGATCCCCAAAATCCCTTCCAACAGGGTGAGAGTTGGCGACGCCGTATGACCCTGGCAGTTGGTGCGTCGTTAAACCCCAACAATTATTATTTCATCATTTTTACAACTTCTGTGAAAATTTTAAGGTTAGGTCATCTCAGGCCAAGTCACCAGCACAGGTCAAGTGACCTGACCTCAACAAAAGTTAAAGATAGCATAAGTCGGAACAGGGTGAACTTATCCGATTGAAACTCATATCACATAATGGGTCCACCGAGTTCTCTAAAATATATTCCGGTATTTTTATATCGATGACCTAAGGACAGGTACAAGCCATGACCTCTCCATTGGAAATACATGAGGAAAATGGTTTTAAGTGAATAACTTAGTAACAGATGGCGATAGAGCATTTATTTTAGCTGCATTAGATTCGCCTTGTCTTTGCGGTTCTAATTATATGCATTTTATATAATTTGACCTTGACCTGACCTCAGGTCAGGCTAAATCTTTGATTTGACCTAGCAAGGTCATATTATATATCATTCGATTCGGCTTGCTGCGAGGGTTTATACAGTTCCAATCGTCTTGCTCTATCTTTACTTGTTCAGATGAAATGACCGAAAATTTTCATTTACATGTTAGCCCTATTACGGCATGTCTTGACCTCTAGTGACCTTAAATGTGACCTAACAAAAATGGTCCAAACATTATCGATGGAGAAGTGGATGGGCTGCCCAACGCCGTTTACCGTTTTTCGCTACCTACCGTGGTTCTCGAGATCTTAGGGGGGGGCGGATACCCGCCCCCCGTCAATGCGAAGGTGGCTCAGACCCCCGTCAATGCGCGTGTTAAATAATACAAATGTCGAAAACTAAACGTTCTTGGGGGGGGACGTCAGTGGAAGCAAATGGATTGTCATAAAAGGTTTGTACTGAGGATGATTTGATATAATTTATGATGGCATTATTCATAATAGTCTGCACGGGTGCCTGCCAAGGACTTAGGGCAAGGGCGGTCATTTTAAGTTTGACATCACAACTCACGTACATTGTTCCATGTTTTATCAGTTTGTGAAGATGGAACAGTTTCCCATTTTATTCACAACATCCAGATGGATTGTTTTAGATGGCAGCCCATTTGGTCTCTTCCTTTCTATTTCATTTTCATTCACATTTTTTCAGTTTGTCAGTCCAGTCAACCTCCTCTGCCACCACGTCTGGAGTACATTGAAAAGTGCATACATTGAGCGTGCATTGAAAACTGTGACTCATTGCCCATTTTAGATAAACTACAATAATAATTTAATTTAGGCTTTGATAGCATGATTTAAACACGAAATCACGCTATATTTAATACTTAATGTCTGGTATTTACTCCGGGATTTATTTTGTTCAAAAGGCTTTTTCGCGTGTCTATAGGAAAGTAAAGTAAGCCACGTGTTTATTTGATCTTAACTACATGCGAATGCACATCTTCAAAAGCCCATCCAGCCGTATGACCCTGGCAGTTGGTGCGTCGTTAAACCCTATCAAAAGCCCATCCAGGTTTCAGCTGAAACTAAGGCCATTGGGATCAGTGGCGGCGGATGCTCTTTTTCGGATGGGGGCAAGAATTTTCCAGGGGGCCCCCTCGGCAGCAAGGCCCCCTAAAAACTGCAATAGATTGGTTAGGACTTGCTGCCTGATGTCAGAGGCATAAGTGCAGGGGCGGATCCAGGGGGGCTGAGGGGGCTTCAGCCTCCTTTTTGCCCCATTTTCGCCATTTTGCGCCCTATTCCCCCTTTTTTCGCCATTTTTCAAAGCTCAGCCACTCCTCTAGCAGAATAATGGTTCCGCTCCTGCATAAGCGTCACAAGTGGTAAAAGTTGTATTTGGCCCAGTACAAAAATAGCTATTCCTCCCTGTTGATTAGTTGGCCCGTGTAAAAATGGTTTTGCCTTCCCATTCGATTTTCCACACGATCTCAGATTCCAAGCTGAAATATGTTTCCTGTAGTACAGCAAAATGAGCAGAGTATTTAGCATGTAGAAGTCGAAATATGGATCTGCGCTTTATAGGTTCACGTAAACCTCGGACATTGGGCGTCAAATCTTTAAGCTCTAGCGTCACGTTAGGAGTTTAGTAAAATTATAATAACGGTACAACAGCGGCCTTCCTTGGCAAATAGTTCTTCTTTTAAAAAGTGAACGCTGTTTGCTCGTATGCATCTACATAATAAAACATGGTAGGTAACACGAATTATTTTATTCTCATGATTATTTTTTTCGGAACATTCCGTCTCCTGCAGAATGAGAACTGGGGGCGTTTTTATACTGTCGTCTATATCAGCACAGAAAAAACGCAAATGACAGGCATACTGACTTGAGCACACACAAGACCAAGCTTGGGGCCCTGAGACACAGCTCGGGGCTCCTTGAGACGGAGCTTGGGGGCTCCTAGAGATCAAGCTCGAAGGCCCCGAGCCCAAGCTCTGGGCCCCTGAGACCAAGCTTGGGGGCTCCTAGAGATCAAGCTCGAATGCCCCCGAGCCCAAGCTCAGGGGGACCTGAGACCAAGCTCGAGGGCCCCTGAGACCAAGCTTGGAGGCCCCTGAAACCAAGCTAAAGGTCCCTTTAGACCAATCTCGGGGCCCCTTAGACCAATCTGAGAAGCCCCCTTATACCAATCTTGGGGGGCCCTGAGACCAATCTCGGAACCCCATGAGGTCACGTTCGGGAGCCCCCTGAGAATTAGCTTGAAGGGCCCCTTAGACAAGCTCCGGAGACCCTTAGACAATCTCGGGGCCCTGAGACCGAGCTCGGGAGGGCTCCCTTAAGGCTAAGCTTGTGTGCCCTGAGACCAGCATTGGGGGCCCCTTAGATCAAGCTTGGGGGTCCCTGAGACGAAGCTCGGGGGGGGCGAGGAACAGCTCGGGGGCCCCTGAGACAGAAAGAGGGCCCGGATACTAGGCTCTGGGGTCCTTTAGACCAAGTTCTGGGACCCCTGAGACCAGGCTCGAGGGTCCCCTTTAGGCTAAGCTTGGAGGCCCTAAAGGCCAAGCTAGAGGGCCCCGAGCCCAAGCTAGAGGGCCCCGAGCCCAAGCTAGAGGGCCCCCGAGCCCAAGCTCAAGGCCCCTGAGATAAAGCTCAGACACTGTCAAAACCGAGAAGCTGTTGAGGGCGCAGTCAGGTCGTTCATGAACTTTCAGAAAAGAACCAAGCTAAAAGTGCGTATTTTTCCAGGGGCCCCTCTGATAATTTTGCGGTGGCAACTGCCCCCCTTGCCCCCCTTTATCCGCCGCCACTGATTGTGATATTATCCGACGCTGCCTGTTCACTTAGTAGTAAAATAACTATTTTATCATAATTTGTTTATTCTGCAGGAAGTCTCCGATCAGCCGCGCCCTAAATGGGTATCCCAGCACCAACATCAAACCAACACACACCCGAGGACGTCCCTCTTCCTCGTCATCGTGCCGATATTTTTTGTCCATGCCATTTACCGTCCAGGAACACCTTTTTGTGGCCCTTCATTACCTCGAATGCTCAGACCAGTTTTATCGAAAATAAAACGGGATTCGGTGTTTCGTCTTTACTTTTTTGTCTGTTTTGTGTTCTTTTTGTTTTCAATGGACTAATGTGGACCTCCACAGCTGACCCTAGCAATAGGCATGGTAGTTTGTGCGGGGAACTGCCCATTTCATTATTCCTCTGGAGTACGTAGGTACACTGGAAGCATTCAAGGCAAGCTGGCGGATCCAGGGGGCAAAATGGGCTTAGCCTTCCTCCAAAAAATACGTGGGGGACTAACAATACAAATTAGCGCCCCCCCACGGCTAAAATCGCTTCCCCCTCCCTCCCGGTCGACGACACAAAACCCAACACCACACCAATACTGCTTCACAACCGCCCCCCCGTGGACACAATAAAGGCCACGCCAACGTAGTTTCCCACCCCACGCACCCCCGGTCAACGAGCCCTGGTTAATTTTTTGCCCCCCCCACAAACAGGTGCGCTGGATCCGCCACTGGCCAGGCATCGGCCGCCGGCTGGGGTAACTTTAAAAACAATTCTCCACCAATGCTTGCTGCCCAAATAGCCCTGTCGGCAGGAGCATCGACACGGAATTTTTATTGGGGGACAAGTCTCGGACTGGCAATGACCAGGGGTGTGAAACCGTTTTTGAGGATTTTTACTGCACATGCACTAATTGTGATGTAATTCCATAACACATTATGTATATTGCATGTATATATGCAGGTCCTTCGGAGAAAATGCTCAAAAATTAATTCGAGGTTCAAAAAATGGGAGCGAGACTTCTTCCCTGATTCGCAAGTAGGGGAGTTGTGTCCCTCCTTCCCCCGATTTCGACGCCCATGCCTGTTCGATACCGTGGTTTAACGCTTTAGAGGGGCCCAGCTGACCAGAGCGAGCCCTAATGTTGGCAGTTTTGACACTCTTTGAACTCCTGGGCCCCAACAGCTCGAAGGGTCCCGCTTACAGACAGTTCTGATGGGCAAAATGTGCCCTGCTTGTCACATAATGGAGTATTGGGGAGGGATAAAGAGGGCACTGTCTGATATGATGTTCCACGGTTGGCCACAGAACATAGCGCATGTATGCCACGCCGAACGTGGCCCCTGTCCTCGGCACGGGGGGGCTGGGGAGATGGGTGGCTGACCCAGCCGGCCCCCTTCTTGGATACGCTCTTGCACAAGCGTGTCCTGCTCAAGGAGATATACAACATCGAACTCTCCATGCATAATGCTGGGGGCGCCTTTGCCTGGTAGTAGGGGCGTTTTACCCAGGGTACAGGGTAAAACGCCTACTTGAAGCTCATTACGCCATGAAATAGGTAAAAACACTGCAGTTTTCATTAGAAACATCCTCCATTCCTTGCACTTACCAACGCGCAAGTACTAGGGGAAGTTCCTTAGGTGGGACGTGTTCCTCTATTTCCCCTGCGTCAGGGGTGTAATTTTCCAAAAATCTTTGGGGGTGCTCAGACGGTGGGGGCGGCACCCCATAGGGGCGGCGGCGTTGGGGGGCGGCATCCCTTCATTGCACCAAATCTGTTATTCATCGGTTTTTGCGCCTTTTATAGCCCAGGGAACGTTTTATTTTAATGTTGGGCAGGTATTTTTTAGGCGACATCCCAAAGCTACATATACGTCTTAAAATAATCAAATATGTGCTTTAAATCTTTCCACGATCAGGGGCGCAGCCAGAGCTTTGGTGTGGGGGCACAACACCTTTGAGGGGCACCCCGGGAGAGAAAGGACACTTTTAACGTAACCTAAAAGCTTACTATATCTTAGTTAATATAAACTTTTGGGTACCTTTGGTCCAAGAAAAATGCAAATCAAGCATTGACGTAGAAGGAAAACTGAATAAAAACCAGAAAAAAGAAAAATGTCACTGAAATCTCATGAATTTCCCAGAACACGATTTTTTAGATATATTTAAGGACAATTTAGCCAACTCATGCAAGTACTTGACATCAGAGAATTCAGCGGAGCCTGTGATATTTGTCACTATGTGCAAGATAAGACATATTGAAGTCGAAAATTTATTTGTTATTATCACTGGTTGTGTCGTGACGAGTGAGCCCTGGTTGAACGCGGATTAAGTTCTGCGGCTCCCACAAGGGCCATTTGAGGAGGTGTGGCATAGTGACATTGGACGGATACAATTTTTCGCCGGAATAATTTGGGAGATACCTTTTTAACGCGTTTAAAGGTTCCATATTTTCAAAGATCGGTCCCAGTTGAAGTAAAGAAAACGTAAACAGGCTGGTAGTTTGAATAGGGCTGAAAATTGTGAGGAACTAGTTCTTCATTCATTTAAATTGATTAGTAAAAATCCTGGTTCAGGGGACTGTGCTCTAAGCTCAGGGGCACATGCCTTTTTATCACCCCTCCCCAGAATCCACCAGTATAATAAGCAGTTTACTTAACCCGGGGTGCCTAGGCATCACAAGCCGTTGTAGCGATGACGACTCATTCTTCGTTAGCTCCATTTTACACGGGGAGCTTGCACTGTGTCCTTATTCCCCATCTATTCAAGACCAGCTTAGGGGCCCCCTAGTGTGGATCAGAGTCCTCCAGAGCAGCTGCCTCTCATTCCCCCAGTTGTGCCCCCTGGCATTATACTAGCCCCGTGACCCTCAAAGTGATGCCTTGTGTTCTTATTCTCTGTCTATTCAAGACCAGCTCAGGGAGCCCCTGGTGTGGATCAGAGCCCCCCTCCCCCCAGAGCAGCTCATGCTTGGCACGGGACTAGACTAGCTCAGTGGCCCCAAAGATGGGGAGGGGGTCATCAGACTAGCTCAATGGGCTGCAGATAGGCTCATAGGGCCTTGCAATATATTAGCTCAGGGGCACCAGACTAGCTCAGAAGGCATCGGATGGGCTCAGAGGGCACAATGATGACATATAAGGCACCAGATCAACTCAAGGGGTATTAGTTTAGCTCAGGGACAATATACCTGCTCAGGGGGCACCAGATGGATCAGCTCGGGGGCCCAGATAAGCTCCTAATCCCCAGACCAGAGCAGGGGTCTGGATCAGCTCAGGGAGCGGCATAACAGCTCAGAGAGAGGACAAGGGATCAGCTCAGTTGTCCCCGATCAGCTCGGGGCACAGATCAACTAGGAGGCACTAGATCAAACCAGGAGGCATTTAATCAGCCCAGGAGCCCCACACCAGCTCAGGGGCCTTCATCAACCTCAGTGGGCACAACTCAGCTCAGGGTCCCAGAGCTTGTGAGGAAATTACTTAATCAACTCAGGAAGCCCAGATCAGCCTAAAAGGCACTAGATTGGCTCAAGGGGCACCACACTAGCTCAGGGGGCACTAGACGAGCTCAGAGGGCATGGGATGGGCCCAGGAGGCAAAATGTTGGCTCAGGATGCACCAGATCGTCTCAGGAGGCATTAGTTTAGCTCAGGGGGACATATATCTGCTCAGGGGAACCAGATTCAGCAGCCCGGTAGCCCAGATCAGCTCCCAGCCCCCAGACCAAAGCAGGGGCATAGCTCAGCTCGGAGAACACAAGATCAGCTCAGGGTGCACCATACCAGCTCAGGGGCACCAGATCATAGCTAAAAGAGGCACCATATTGGCTCAGGGGACAGTAGATCAACTCTGCGAGGCATTTGATCAGCTCAGGGGCCCAGATCAGCTCAAGGGGCACTAAAACAGCTAATAGGGCACGATGCGAGATCGGAGGCATCAGATTAACTCAGAAAGCATTAGCTAGGCATTACCTCGTGTACTTGCTGCGAACTAGCGCTATCGCCGCAGTAGGTAATTGTTAGACCATGTCTTTTCTCTAGCTTTGAATTCATGTTTTACCAGCTTCACTTATCCTCGGGGAGGAACATACAAATCTAGGATGGTTCATTTTATTGTTCTCATGTGTGTTGCGTGTCATTTACTCGACTTCGCCTGTAAATGGATATCCATCTGTTGGCGATATGAATAAATAAATAAAAATAAATAAACTAGGTTCAAGAGGCACAATTATTTGCTCAACGGGCACCAGATCAGCTTAGAGGGCACGTGATCCGCTCAAGTGGCCAAGACCAGCTCAGTGGGCCCCAGATGAGTTCAAGGGTCACCAGATTAGCTCCGCCGGTGCGATTATTGGCGACGATGAGGCATTAGTTGGTCACGAATTACGTACCCATATTCTCCCGGGTGCTTGGAAAAGCGACAGAATACCCTAGCTAACCAAAAAAGGTACTAAATTATCAAACAATGGGTTTAATCGCTAAATGTGATCTAACTGCATCTAGGTTCGATGCCGTAGGGCAATAAATTTCTAGCGGCACAGCCCAAACGGGGTGCACCGCCTAGCGATCAAAGGGCACTCCGGCACTGATGGGGGGCACTTGTCCCCCCTGGCTGCGCCCCTGTCCACGATTGAAGTGTATCAGTTTTGTGGGGCTAAATTTTACCTTCAGCATGGCAGATTGGATGGAGATTGAAATGAAAGCAAAGGACTTAAAGGGAATATGTCACCTTTATAACGTTATTTTAACTGAAATAGCCAAGTTGTATAGCATGCCGGAAAACCGGTACTCTATATAGCATTTGTCGTGAAACTGAAGCTTTCCGAAGAAAAAAACAAAAACTACCTGAAATGTACCCCTCATGTACCCTTAGCAGCAGGCCACAGTTGACAGCAATGTTGGTGTGACGACATATGCTGACGTCACGGTGAGTATCAGCCAATCGAAGCCCTTGAAGCCCATGGAATATGGTAGTGGCTGCCAGATCATGACATCATCCACGGGCAGATATTTATTTATTTCCCTAGATAAGCATTTTAAAAATCAAAACATTGACCTTATTGTACATTTCTCAGTGAAATAATGGACGCCTCCATGATTTTTGGCTAAAAGTTCCCCTAATTACACCAAATTTCAGGATTCAACCAAGATGCCACATTCCTTTTAAAGGGATTCCCTTTAAAGGGAATCTATTTAAAGGGAATGTGATTTTCGGCTAGAAGTTCCCCTAATTACCCTAAATTTCAGGATTCAACCAAGGTGCCACATTCCCTTTAAAGGGATTCTCTTTAAGGGGAATTCCTTTTAAAAGGGGTTCCCTTTAACACGCGCATTGACGGGGGGCATATACCCGCCTCCACCCTCGGGTTTTTCGGAGATAGTAGAAAAACGGCGGCGCGTAGCACTGCCGTACTTGGCATACCTTTTTCTCATCATTTTTACAACTTCTGTGAAAATTTTAAGGTTAGGTCATCTCAGGTCAGGTCACCAGTACAGGTCCAGTGACCTGACATAAAAATTTTAAGATAGCATAAGTCGGAACAGGGAGAACTTATCCCATTGAAACGCATATCACATAATGGGCCCACCGAGTTCTCTAAAGTATGGTCCAGTATTTTTGATATCGATGACCTAAGGTCAGGTACAAGCCATGACCTCTCCATGGAAATACATGGAAAAATGGTTTTGACCGAATAACTCAGTAACGGGTGGTGATAGAGCGTTTATTCTAGCTGCATTAGACTTGCCTTGTCTTTGCGGTTCTAATGATATGCATTTTATATATGTTGTCCTCGACCTGACCTCAGGTCAGATCAAATCCTTTATTTGACCTAGCAAGGTCAAATTATTTATCGTTCGATTCGGCTTGCTGCAAGAATTCATACAGTTCTAGCCGTTTTGCTCTATCTTTACTTGTTTAGATGCAATGACCGAAATTCTTCATTTACATGTTATGCCTATAACGGCATGTTTTGACCTCTCGTGACCTCAAATGTGACCTGACAAAAATGGTTCAAATATTTTCGATGGAGAAGTGGATGGGTTACCCAACGTTGTTTACCGTTTTTCGCTACCTAGCGTGGTTCTCGATATCTTAGGGGGTGGGGGCGGGTACCCGCCCCCGTCAAAGCGAAGGTGGCCCAGACCCCCGTCAATGCGCGTGTTAAAAAGGGAATCCCTTTAAAGGGAATGTGGCACCTTGATTGGATCCTGAAATTTAGTGCAATTAGGGGAACTTTTAGCCGAAAATCATGCAGACGTCTATTATTTCTCAGAAAAAATTACAATAGGCTCAATATTTTGATTTTTAAAATGCTCCTCTAGGGAAATAAATAAACATTTGCCTGTTGGTTTTCTGGTATACTTTATAACTTGGCTACCTCAGTTAAGATCACGTTATAAAGGTGCCACATTCCCTTTAATCACTAGGTGGAAAGAAAGCAAAAACAGTAGTGCTCCAAAGAACGCGTGTATTGTTCTGTAAATATTCAGAAATGGGGCAACTCCTCTGTACTCATGCATGCCCTTTATTTTTGCCCTAACGCCTTTTATTTTACCCTAACGCATAGGGGAGACAAGCATAAGTGATGTAGTGATGAGCCCAGTGCGGCAGTTATGGACTAAGAACGGTGCAAATTAGGATGGAAGTGGTAAGCTGGGGGCGATAGTGATTGGCCGGGGCGGCAAGAAACAGGGCAAAGTCATAAGTCGAGGGCGGCAGTGATTAGCTAGGGCCAATAGCTATGAACTAGAAGCGGCGCAAACCAGAGTAGAAGTGATAAGGAGAGGGCGCCAGTGAAGACTCGGGGGGCGGGAGCTATGAACTAGGGGCGGCACAAATCAGGGTGGAAGTGATAAGTTGGGGAGGGGGTAGCATTGATTAGCCGGGGGTGGCATGCATCAAGGCAAAGGGCATAAGCCGAGGACAGGAATGGTGAGCCGTAGGTAGTAGTTATAAACTACGGGTGGCACAGATCAGGGCGGAAGATATAAGCTGGGACAGGGACGTTGGACTGCGGACGGGGGGGGTGGACAGGGTGTGCAATTGCACACCCTGAAAAATGAGGGTGTGCAAAAGTATATTTTTGCAAACCCGGTTTTGGCTTCGTCCGGGGAAGCACCCCCGGTTTTGGGCGGCGCCCCCGGCCCCCACCCTGAGTGGGCGCCCCTAGGGAGCCAAAGGTGCCCCCTGGGGATGGAAGCGCCCCCCTTTCCCCTTGAGAAGGAAGGAACCCCCTCCCGAAAATATTGTACAACCGCCCGAAAATGGAATCAGCCGTCCCCGAGCTGGGGGCGGCAGTCATGAGCCCAGGGCGGCACGA
Source organism: Lepas anatifera (assembly GCA_034440635.1). NCBI lineage: Eukaryota > Metazoa > Arthropoda > Thecostraca > Lepadidae > Lepas > Lepas anatifera. Next base: position 473,195 of record JAOTON010000985.1, on the reverse strand, counting down.
ATTAGAGCGTGTAGTGCGCTCTCCTCACGCAGGCCTGCCGCACGCACGGCCCCGGCGCGGCCGCCGCCGCGCCGGGCCCTCGACCAATGAGACGCGCCGCAGTCCGACACACAGTCAGTGTGAGCGACGCGCGGGAGTTCAGTGTGTTATACAGTGCCGCGCCGCAAGCAGGTCTCTATATCATTTCTGGCAATCTTCTTTAAAGTTTACTGAATTCGACTTTGTTTCCCTTCAGGCGCTTGTTACAATTACCAAATATATAACTAAATCATTCTACAGTGATTTGTCGTGTGATATACGAGGAAAAACTGGGAAAGGCCAACTCACAGATAAAGCACGCGACAAGTGGTGACCCCGACGTGATCCGCTGGGAAATTTACAAGCGTTGCCGTCCCAGCGAACTGTGACCAACACCTTCCAGACCTCTAGTCGTCAATTGCCACGAAGACACGCCAGAGACTCTGCCGGGCAGTCGTCCTCAGCTGCCGTCGTCTTCACCGTCGCTACGCGTCAGTCAAACGACCGTTGCGCGATCGGTTCAGTGCGCCTGGCCATCGGCCCCTTCCTCGCTCAGCCGTGAGTTACCGCTGGCCACGCCGTTCACCCTCCTCAGGCTGAGGACGCCGCATACCTGCTTATTTTCCCCGCGCCGGACCTGTGCGCGCCTACCGGAGGGCCAATCAGAGCCCTCGATTTCGCACGCTTGCGCTCGGCTCGTTGCGCCTGGACGGTGCGTGACGTCAGAGGGGCGACATTCCGACGGCCATGGACGGACACTGCGCTGATAACCCAGCAGGAGGCGCCGCAAGGGACGTCATCCCAGCCGCGAGCCGACAGGTCGCGGCCTTCAAGCTGCCTCCATTTGCGGCGGAGCAGACTGAGCTGTGGCTCACCCAGGTTGACTGTGCCTGCCGGGTAGCTGGAATCCAAGATGATATTACCAAATTTCATCTGCTGGTGGCAAACCTCCCACTTCCAGTAGCCGCTCAGGTACGGGACATCGTCACCAGCCCGACGCCCAGCTACTCGGCTCTAACAGCGGCCCTGCGCACCCGGCTCGCACACTCCAGAGCCTCGCGTCTGGAATCGCTCCTCCGCCACCAGCAGCTGGGAGACCAAAAGCCGTCCCAGCTCCTCCTCCGGATGCGTTCGGAGCTGGGCACCGCCCCCGACGTGCCGCAGGACGGGGAGCTGCTGCGGACGCTCTTTCTGCAGCGGCTGCCGCAGACGGCGAGGGCGGCTCTGGCACTCCTGCCGGAGGAGACCCCACTGGACCAGCTGGCCACAGCGGCAGACCGCTTCCTGGCAGCGTCCGGGCCGTCGGTGGTGGCAGCCGTCACCGCCAACGAACTGCCAACCAATGCCGCTGCTACCGCCACAGGAGAGGCAGGTGCCATTGCCACACTACAAGGCATGGTAGCCTCACTTTCCGCGGCTTTCAGCCGGCTGGAAGCCCGTCTGGACCGGGCGGAAGGGGACCGCAGGTGGGACCAGTTCCCATCGCAAAGGCGGGACTTCCGTCCTCGGTCCGGCTCCCGGCCGCGCTTGCCGCCCCGCCAGCAGCCACAGCAGGAGCCACACCGGCCGGACAGCAGCGGTCTCTGCTATTACCACTGGCGGTTCGGCGCAGACGCGCGGCGCTGCACGTCTCCCTGCTCCTGGCGCGAGGGAAACGCCCAGGCCTGAGAGCCCGCGGCAGCTCTCACAGGCATCGCACAGCTCGCGCCGCTGCTCCACATCAGTGATGGCGAAATGAACTTGATGGTGGACACTGGGGCTCAGGTGAGCGTGCTGCCGCTGGCCCGAGTTCCCAGTGGCACCACTGTGGACAGTGATTCTCCTCCCACATTGACGGCGGCCAACGGCAGCGTTATCCAAACCCAAGGTTACGCCGACTACACGCTGGTTTTAGAGGGGCGGAGCTACCCATGGAGGTTTCTGGTGGCCGCAGTAACCTGCCCAATTATCGGCGCGGACTTCCTCAGCCACTACCGGCTGGCCGTGGACATGGGCAGCCGAACGCTGAAAAACCGCCTCAGGCCAGTTGTGCGCCGCCGAAGCCACGCCCCCTTCGGTACCAACGCAGGTGCTGCGCAGCCTCACTGTCGCCAGTGGGGGCTTTGAGGAGATGTGGCGGCAGTTTCTGGACGTGACGAAAGAACGGGACCCAGCAGCGGCCGTGCCACACAGCGTCACCCACCATATCGTGACGCACGGTCCTCCGTGTTTCTCCCGACCACGGAAACTCGCGCCGGATAGAAGGCGTATCGATCAGCGCGAAATTAACAACATGATAAAGCAGGGGGTTTCCCTCCAACAGCAGCTGGGCTGCGCCGCTTCACCTGGTCGAAAAGGCTACGCCGGGAGAATGGAGGCCGTGTGGGGATTATCGCGCGCTGAACAAGGTCACAGTGCCGGACAGGTACCCGCTTCCGTACCTACAAGATTTCAGCGCCAATCTCCACGGATGTCAGATCTTCAGCAAGCTCGACCTCGTCCGGGCCTACCATCATATTCCAGTGGAAGAATCTGACATCCCCAAGACGGCCATCACCACCCCTTTCGGCTCCTATGAAGCCCTCCGACTACCATTCGGCCTGAAAAACGCGGCCCAGACCTTTCAGCGTTTCATGGACGAGGTGCTGAGAAATTTGCCTTGTACATTCTCGTACCTAGACGATATTCTCGTCGCCAGCCCGTCTCCTGAGCTGCATCATCAGCACCTGCGACAGGTGTTTCAGCGCCTTCAGGAGTACGGACTGGTCATCAACAAGGGCAAATCCGTGCTTGGCGCACCTCGCCTCCGGTTCCTGGGCCACGACGTGTCCGCTGACGGAATCGCGCCGCTGCCTGACAAGGTGGCTGCCATCAGTGACTTCCCGCGGCCAGACACCATGAGGCAGCTGCGCCGCTTTCTGGGTATGGTGGCCTATTATCACCGCTTCCTGCCCGACGCTGCTGCCCTCATGCGGCCGCTCCACGCATTACTCCGTGACGGCCCCGGCGGCCGGCCGGCCCAGTCAGCTACAGTCACCTGGACAGAGGCGGCCACGGAGGCGTTCACCGCCGTCAAGTCAGCGCTGGCCAGCGCGGCGCAGCTGACACACCCGGTGCCAGGAGCTCCGCTCAGCCTCCAGGTGGACGCCTCCAACACCGGGATCGGAGCCGTGCTGCAGCAACACGTAGCAGGGGCGTGGCAGCCCCTGTCCTTCTTCTCACGGTCGCTGACGCCTACAGAGGCCCGCTACAGCACCTTCGGCCGTGAGCTGCTGGCAGCATACGCAGCCCTGCGAAAGTTCAGGCACGCGGTGGAGGGGTGCCCAGTGATAATTTTCACTGACCACAAACCACTCGTCCATGCAGTTGGAACAACCTCCGACCGGCACGCCCCCCGTGAGAGCCGCCAGCTCGAATATGTGGCCCAGTTCACCACCGACATCCGCCACGTGCCTGGACGTGACAACGCAGCAGCCGACGCCCTGTCGCGCACGGTGGCCATGGTCTCGCTGCCGCAGCCACCGCTGGGCGACTTCAACCAGCTGGCTGCCGCCCAGCACGAGGACAGCACCCTCACGGCCTTCCGCCAAGCAGAGCATGGCCTCCAGCTGCGCGACGTCCGCCTCACCGACGGGTGCACGCTGGTGGTGGACGAGTCCACCGGCACACCCCGTCCCTGGGTGCCGCCTCCTCTGCGCCGGCACGTGTTTCGGCTGCTGCACGAGCTGTCACATCCTGGCGTCAAGGCCACACAAGAACTGGTGAGCCAACGGTTCGTGTGGCCGAACATGAAACGGGACCTGAAGCAGTGGGTGACGCAGTGCGTTAGATGTCAACGGGCCAAAGTCCAGCGACACACAAAGGCACCCGTGGCCGGGTTCAAACCTCCGGACGACAGGTTCCGGGAGGTCCACATAGACATTGTGGGCCCTCTACCGCCCTCTGACGGCCACGCCTACCTTCTCACGTGCGTTGACCGTTTTACACGCTGGTGTGAGGCGGTTCCCATGAAAGACATGCAGACTAATAATAATTTTTGGGGCTTATCGACGCACCAACTGCCAGGGTCATATGGCGTCGCCAACTCTTAGACATGCAGACTGCAACAGTGGCGCGCGCGTTTGTAAACGGCTGGGTGGCGCGGTTCGGAGTGCCTGAGATCGTCATCACCGACCGGGGCTCGCAGTTCGAGTCGCACCTGTGGTCGGAGCTGTCACAGCTCCTGGGCTGCCATCGCCAGCGTACAACCAGCTACCATCCGATGTCAAATGGGATGGTTGAGCGGCTCCACCGGCAGCTCAAATCAGCTCTGCGGGCCGCCGACAACACCAGGTGGACGGACGTGTTGCCCCTCGTCCTGCTGGGAGTTCGCTCCGCACTGAAGAACGACCTCACCTGCAGCGCAGCTGAGCTGGTGTATGGCACCACGCTGCGTCTGCCGGGAGAGTTCTGCGCTCCCCAGCAAGGTGTGCCGTCACCAGACCCGGCCTCCTATGCCGCCACACTCCGTGCCGACATGCGCCGCCTGCGTCCCACAATACCACGGCAGACACAGGGTACCACCCACCTGCCGGCTGCGCTGGACACGGCCACTCACGTGTTTGTGCGCCGGGACGCCACCAGGCGGCCACTGGACTGCCCGTATGACGGCCCCTTCAAAGTTCTGCGGCGCACGGAGAAGAACATCACCATTGACCGCCGTAACAGGGCCGACACGGTGTCCATCGACCGTGTCAAACCGGCCCATCTGGAACCCAGCCCCGCCTCCAGTCCGGCTTCTCCAGCAGGCCCGTCACTGCCGCCGCTGCCGCTGCAGGGACCCCAGCCACTGCTGCCGCTGGGTCCGCCGCCCGCTGTGCCACCTGCCGCGCCGGTAGCGCCACCGCTGCCGCCCATCCTCCGCACGCGTTCGGGCCGACAGGTCCGCCCACCCAACCGTTACCGTGTACATTTTATCGAGCCCTGACTTAGTACTTAATGTGTATTTTCCATATTGTCATGTTCGTTTTTGTTTTCCGTTTTGGCATGATGCATCGGCTCGCACTGTCCGCATTCGCCGTACCCAGCGTTCCATTGTTTTCCCACTGCCTGTATATTAGGCCATGTTGTGATCACCACTTTTTCACAGGGTCTTTGATTACCGGGTGTTTTCTAATGTATTGATGGCCGCTGATCACGATTTTCTGGTCGAAAATTTCGAATTCGAAAAATATTTGCCCGCGCAAGCCGTTTGAAATTCTTCCGGTTTGCCAAAATTTCGATGTTTTCATATCCCACGGACAATAAAATGCAACTAATGTATTGAAAGGGCTCCAGAACTTTAAAACCGTTGAATCTGAACAATTTGAAACCTTTTTTGACTCCTTGAAATATATATTTACCCGAAAAAGTACCTTGGAAAGACAGGGATGTTTGAGCTTAAAAAGATGATAATAGATGGCGCGCATGACGCAGCCGTTAATCAGTGTCCCGCTACGTCGCTTATGACAAGAAGCTATTAGCCAAAGGAGCTGAAAATAGGATTTGAGCCTATTATGAATTCGATGAATGAATATTTACCTTCACAAGATGATCTAGATTTCTCTCGCTTGCAGTTTTAAATATTATTGGTAATGGCTGCTTTCAAAGCAGATCCAATTAAGATCAGCCAGCCATATATAGATTAGGTATCTAGGCATGTAGTCACTGCGGATCAATTTCAAGTATTAAAATGTATGCAAGAGCCAGTCGATTATATTTAGATTAGTCTTGCTATCACTAGCAGGGAGAATACCGTATTTCGGGAAAAATGAAGCTACACGACACCCAGCTTGCCGTCAATACATGCCGTTGTCGGTCGAATTGTGATGCCAAGGCTTGAAGAGATGGAGGCCAGGGAAGTGGATGAATTTCATGTTTCAATAGCTTCAATATTCGAACCGACCGCTGATGAAGTTACCGAGACTTACAGAAGAGCATCTGTGCCAGGAAGAAACAGGTACAAAGTTCGCTGTGAAATAAGGAAGCATTATAATTTGAAGGAAGCGATCAGAAGGCGCCTACAAAACATGAAGATATTGTAAGCATGGACACAGCATGACAACATTGTTTGACATATCAAACAGAGCTCTGCCATCAAAGGTATCGGCAAACAGAACATTTCTGGAAAACCAGCGAGGAGCACAGAGGTTGTATATTGGTGGCTTGGATGCAGTTGTGACAGACCATTGGAGACGGCAGCAGCTGAGGCTAGCCACTGCTGCTGTCGTTGTGGCTACCAGGAGTTCTCCGGATGTTGCGTTCTGACGGAGCCGAAGCTGCTTCAGAACGCAACGGAACCATTGACAGCGACCGCTGGTGGTATATGCAGCAGCGAGCTTCCTATTTGTAGCATCACACCAGCTGCTGACAGACGCCGCACGCGAACAGGCTCTGGCAGGCATAAATCAATCTCGGAAAGAAAACTTATTTCTAAATGTTACACGGAAGTCGTTTATAGACTTGTCAGGGTGATTGTCATATTATTGTGCTCGAATACGGACGAGCCGGCCTCCCGATCAGGCCTTATTGGCGGCAGCAGCAGTGGCTTGCCGCAGCTGCTGCCGTCTCCAATGGTCCGTCACGACTGCATCCAAGCCAACAATATACAACCTCTGTGCTTCTCGCTGGTCTTCCGGAAATGTTCTGTTTGCCGATGCCTTTGATGGTAAGGCTCTGCTTTATATGTCAAACAATGTTGTCATACTTTGTCCATGCTTACAATATCTTCATGTTTTGTAGGCGCATTCTGATCGCTTCCTTCAGATTACAATGCTTCCTTATTTCACAGCGAACTTTGTACTTGTTTCTTGCTGGCACAGATGCTCTTCTGTAAGCCTCGGTAACTTCATCGGCGGTCGATTCGAATTTTCAAGCTATTGAAACGTGAAATTCGTCCACTTTCCTGACCTCCATCTCTTCAAGCCGCAGCATCATAATGTGACCGACAACGTCAGCTCCAATCGAGAGCTGGTTAAGCGGCAGCATGCATGTTATGCATGTTAAGCGGCTTGACGGCTGCGCTAGGTGTGGTGTAGCTTCATTTTTCCCGAAATGCGGTATTCTCCTTGCTAGTGATAGCAAGACTAATCTAAATATAATCGACTGGCTCTTGCATACATTTTAATACTTGAAATTTATCCGTAGTGACTACATGCCTAGATACCTAATCTATATATGGCTTGCTGATCTTAATTGGACCTGCCTTGAAAGCAGCCATTACCAAAAATATTTAAAACTGCAAGCGAGAGAAATCTAGATCATCTTGTGAAGGTAAATGTTCATTCATCGAATTCATAATAGGCTCAAATCCTATTTCCAGCTCCTTTGGCTAATAGCTTCTTGTCATAAGCGACGTAGCGGGACACTGATTGACGGCTGCGTCATGCGCGCCATCTATTATCATCTTTTTAAGCTCAAACATCCCTGTCTTTCCAAGGTACTTTTTCGGGTAAATATATATTTCAAGGAGTCAAAAAGGTTTCAAATTGTTCAGATTCAATGGTTTTAAAGTTCTGGGGCCTTTTCAATACATCAGTTGCCTTTTATTGTCCGTGAGATATGAAAACATCGAAATTTTGGCAAACCGGAAGAATTTCAAACGGCTTGCGCGGGCAAATATTTTTCGAATTCGAAATTTTCGACCAGAAAATCGTGATCAGCGGCCATCAATACATTAGAAAACACCCGGTAATCAAAGACCCTGTGAAAAAGTGGCGATCACGACATGGCCTACTGTATATATCTGCTTTCCCTCGCAACCGCTACGCTCAACATAGGCTACATAGGATCGATTGCTTGTTGTCCTCGTGGACCATCGTTCTCCGGTCGCACGTCTGGATTCACCCACCAGACCTGGTGATAGCCTGTTCATCGCCGGCTTATCCTGCGCCGGTCTAAGGGGGAGGCACTGTAGTGCGCTCTCCTCACGCAGGCCTGCCGCGCGCACGGCCCCGGCGCGGCCGCCGCCGCGCCGGGCCCTCGACCAATGAGACGCGCCGCAGTCCGACACACATCCAGTGTGAGCGACGCACGGGAGTTCAGTGTGTTATACAGTGCCGCGCCGCAAGCAGGTCTCTATATCATTTCTGGCAATCTTCTTCAAAGTTTACTGAATTCGACTTTGTTTCCCTTCAGGCGCTTGTTACAATTACCAAATATATAACTAAATTATTCTACAGTGATTTGTCGTGTGATATACGAGGAAAAACTCGGAAAGACCAACTCACAGATAAAGCACGCGACAAGCGGAAGTGATAAGTCAGGGGTGGCATTCATTAGCCGAGGCGGTAGTGATGAGCTGGGGGCAGCATGAAACAGGGTGGCAGTGATAAGCTGGGGACAGCATTGGTGAGCCACTGGCAGTAGTGATGAGCGGGGTGCTGTTTGAATCAGAGCGGCAGTGATAAGTCAGGGTTGGCAAGAATCAGGGTGGCGGTGATAGGTAGGAGGGGTCAGTGATGAACCATGGCGGGATAAACCAGGGTGGTAGCGATGAACCGGGGGCGCCATGATCACCGTGGTAAGACGGAGGCGGCATGAATCAGGACAGAAATGCTGAGTCGGGGGGCGACACATGTATTGGGGGTGCTCTCATTGAGGTTAGGGGTGCTCGCAAGCCCCAAATAGATAAATTTCACCGCTGGCTGACGCTAAAAGAGTAAAAGCACGGCAGCAGCATTCTAACATTTACTCGGCTCAGAGAATTCTTCCAATAGACAAACAGATAACGATTAGACGAGTGTGGGCCGCTGTTTGCTTCTGGAAGGGTGTTAGAGATTCATCTTGACAAAACTGTGCCTACACCAGGGCCTAAGTTTAACCAGTTTTGGGGGCCATGGCCGGACTGGTCTCCTCGGCAGAGATAAACCAGTGATCAGCCGGGGGCGGCAGTGAAGATTCGAGGGAGGAATGGTCTAACCAGAGGCTGCTCATATATGGGTTAACCCTCGCCCCACCGGGGGGCATCGATGGCCCCCTAAGGTTTTCCGGGATAGCAGAAAAACGATGAGGCGCAGCACCGCGGTTGAGGACTCTACCTCTCACTGCATCATTTTCCCACCATCCCTGAAATTTTTACCCCGGGTGACCCAAGGTCAAGTCACCAGACGAGGTCAACCAAGGTCACCTCACTTCAACTTTAGAACTCTGTAAGAGCTACATTTCGAAGTCGATCAATTTGAAACCTCCTATACTTCATGACCCCTCCAGGGTCTACAAGGTGTATATCCGGGATTTTTCGATTTCGTGCCCTGAGGTCAGGTCACGAGGTGACCTCTCCCATTGAAAAAGCATGGGGAAAGGCTGCCTTATGATCCAAAAGTTACAAAAACGATTAAAAATGCTCGGTTTGATCAGAAAAGCGTTCTTTGACACTCTTTCACGGATTCCAGGGGCCATATTTGCCCTTTCACCTCTCCAAGGTCATACAAGGTCACCAGGGGTCAAAAACAGTATTTTGACAATAACTTTTGACCTAATTGAGCTAAAGCGCTGAAACAAACACCATCGTGTTTGTCTTGTCACTGGCTTTCATTTGATATACGGCAAGGTCACTTTCTGACCTTTCGTGACCTCAGGTCATATTAGGTCACGAGGTGACCTCTGGAGGTCAAACCACTGGCGGGAGGTCTTAACGTTGCACATAGCGGAAAAAGTACTGGCAATTTCCTATCAAATGTACTTTACCAGACCTCAATAGCTCTAATGGCATAAGAGTTATGCCCAGTTTGCTTAAGCATTGCATATTTGAGTGAAAATAGCCGATCTTGACCAAATTTGACCTCTGGAGGTCAAACCATTGACCTGAGCACTAAAACATGTGAGGTAATTTCTTACTGAATTCACGCGAGCTTTCTAGTGCACTTTGCAGATTTGGACTAACGCCCATATTTTCGGAGTTAGAGGGGGCCATCGATGCCCCCGGTGGGGCGAAGGTGGCGCCGGACCGCCGGTGGGGCACGGGTTAATAAAAATCAGGGAGAGCATTGATCAGCCAGGGGCGGCGTGAATCAAGGCAGCAATGATTAATCTGGGCGGCAGTTATGAACCAGGGGAGACAGTGATCAGCCAGGGGGCGGCAGTGATGAACCAGGGGCGGCAGCGATGAGGCGGGGCGGCGTGCATTTGGCTCAAAATATGCCAGGGACAGCATCAATGAGCCAGAGGCGGCATGAATTCGGACGGCAGTGATGAACCAGGGGTGTCAGTCATCAGCCGTGAGACGGTCCATCATATTTGAGGTTTTAGAGCGCGCCGACATCTAGGGTCATATAGCGCCCATATAACTAAATAAAATACGCAAATAGGACATTTCCGCACGAGTTTCAAAAAGCCAGGTGGTAAAACAGATCAGGTTGTGAAAGTTGTATCAGAAGATTATATAAAACATATAAAAAATGAAATGAAATACAAACACTGAATAAATGATACAGACAATTTCACACGATATACTAAAGTCAGAGACTATAGGTAACATGAAACTCGACGTTATGTAAAACCTGAAATACTAATAGGATGAATATACGATATTAAAACTAACGCTCCTCAGATATGACGTGATGTTAGTGATATCCACAGAAGGATGGTCCCCCAAAATGCTCACTGCCCAGATATCCCCAGGATGCTCACTGCCCCGGGAGATGGCAGTGATGAACCAGGGGCGGCAGTTATCAGTCAAGCGCGGCAGTTATTAGCCAGGGGGCCGCAGTTATCAGTCAGAGGGGCGGCAGTGATTAGCCGGGGGTGGCAATTATCACCCAAGGTGCGGCGTGAACAGCCAGGGCGGCATTAGCAGCCAAGGGGCGGAATTTATCAGTCAAGTAGAGGCAGCTATCAGCCAGGGGCAACAGTTATCAGCCAGGGGGTGGCACTTATCAATCCACCGGGGGCGGCAGTGATCGGCCAGCAGCGGCAGTTATCATCCAATGGCCGGCAGTTTTCAGTCAGGGGCGGTAATGATCAGCCAGGGGGCGGCAGTGATCAGCCAAGGACGGAAGTTATCAGGCAGGGGGCGGTAGTAATCTGCCAGGGGGCGGCAGTTATCAGCCAGGGGCGGCAGTTAGCAGCCAAGGGGCGGAAATAATCAGCCAGGGGGCGGCAGGCGTTAGCCAGGGGCGGAAGTTAGCATCCAAGGGGCGGCAGTTATCAGTCAAGAGGTGGCAGTTATCAGCCAAGAGCCAGCAGTTTTCAGTCAGAGGGCGGCAATGATCGGCCCAGGGGGCGGCAATGATCAGCCAGGGGCGGCAGTGATCAGTCAGGGGGCGGCAGTGATCAGCCAGGGGCGGCAGTGATCAGCCAAGGGGTGGCAGTTATCAGTCAGGGGGCGCCAGTGATCAGCCAGGGTGCGGTAGTGATGAGTCAGGGGGCGGCAGTTATCAGTCAGTAGGCGGCAGTGATCTGCCAGTGGGCGGCATTGATCTGCCAGGGGGCGGCAGTTATCCACCAGGGGCGGCAGTCATCCGCCAGGGGCGGCAGTTAGCAGTCAAGGGGCGGCAGTTATCAGTCAGGGGGCGGCAATGATCAGCCAGGGGGCGGCAGTGATCAGCCATGGGCGGCAGTGGTAAACGAGGGGTGGCAGTGATCAGCCGGGGGGGGGCGGCAATGATAATTGTGTGGGAAACAGTGACTAACCAGGAGGGGCAAGTATATGGATGTTGAAATAAACCGGGTTTTTTTCACCAGGGATGGCATGAATCTAGGCGGCAGTGATAAACCAGGCATGTCAGTGATCAGCCAGCTAATCAGTGATGAAACAAAAGGCGGCAGTACTCATCCGGAGGGGGGCGGCAGTGATAAATTTTTGGCGACATTGATCAGACTGGGGTGGCAATGATGCGGCGTCATAAATCAGGGGAAAGGATAAGTCAGGTGGCATTGATTGGCTAGAGGTGGAACAAATCAGAGTGGAAGTAATGAACCCCGGAACGGGAAAAACTTACAGGGGCGGCACGGATCAGAATGGCATTGATGAGATAGCGTGACACTCTTCAGGGTAGCAGTGATAAGCCAGGGGCGGCACATGTATTGGGGGTGCACAGCACATGATTGGGGGTGCTCGAATTAGGATTGGGGTGCTCAGGCACCCCCAAAGAGATAGAAAATTACACCCCTGCCCTGCGTGACTTATTGTACGCTTACAAACAAACATCACGGATTTAGGTTTTGATTGCACTATTTGCTTGTTCAAAGGTTGGGATCAGTTAAAAAACGCTGAAAAATAAATTTCAAATAAATCTCCAGTCGAACTTCTCTTCATGCCTGGAGCTTTAAGGCAATAATTCCAATTGCTGAAACAAAGAGAAAGAACACAAAATTGAAGAAAAAACAAGTATATTTTGTCAACACCCAACCTCTTGCTCCATCAACAAGCGTCTTCAAGTCTACGGGGCCAGCTCAGATCCTCTTGCGAAAATCCAAGAGCTTTTGGTGCCAGGTGTTTTATCGAAAATTAGCCTAGATAAATGACGATAAAAATGTAGCAAGTGTGTCATTTTTGTCGTAGTCAGATACTGGACAATAACAGTGCGTTCACTACGTTTCCTTACGTCATTTATCTTAACTCTGGCACCAAAAGCTCTCGGATTTTCGCAAGAGGGTCTAGACCAGCCCTTACGTCACGGTGCCGGGTTAACCTATATGGACAGGCGAACTCGCACAGTGCACTGCGCGGGTGCGCCACTGGCACGTATGTACATACATATTACATATATACCTATGATATATCCCGCTGACTTTTCAGAATTAGAAAAAAATACTCAGGGCCTTTGTTTTTTATGTTTTTACTTAGAGACGTGCTCCTTTATTCACCCCTGTCAGTTTTTAATCCGCGCTTATGAAAACATTGTTTAAATCACCTGAACGCCTTGATTAACTTCAACTTTTTCATTAATATGTCAATAGTAAAAAAGTCAGCGTTGCGCTTATTGGCTTGTTCCAAATGTTTGTATTCCCATTTATCATTATTATGATCGGATAAAATCGCTGTAGAAGATGCTGTTGCGTGGGTAAAGTTTAACATTTCTGGAGGCTATAACCACTAAACTGTTGCACCCAGCGATCTGAAGAATATCACAGGCGTGATCTGGCCAGCCGATTAGCCCGGTCAAAGAAATGGCGCATCAGAAATATGATGGTGTAAGGCCTGTGCTGAAATGTCGGGGAATGTCCTATTCAGATCTGTCGTCCCAATATACATCTATCCTACTGCTAGCTATGCTACGTTTCTTTAATTGAAGTGGGCAAATACTATGACTCTGTTGAGTTGTGGAACGTAAGATCACGGAGCTTAGATTTTTGTCAGACAATCGCTGCACGTATGCTTTTATGGCGTCTGCAGGCAGAAATATTGACAAATGCTGTCTTGTGGGAAAGGGGTCTGCACATGCCACATTCCCTTCCATCATGGTGTTACAGTGGGCACTAAACAGTGAGCACAGACAGCGACGGATGCATCGCTGTACTTTTGATATGCAAAACATGATTTTAAGGTTTAGGGGACTGTGAATGAGTCTAAGTTTGAGCAATGTAGGAGTAGAACGTAAAAATCACACATCGAATTGGTGACTGGCTTTGTAGTGGCTATAAAGAGTCTTAGTTTGCTGCCAACTTATCTGCTATACGTGTGTAAAGTCGTCTAAGATCTTTTGATATTTGACAAAGTACAGCAGTGGAATGATGTTATCTTTCTTCAAGCAGTGCCTCATGGAAAATTCCACTCCACTTCTTAAGAAATGGAAACCATCAGATAAAAAACAGAGGGCTGATTTGACAATTTCATTTGAGGGGGCATACTTAAGCTTCCACAGTTTGGTGTAAGCCCACAGTTATTTCTACGTCCAGGGTAAGAACATTACATTGTATCGCTGCATATATAACGCATCCCAAAACAACCAAATCAACGTCAGCACATCACACAAATGGCATCCAGGAACATCCCACAACAGCAGCACATGCTTCCGGGTATCAGTGCCGCCGTGCACAGGCACTAACGTTAAACAGTGCTAATGTGATGCCGCCGTCTGACGCTCGGGGCGCTGTCAGAAGTCATGCCGAACGTTTTCGCTCGCACCACAGGTCGGACTTCCTGACGACAGGCTCGTCTGTCAGATCCCTCACTTCTCAGCTCCTATTACAGGCGGTGTTGTACCAGTGGTCGCATGTGTGGGTCTCCTCGTTGAAGGCAGTTCCAATTCCACAGATGTAGTCGTATTTCTTGCCCTCAGCCGTACATTGATGGTATACCTGAAAAATATCATAAGTCATTTACCTGCGCCAATACTAACAAGGAATTAAGCTTAAAAAGGATATAAGAATTATTTTGCACTGCTTGCTTGTTATAAGTCTTGGGGTGAAGAAGAAGTTTTGCGTTGTGAGTAGCTATCCTCTCATCATGTAAGGTATGTCCAAGCCACGTGGAAAGAGTCACATGAAGATAGTTGAAGCGAAAACATGCCACATTGCCAGGTAAGCCACATCCAGAGAGCCGAAGAGGCCCGTCCGTATGGCCGGGAGACCTCTGGAACGCTGAGGGGACCAGCCGCCGCAATCTTCTGCCTCTGAACAAAATAAGGGCCAGTCCGCCTCTCTTTGTTACCCGACCCATTTTTTCGATTGATGATTTATATTCAAAATTTAATTGATGCTTCTTCTTTCTGACTCGTAATTCCGTGCGGTTCTGTGCAATACGATAAAAGTTTTGCACCGCCCTCTGAGACACGATGATTGATTAAGCATTAACTGTCTCAAGATCACTTGTTGAGTTTTACTGGTCATTTTTAGGGATGGAGCTGAATGAAGTAACACCTCTTAATATGTACCCAATGGAAATAATTATTCGTTGAACTTCACCCGGGCACATGTAAGTCAGGGGAGCCACACGATTCCTGTAGCTCTCAATGCCATCGCCCAGATTACTAGGATTATTCTGAGAGTTTCTTCGAAGCGTACGAAAAAGGCATAAGTGCTGACCACCGGAGTTCCTCTGGAAACCCCGACCTCGCTCTGGTTTCCGGGCGTGCTGACGTGTTTGGCAATTAATGTGCGCCCGGCACACCCCGTATTGCCAACGCCCGCGGCGGCCGACACTGGCCCTTAGGTGGACCAAGTGGTAAAATCCAGTTAGCTCGTATTAGCTGCAGTCGGTACGGGTTTTTACTATGTGGCTAATACAGGCCGTGAATGGGTGTGACTGAAGCCAACGAGAGTGAATGTCGTGCAGGTAAGCACGATGGTGGAAAATGTGTGTATTCAAGGGCAGTGTTCCACGGCAACAGACATTTGAAGCCAGAAAACTAAAGAAACTTAGCAGCTTAGAAACTTAAAAAAGCTTGTTTCATTTTGTATCAGCATGAACTGGTTCCCCTTCAGAATTGGAGCCTTCAATTTTCAACGTTGATAGATGAGTCGCGGCGTGATGCAGCAGCATGTTCCAGCATGACCAGGCCAATATTGCATTCGTGACAAACGGACGTCCCGATTACAGAAAGACTCAGCTGTGAGGGAATCCTGCTGCTTGCAGATGCACGTGCTTAGAATTGCATCAAAGCGTGACAATGGGCCACTGTAACAGAGATAAGAAATGCTTCAACATTATTTAACTCTTTAAAGCATTTGCTGACCGAACGGAAGAGGTAGTCAGACAACTCTATTGCTGGTGATTTAGTTTCTTCTTATTTGCACTAACAATCAATATAGAGGTTAAGCAGGTTAACAAAATACCCGTATACTACAAATTGTTTCAATTTGGCCGAAGACTGACCGGTCCCCGGTGTCCTCCGTCCCAAAGAGAGAGAGAGAGAGAGAGAGAGAGAGAGAGAGAGAGAGAGAGAGAGAGAGAGAGAGAGAGAGAGAGAGAGAGAGAGAGAGAGAGAGAGAGAGAGAGAGAGAGAGAGAGAGAGAGAGAGAGAGAGAGAGAGAGAGAGAGAGAGAGAGAGAGAGAGAGAGAGAGAGAGAGAGAGAGAGAGAGAGAGAGAGAGAGAGAGAGAGAGAGAGAGAGAGAGAGAGAGAGAGAGAGAGAGAGAGAGAGAGAGAGAGAGAGAGAGAGAGAGAGAGAGAGACTCACAGGTTACACTTGGAGCCGCAGCATATTTTAAATTGAGACAGATTGCTCTGTGGTCAGGATCATGGTCAATGTGGTCAGATTCCTGGTGTCTGTGGACAATGACCACAGCTGAGACGACCCTGGGCCTGAGAGTGCCACGTCATGGGATGAGGACTGCTGTTACTGCAGCGAAAGGTGCCACTCGCCCGCGAGGGGAGTCATCCCTCCGCTGCACTGACCCTTCAAGGTCGGACACTTGAGCACAGCGCGGGCTGGTAGGGACATTAAGGCCGGTAAAACAAAGACGTACTGAGAGCTCGTCAGTTGGTGGCGATAACTATCATCCTTGTGAATGCAACAACAATAGGTGCAACGCCAAAAAGCATCTTTGCACAACATACCGTTGGCTGTCAATGGAGAAGATAGGCATTCAAGACTTCTGGGACTTCCAGAAACATGGTGTTATGAAAAAGAGAACAGCAAAACGTACGGGTTTTCTTTTCCAGAAAAGCATAACGATGTTATAAAACCGATCTCATTCATCTAAGTGGTACTGAAACGTCCTCTAATTTGGATATATTTGAGAACCTGACGCATTAAACAACCCCGGTCTGCGACCTGGGCTAACGCCCCACCGGCGCAGGAGATCCGTATGATAATGTGCTGAAAGCAAACCATATTTCCTTCTCAATGTATCTCTTCATAAGCCTGTAGGTCGGTGATATTTTCTTCTTTGTAATAACCCATAGAGATCGCGCAGGAAACCCCAGGTTCGAACCGGGCACCCCTGATCAAGATACAGGGCCTGTAACCACTATACCAGCTCGCCACACTGCCCACCCTCCCACTAGCCCTACACCTGTGACCCGTCAGGAGGTCACTGGCCGGTATCACTCAAGCAACGATGCCGTGATCGTGGAGCCGAGTGCTGTGTTCGTATAGAAAAAGGCATGGTATAAAGTTGCTTCTAGAAGACGAACAAACATTATATCGGCCTTGAATTAGTTTTATCGGCGACTCAGGACCCTAAGCTAGATTCATGCCAAATTTCATCCACTTCCGTTCATTTTAAGGACTTGAAACCATGATCAGAAGCAAACATGTTCCAAGAAATTTAGCTCCTTGAAATACCCTTTCGGACGAATTACTCAAAAGCCGTTGGTGATAAGTGGGTAGTGTAAATAGCTGAAATGACCGCAATAAATTTTTGTATTCAGCCATGTCAATCCTGAGCTTGTGAGTGACATGTGCTGGGAACCAAGAAGCTACAAATAAAAGGTTTTCTACTAAAATTATATTTATACATATAAAACAATGAATTTCAATATCGCGATATCCATCTCCAAATATTATCAGGCGGAAACAATGTTCTTTCATTATCTGAAATGAAAAGTAAATTCGGCCATTAGATCGCGTGATATTAACCAGGGATGATGGCCCAGGTTGGGATAGGAAAACGACAGGCGAGCACCGGTAGGGCCACCCTCGCATCATTTCCATCATCCGAAATTTTTACCCGGGTCACAAGGTCAGGTCACAGACAGGTCAACAATCCCACTCACCTTAGAGCTGTAAGAGCACATTTCAAGTCGATCGATTGAAACTTCACTAGACCCTCCAGGGTCTACAAGTTATATCCGGGATTTTGATTGTGCCGAGGTCAGGTCACGAGGCGACCTCATTGGAAAAGCTGGGAAAACCTATTTCATGATATAAAAGCCACAAAAATGATTCAAATACCAGACTGCTCAGAACAACGTTTTACACCCTACGGATCCCAGGGTCAATTGCCCTTGACTTTTCAAGGTCATCCAAGGTCACCAGAGGTCAAAAACAGTATTTGACAATAACTTTAACCTAATTGAGCTAGAGCGGTGAAACAAAACCATCTGCTTGTCTGCACTGGCTTCATTGATATACGGCAAGGTCACTTTGACCTTTCGTGACCCAGGTCATATTAGGTCACGAGGTGACCTCTGGCGGTCAAACCAATGGCGGGAGGTCTTAACGTTCCACATAGCGGAAAAAGTACTGGCAATTTCTATCAAATGTACTTTACCAGGCCTCAATAGCTCTAATGACATAAGATTATGCCCAGTTTGCTTAATCATTGCATATTGATAAAATAGCCGATCTACCTAATTTACCTCTGGAGGTCAAACCATTGACCTGAGCACTAAAACACGAAGTAATTCTACTGAATTCACGCGAGCTTCATTGCACTTTCAGATTTGCGCAACGCCCATATTTGGAGTTAGAGGGGGCATCGATGGCCCCGGTGGGGGAAGGTGGCGCCGGACCCCGGTGGGGGGTTAAGATTTGCATGAAATGAACAAGAATGTAGGACTTTAAAGTCATTTTTTGCAGAACTAATATTACATCAGCTTTAAGGTTTTTTTCCGAGATTTAGCTTCTGGTAGGTATATAAAAAAGTTATTAATCGGGTATTTCGTATCTATTTGTCGATTCTTTATCAGCGAATATTATGATACTGTGCATCGATTAAATATACATAAAAATGGAAACACACAATGGCTACCACTTGATCTTCCCAATAGGGTTACCTCCCATTTTGTTAACTTTTCAAACCATGTTATCAATAGCCGTTTTCACAACGTGAATTAAATCTTGGTGTCTTTTTGAAACGTTTTTTGGTAGCACTGTAATATTGCTGCCATTTGTCGGAATTTCACAAGAGTCTTGGGAATTTATTGAGTAAATTATCTGGCACATCTGGCAATGCTTCACAGTCGCCGGGCTCCCTGTGTTGAGTGTTGCGGAATTAAAAAGAATGAAATTCAACTTTAATAAGTCGTATAAGGAGTGAAATTGGCATCAGTTATGCTCCTGCTACCCAGTCGCTTCAATTTACATGTCGTTTTTCTCTCAGTTTCTATATTAGCTGTGTAATAAGCTCAAAACAAAAGGAGTAGGGATTAGGGTAACGTCTGCTTGTGTAATACTCGGGCAAGTTTTCAATTACATTGAGAAAAAGTGTATTACCTAGGTAACCAACTCGCATACGAGCAGGGGTGTCCTAAGCAAAGGGTGACAGGCAGAGGAATCCCTAAATGTAAATCAGGGTAGATATTATGCCAAATTTTCGGGGTTGAATGATGTTTTAATTGCATTCTCCTTACAATTAATGTGTGGATCCACCCAAATTTTGAGACTTGCTAAATTTTTGGCGAATTGTTTGAGCAGTATCATTTGAAGACAAAGAATTTGGTCCAAAATTTTGTCCCACTGCATGTTTTCCCCCACTATTTGTAGTCTGAGCATCTCCTCAAATAAAAATTAAGTGGTGATGTCCGGTATCCTTAATTCAGGGTATGGGTGTTTTGACTGTAATCGGTTTTCACCTTGAAGTGGGCATTACTGGAAAATTATAATTTATCTTGGTTTCTCAGGTTTACTTGGGTATATGTGCTATGCAACTAGTAATACACTAGCGTGCAAAGTATGGCGTTTTTAACGATATCTCGTCAGTGCCAGTGCCCTTGGCGACAGGAGCGAGTGGTGCGAATTTTATCAACCTGGTGCAAATTTCTGAGACTGGTGTGAGGAAGGTGACACTGAAAACGTAACAAATAATGGCTAAATGGTTATAATGACATAGGAGGGGCCTTATAAAAAGTCCTCAACTAAGTACCTAATAAGAGAGGTAGCATTGCATTGTGTGGGTGGGAATGAGTGCGCTTTTCTCCCTGGTATATGGCAGTGACGGATCTAGGATTTCGTTAAGGGGGGGGCCAGGCTCGGAGGGTGCCACACCTGGGGGCGCCGAACCTGAGGGGCGCCAATTTCAGTGGCGGATCTAGCCGGTCGGTTTGGGAGGGGCAAACCAAAGTCGAAAAGCAAAAAAAAAAACGTCACGCAGTAAAAAGCTGCGCTACCAATATCACTTCCCCGTAGAATTTTGGGTATTTGAGGCGAAAAGCCAAAAAAATTCACGGGGTGAAAAATATGGGCTCGAGATACTTCTTCCTATCCAAGGCTGGCTATACTATGCCTTGCTATACTATGGAGGTCTGGCTATACTATAACTGAGAATTATTGATATTTACTCCATGATTCTGATGAAGGGCTGTGCCCGAATATATAATCTTCAGTGTTTTTTACATTTCCGGATTCGAGGGAACAGGCCAGGGAACATCTTATCAACTTATGTTCTGTTTGAAGTTGAGAGTTGGAACCCCAAAATCTTGCTTATAAACTAAGAAGGAGTAGGGGAAAAAAGGAGGTTGATCGCTTTGGGGGCGAAAACGCAGTTTTGCCCCGAGCTTTTTCGTTTGGGGAATGCCTTTTTTCCCCTCCCCCTTGGATCCGCCACTGGCCAATTTACCACCAAAAAGGCGGCCAGTGTCAATGAAGAACGCGTTTAAAAAAGGATTTGTAAATGCTTCTTTTCATGAAAGCTTCCTCTTAGTGAGGACATGTTCACGTTTACCATCAAGCATATTTCGGGCCAGCTAACGACTGGTACCGTGGTAGAAAATGCTGAAAGCACCCACTGACACTAACTGGAGCGCGATGAGCAAATAATATAGTTATATTCGGTCATGGTAAAAACTGAGGTGTCGTATTCACCACCTCCACTTATCACAGTTGTCCTGGCTAACGGCTCAATACTGAAATACCCGATTGACGCTAACCTGAGCATCATAGGCCACAGAACCTCTGCGGGCCTGGGCTCCTGAGTTTTCGGTGACTTCGATGAGTTTATATCGAGTCCCCTCAGCCGATCTGGGACCGCTTTAATTAACCAGGCTCTCACACTGAACTTGAAACCTATATGTCGCCGCTGAAGCCTATTAAGCTTTTTGGGGCCCTTTTATTGATATAGGGCCCCCTCAACCGGTCCTGGGCCCTCTGAGCTAAACGCTGGAGCTCTGAGCTCTGAGCCCCAAGCTGAATTAGTGTTCCTTAAGCTGGTCAGGGTCCCCTGGGTTGGTATTGTTTTCGTTTAACTGACATAGATCCCTTCAGCTTGTTTTGGGGCCCGTTGTGCTTATCTGGGCACTAGTTCGTCGAGGCACCCAGCTAGTCTGGCCCTATTAGTTTTATGGGCCTTCTGAGCTTCTGCAGGTTCCCCTCAGAGTATCTGGACCCCATGAGTTGAAAATCGGACCCCTGGGTTAGTTTTGGGTCCCTGAGCTTATTTAGAAACCGTTTAAATAGGTAGGCACCCCACGCTGGTCTTGAGAATCCTGTGTTGGCGCTGAGGTCAAATGAGCTCGTCGGGGGCCCTTATCTGGGGCCCCCTTAACTGGCCCGGGCCCCTCAGCTGATTTTGGAGACCCAAAATCCCTCCTACCGGATTCCACCCACGCCAGATTTCCTGACTCCCTGAGGGCCCCGGGGGCCATTGGGGATTTTTCCCCGATCAGCGCTAGGGCCCCTCCCCCGAGACAAAGCTTACAACATGTCTCTGTGTATATACTCTAGCATCTGCCAGAGTTGAGCTAGAATCATTTTTAGGCACACTTCGCTTCCTCTCGTTACGGCGAATAATCAAATAATGCATAATATGACTATACTAGGTCAAAACATAAAAATGACCTGATCTAAGGCTAAGTCAAGGTCACCATCTAGCCTAGCATAGTCAGTATGCATATGAATCAACTCACAATAGCAATAAAAATGGTATCAAAATACGGGTTTTATCAATATTTCCTGCAACGCAATTAACCCAAGTCTTAAAACCTGCTTAGGAAGCCCCAGATGAACTCTCAGAGGTAACATGTCTAAACTTGCAACATGAACCGATAAAGAGGCCTAGGATACCATGCTTTGGGGAATCCGAAGGTATTCCAAGCGGCGTCTGCAGACATAGAGCAATTTTTCGGCAAATTTCCGTTTTACCCCATGCATTTTCAATGGAGAGGTCATGATTCGTACCTGTCCCTAGGTCATCGATGGGAAAAATCCCGCAATAAATGTATTAGTACTTTTTGGGCCCATTATATGGTACAAGTTTGAATTCGATAGATTCACCCTTTTCTTACTTACGCCAACTTAAACATTTTTTGGGGTGAGGTCACTTGAACTGCACTGGTGACCTGACCTGAGATGACACAACCTTAAATTTTGAGGGAAAGTTGCGGAATTGATCAATGACAGGGGTGGAAAAACCCGCCAATTCGCCAAGCAGGGATTGCGACAGAACTTGGCTAGTGCAAATATTCTGTGCGACAGATAACGTCTAGCAAATAGGAACTCCAGCAGCCGCTGAGAAAACAAAAAAGCTAGCTTTTTTCCTGGGAGTTCCCAGGGAGCCGGGTCCTTACGCTGCTAAAAACCTCGATACACAGACAGATCCAGGAGGCAAGGGGCCACTTGACACCCCCTCCCCCCACATTCCCATAAACTCTCGCCTCCATCTGAAATGGTCACGGTCCCCCTGAAATTTGAATGGCGCCACCTAAACTGCCCCTCCCACTCCCATCCCCTCAGTATGCAGGTACCGCGCCCCCACAATAGGTTTTTCCGTACAAAAAGGCTTCCTCATGGTTCCAATGGCGCCTCAGCTTAAATGCTCCTTTTTTCACGCAATCGGAAATCCTACACCCGCCTATGTCACGTTAGACGATTCAATAGATAAGGCTTTCTGGCGAATGAAATAAGTAATCACAATTGTCTAATTAGTAGTCACGTTCCTTTGCTGTTTTTCTACTGCAGCACTGCGGAGTTCAATAACCCCAGACAGTGTGGATGGGACAGTGAGAATCGGCGACAGCGGCCTTGGGCACGGTTCCTATAGATAGGCCTTGGACGACAGCCAGATTTGCCGGATATACAGGGCCCGGCCAGTCCCGACAGCAAATCTGAACCATTGAAATCCCTATTCACCAGGGGCGCCGCCACGGAATTTGTACAGGGGGAAATACCCAGGCTGGTGCTGACCGGGGGAAGCAAATTTGAAGCGTATTCGATACCTGGCAGGAATAATAACAAAGAATCCAAAAATTTAGGAGAGGGGAACGTCCCCCTTGGTTGGCCAACAGGGGGAAACTTCCCCCGTCCCCCCCCCGCTTTTAGCGCCCATGCTGTTAACTGTGGGAAATAATAGGTATGCTCCAGACTCTCTTATGAAAATCTGAGAGCTCTTGGTGCGACTTTTTTTAGGAAATACCCAGGGGGTTGCGCTCCGGCTTTTTAGCATAGGCCAAAAATGGCAACCGCAAATCTGGCATTCGGCACGGCGATGCCGTCAGCAATCGCCTAGAAATGCTTAGCAACGCATTGCCGCTGTGTATGGAAGAAGACGGGGCTCAGCAGATAGTTTGCGTGTTAGGGGCAATAATACTGCTTTTTTGTGAACGTGGGGTAATGAATCCTGGGTCTGCCCCTCGCCAGATGCATGTTGAAACCGTACAAAGATCCCACGATCCGTAGCCGATTTTCATCCAATGAATGGGCGGCTCCACCTCGAGAGCAATCGCTGACGTCACAAACGTAAAAGTCTCTAAAAAAGAGGTTGCCATTTTTTGAGAGCGGAGCGTTCTACCTCTACATTTAAAGGCCTTGGAAATACCTACCGACCCCTTGAAAAATTCCCAAGATAAATGACGTCAAGAAATGTAACGAATAAACTTTTATTGCCTCGTGATGGGCCTCGTTCGTTGATATGAAAATTATGAC
Organism: Lepas anatifera; assembly: GCA_034440635.1. Taxonomy (NCBI): domain Eukaryota; kingdom Metazoa; phylum Arthropoda; class Thecostraca; family Lepadidae; genus Lepas; species Lepas anatifera. Next base: position 449,497 of record JAOTON010000985.1, on the reverse strand, counting down.
CCACATGTTACAACCCCTTGCGTCATTTATCTTGGGTAATTTTTGAAAAAACATCTGGCATTAAAAGCTCTGGGATTTTTGCCACGAGGGTCCGGAACATACCTCAATCTCCAGCGGTGTCTGTCAAATTTCCTTCGCATTATGCCGATGTCGTTTGTAAAGGTATCTTGGCTTGTAAATGCCTATGTGATTCATCTCGAGTAGGTTGGCATGTGCAAATTGTTTTAGCGTAATGCCAATAATAGCAGAAAACTGGAAAGTACCGCTTTGGGTCCCAGTGTTGAACGGAACTTGCTAAAAAAGCTCAAAATAGAATGCGGCATGTTCGCCTTCGTACATGTAAGTATATCCTATCAACAATAATCTGCGGCCGCACACTGTTAAATGAAGGAATATAATGGATGGGAGGATAATTCCAAGTTTCCTTACCTGCCATAAAAAGGGTAAAAGCTGCCCCAAACTGGTTGTTCTTCCCTAAGGCTGCCCGAATGAGCTCGTCAAAGCCTGCTATGCCGATTCGGCCATAAACCCCAAAGCAATGGGAGGGTCCAAACTCTCCTATGGCCTGTTTTCTAGCCAACTAGTGTTTCATAATTAATCAATTGGGAAATTTCCATCAGTAAAAACTATTTTGATTGCTTTTGACCATTTGCAAGGTATTTATAATTGATAGTGAAAAATTTATTGGCTGCACCAGACAAATCCGTCCGCCCGCCCGCCCGCCCGCCCGCCCCGCGCCCGACTGCCCGCCTGCTCGCTCGCTCGCTCGTCCGTCCGTCCGCTCGCGCTGCGTCCCGCGCTGGGCTACGATCTGTGGCGCGCTCCGTGCGTGGGCCGTGTGCGCGCCGTCGAGGGTTGTGGTGCGGGTGCGGGCTTGGCGATGGTGTCCGCACTGTTGGAGTGATGCCTGGAGCTTTCTCTGGTGGCGGAGTCTGTGACTTTCCGAGATGGTCCTTGCTGCTGCGGTGTTTTATCTGCTTTGTGTACTTTTATCGCATACCTCAGTGCCGATATTCTTAAACTGGAGCTGCGCAATTCCCCCGGCGTCATGTAGGGGCCCCGCGTCGGGGGTGTCTGATGCGCGAGCCCGTAGGGCTCCTGAAATGCTCCTTTTATTTGAATGTGTTTTAAGTGTATTGATGTATTGATGTAATAATATACTGTGTATGGCTGTAATTTGGCCCATTGACTCTGGCAGTCAATACTTTATGTAGAAAGTATACTGAAGTATACTTGATCTATTCTCACATGCATGGGCTCGGCTTCTCGGCTTCCCCCTAAGCAACCTGCTGGACCTGCACCTGTTTGGGCAGCATTTGACACTCCTGGTCTTGGAGAGTTGCCATGCTGGAAATTGTGCCAATCAGACTCAATAACCACTTGACCCGATAATGGGTTACTTGACCTATCTTCGTTCGTAAATGTGGGAACTCTGTAGACCAGTTTAGGGAATATGACACCTTCTTAATATGACATGAACTGAGAAAATCAAGTCAAGTACGGCAGCAGGCCAGACAAGTCACGCCAGCCATCTAAAATTCTCGCACCGCCAGCAACCAAAAATTCACACCAATCTTCCATATACCAGGGAGAAAAACGCACCCATTCCTACCCACAAGATGCAATGTTACCTATCTTATTAGTTAGTTAGCTGAGGACTTTTCATAAGGCCCCTCCTGTATCTTTATAACCATATAGCCATTATTTGTTTGGTTTTCTGTGTCACCTTCCTTGCACCAGTCTCACAAATTCGCACCAGGCTGGTAAAACTTGCACCACTCGCTCCTGTCTCCGAGGGCACTCTCAGCAACAAGATCTCGAAAAAAGGTCATACTTAACACAATGGGACAAAGTTGTGTGATACAAAATGCCAAGACACCACTTGATCACCATTTCATTTGTTCAAGGTTTTACTGTCTGCAGAAAAAAAGAAGAAATTTTTTCCTGTGGACCCTGTCCTCTGTGGTCATGTTTACACTTTATGACACAATCTTAGGCAAGTTACCTATGTTACGCTCAACCCTGCTACACATGCTGAGGGAACAAAGTTTTCTTTTTTGGTCATCTTTAAAACCCACATGTGAAACATACTATTGGTACTGTTGATTGTACATGGGTATATATAACTTGCTTATTGACTGTGTTTTAGCTCAAAATATGTTTAAATGTTTTAAACAAAAGAGAAGAAATGATATATGTTGCTTTGGTTCCTAATGGTAACCTCTTTTAGCTAAACACATTTGCTTATATTCATATTCATTATTGGCACAAATCAAATAGGGAAATAGCATTGCCAGCTCATGGGCCAATTTGATATCACAATAATTTGGATATTTTTCATTACTAACAGATAAAAATTAACTCAAGCAAAATATAACAAAATATTAGTTGTATCAATGCCATATAACCCTGGCAGTTGATGCATGGTTAAACCCCAACAATTATTTTTATTGAAATATCAGTCATATCATTTTTTGCAGATATGGGCCAAATCCATTATTTTTAGCATAGATTGTCCCTGGAAGCACTATAATTTTGAATAGTTTCAAGGTGTCATCTTCTTTTAGAAAAAAGAAACTCAACAGGCCACTAGGAAATAAAATGGGCTGGCGCTGTAGTGGTTTAGCTGTAAGTTGTAAAATTTTGAGAAGCTTCACTTGAATAATGAAACCAGTGGTTGAATTTCCTTTGAATATTTGTTTCAAACTCACAAAGCTGCTCCTTAAAAATGTGTTTGATACATATTTCCTACATGTGTTTGATACATGCTTATACTTGCCGAACATCGAGCTATTTCGAATTCTTACCTCGACATTGTTCTGGTAAATTTGCTGCAAGTAGCAGGGCTTTTCGTGTATAAGCTCTCACTTTCTGCTTTTGCAGTTCTCCCTCCCGTCACAGCTGTTGTACCTGTGTATCTTGTGTGCCACTCTAAACCAGCATGTAACTCAAATGTATCCCTTTGCACAATTAGGTTTTTTGAACAACTAGCAGCTTAGGTGTTTTATTTACGTATCCTAGAATATGAATCTGTACCCGACCTACTAAAACTTTTGCAGAATCTCCACTTCAGAGGCCGTTTGTATAGCAATTGTCTGAATGTTTATTTGATCATTTTCGGCGGAGGTGAACAGACGTAACCGGCTGGTATCGAAGCCATATTGAAATTTTGACAGCGCCACCTATGATCTCGGTCTGACGAAGGGTTCGTAGCGGCTCCTATGAGACCTGCATTGGATGTGCTGTGTACTTTATTGCATAGCTAGTCTTGCTACTCTAGCTTCTGAATCCTAATCTTGACTTAAGCTTTGCAGCAGCCCTCCGATGTTACCGTTATAAGCATACCCTTAGCTTGTCTCTTGTCAGTTTTTCTCACCTGACGCAGAAAGAACGGTGCTCGTATGTGTGCTTTACCGTATGTGTGCCCATCCAAACCAGCCAACATGCCTCGGAATAAAGAGCCCTCACCCTGCCTGTAACCTCACATCGGGACACACCGTCTCTGCGTCGAGCGAGCCGTCCGTGGCTCGCTCTGTCCCACTCAGACCTCCGTCGCTGTTCGTCGCCCGCCGCACTTAGCATAAATCGTTCCCGTCGGCGCTCGCGTTCGCCCGTCACGCGCGCGTATGACCCCTGATAGTAGCGGTACATTTCCAAATGTCAGTGAATCATATGTATAACAAATATAACAGAATATCAGTCTTAGTGACTATAACATGCTAAGGAACTTGGCTTAACGGGAGTTTTAGACAGATCTACGACCGAATTTCCAAGCTTTGTATGTTGTGTTGTACCAGCATGCAACTTATCCCTGGTGCGACAGTTATATGAATTCTATGTGGCGACAGTCTTGACATTTTTTCCTCCCCTGATCAATGATAAGGTGTGACAAGTACTGTGTCGCTTCGCGCCGACGTTTTTTCGTGCCACTGGGAGACCTCGAGGGGGTGTTCAAGCACCCCCCAACGGGCCGGAACGGGGCGCGAATACTCTATAACAGGGCTGAGGCCAAAAGGGAAGGCTCTAAACAATGTCTGCAATTTTTGGGGTCAAGGTCCTTCAAGGTCATTGACCTATTACGGCACAACCCAACATATTATGCCTAATTTACGCTTTAACTAGCGCTGTGCCCAAGCTTACCAATGACCTTTGATCAAGCCTTGATCATCAAGGCCAGTGACCTTTAAAATTGACCTGTAACCTTGATCTAAACACTGAATAACCTTTACTTTGATATAATAGCATACGTTATAATAGGAATCGTAGCATTATGCAACGTCATTTAGGGGCTGTCCAGGAGCACCTGTGCTCATCAGGGACACCTATGCTCTCTGGGGGAGGGGGGCCTTTGCTTCGATGAGGCACCTGTGCCACCCAGGGGCGCCTTCGCTCCCCAATGGACGCAACCTAGCTATCCAGGGCATCTTTGCTGTTCCGGAGGTGCCCTTGATACCCAGTGCCCAAGGGGAGCTTTTTCTTACCCGGGTTCACCTTGGTATTGAGGGGCGTATTTTTATTCGAGGTAACCTATACTACCCAGTGGCGCCTACCCTATGCAAGGGGCGCTTAGGCTATCCAGGGGGCGGCACTTTGCTATGCATAGGGCGCCCTTATGCTCTCCATGGGCACCTCATTCAGAGGGTGCCTCTGATATTCAGGGGCGCTTTTCCTATCAACAGGGTACCTGTGCCATCTTGGGGCTATTCTTATCAAGGGACGCTGCTGTTATTCAGGAATACCTACACCACTGTCGAGGGTCGCCTTTGCTACCCAGAGGCGCCTTTACTTCTTAGGAAATTTGGCGCCCGTGCTTTAAGGAGTGCTTCGGCATCGATTGATTGCTCTATTATTGGGCTTAGGTGCACGTGAACCATGAGCTCATGTAGCGCCCATATTGTTGCTAAGGAACGCTTATGCTATCAAAGGGCGCCTTTACTATCCAGGGCCGCTGTTTTATTCAAGGCAGTCTGTTCTATCCACGGGCATCTGATATTTCGGGGGCGGTGCCTAGGTTATTCAGGAGGCGGTTTTTTCTCTACAGGGGCGCACTATTGCTTTCCAGGGGCGCCGTTACTGCCCAGGGGTGTCTTTCTATCCAGGGGCACATATGCTGTCTAGGTGTATTTTTCAATCACAGATATGATTGAAATACATGCCCCTACGTTATCCTGGGGTGCTTTTTGTCTCCGGTGAGGCGGTATTTTTCTCTTCCGGGCACCAGTTTATCCAAGGGCACCTATGCTGTCCAGAGAACCTTTGTTATCTAGGGCTGCCTTCGCTATTAAGGGGCACCTTTGCTACCCAAAGGGAGCATTTTACTTTCCTGGAGTGCCTATTTCCATCTAAGGGGAACATATGCTATCTTGGAGCGCCTTTGCAAACATGGGGGCACTTTTCTATCCAGGTGCGCCTTTGCACTTGAGGGGGCGCCTCTGCAATCCAGGAGGAGCCCAAAATAGATGGAGAATAAAAATTCTGAAATAAGGCGCTCGAACACTGAAATAAAGTGCCTAGTTATCAGAAAGAGGCGCTCATCTGCTGAGCGGGGAGGACTGCTGGTTGGTGAGGGCAGCGTTCTCGGAAACGGGGCGCAAATACTGAAAAAGGCACCCGGTTGCAGCGATGGGGCACTAAGCCTTGAGTTATGGGTTAATGAAATGTGGTTACTAAAGGCAGCCCATGCTCAAATTGAGCGCTCGAGCCCTGGAACAGAGCGCGCAACTGTCGGACAGGTGTGCCAAACCACAGACAGAAGGGCAGCTGAAGATGGAAAGGGACACATATGATATCCTGGGGGCGCCTGTACTCTCAGGTGAGGCGCTTGTTTTCTTTCTCAGGCGCCTAGTTTATCCATGGCCGCCTATGCTGTCCAGATCATCTATTTCAAGAAGGGTTAACTTTGCTGTCCAGGAGCGCCTTTGCTATCCAAGGGCGCATATGATATCTGTAGGGCGCTTTATGCAGAGGGCGCCTAGGCTGTCCAAGGGCGCCGTCCTAACCAAAGGCCGCCTTTCACTTCCCCTGAAGTGCCTATTTCTATGTAAGGAATGCATATATTATCTAGGAGTGCCTTTGATATACGGAGACGCCTTTTTGTCCAGCGGCGCCTTTGCTCTTGAGGGGCGCTGCTCCAATCCAGGGTAGCTGAAGATGGATAAGGGACATCTATGTTATACAGGGGGGCCTGTACTTTCCAATGGGGCACTCATTTTCCTTCTCAGGCACCTAGTTTATCTAGGGAGCTCATAGGCTATCCAAAGGCGCCTTTGCTTTCGAAGGGGTGCCTTCCTAGGGGCGCCTTTGCTATCCAGGGGCGCCTTTGCTGTCCAAAGCTCTTGTGTTATCCAGGGTTGTCTTTGCCGTCCAGTGGCGCCTTTGCTATCTAAAAGTACATATGATATCCGTCGGCGCTTTATCCAGTGGGCGCCTGGACTATCAAAGGGCACTTTTCTATCCAAGGGTTGCATTTATTTTCCTGAAGTGCTTATTTCTATCTAAGGGGCTCCTATTCTGTCCAGGGCACCTATGTTTCCCAGATTTGCCTTTGCTGTCCAGGGACGCCTTTGCTATCCAAGGGCACCTTTCTTAACCAAGGGGCGCATTTTGCTTTCCTGGAGCGCCTATTCCTATCTGAGGGGCGCGTATGTTATCTAGGAGCGCCTTTGATACCAGGAGGCGTCTTTATGTCCAGGGGCGCCTTTGCTCTTAGGGGCGCTGCTCCAATGCAGGGCAGCTGAAAGTGGATAAGGGACATCTATGTTATACAGAGGGCGCCTGTACTTTCCAGTGGGGCGCTCGTTTTCCTTCTCGGGCTCCTAGTTTATCCAGGGGGCGTCTAGGCAATCCAAAGGCGGCTTTTCTATCGAAGGGGTGCCTTCCTAGGGGCGCCTTTGCTGTCCACGGCACTTGTATTATCCAGGGTTGTATTTGCTGTCCAGGGGCGCCTTTGCTATCCAAGGGCGTATATGACATCCGTAGGCGCTTTGTCCAGTGGGCGCCTAGGCTATCAAAGGGCGCCTTTTCTACCCAAGGTGAGCATTTTATTTTCCTAAAGCGCCTATTTCTATCTAAGGGGCGCTTATACTGCCCAGGGCACCTATGTTACCAAGATTTGCCTTTACAGCCCAGGGGCGCCTTTCCTAGCCAAGGGCGCATATGATATCCGTAGGGCGCTTCATCCAGGGGGCGCCTAGGCTATCCAAAGGCGGATTTTCTATCGAAGGGGTGCCTTCCTAGGGGCGCCTTTGCTACCCAGGGGTGCCTTTGCTGTCCACAGCACTTGTGTTATCTAGGGTTTTCTTTGCTATCCAGCGGCGCCTTTGCTTTACAAGGGTGCATATGGCATCCGTAGGGCGCTTTTTCCAGTAGGCGCCTAGGCTATCAAATGGCGCCTTTTTCTACACAAGGTGAGCGTTTTATTTTCCTAAAGCGTCTATTTCCATCTAAGGGGCGCTTATGCTGTCCAGGGCACCTATGTTACCAAGATTTGCTTTTTCTGCCCAGGGGCGCCTTTCCTAGCCAAGGGCGCATATAGTATCCGTAGGGTGCTTCATCCAGGGGGCGCCTAGGCTATCTAAAGGCGGTTTTTCTATCGAAGGGGAGCCTTCCTAGGGGTGCCTTTGCTACCCAGGGGCGCGTTTGCTGTCCACAGCACTTAGGGTTGTCTTTGCTGTCCAGGGGCGCCTCTGCTATCCAAGGGTGCATATGACATCCGTATGGCGCTTTTTCCAGTGGGCGCCTAGGCTATCACAGGGCGCCTTTTTCTACCCAAGGTGAGCATTTTATTTTCTAAAGCGTCTAGGGGCTGCCGTCCTAGGGGCGCCTTTGCTGTCCACAGCACTTGTGTTATCCAGGGTTGTCTTTGCTGTCCAGGGGCGCCTTTGCTATCCAAGGGTGCATATGACATCCTTAGGGCGCTTTTTCCAGTGGGCGCCTAGGCTATCAAAGAGCGCCTTTTTCTACCCAAGGTGAGCATTTTGTTTTCCTAAAGCGCCTACTTCTATCTAAGGGGCGCTTATGCTGTCCGGGGTACCTATGTTACCAAGATTTGCCTTTGCTGCCCAGGGGCGCCTTTCCTAGCCAAGGGCGCATATGGTATCCGTAGGGCGCTTCATCCAGGGGGCGCCTAGGCTACCCAGGGGCGCTTCATCCAGGGGGCGCCTAGGCTACTCAGGGGGTGCATTAGTTCCCCATGGCGCAATCTTGCTATCTAGTGACGCCTTTTCTTTGCTGGGGCGCTTTTGTTAGCTTTCTAAATTTCATCTTCAACATTTTACTGGGGCGCAAAAGACCAGTAAAGGCGTCTAGTGTTTGGGCAGGGGCGCTTTGCCATGGTTTTAAGGAGTATGTGTTCATTCAAGTGGAATAAGTGGTATCTACCACCTTGGCGCACGAAATGGGTACAGGCGCGCCGCTCATATCGGGCGCCGAAGGCGCCCGATATGAGCTGAGCTTTACTGGGGCGCTTCGGAGCTAAGGGGGGGCCCGGGCCCCTGGGCCCCCTTGGATCCGTCACTGGTATAAGGCAGATCGGTGCTAATTTTTGGTGGCTGATGGTGTGAGAATTTTAGGTGGCTGGTGCGACTCATTTGGCCTGCTGCCATACTTCGCTGACTGAGAAATACAAAACACTTTGTTTATTATTGAAATAGAGCTATATCCGCTTTTCAGGCCAGGTCAGGCTTTTCTTGTCATTTTAAGAGGTTTGCTTCAAGGTGGTTACAAATGAAATACAGGACATGTACAGATTATCCCTGTTTTCAAAATATACCTACAGGCATTAATGCTAATTCACCATGATAAGATGGCGTAGCTTTGTTGGTTGCATTGCTCATTTACCAAAAAGATACTGGGTTTCCTGAGATAAGTAAGAAGTAACTAAAGGAGTTTCCTGATGTTGATCATGTTGTCATGCTCTTGGGATTCATACTTTGATACCTTAAAAGTATCAAGCTCTAAAGTGGTGCAGTATCAGGCTTAAGTTTGGTACCATTTGTGAATTACATGTCAGCAAGTCACATGATGCCTCACATCGGCACCCCTTCCAGTTAGGGGCACCATCACAGAGTTTTTACAGGGGGGGACAGACCCCAGCTGGTGCTGACCTGGGAAGGCGAATTTTGAGCATATTTGATACCTGACAGCATGAATGGCAATGGACCAAAAATTTGGAGGGGCATCCTTTTGGTTGGCCAACAGGGGAGATGCCCCCCGCTTTCGGCGCCCATGCTTCTAGTGATGTGAACCAAAGTTTGAGGTTGACATGCTGGGTGAATCAACCCCACATGCTTCAGCAAGCTTGGCTTTGCACATTAGACATCTACAGCTGACGTTTATTGCGTATTTACTCCAGGAAAAATACAGTGGATGGTACGATTCTATGCAAAGGGTGGCAGGGGCGGATCCAGGAATTTTCGCTAGGGGCCGCAGCGCTGGGGGGCGCCACTTCCATGGCCAGGGGCGCCATTTTTAGGCCGGCTGGGGGCGCCAAATTTTATGTTCTTTACCCATTTAAAGTATTTTTACGAACTGAATCAGTTAACCCGCGCCCCGGTGGGCCTCTGAGTCACCTTCGCCCTGGTGGGGGTGTTTGAACACTCCCTCTCGAACTCGTCCCCTATGCAGGATAGCGAAAAAACGCAAACCCTGGTGGATAGCTCATACAAATTCATGAAGACACTATATCAGTCACTTTTTGGCTCAGGTCAACATTGAGGTCATGGCAGGTCAAAGAAGTTGGCATTTTGAGCAAAGCTGTTGGGCTCTAGCGTCTGACAGCGTTGAGTTAGAATAATTTTGTAGACACTGTTCGCTCTCTCTCGTCACGGCGAATCGAATGATGTATAATATGAGCATACTAGGTCAAAACACAAATCACCTGAACTCAGGTCAGGTCAAGGTCACTTTTTGACTTAGCATAGTCCATATGCCTATCAATTGACTGGCAATAGCAATCCAAACGCAATGGTATAAACATAAAAGCTGTATCATCATTTCATGCAAAGTTATTGACCTAAGTCTGAAAACTGCTTAACCCTTGCCCCGGTGGCGGGTACGAGCCACCTTCGCCCTGGTGGGGGCTAAAAAAGACCCCCCACGATCTCGACAACTAAGAGAGCTAGAAAAAAGCGCAAAACAGCAATCGAAAGCTCTTCGAAAATGATATCGAAAATATTTCGGTCATTTTTCTTGTCAGGTCAATATCAAGGTCGCCAGAGGTCAAAATAGGTCAAAATCGCTAATATGAGGTGTACTAAGAAAACCTCATATATCTCAGAAACTATGATAGCTAGAAACATTTTTCTAACACCATTCGAAAGCTCTTGAAATGCGCTTTCATTACAGTGGCATTCATTTTCGTGTCAGGTCAAAGCCTAGGGAGCTACAGGTCACTAAATATTGGGCATATTCTTGGGAATGTCCATAGCCACCCATACATAAGGGCGTTTACTTTTTCGCTAATAGCTTCTAAACCAAACAAGATACAGCAATAGTTTATGCACCATTGCAATCCTCTCGTCAATACGAATCGAATGGTATATGATATTGCTATGCCAGGTCAAATTTAAGAATTTGACCTGACCCAGGTCAACGGTCTGACCCAACTTGGCCTGGTATAGTCATGATGTATATCATTTGACTTCCAGTGACTATAAAAACACTTTGGTGACAAAATAAAAGCTCTATCTTAGTTTATTCAAATTTTATAGAGGAAAACACCAAAAAATGCTTATTTGACCTAAGGTGACCTTTTAAAGGTCACAAGTCAAAAATTTTGGCAACATCAGAAATGGGCTAAGAGCAAGTCGTAACCGATGTTTGAAGATGATTCCATCCATACTTACTGAGAAAAGCTCATTTCGTGATTTTCCCCATGTATTGACAATGGGGAGGTCATGCTCTGCACATGACCTTAGGTCACCAATATCAAAAATCCCGGAACAAATGTTGTAGCTCCTGCTGGGCCCAATATGTGGTATGAGTTTGAACTTAATCGATTAACCCTTCTTTTAGTTATGCGGTCCTAAGTATTTTTTGAGGTGAGGTCACTTCACCTGGCCTGGTGACCTGACCTGATATGACCTTGAGCCAAAATTTTCAGGAAAGATGTAAAAATGATGAAGGAACAGCTAGACCAAGTTTGGCGGCGCTGCGCCGCCGTCTTTTTGGTCACTTCGGAAAAACCCGAGGGGGGGTCTAAAATGACCCCCCACCCGGGCGAAGGTTAAGTAGCTTTGGATGACCTGTCAGAGGTCACAGGTTAAACCTTGCAAAATGAACCTAAAAAAAGGCCTAAGATACTTCGATTTGGAGAATATGAAGGTATTATCACCTTTATCTACACAAATACAAACCATTTTCTGTTTTCCTCTGTATTTCCAATGGAGAGGTCATGGTCCGTATTTGACCTTATGTCATCGATATGAAAAATCCCGGAACTTTTGGAGAATTCGGTGGGAAACTTGCGGAATCAATCAAGAATAAGGTGTGCCAAGTACGGTGGCGCTTCGCGTCACCGTTTTTTCTTGCCGCCCGAAAAACTGGAGGGGGTTGTTCAAGCAGCCCCCTCTGGGCGAGGGTCAAAGAGGTAATTAGTTTCATATTTTCTTTTTAAAAAAAATGAGGAAAGATCATAGCTTTGAATGTATGTAAAATACATCTCAGGGGTGGTAAAAAGTGAATGTATCTCTTTGGCGTTTATTTTGTTGATGCACTGGAACCCACGGTTAGTAAAGACACTTTGGGACCCGGGGAGACTGCATGGGGACTATTTTCTCCCCAATCAGTGATCAAAATTATCTTCAGAAGCCTTAAACAGTTTGTAGAAGACCAACGAATATTTAGAATAGGCCCGTCTCGTTCAATGAGCCTATGTTTGTCATTGGGGATTAGGTTTCTACAGGACATGTCAGATCAAATCCCGATACACTTTGGGAAGCCCCATGATAGTTACATGGACTACTGATTTTGCTTATATGATGATGATTAGCACACAGGGCCTTAACTAGCCATAAGGGTCTAATAAACCACTAGGTCAGAGCAGTGATCCCAGTTCCCTTCAATCTGAGCTAGCCAGCCACGAAGGATCTATGACTTAACCCTCGCCCCACCGGGGGGCCATCGATGGCCCCCCTAAGGTTTTTCCGGGATAGCAGAAAAACGACGAGGCGCAGCACCGCGGTTGAGGGCTCTACCTCTCACTGCATCATTTTCACATCATCCCTGAAATTTTTACCCCGGGTCACCCAAGGTCAGGTCACCAGACGAGGTCAACCAAGGTCACCTCACTTCACCTTTAGAGCTCTGTAAGAGCTACATTTCGAAAGTCGATCGATTTGAAACTTCCTACACTTCATGACCCCTCCACGGTCTACAAGGTGTATATCCGGGATTTTTCGATTTCGTGCCCTGAGGTCAGGTCACGAGGCGACCTCTCCCATTGGAAAAGCATGGGGAAAAGCTATTTCATGATATAAAAGCCACAAAAATGATTGCAAATACTCAGACTGCTCAGAACAACGTTTTTGGATACCCTTTCACGGATCCCAGGGGTCATATTTTCCCTTTGACTTTTCCAAGGTCATCCAAGGTCACCAGAGGTCAAAAACAGTATTTTGACAATAACCTTTGACCTAATTGAGCTAGAGCGGTGAAACAAACACCATCGTGTTTGTCTTGTCACTGGCTTTCATTTGATATACGGCAAGGTCCCTTTGTGACCTTTGGTGACCTCAGGTCATATTAGGTCACGAGGTGACCTCTGGCGGTCAAACCACTGGCGGGAGGTCTTTACGTTCCACATAGCGGAAAAAGTACTGGCAATTTTCTATCAAATGTGATTTACCAGACCTCAATAGCTCTAATGGCATAAGAGTTATACCCAGTTTGCTTAAGCATTGCATATTTGAGTGAAAATAGCCGATCTTGACCTAATTTGACCTCTGGAGGTCAAACCATTGACCTGAGCACTAAACCATGTGAATAAACTTCTTACTGAATTCACGCGAGCTCTCTAATGCACTTTGCAGATTTGCGCTAACGCCCATACTTTCGGAGTTAGAGGGGGGCCATCGATGGCCCCCGGTGGGGCGAAGGTGGCGCCGGACCCCCGGTGGGGCGCGGGTTAAGTTCATGGACCTTGGCTTACTTCAAAACCCCAGTTATTGTAAACCTTTCTAAGGCTATATTCTAATATAATGCCCTCCTAAGACTTGACTGAGATAAGCAACTTGCCGTATTCCAATGTGGTATTTTGACCTTCTTCTGTGCGTAGCCACGCTCGACGTAGGACAAGCGTACCCGGGATGCACAGGGACCAGTACCGACCTAGCCTACGCAGAATATCAGCATACCGATCTAATGTGCGCATTACGATCACAATGCTGATTTGACCCCACCTGCGCAGTGTGGGCGCAGGCTGGAAATCAGAATAAAATATCGATGTGCGTGCGCCCATTCTTATGTACTCTCGGCATCAGAATACGGCCCCTGGCAACCTTAAGGCAAGCAAAGACCCAGTTTAGGGATACTCCACATCAGCGATCAACTCGGAAAAATGTGTTTGTGTCTCCCTTCAACGGCATCTACCTGAATTTTTGCAGGAACTATAACTAGCTTTAACCAGATTTTGGCCATTGGCCTGTCTCGCTGTGCTATGGCAGCCACATAGGACCCTCGACTGACCAAAGTGAACTCGAAGTCGTTCACAGTGTACACTTGTACACTTTCCGGATCTCTCCAGGGGTTCGCTAACTGGCAAATTAGATCCTAATGGATTTAAGGGTCCCACCAGTCCCACTCACAGCAGTCAAATACTATCATGGATGGTTCCCTGCCTGGATGCAGGGGGCCCAGCGACTTCCCGATTAGACCTCAGGTCACCTCATGACCTTCCACAAGAAATATGGCAGGCCTTACTGGGCACGGAAAGACCTGTTGGTCCCGGAGTACCCTTTTTATAGACTGTGCGTTCAGTTCCAAATATATATTTACGATACAGAGTCCTCTTATGGTCACCGGGGGTATCGCCCTGTCCGACAAAAAAACATGCTGGCAAGACATGGCCCTGACTGCGACCGAAAGATCTGTTAGTTACAGAGATCCCTGTTGACCTAAGATTGCCCTATTGATAACGAGGAGACTCCTGGTCCCAAAGGACCTGCTGAGCGTAGAGGGCCCTACTTGTCAAACCATTCCCCGCTGGCACAGAGGGCATTCTCGGTGGCAGACAGAAGGCTCTTCTGACTGCATTGGGCCCTGCCGACCACGGAATGATGTGCTGGTCATGCTTGTCACAGAGGGCCCTGTTGAAAACAGGAGACCCACCTGATTAAAGAGTGTTCTTCTGCCCCTAGGGGACCCTGACGGTCACATATAGGGCGTCGCTTGCCGCAGAGGGTCACGCTTGTAACAGCAAGTCATGCTGGTCCCCGAGGTTTACGGTTGGTCATAGATTGGTGTAGCCCGGCTGCCCTTCGCGCGATCTTTTCCCTTCGGGTGTCTCTCATGCGACTGTGCTAGCCGCCCCACCCCTTTACTACGTTTCTGTTCCTCCCTACTATAGTTTCATCACCCAATCAACTCTCCTTACCCGATCACCTAGGCATTTTCCAGCTCTATCAAACCGGCCGCAAACTCAACCTATCCAAGGTGATGATGTTAGAGATTGCACCTGACCAACACTGACCGAGCTTATCTATCACTGATCAACAACCGAGAGGGCTGGGTACATTGACGATCCAGGATTTCGATAAGGGGGAAGCGAAGTCTCCGGGGGCGGTCAGACTACCATTTGGGGGTCAGCCCTTGGTATCATGGATCTTTGTGATGCTAATTTTGCGTATTTGTGATGCCATTTGAAAAAGTGCCGATTAAAAAAAAACACGTTGCCAAGAAAAGGAAGAATTTCTCAAAGTGCCTGCAGTTAAACAAGCAACAATGAAACAAGGCACCTTCTACCTGGATTACGTTTTGAAGCAGAATTTACGCAGAGACGGCCTTTGGAGATTTTGCGAACCAGTCGTTGCAGTTTACCTTGTCTGCACATAGCGGATAGTGATAAATCCATAATATTCTACATAAGGCGAAACTTTTTGCTGTTTACAAATTTGTGCGAGAGGACGCAACCAAAATTATGCAGGTGCCTCCTGCCGAGCTCTCAATGTTTTTCTTACACAGATGACGTGGGAATTTCGCATTGCTGTCTGGACACAGCCTTTCATTAGTGGCACTGCGAAAAAAACGCCTCGGCAAAATAAGTAAATGATCGAAGTCAACAGCTTATAGGGTTATCAATAGATCTGGAATGTCTTTTTTAAACACATTTAAGGGATATTGGTATATGTGCTCAAAATTTGCTTCACAAGAAACATTATTTTTACCAGTCCCCTATATTCCATCGTAGCATGTTCTTGTTGCAAAAGACAAAACAACCACATATCGGAGGGGCACACGACCACACATCAGATGGGCATGAATGCGCCCTGGGGGATCCTGCGTGGTAACGGAACAAAATGGCATCAATCGATACCCAAAGCATACATTAAAAGAACTCGGGGCAATTGTTACCACTCAAAGCTGAGAGCTGTCCATGTGCCATGGGAGTGCCATGTTGCAGTGGGATGCCCTAAGGCTGAAAAAGAGCGGTTAATCGTGAAATTTTGGGCACCCTGCAGGTGCCTCCTGCCGAGCTCTCAATGTTTTTCTTACACAGATGACGTGGGAATTTCGCATTGCTGTCTGGACACAGCCTTTCATTAGTGGCACTGCGAAAAAAACGCCTCGGCAAAATAAGTAAATGATCGAAGTCAACAGCTTATAGGGTTATCAATAGATCTGGAATGTCTTTTTAAACACATTTAAGGGATATTGGTATATGTGCTCAAAATTTGCTTCACAAGAAACATTATTTTTACCAGTCCCCTATATTCCATCGTAGCATGTTCTTGTTGCAAAAGACAAAACAACCACATATCGGACGGGCACAGACCACACATCAGATGGGCATGAATGCGCCCTGGGGGATCCTGCGTGGTAACGGAACAAAATGGCATCAATCGATACCCAAAGCATACATTAAAAGAACTCGGGGCAATTGTTACCACTCAAAGCTGAGAGCTGTCCATGTGCCATGGGAGTGCCATGTTGCAGTGGGATGCCCTAAGGCTGAAAAAGAGCGGTTAATCGTGAAATTTTGGGCACCCCAACACAAAGTAGAGGACATCCGAAGTTGAAGGCGGTACACGTAAAAGTGGGGCGCCCCAAGGCTAAGAAAGAACAGACAATTGTGGAAAATGGGCGCGCAATCATGCACTAGCGGGCAGTCAAAAGTGGATGAGAGCGATCAATTTTACGGTGGGCAGCTTTAGAGCTAAACGGGACGGTCAATCATGATACAGGGGTTCTGAACCACAAAGCGGAGGGCGGCCAGAGGTGAATGAGGGCAGTCCATGGTGAAGTGGGGTGCTCTAAAGCTGCACAAGACCGGCCCGCAGTGGAGAAGGTGCGCGAAATCATACAGAAGAGAGCGGCTAAAAATGGATGAGGGCAGTCCACGTTGCAGTGGGGCACCCTAGGGCTGAAAAGCGGGTCAATTGTGAAAACGGGGAGTCCAGTCACAAAGTTAAGGGCGCCTGTAGGTAAATGACGGTGGTCTACGTCGCGAAGGTCCACGAAGCGCTGAAAAAGGGTGTCCAAACGTGAAATATGGGGCTCCCAACCATAAAATAGAGGGGGTCCGGAGGTGAATGAGGAGTCCACATTGAAGTGAGGCGCCCTAGATCTGCAAAGGAGCGGCCAATAGTGGAGAACAGGAAAGGGCGGCCAAAGGTAGGCACGGGTGGTCCATGTTGCAGCGGGGCGCTCTAGAGCTGAAAAGGGCGGCCAATCGTGAAATATGGGCGCCTAACCACAAAGAAGAGGGCGTCAAAAAATCGATGAGGGTGGTCCACGTTGAAGTGTGACGCCTATTAGTGACCCGGGGGCATGATATATGAGGGGGTGCTTAGGTTAATAAATGAATCCAGCGGTGATTCAGCATGGGAGTGCCAAAAGTTCAGTGTGGTACAGTGGTACACCCTGTGGGACGCCGGTGGTCTATAGCCGGGGGAAGTGTGGTGAGTTAGTCAGTTAGTTATTTGGGCTTTCGGGCGAGGGATGGTAATGGTGATAGTGCATCGGGGGGACGCTGATACTTCACCGAGGCGATACCGAGACTGGAGTTATGGATACCGGTGCTGCAGGCAAGGGGCGCCTGCAGTACATAAGCGTGGAACCGACAGTGGAGCGTCTGTGGGAGCAAATAATCCATCATAGGGTCACTGGTAGGGTAACAACAGGGTAGAAGGGGGGGTACACGAATAAGGCACTGGTTGGGGAACAGGGAGGAGAAGACGGTGCATGGGAAGAGCGCTGACGGCGCAATTTGGTCATCAAGGAGACACCGAAGCTGAAGTTTGGAGCTTCCGGTGATGCAGCTTGGGGGTACTCGCATTCAGTGAAATTTGTGGGAGCTGTCAAGGGGAGGCGCTAGTAAGACAACGGGCCACGTTTGGGATGCAAGAAATGCAAAGTAAAGAGAAACTGCATGGGGTTTCTGGCAGGGATGTGTTGGTGCGTTCGTGGAGCTAAGGATAGGCACCCATCACGCACCATGGAGGCGCTGGAGGCACAGGGCATGCTGTCAAAAGTTGGGGCGCCCATAGTGGCGCGTGGTGGTGGGATGTGGTTGGGCGCCGGTAGAGCAAAAGTAAGATACCAATGATCCATCAAGCAATCAGCAGAAATATGTGGACGCCTATAGTGAAGTGTGGGGGCACCAATGGAGCGAAAGAAAAGCACCAATGTGTACCATGGGTGCCGCCAGACAGAGCGGTTTGTCGAAATGTGGGGGCGCTCCCGATGAGCCCACGGCGGGAAATGAAGGCGCCGGTGGAGCAAAGCACAGGCACCAATGATTCATTATGGGGGCGCCAGTGATACAGAACGATGTGTCAAAAGATGGTGGAAAGAGGCGGGGAAGGCGCCCATAAAGCTAAAAGCAGACAACAATAATGCAACATAAGAGTGGGGCTCGAGTGGTATAAGAGGGGCTGTTGAAAGGTGAAGACTCCCTCAATGGGGCATGGGGGCGCCGTTTGATATTAAAAAGGAACGCACCAATTATGCACCATGGGGGCGCCAGAGGCAAAGAGCGGGTCCAAATAGCAGAGGGTGCCCACAGTGAAGCGTGGGGGCGCCGCCCCGGTGGAGTGCAAAGAAGACACCAATGATGCCCAATGGGGATGCCGGTGGTACATGCAGGGTTTCAGCACATGTGGCGCCCACAGTGACGCGTGGCGGCGCTGTTGAAGTAAAAACGAGACATCAATGCTGCACCATGGAGGCGCCAGTGGTATAGAGCGGTTTTTCCGAAGGAGGGGGCGCCCGTGGTGAGGATTGGGGCGCCAATAGTTTATAGCGGGATGCCAAGAAGTGGGAGAGCCCACGATGAGGCTTGGGGACGCCGGTGGAGTGAAACGAAGGCACCAATGCTGCCCAATGTGGGCGCCGGTGGTACATGCGGGGTTCCAAAGATGGGGCGCCCACAGTGACGCGTGGGGGCGCCGGTGGAGCAAAAACGAGACATCAATGCTGCACCATGGAGGCGCCAGTGATATTGAGCGGATTTTTAGAAGATGTGGGCGCCCGTAGTGAAGAGTGGGGCACCGGTAGTATATAGCGGGATGTCAAGAGGTGGAAGAGGCTTGGGGGCACCAGTGGAGTGAAACGAAGGCACCAATGATGCACCATAGGGGCGCCGATGGTACATGCGGGGTTTCAAAAGATGGGGCGCTCACAGTGACGCGTGGGGGCGCCGTTGGAGCAAAAAACGAGACATCAATGCTGCACCATGGAGGCGCCAGTGGTATAGAACGGATTGTTAGGTGGGGGCGCCCGTAGTTGGGAGTGGGGATCGAGTAGTACATAGCGGGGAGACAGAGTGGGGGTTCCACTGGTATAAAACGGGCTGGTAAAGGGTGAATACCCCCTCAAAGAGGCATGGGGCGCCATTTGAGCAAAAAGGCACCAATGATGTACCACGGGGGCGCCAATGGTAAGGAGCGGCTCTAAAAAACAGAGGCGCCGACGGTGAAGCGTGGGGGCGCCGGTGGAGTGCACAGAAGACATCAATGCTGCACCATGGAGGCGCCAGTGATATAGAACGGATTTTTAGAAGATGGGGACGCCCGTAGTGAAGAGTAGGGCGCCGGTAGTATGTAGCGGAATGTCAAGAGGTGGAAGAGGCTTGGGGGCGCCGGTGGAGGGAAATGAAGGAACAATTGATGCCCAATGGGGGCGCCGGTGGTACATGCGGGGTTCCAAAGATGGGGCGCCCACAGTGACGCGTGGGGGCGCCGTTGGAGCAAAAACGAGACATCAATGCTGCACCATGGAGGCGCCAGTGGTATAGAGCGGATTGTTAGAAGGTGGGGGCACCCATAGTGGGGAGTGGGGAGAGAGAGTGGGGCTTCCACTGGTATAAAACGGGCTGGTAAAGGGTGAAGACCCCCTCAGTGAGGCATGGGGGCGCCATTTGGTCAAAAAAGCACCAGTGATGTTCCACGGGGCGCCAATGGTAAAGAGCGGCTCTAAAAGGCAGAGGCGCCCACGGTGAAGTGTGAGGCGCCGGTGAAGTACACAGAAGACACCAATGATGCCCAATTGGGGCGCCGGTGGTACATGAGGGTTCCAAAAGGTGGGGCACCCACAGTGACGCGTGGGGGCGCCGTTGGAGCAAAAATGATACATCAATGCTGCACCATGGAGGCGCCAGTGGTATAGAGCGGATTTTCCGAAGGTGGGGGCGCCCGTGGTGAGGATTGGGGCGCCAATAACTTATAGCGGGATGCCAAGAAGTGGGAGAGCCCACAATGAGGCTTGGGGGGCGCCGGTGGAGTGAAACGAAGGCACCAATGATGCCCAATGGAGGCGCCGGTGGTACATGTGGGGTTCCAAAAGATGGGGTGCCCACAGTGACGCGTGGGGGCGCCGCTGGAGCAAAAACGAGACATCAATGCTGCACCATGGAGGCGCCAGTGATATAGAGCGGATTTCTAGAAGGTGGGGGCGCCTGTAGTGAAGAGTGGGGCGCCGGTAATATATAGCGGGATTTCAAGAGGTGGAAGAGGCTTGAGGGGGCGTCGGCGGAGTGAAACAAGGACACCAATGATGCACCATGGGGGCGCCAGTGATGCAGGGCGGGTTGTCAAAATGTGGTATTTGCATGCAGCAGAATTACCAGGGGGCGCCAGTATTTCCGTTTGGCATGCAAATGTGGAGCAAATGGAGGCGGCCCCCGGGGGTGCCTTAGTGCCGAGGGGGCGCCTTACCAGCGAGGGGGGCCGCGGCCCCCGCGGCCCTCCCCTAAATCCGCCCCTGAAGGGTGGGAAGTTGAGGTACTCTGTTTTTACCATTCTTGTACCATTTTAACATGCCCAGCTGGGGTCTCTTGCATGACGCGCCCCCCTTCGTATCTCGGTCCCCACGAAAACTAAAGGAAAATTATGGGTGGTGTTGGAAAGCTCTTGACAAGACGAAGCGATTTTATACGAAGAATTTTCATGTCAAGGCAATATTGAGGTCAGCATAGGTCAAAGAAGATTCCATAGGCTTACAACAGAGCAGTGTACGTTTCTCTCTCTAGATCTGCCCTCAGGGGAGCTAGAGCAAATCTTTATGCATCATTGGATTCCTCTCATCGCTGCGAATTGAATGATGTATAATATGACCTTCCTAGGTCAAATAGTGAAAATGACTTGACCTCGAGCTAGGTCAGGGTCAGAGAGTGACCTGGTATCGTCATGTTGCATATTAATCGACTTCTCGTGACAATATAAGCACAATGCAAGCAAAATTGGAGCTTTATCTCAATTCAATGAGCAGTTATTGGCCAAATAATCACTCTATGCTCCCGTGACCTGATATGACCTTTGAGAGGTCAGATGGTTAAAAACTCAACTTAATTTTCAAGATCGTGGTAAGAAACTTGAGGATTTTCAGCTTTATCTATGCAATATTTACTGAAAACGAGCCCATTCTATTTTTCACCATAGACTTATAATGGGGTGACCAAGAAATTGACCCCACCTTAGGTAAAAAATATAGAAATTCCGAGATAGCAGATTTGTAGACCTTAATGATTTTATCATATTGTGGAAGTTTCAAAGTGATCGGTTCGCTGATGTTCCCTGGGCACCGCTTCAAACTCGTAATTTTAGGTTTTGATGTCGGGTCACTTGACCTTGAATAGCTCCTTGACCAGACATGACCTTAACTCAAAGATTTGGTCAGATGTGTAAAATTGATTATGAATAAGGTACTGTAAGTTTCGTTGCTCTGTGTCTCTTCGTTTTTGAGATATCTGGAAAAAAACCAGGAGGGGCGAATTTCACCCCCCTGCGGGGCGCGTGTTAAATTCACAGACGCACACTGCCCATTTCACCATGTTGACCTACAACCCCTATGTATGTTTGGTAAGCTATGGCCGATGGAGTTGCCGCCTACTGGAGATTGCGCGGCAACTTGCCGGTGGCCGCATTGTGAGAAGTTATTCGGCGGCGGCGGCTTCCCCGCCTGGGCCTGCGGCAACGGTAGTCGCCTGGGTCACTGTGGCCCAACCCGGGCCAGCGGCAGCGACCGCCCAACCCGGGCCTGCGGCGGCTCCTTGGAACAGCGGTGGCCCCCTCTGATTCAGTCAGTCCTCGACACACTCGTGAACATGACACCGGCGATATATCGACGGAGGAGATACCTCAACTGTTCGATGAGCCGATGTGCAGTCTACGGCGTCATGGTCTCCCCCACCTCCCCCCAACTATCCATCGCCTCGCGCCTCACGAACACCGTCGCCTCCCGCCTCCGGCCTTGCCAGTGCCGTCACCCCCCGCCTCACCAGTGCCGTCACCTCCCACATCACTAGTTCCGTCACCTCGCGTACACGGATCTTGGGGGGAGGGTTAGGATGGACCCTCGGCGCCATCTGAAATGGTCATGGCAACCCCCTGAAAGTTGAATAGCGCCCCCTGAAATGTCGCTTCCCATCCCCCCTAGAATGCGAGAATCGGCGCCCACCGATAGGATTTTGCGCCCACCTGAAAAGTTTTGCAGGCAAGAAGTGGCACCCACTGGAAAGACGTCTAGACGTCTAGGCCTTCCCGGGGCGCCATCCGCACCAGGGGGCGCCACCTTGGACCGGCAAAATATTTCAGGCGGGCGCAAAATCCTAACAATGGGCGCCGATTTTCGCATCTTTGGAGAAAAGGTGAAAAGCGATATTTCAGGGGCGCCATCAACCCTTCAGGCGGCACCGTAACCATCCAGGGCATAGGCAGAATCCAGGGGTGGGGTACGTGTCCCTCCGATTGACGCTCGGCGCCCCCTAAAATGGTCACAGCGCTGCCCTGAAATGTCGGTTCTCACCCCTCCCTCCCCAGGATGTGAAAATCGGCGCCCACCGATATGATTTGGCGCCCACCTCATAGTTTTTTGGTGGGGCACCTGCCCCTTTAATTGACCCCCGATCTGTATGGTGATGGGAAAAATGTCTGCCTGACTGCCGCATAAAATTGGTAACGATCAAATAATTTCAATCAAATATTTAACTTTTGTTCCTAAACACACGTAAAATAACGATCGTAGCTCATATACCGTGAGAAAAGAAACATTAGAGAACAAACTTTTCTCGAACACGTTCCCCGAACGCGACCTCTCTCTCGGGCCTTGAACGCGGCCATGCTGCTCCCAGAATACTGTCCGATGATTGGTTCTTGGCTATGACGTAGGCAGTGACGTCAAGCGGGCAAGTCCTGCATAAATCACCGACCTCAAAATTCGCTCCTGCATATGGAAGCCTCTGAAAAATCTCTCCAGACAAATCTGGAGACCGAAAAGACGGGATCTAGAGGCTTGGGTGTCTTTTGAAAAAACCGACCCTGGAGGTCGGTTTTTTTCAAAAAGACGCCCAGGATCTTGGGATATTTCCAAAATATATATCCATTAATTTATATTTATCTATTGAATTTAATGCCAGAAAAAGCTCAGAATCAAGATATTTAGGGTCATTGCTTTCAATTTTGGGTAAGCATATATTTCTCAAACTTCTAGAGTTTCACTGAAATGAACGCTGTTTTTTTGGCTTGGGAAATGTTAAAAAACTACCAAAAGACACCCAAGGTTGATTTCAATTTATTCACGTTGTGAAAACGGCTAATATTAGCTATTTTTTGGATGATGTCAATAGACATAAAATATGAATATTGACTATAATGGCATTTGATTTAATAACTGGAAATATCAGATTACCTGTTACCAGAACAATGACTAAATTACCTACTACCTAAACATCTAACACCTACAACGGTTCTAATACAGGATCCCAGATTGGGCTGATGGTGGCATTTCCGCGGTCGCGATTTATATCTGCCTCTTGCAGTCTGATTTCGATCGCCTCCCTAACTGACCGGCGGCCAAGCTTTGGTTCTACAGCCAGAATTTTTACATATCTTGGATTTAAATCTTTCCTACAACTATACACATGACATGAAACTGCTGATTTTGAAAACCTACCGTTCCGAATATCTCCTATGTGCTCTTCCACCCTTACCCCCAGTGGCCTCCCCGATTCCCCTACGTATTTTGACCCGCACTCACAATTTATTTCATAAACTGCCCCTCTTTTTTCCTCTTTGACTAAAGGATCCTTTACATGTGTCAACAAAGTCTTTAAGGTTGTCTTAGAGCTATGCGCCACTTTTATCCCATGGTTACCTAGTGCCCTACCGATTCTCTCGCTGACCCCTTTCACGTAAGGTATCGACACGTAATCATATGTTTGATGCGGCACGAGTCGGCGCTGACCTTTGGCGGGGTGTGGACGTGTCCGGGTCGCTCCCGGTCATGTTGTGAGATAGTGGTGTGAGGAGTGGGGTGCCGGGCGGCTTCATGTGCGTTGAGCGCTGGCGTTGCGCGGTGATGAACTGAGTTGAACGGAATGACGTGAAATTGTTTAAGCTAAGTGGCATTTTGCTGTACAATTGGACAGTGTACTTACGAGTTGGTCCGACATGTCAGACACAGAGTGTAGTGATTATGACCGGGACTCGGTTTTCACCGACGCGGCATCCGGCACGGGAACTGACACGACAAAACGTCACTCCAGAACGAAACGTCAACTTTCAGTAAGTGAGATGGCACGCAACTTGGAAAGGAAGCGCCACAAAAATATCAAGAGACCTGGTGATGACAAATCGCCGCGTCAGCGTAACGAGGCAGACTCGGCCAGAGCTGGTGTCACATTGGAGGGTATCAAAGACCTTATAGAAAAAGGGAATAATCACGTACTTCAGGTACTGGAAAGAAAGTTTGAAAGCATGGAGAGGAGGCTTGAAGCTCTGGAAAGTGAAGTTTTCGATAAGGAAAGAGCAATAACTAATTTGACCAAGGAATGCCAACAGCGAAAGGAGGAGAATGAAGAGCTGCGTCAAAGACTGGATGGGATAGATCAAAATCGGCGGCTGTCATCCCTAATTCTGACCTGTAGGGCCTTTGGAACACGTACTCAGGGGGAAGATGTGGTACCGAGGGTTGTTGAGGTGCTCAACTCTCGCCTTCCGGGGCTCATGCTCAAATCAGAAGAAATCCAAGTGGCCCATCGTTTGGAGACAGACTCAAAAGTCATCGTCAAGTTTCTGAGGAGGAGTGTGCAGGATGCTGTTTACGAGCGCCGCTTTGAGTTGTTCCCGAAGCGAGACGTGGCCGAGCGGTTCACTGCTCGCCGTGGTGGTGTGGCAGCTCGACCACAGATGGCGCCGCTGTATATCAACGAATCGCTGGTGCCAGATATGCAGCGGATATATCAGCTGCTGCTCGCCGCGCGCAGTCCCGCAAACGGCAGCAAGGTCTCGTCTGTGTTTACGCGTCGTGGCCTTGTCTACTGCCGTAAAACTTCAGGAGGAGTGAACATTCTCGTCAAGAGCCAACACCACTTGCGGGACTTGTTGGGTGGCAAACTCCCGCAGTTACCTGATCGCCGCAGGGAGCAGCACAGCGGGCGGGAGGGCGGCCAGCGTTACGTGCCACAGCGTGATGCAGGTCCGAGACCAGTGTCGCGGCCCGACGGTCGTCAGCTCAGCCCAGCTTCGACGACAGCGGGGATCCACTTGCCATCGGAAACGACGGAGGACCCTCGATCGGAGCGCGGTGCGGGTGCGACTTGGGGTGACCGGACCAGGACTGCAGGAGAGCAGGCGGACGCGGGACTCGGTGCGGCGATGGACACTGGTGCTGGTAACGCAGCTGGTGGTGCGACGTCTTCGAAGAGCAGGGGATAATAAGCAACATCGGCTAAGTATGCCTGTGCGGCGAATCAATGAATTCTGACGATGTTGCCGACTCGCTTGTATTGTATATGTGTGTGCGCATGTATGTATATTTTGCATTTATGTGTCCTAACTACAGGTAACTGCTGCCCTTATTGCGCTTGAGCCCTCGTGTTATATGGCAGCTCAGGACTCTGCAATCTCGCCGGGTTTCCTGCTCTGATTGGTTCGCCGAGTCCAGAGATCGACGCGCTGGTATCATTGCAGCCATTGCTCAACGTCAGTATTTGCCAGTGATTGGTAACCAGATGATATTCGACTGTGCTTGTGCCGCCCTTCATAAGCTCACTGCAGCCCGGGAGGGACCAGCGGAAAACTTATGATTTTGTTCGCATTTCCAACTTCCATTGATCATGGTGCATATAGGAAATATGTCTGAATATTTAATGTTCTTTTCTCAATGAGCATTAGCTTGAGTACTTTTGGTCAACAACCTCTATTACTTTCTTAAGACCTAAAACGTGATTCACTTTATATACGTTTTGTTTTCATGCAGTTCATGTATCTAGCAGAACACTCAAAGTCGGGCTGGCAAGAGTTCCAAAACTGATTAAGCTTTTCTGACACCGATTGAATGTACCTTGAACTAGCGTGAAAATATTGCGATGTATACTTGTGCAGTTGATGAAGGTGGAGTGTAGCGTGTTACTTGGCACAGAGCTTAAGCATTTACATACTTCTGCAGCTCCTCCTATGGCGGCTGGGATCCCTCGGCGGTCGCCCGCGCGACGTCCCCTGATATCGGCGTCTGGACGACGGACGTTGTTCAACCTTCCAGCGACACACGTCCGATGCGACGCGGGGGCTGCCGTCGGGGGTCCTGGCCGCTCGTGTTGAGGAAAATTGTAAGTTTATTATCTAGTGTTTGAATAGAATATTCATATGCCAGAGTGCGAGGCAGTTCAATTATAGGCGTGTGTTTTCGCAGTAGTTTGTTTTGTCTGAATTAAGTGTTTCCGAGTCGGCTGGTGTTAGTTGGATCAACTGGCAATAACCGAAAGTTTGTGGCTGTTCTTGTAGCGCCTCAGCAGCACATTGGCTGCCCGGAAGCCCTGCCCTCCAGTTAGGCGAGGTCAGCGCTAACGTGAAAAGGATGTCTTGTGTGGGATGGGGTTGTGAGAGATACAGGGGGGTGGGAGGATATTGTTGGCAGAGCTTAGCATCTCAGGCACTCGGAGTCACGGTTCGCTCGGCTTATCGAAATCAATATAACATGTTCATGGCCTTAGGTAGAAAGTCTCAAACTGCTTTCAAGTTTGCAAGTGGCAAGAAATTGGCTTTACCATAGCTTGCAGTTTTCAGTGGTGTTCTTCTACATCAACTGCCATCGAAGGAAAAGCGCCCTCTATTTCTGTCCAGAACTGTGGTCGTCCAGAGCCATGGTAGGTGGCAGTGTACTCGACAGGTTAGTCGGGGAAGTACGAGCCGCTTGTCACGTGTCGTCATCCGTTCTGTTCTTGCTAGTACAGGTTTTGTATTTTGCACTTCTAGTTACCTGAAGGTGGACTAGCGGTATGCCTGACTTAAAAGTTCTAACGTTGAATGTCTGTGGTCTGCGTTTGCCGTCGAAAAGGCGTGCCGTGTTCCGCTTCCTGCATATTAACACGCGCATTGACGGGGGTCTGAGCCACCTTCGCATTGACGGGGGGGCGGGTACCCGCCCCCCTAAGATCTCGAGAACCACGGTAGGTGGCGAAAAACGGTAAACGGCGTTGGGCTGCCCATCCACTTCTCCATCGAAAAAATTTGAACCATTTTTTTGTCAGGTCACATTTAAGGTCACGAGAGGTCAAAACATGCCCGTCATAGGGATAACATGTAAAATTCAGTTTTTCGGACATTACATCGGAACAAGTAAAGATAGAGCAAAACGACTTGAACTATATGAATCCTCTTAGCAAGCCGAATCGAATGATATATAATTTGACCTTGCTAGGTCAAATCAAGGATTTGACCTGACCTGAGGTCAGGTCAGGTTCAAATTATATAAAATGCATATCATTAGAACCGCAAAGCCCAGGCGAGTCCAATGCAGCTAAAATAAATGCTCTATCACCATCCGTTACTGAGTTATTCCGTAAAAACCATTTTTCCCATGTATTTCCAATGGAGAGGTCATGCGTCGTACCTGACCTTAGGTCATCGATATCAAAAATACCGGAACACATTTTAGAGAACTCGGTAGGGCCATTATGTGATATGAGTTTCAATTGGATAAGTTCACCCTGCTCCGACTTATGCTATCTTAAACTTTTTTTAGGTAGGGTCACTTGACCTGTACTGGTGACCTGACCTAAGATGACCTAACCTTAAAATTTTCACAGAAGTTGTAAAAATGATGAGGGAAAAGGTATACCAAGTACGGCGGCGCTACGCGCCGCTGTTTTTCTACTATCTGCGAAAACCCGAGGGGGCGGGTACCCGCCCCCCGTCAATGCGCGTGTTAACTATCCCGAAAGTATTGCTGTTCTTCAAGAAACGCACTCGTCTTCAGGTGATGCTCGATATTGGCAGGCGGAGTGGGGTTCAGAAATTTTGTTTTCTCATGGACGTTCCAGTAAAGAATGCGGTGTTGCAATTCTTCTGCCTAGATCGTTACGAGGAAATGTTCAGGTTAACATGGATTATTGCTCCGACGACGGACGTCTTCTAATTGCTGATTTAGCTTTTAACCAATGTAACGTTAAGTTATTAGCGGCCTACGCGCCAACGCAAGGCCATAGAAGAGAACAGATTCAGTTTTTCAACTTCATTAACCCTCGACCGGGGGCCATCGATGGCCCCCTAAGGTTTTCCGGGATAGCAGAAAAACGACGAGGCGCAGCACCGCGGTTGAGGGCTCTACCTCTCACTGCATCATTTTCCCATCATCCCTGAAATTTTTTACCCCGGGTCACCCAAGGTCAGGTCACCAGACGAGGTCAACCAAGGTCACCTCACTTCACTTTAGAGCTCTGTAAGAGCACATTTCAAAGTCGATCGATTTGAAACTTCCTACACTTCATGACCCCTCCAGAGTCTACAAGGTGTATATCCGGGATTTTTCGATTTCGTGCCCTGAGGTCAGGTCACGAGGCGACCTCTCCCATTGGAAAAGCATGGGAAAAGCTATTTCATGATATAAAAGCCACAAAAATGATTGCAAATACTCAGACTGCTCAGAACAACGTTTTGGACACCCTTCACGGATCCCAGGGGTCATATTTGCCCTTTGACTTTTACAAGGTCATCCAAGGTCACCAGAGGTCAAAAACAGTATTTTGACAATAACTTTGACCTAATTGAGCTAGAGCGGTGAAACAAACACCATCGTGTTTGTCTTGTCACTGGCTTTCATTTGATATACAGCAAGGTCACTTTTGACCTTTCGTGACCTCAGGTCATATTAGGTCACGAGGTGACCTCTGGCGGTCAAACCACTGGCGGGAGGTCTTTACGTTCCACATAGCGGAAAAAGTACTGGCAATTGTCTATCAAATGTACTTTACCAGGTCTCAATAGCTCTAATGGCATAAGAGTTATGCCCAGTTTGCTTAATGATTGCATATTTGAGTGAAAATAGCCGATCTTGACCTAATTTGACCTCTGGAGGTCAAACCATTGACCTGAGCACTAAAACATGCGAAGTAATTTCTTACTGAATTCACGCGAGCTTTCTATTGCACTTGCAGATTTGCGCTAACGCCCATATTTACGGAGTTAGAGGGGCCATCGATGGCCCCCCCGGTGGGGCGAAGGTGGCGCCGGACCCCGGTGGGGCGCGGGTTAATACCAAAATACAGGCCATGTCGGATATTGAAAAGCACTACTTTCTTCTCTGTGGCGATTTGAATATTCATCTGACACGCTTAGACACCAAAAGTTTTTCGTTTTGTACTTCAACCCCAGCAAGAATTTTGACCGATGTAATGAAAGAACATGGCTTCATTGATCTTTGGCGACACTGCAATCCCAGGCTAAGAAGGTACACGTGGAGGCGCTTTACACCTCAGGTGCAGCAGTCAAGACTAGATTACATAATTGTGAGTCAGCAAATGATAAATAATAATATTGTGAAAAGAATAGAAATCAATCCCTCCGTTCTCACTGACCACAGTGTAGTATCGCTTGAAATAACTTTATTCACTGCTGATAAAGGCCCCGGCCTTTTCAGATTCAAGAATGAGCTTTTGGACGACGAGTCTTTTGTTAAGACAGTTAAGGCTGAAATAAGAGAGGCCACAAGTGGAGACGGAACCTATTTTGCTGTTGACGACTGGGGTTTAAGATTGGAAGTACTGTGTAGTAAAATTAGAATCATAAGCATAGGAAGATGGAAGAAAATTCAAAACGATAAAAGAAAAGAAAATAAAAAGTACATTGATTTACTTGGTAAATGTGAGTTGGAAATGGCTGAAGGGCCTAGCGATGATTTAATTGCAAAGTATCAGGAACTTAAAGGCATTGTTAATGAGATAGAGAAAGAAAAAGGAAAAATTGCCATGGCTTATTCAGGTGCAAAATGGATTGAGGAAGGGGAAAAACCCTCTCGATATTTTTTGAATTTGTGCAAGATAAGAAACATGAAAAAGCAAATTAATGTGGTACAAACAGAAGATGATGACTTAGTAACGGTGAATAATGATATATTGGCTCACTGCAGGGACTTCTTTAAAACAATATATTCTTCTGGCAGGATCGAGGCCTGCGATGATAGCATCTCAAAGTGTCAAAGGTTCCTTGGTAATATTGAATGCCCCAAACTTAGTCAAACGGATCGAGCATTCTGCGACGCACCAATTACGGGTTCCGAATGCAAAAGTGCCCTACAAGGTATGATGAATGGTAAAGCACCATCTGTGTCTGGATTTTCTAAAGAATTTTTTCTCCATTTTTGGAACGACTTAGAAACAATTGTTATCAGCTATTTGTCTCAGACAAAAGAAAGGGGAATGTTTTTTGCAACCCAAAGGAGGGGAGTTATAACCCTAATACCTAAACATGGTGACCAAAAGTTTCTCAAGAATAAGCGAGCCATTTGTCTTTTGGACATAGTATACAAAATTGTGGCAAAGGTTATGGCAAACAGGCTCATGACCATTATTTCGAAATTGATTGTGCCTGACCAAACCGGATCGATCCGAGGAAGGTATATTGGCACGAATATTCGAATGGTTGCGGATGTTATTGAATATTGTGAAATTGATAAGCTTGAAGGAATTTTGATGGCTCTAGATTTTCGAAATGCGTTCAACACAGTGGAACACCAATTTATTTACGACACACGAGGACAATTCAATTTCGGTCCTTATTTCATTGATCAAAATCATGCATAAAGATATGGAGCTTGCTATATTCAACAATTGTTACACATCTCAATGGTTTTCCCCGACACGAGGACTCCAGCAGGGCTGTCCAGTCTCAAGCTTGATATTTTGCCTGGTGGTTGAAATTTTTGCCGTCAAAATCCGTGGGATGACTCAGATTAGAGGAATAACGATATCTGATACAGAAGTTAAACTTTCACAATACATTGATGACACCACTCTGTTAAGGACGAGTGCGCCGCCCAGGCGGCGCTAGGTGTTACAAAAGATTTTGGGTTAGCCTCAGGATTGCAATTAAATGTAGACAAATGTCAATTTATGTGGCTTGGATCACTTAAACATTCAACGAAATATATTTGTGATCGGGTCCCAAGCAGGCAAGTTAAAATATTAGGAATCCATTTTAGTGCTTTGCATCCATGTGATAATGTTGGACCTGCTGTCTCGAAAACAGAGGCAACACTCAACCAGTGGTCACAGAGAAGTTTGTCGCAGAAAGGAAGTATTACTGTTATTAAAGCCTTAGTTATCTCACAGTTTATTTATTCAATGGCAGCTTCATCAATAAATAATAAAAACCTAAACCTGATCCAGAGCAAAATAATGAAGTTCATTTGGAGAGGTCGTCCTCCCAAAGTTGCTCGGGAAGTCCTGTATCAGGACACAAAGAATGGTGGATTGAATGCACCAAATATAGAACATATTCATAAGTCTGTTCGAGTTTCATGGTATGGAAGACTCGTGGATAACCAGGACTCAACGCTTAGCAAAATTCTACAAATAAGATTGGGTATAGACCTTAAACAAGTATTAAACATGAATTACGGAAATGAATGGATAAAGTCAAGAAGGATTCCCCAATTTTATAGAGAGATGCTGCAATGGCTACGGGAGATCTTGCCGATAGCTGAACCGCTTAGTGCTGAAGACATAAGAAAACAAATCATTTGGAATAATTCAGCCTTAAGGGTAGAAGGACGTCTTTTTTCTGTCGCACGTTGTATGAGCGTAATATTTTTCTCGTGGATGATTTTCTTGATAACCGAGGACAGATGCTGACGGCAACTGCATTTAAAGAAAAACATTCATTGCGAGGTGTAAATCCTCTGAACTATATGGGTTGGTGCCGGTCGATACCCAGGGAATGGAGGAGACGAGTTATCGGTTCTCAATCGCTTTCTGCTAACGACAGAATAGTTGTGTCTCAAATAAGCATTAATGGCAAATCAGTCCCGATTCAAGCAGTTAAATCGAAATACTTTCGACAAAGACTCATAAAACACATTATTCCAAATGCTCAAATCAAATGGATAAACGAGGGGATCGATTTTTCTGAAGATTGGAGCCAAATGCACGCGCTTCCGTTTGCTATTACTAAATCCACTAAATTGCAGAGTCTACAGTATAGAATAACTCATCGTTTTTTTCCCAACTAGGAGATTCCTCTGTATCCGAAACGTCACGACGGACCCATTCTGTAACTATTGTGGAGAAATTGAGACACTGCAGCATTTCTTTGTATTCTGTGATGATACCTTAAATTTCTGGAACGAACTACTGATCAGGATAAATTGCAAGTTGAGTTTAGAGCAGCAGTTAAGTCTTAACGAGAGAGACATATTATTTGGTTCACTTTCAACCACAAACATAGTAAACTTCATTGTTCTAAATGCGAAACAGTTTATAGTTTATCAGCGCGTTAGAGAAGAAAGACTGGACTTAGGTAACTTCCTCACTTTTATTGCGAAACAATTTAGCATCGAACTAGTGATCGCCAAAAGAACTAGTAAAATTCACAAATTCCGGGAAAGATGGGCCCCATTCATAAATGAAAGTTCAGAACTAAACATTTAAAAAGTTTAGGTGCTAGGCCGGACTCCGAAAGGCCTACAATTTAAATTTCTGAGAGCTTTTCAAAGGTTGGAAATTTGTGAAAGTACTTCATGTGGGAGGGGAAGGGTTTGGGGAAGGGGAGGGCCGAAAGAGAGATAGAAAATGACTTGTTGTGACTGATTGGGACAGACAGCGGCTGCTGTTTGTGGTAGATTTTGTCGGTTCTGTTTTTTGTTCACTGTTATCTGTGGCTGTTTATTGTGTAGACTCACTCTTGTCGAGGCCTGTTTTGACAGTCCAGTTTTCCGTGTGTTCCATGTTACCACCTTTGTTGTGATGATGTCGACGTATCGTTTCGTTCACCTTGCAATGTAAGAATGAAAATACAAAATTTGTTCGAAAAAAATGTTTGATGCGGCAGCGCCCCTGTGGTTCCCGCCCTGGTTCCTGAGCTTGTCCACTTCGACTCGGCTGCTCTTGCCCACGGTCTTGCTCCTGTTGTTGGTGTTCCCCTCCTGGCTCTGCTCCTGTCGTTGCTGCTCCTGTTGTTGCACTTGCTTGTTGTTCCTGTTGCGGTTGCTGGTGTTTCCTTCCTGACTCTGCTCCCTCCGGATCTTGTCTTTGTTCTCGTGTGAGAGCCTTATCTATGAACTTGTCCGGGTATCCGTTTTCTCGAAATATTTCTTTTAGCGTTAGCATCTCGTTTTTTAGGGAGACTGCATCTGTCGTGATGCTCTTTGCTCTTGCGCTGAGGCAGGATATGATACCTGCTTTTATGCTGGAGGCGTGACGGGATTCGTGTCTTATATACAGATTAGACGCTGTTTCTTTTCTAAATACCGACATCTTGAGTTTTCCCAATTCTTTAGTGATTTGCATGTCAAGGAAGTTGAGGGTCCTTCTTGCTCTTTTTCCACGGTGAACTTGATATTTTCCGATATGCTATTGATGTGGTTATGAAACTCGGGGAGTGCTCCTGGTCCGTGCTGCCATACGGCGTCGGTACGTGGACGACGTTTTGGTAATATAACTTTGAAGTTGATGAGCAAAAATGCAATCCTCCGGCAGAATGGCAAAACATAGGTCAGAATTGTACGTTTTCCACTGGAAAACTATGCCTAATCACAATCAAATCGACCTAGCTGCCTCCAGGTGGCTGTCTTTAAACTAACTGAAACGTGCCCTCTGACATTTCGAGCTTATAAGTCGGCAGTCAATTTTCAATAGTTTTTTTCGCTTGTATCAGAAGTACTGCGTTTTTTCGTAATTAATATTGTCGGACCAGTAAGAAATTTTTGTCTTAGGTGGCCCCTGTTGCTTATTCAAAAGGAGGCATGTTTCAAGTTCTTTGCTTAAGAAATAAAAATGAGAAAATTACAAAACTGAAAACATTTGTTCCGGGGGCGCGGTGGTGGAGTGGTCAGCATAGCTGGCTTCCACGCACCCGACCCGGTTTCAAGGCCCGGCGGCTTCCCTGAACAAGGAGCAAGCTGGCTCCCGAGCAACCCTTCCAGCAGGGAGAGAGTTGGCGACGCCATATGACCCTGGCAGCTGGTGCGT
The DNA here is from genome assembly GCA_034440635.1 of Lepas anatifera. NCBI lineage: Eukaryota > Metazoa > Arthropoda > Thecostraca > Lepadidae > Lepas > Lepas anatifera. The sequence goes on along the minus strand of JAOTON010000985.1, from coordinate 415,383 downwards.
CGATAAGCCCCAATAATTATTATTATTTGAAAAAAATTTGTTCCAAAGATTCTCAAAAACTGTTTTTTATTTATATTCGGGGCCCTTAGTTTGGACGTTTGGCGAAAAAGGGCTATTGCCCTCAGGGGTGTAATTTTTCCAGAATCTTTGGGGTTGCTCAGCCGGTGGGGGGCGGCGGCCTTGCAGGGGCGGCACCCCTTCATTGCAAAAAAAATATGCTATTAAAGGGAGATACGCGAAAACATTATTATTGTGGTTTCTTGCTATTTGAAAAATCCTGATTACGAAACTACCAATTATTTTTGTATCTTCGGGAAAATTTTGGGAGGCCACTCACTTATTATCGAAAAAGGTTAACAGTTCCGATAAAATGCTGAAACCTTCACCCATCACTGACTTTTCAAAACTATTTAAAGTTGAAAAGTAATGTTCTTTTGTAATAAAAATTTCTGTTCTCCTGTATTTGTATTTGAATTAATTTTACAAAGCCTTTAAAAACTACAAAATGAATTAGTTCGCCCTAAAAACAAAAAAAACATAATTACTCAAGTCCTCAGCCGTTTCGCACCTCGGTTCTTGAGTCGTTTTCTGCGTCAGCTCCAGGATGACGAAACTTTTGCGTCAGATAGGTCACGTGACCCGGTATGAGAATTCCTAGGCTTCTGATTGGTTAATTGTGATTTCTTTTAAGCTCTATATTTCGGTTTAAAAATAATTTTGGAATGTTTATTTTCTTAGGTAATTTTTTTCCGTGGTAGTCCGAATTTCTACATCACTGTTTAGGATAGATATGACCTAATTCTTAGAGAAATTGATGGTCATAGCCGAGAAAACGTCATTTAACCGATAGTGAGAATTCTCGATAAGTCGTCTAGAAATGTTGACTTTGAGAGCAATTTTAAGGCATTGCAGGCCGAATTCGCAAAAATGAGAATAGGACATCTGAAACAACGTTTTGTGACCTTTTTATCTAGCCAATACAATTTTTTCGCGTATCTCCCTTTAATCGCCTTTTTGCACCTTTTAGAGCTCAGGGGACATTCTATTTCAATGTTGAGCAGGTGTTCTACAACTTTTGCCAAACATGTTTGTTTTTTAGGCGACATATCAAAGCTACAAAGCTAAGACGTGTATCAAAGATACACGTCTTAATACGCACTCCGCTGGGGGGGGCGAAATTCGCCCCCTCCTTGTTTTCCTCAGATAGCTCAAAAACGATGATACGCAGAGCAACAAAACTTACAGTACCTTATTCATGATCAATTTTACACTTCTGAACAAATTCTTTAATTAAGGTCATGTCAGGTCAAGGAGCTATTAAAGGTCAAGTGACACGACGTCAAAACCTAAAATCACGAGTTTGAAGTGGCGCCCAGGAAACATCAGCAAACTGATCAGTTTGAAACTTCCACAATATGATAAGTTCATTAGAGTCTACAAATCTGCTATCTCGGAATTTCGATGTTATTGACCTAAGGTGGGATCAATTTTTGGTCACCCCATTATAAGTTTATGGTGAAAACTGGAATGGGCTTGTTTTCAGTAAATATTGGATAGATAAAGCTGAAAATCCGTAAACCGTCTATTCTTACCACGATCTTGACCATAAACTAGAGTTTTTCAGCATCTCACCTCTCAAAGGTCATGTCAGGTCACGGGAGCATAAAGTGATTGTTTTGCCAGTAACTTCTCACTGAATTGAGATAAAGCTCCGATTTTGCTTGCATTGTGCTTTGTGAAAACAACTCGCATTGTGCAACATGACCATAACGGGTCACTCTGTGACCCTGACCTAGCTTGAGGTCAGGTCATGTTCACTACTTGACCTAGCAAGGCCATATTATACATCATTCGATTTGCCGCAATGAGGAGAATCCAATGATGCTTACAGATTTTTTCTAGCTCCCCTGAGGGCATATCTAGAGAGAGAAACGTACACTGATTTTCGGGAGGAAGGCGCCCCTCCCGAAAATCTTGCACACCAGTCCAAAAATGGAATCTGCTGTCCCTGAGCTGGGAACGGCAGTCGTGAGCCCGGGTGGCACGAATTGGAGCGAAAGTGATAAGCCAGGGGCGGTATTCATTAGCCGAGGCGGTACCGATGAGTTGGAGGCGGCATGGAACAGGGATACAGTGATAATTCGAGGATATTACTGGTGGGCCACTGTCAGCAGTGATGAGCCAGGTGCTGTTTGAATCAAGACGGCAGTGATAAGTCAGGGCTGGCATGAATCAGGGTGGCAGTGATAGGCAGGAGGCGGCAGTGATGAACCAAGGCGGCATAAATCAGAGTGCTAGTAATGAACCGGGGGCGGTATGAATCAGGGCAGCAATGCTGAGCCGGGGGGCGACGCATGTATTAGGGGTAGTCATTATGATTGGGTGTGCTCGCTCACCCCAAAGAGATAGAACATTTTACCCCTGGCTGACACTAAAACAGTAAAAGCACGGAGGCAGCAGTCTACCATTTACTCGGTTTGGAAAATTCCTCCAATAGGCAAACAGACAACGATTAGACGATATTGGGCTGCTGTTTGCTTTCTGGAATGGTGTTACAGATTCCTGCTGACAAAACTGTGCTGACAGCAGGACTTCAGGTTGACTGGTTTTGGAGGGCCATGGCCGGATTGGTCTCCTCGGCAGTGATAAACCAGGGACCGCAGTGATCAGCAGGGAGGGGGAGAGAGCAGTGAGGATTCGAGGGAGGAAGTGTCTAACCAGAGCCGGCTCATAATATATGGATTGATTAAGAAAACGGGGACTGTATTGATTAGCCAGGGGCGGCGTAAATCAGGAGTAGTGATTAATCAGGGCGGCAGTGATGAACCAGGGGAGACACTGATCAGCCAGTGGGCAGGAGTGATGAACCAGGGGCGGCAGCGATGAGTCGGGGCGGCACGCGTTTGGGTCAAAATATGCCGGGGACAGCATTGGTGAGTCAGAGGCGGCTTGACTTAGGGCGACAGTGATGAACCAGGGGCGGCAGTGATCAGCCGGGAGAAGGTCCACCATCATATTGGTGTTTTAGAGTGCGCCGATATCTAGGGTCCTAAGACGCCCATAGCACTAAATCAAATACGTAAATAGGACATTTTCCGCACGAGCCTCCACAAGTCAGGTGGTAAAACAGGTCAGGTTGTGAATATTGTATCAGAAGATTATATAAAAAAACAAATTAATTAGATATATATAAAATAAAATATAACTACTGAAAAAATGACTTAAACACTTTTACAAGATATACTAAGGTCACTGACTAGGTAAAATGAAATTTGACGTTATGTAAAAACTGAAATACTATTAGAATGAATATATGACATTAAAACTAACGCTCTTCAGATATGACATGATGCTAGTGATATTCACAGAAGCATGCTCCCCACAACGCTCACTGTCCAGATATCCCCAGGATGCTCACTGCCCCGGGAGATGGCAGTGATGAACCAGGGGTGGCAGTGATCAGCCAAGGGCCGCAGCTATCAGTCAGGGGGCGGCAGTCATCCGTCAGGGGGCGGCACTGATCAGCCAGGGGGGTAGTTATCAGTCAGGGGTGGAAGTTATCCTTCAGGGGGCGGCAGTGATCAGCCAAGGGCGGCAGTTTTCAGTCAGGGGGCGGCAGTTATCAGACAGGGGAGGCAGTGCTTAGGCAAGGGCGGCAGTTATCAGCCAGAGGGCGACACTTGTCAGTCAGGGGCCGGCAGTGATCAGCCAGGAGCAGCAGTGATCAACCAGGGGGCGGTAGTTATCAGCCAGGGGGTCGCAGTTATCAGCCAGGGAGCGGCAGTATCAGTCAGGGGACGGCAGCGATCAGCCAGGGGGCGGCAGTAATCAACCAGGGGGCGGCATTTATCAGTCAGGGGGCGGAAGCGATCAGCCAGGGGGCGGCAGTGATAAGCTAGGGGCGGCATTTATCAGTCAGGGGCGGTACTTATCCGTCAGGGGCGGCAGTGATCAGGCAGAGTCGGCAGTTATCAGCCAGGAGCCGGCAGTTATCAGTCAGGGGGCGCCAGTTATAAGTCAGATGACGGCAGTAATCAGCCAGGGGGCGGAAGTTAATGAACCACGGGCGACAGCGATTAGCCAGGGGGCGACTGTGACGAACCATGGGCGGCAGAGATCAGTCGGGGGCGGCAGTGGTGACCAGGGGCGGCAGTGATCAGCAATCTGATCAGTGATGAGCCAAAGGCGGCAGTTATCATCCGGGGAGGGGGCGGCAGTGATTAACTGTTGGTGGCAGTGGCGGCACAAATCAGGACAGTAGTGATGAGATAGGGATGGCACTGTTCAAAGCAGCGGTGATAAGCCACGGGTGGCACATGTATTGGGGGTGCTCAACACATGATTGGGGGTGCTCAGGCACCCCCAAAGAGATAGAAAATTACACCCCTGATTGCCCTACACCATTGCAGAGCAGGTGGCCCAAGTAGAAATTGGCAGGTGGCCCAAATAGACACCAGCGCTACCTGAGACGTCGTCTCCTACCACGGCCAGCAGGAAGTGGGCGGTTTTGACAGAATTTGTTGTTTATATTTTGAGATGCTCATCCTGAAATAAATACGGAACAGGGAAAAAAATTTCAGAGCCCTGGCATCAACTGTTAGAACCCCCAAGCGGCCAGAATAGAGCCCCTTGAGAAATCTCAATCCACTTCGCTCCATGGATTTCGTCATGCGGCCCTGAAATGCTTATGCTTATTTACATTCGCTCAAAGAACAACGACACAGATGGTTGATAATACATACCAATATTGCATAAGCAGGTCTTAGCTATTTTAGAGTGCAAATATTTCAGTTTAGACGAGGGAGCATATGAAATTCAAAAGCGATCAAATTAAGATGAGAACGGGTAGAACATGAAAAATATAGGACTCCTTTTACTGAATTTAATAAACTGTGAGCAGGACTGCTTTAAAGGTGTGCAGTGGATGTGCTGGTTGTTTTAGTCCTGTCTAGTTAGGTACATCCTCTTGATTACCCTCATTTGAAAACAGGACAGAGGTCAGGGAATTCTCTTACCCCGCCACCGCATGGGCTCTTTTCGTACTCACCTTCGCCTGGTGGGTCCGGTCGGACCTTCTACGATCTCGGGAACCAAAAACAATAGGGAAAAACTGAAGCAGGTAAAACAACAGGTGCTGAAAACGCCTTACTGTCTTCTTCCCTGGAGTCAAGTTTGAACCATATCCGTTGAATATGAGGATGCAGTGAGCCAAAACGGGTAAGATGTATACATTTTTCTCCTGTATAACTCAGAAACTATTAGACCTAGAGCAGAGCAAAACCAAAGGCATTAATGTGTTTGTCTTTGCCTAGGAATTCAAATAATATGCAGCATGACCATGCAAGGTCACGTTTTAACCCAGACCTTAGATCTAGGTATATTAATAATCTTTCAAGGTCATGTTGCATATCCGTTGAATCCTCGGGCCATGCTTGTCACTATGATGCCAAATTAAGGACTGTATCTTATTTTCGTTCAAAAGTTACAGACACAAACAATTTCGAATACCGTGGCTTCTTGCTCGTTGTAATATCTTCCAAAATATGTTTAGGAACTTGATCTAGCTCTTCTAGAGGCCGAGTAAATTATAATAATTGCTGGGGTTTAACGACGCACCAACTGCCAGAGGGGCATTCCACGACAAATCGACAGGTGGAAGGTGCAAAATAACACCGACCCCCCTCAGATTTCCTAAAAATTGGTAGGTGGGGTTCTCAGGTGCTCTGAATTCACCTGTCCAATTTTTAGTTCGATCCAATGAACGGTTTTTGAGTTATAGCCTCAGGCATTTTTGGAAAGCCGCAGAACAAGGGTATTTTTAACGCGCTTAAATACCATAAAGAATAAACAAAACGGTGTCGAACTATATGTTTTTAGAACCCTCATTCTATCACCAACATAGTGCAGTAGTTACTTTGTGAAATTTTTAACATTTTGGTTTTCAAAATTTTGGATCAATAAAGTAAGTTAATATTTTATATCGAGCCCAGTTAAAAAAATCATTTTTATTTTTTTAATGTTTCTTTATGTGTTCTAAGTTGATATGCAAAAAATTGGAGATAGGTCTTTTTTGTAAATATTTTTAAATAATAATTGTTTCAGACCATGCAGCAAAAGCTGTTCTCTTTTAGGCTTGGTTTAGCGTGTCCAACGACACTATATGTTCTTGAATGCCCGGATGGACGTCTTATGGGTAACATTCAGCACACAAGTTGGTTTTAGTGTTCAATTTACATAAGCGAATCCAGGGTGAGCCGAGTGCGGGGGCACGTGCCCCCTCTCCACCAACCCACCCTGATATCCCGGGAGCTAAACGCCCGCTGAAACATCGCTTACCACTCCCTACTCTTCGAATGCAAGCATTGACATCCCTACGATGCAATCTGGCGCCCCTATGATAGGTGACACCTTACTAATCGGGGATCCGGCCCAAATGGCGCTACTTCCAGGCTCAAATGATAGCCCCTCTGGGCCCGAAATGAAGCCCCTTGGCCAAACAGCCCCCTCCCGTTGGAAGTTTTAGTTTTGGGTTGCCTATGTTTTTTTTTTTTAGTTTTTTTCTGCTGCTTTTTTATTTGTCCATTTTTATGCGAGTCTCACCAAAAGTAAGTACATATCACTTTCCATACACTGCATCACATACCACCGCTTAATTCGCAATGTAAATAGATGACCCGAATATAGAGCTAGTTCGAAAAACATCAGCCATCAGAAACACACTAAACATTTTGTTTTTCCTGCCACACCTCAACCGTTCCAACACATCCATTTCTCACGGAATCTCTCCTCCTTGCCTGTCCACAGAGCAACCGTTTTCTCAATTTCCATTTCCATCTTTATACAATTATTCAATAAACGCAAGTTCAGGTTCTCGTGGCGATTAATGACGTTTTTACATAATATGGTAACAAGATTCACAAAATTATTATCACTAACACCCAACAATGCTTCCCTCTGAGTTGGGTTGCCTATGTTTGTACTATTTTAACGAAAACCATTTTTTCCCGTTTTTACCACCAATTTCAAATCATAACCTTATGATCCACAACCATCGAATGCCTGTTTGAAAGATATTTATGACGTGTCCAGCTCCGATTCACGCCCTGTCGATGCTCGGTGTTGGCGAGATAAAGCCATGCGAAACCCACCGGTATTGTCTGTCACTCGTAAACAGAAACTCTGCGATCTCAGCTGTCTTCAGCTGTAAAAGCAATTGGATCCTAACACTGTGGTTTCGGTCTGGGGTTTCTGTTCGGAGGTACAGCCTCTAGCGCTGCTGGTGCCAGTCTATTGTCTGCTGCTGTGGGTAGTAGGCGGAGTGGTCTTTGACTTACTTACTTTTGACTTAAGAAGTTGGCGCCATCTTGTAGATGCATGGTCATCATGACCGCCTTCCAGATGCTCCACCGCCCCCTCACACCCACAGCCACTCCCACTGGATGTTCATGCACATGCTCAGAAGGGATTGGGTTGCTAGTGGGAGCTTAGGTCGGGGTAGCGGGATTTGGTCCTTCCACCTCAATTCGCACCCTGGTCTTATACAGGTAGTGGATGAACAATGTTTCTCTCTTGTCAGCCTGGATGATACTCTCCACTGCCGGTATTTCGTTCCGCATAGTCACGTCATATTTACTCTGTGCCTGCCGACGTGCAGACTCAAGCGAGACGCACTCATACATGAAATGCTCGAGGGTCTCGATGGCCTGGCGACACAGAGGACACTTGCTGTTTTGTTCCACATGCCTTCTGACCATCCCAGTAGAAATCTTAGAGTGGCCAGAGAGCAGGTTTATCTTGGAGACGGTAGCTAGTCTTCCACCCACACTATATCTACTCATAGGCCAGAAGTTAGACGGTGGCAGGTATATCATTTCTTGGGCCATTACATTGGGTAACCAAAATACACTTGTCAGTTTTTCCGCACTACGGACAACTTCTTGATGCATGCTCATGTTGACCATCTCCTTTATCTTCTTTGATGTGAGCTCTGCAGCCTTATTGTTAGCCACCATCACTGCCATGCTGGGTGGTCCATTCGGCCGAAAATGAAGACCAAACAAAATAGAAACTATTGCTCCGACCCATTTCAGTTGCACAAGGCTAAGCGTCTCCGAGGCGTGCAAGTAGTATCAGCCGCATTGATTAGTGCTGTTAATGATGAAAGAATCGGGAAGAAGACGTACCTTTGTGTCTCTTGTCGCAAAAGGCTGACGAAGGATCCGCATAGTTTACCAGATATCTCAGAAAACGAAGAGTCTGATTCTCCATTATTAGTTAGCTCGTCAAGCAGCCAAGTAGAGAGCCAAGATGAGGCGAGGCCAGAGGTGGATATGGAAGATACTGGACAAGCTTTGCAGGTGCTAGACCAAACACCATTGAGATCAGGTACGTTTTCTGTGTTTACTTGTGTACAACATTCACAATGATGTATCCAAACAGGGTGGTTCAAGGTGGTTTGGTGTTGGGAGGACGCGTTCCAAATCGTAACAATATTTTTTCAATAACCAATTTTGTGCAACCTTGTATTTTGTGTTGCACTTACGACCTCAACGACTTCAGGTATCTTTCTCTTCGTAATTACTTTGGAATCTGACTCGGCGTACATATTAGAACATAAACTAAGAGTGTGCGACGTCGTTCTTCAAGCTCATGTGCAAAATATATGCAATGCTTTCGCTCTTAATTGCCTTCACCATTTTCTGTAGGTGGATTATCAGTGCCGCAGAAAAGAGACTTAGGACAGCAAAAGTTGAAAAGTGCCACGCGCATTCTGAAGCGAAAGCTTTCCACCTCGTTGGGAGTCGATGTTCCTACACCAGAAGCGACACCCGTAAAGAGACGACGGGATGAAGCCGATGATTTGCTCGCAAGGTAGGAGCTTATAATAGTACTTCGTCCCAGTTTTTAGGCACTGTGAACCAAATGCGACAACTTTATCAGTTATAACCCTATCTTCAGAGAATTATCTATTGTGCGCTCATAATTGTACCAAATGAGTACGTACATCGAATGTTGAGAGGGAAAATTATTATCTACCTTGCAAAGCAAGAGATGTGCTTTATTTTCATTTTAGACTTCCAAAGAGTGATAATTTTTTTGATCGATTTTGCCTTTCCAGATATGACGATTTAATGCAGCGACTGAAACTAGAGTTCTGTGGAACTACAGACTACAAGCGGCGGCTGCAAATTCTAACACTTTCCCCGTTCTCGCTGGAGCAGACGGCGAAGTTCTTCGGAACTAGCCTATACATGGCGAGAAAGGCTCGCAAGTTAAAGAATGACGTAGGACTGTTACCTGACATACACGACATGCACAAGGGCAGTGTTATAGAATCAAGTGTGAAACAGAAGGTTGTCGAATTCTACGAGTCGGATTCCGTGAGCAGAATGTGTCCTGGTGTGAAGGACTTTGTCTCTGTGCGGAACCCGGACGGTTTGGGAGAAAAAGTCCAAAAACGCCTGATTCTGGGGACCTTGAGTGAGGTGTATAAAATGTACAAAGATGACCCGGAGAATCCGCATGTGGGCTTCTCATCATTCTGCTCGCTTCGTCCCAAGCACTGTGTCTCGGCTGGGAGCAGCGGCACGCACACAGTGTGCGTTTGTCTCCACCATCAAAATGCAGGGACGGCGGATTCCAGGGTGCAAGTGGTGCAGTTGCACCACTCGATTTTTCAAGTGGTGCAAAAGTACCTTTTGCACCCCTGTTTTGTCTTTGTCCAAGGAGGCGCCCCCCCCAGCCTCAGCGCCCCCGGCCGGTCAGAGAAAATCAAGCCTAGTTACCGCCTACCTGAAGAGGTAGGATCCTCTGTGAAAGATATACATTTTCATATATAAATGGCGCCCCCTTACATCATAGTCGCACCCTGGGCAGCAAAATGCGCCCCCTTGAGTAAAGGCGTCCCTCTGGGTAGCATAGGCGCCCTTGGATACCGTAGGCACCTCCTGGAAGCCGAGGTGCCTCCGGAGAAGAGAAACGGTGCCCCTGGACATCACATGCGCCCCTGGACAGCAAAAGGCGCCCCCGCAGAGAATTGGCGCCCCTGGATAACATAGGCGCCCTTGGGTATGTAAGGCGCCCCCTGGAGAACAGATGTGCCTCCTGGAGAGAAAAAGACACCCCCGGAGAACAACGGCGGCAGGGACGGCGGATTCCGCAGGACAGGGTCTGCAGTTGCACACCATGAAAAAATGTTTGTGTGCAAAAGTATCTTCTCGCACACCTGGTTTTGACCTAGTCCGGAGAGGCACCCCCTCCCCACGGATTTGGGTGGCGCCCCCGGATTTGGCCGGCGCCCCCGGCCGGTCAGAGAAAAATCAGGCCTAATCACCACCTACCCAAAGAGGTAGGATCCTCTGTGAAAGACATTTTCATACATGAATGGCGCACCTTGACATCAAAGCTGCACCCTGGAAAGCAAAAGGCGCCCCCGAGTAAAGGCGCCCCTCTGGATAGCATAGGCGCCCTTGAAAAAAGGCGCCCCTAGACAGCAAGAGGCACCCCTGGATAGAAAAGGCGCCCCCCAGTAGAGGAATAACGACGCCCCTGGATAGCATAGGCGCCCTCTGGTTAGCACAGGCACTCCCGTACACCGAAAGGCGCCCCCCATTGAGCAAAGCACCCACTCTGAATAGCATAAGCTCCCTTGAATAGCAACGGCGCTCCCTTGAGAGCAGGGGCGGAAGGGACGGCGGATTCCGTGGGAAAGGGTCTGCAGTTGCACATCATGAAAAAGTGATGGTGTGCAAAAGTATATTTTGCACACCTGGTTTGACCATGTCCGGAGAGGCGCCCCCTCCCCGATACGGATTTGGGTGGCACTCGATTTGGCCGGCGCACCCGGCCGGTCAGAAAAAATCAAGCCTGATCACCGCCTACCTGAAGAGGTAGGATCCTCTGTGAGGAAGACATTTTCAGATATGAATGGCACCCCTTAAGCTGCACCCTGGAAAGCAAAAGGCGCAGCCATGGAGCAAAGGTACCCATCTGGATAGCATAGGCGCTCTTGGATAGCGTAGGCGCCTCCTGGATAGCCGAGGCACCTCCGAAGAAGAGAAACGGCGCCTCTGGATATCACATGCGCCCGTGGTTAGCACAGGCACCCTGGACAGCAAAAGGCGCCCACCGCAGAGAAAAGGCGCTCTCCTGGATAGTATAGGCGCCCTTGGATAGAAAATGCGCCCCTGGAGAGAAAAAGACGCCCCCGGAGAGCAACGGCGGCAGGGACGGCGGATTACGCGGGACAGGGTGTTCAGTTGCACACCTGAAAAATGATGGTGTGCAAAAGTATCTTTTCGCACACCTGGTTTTGACCTCATCCGGGAGGCCCCCACGGATTTGGGTGGCACCCCGGATTTGGCCAGCGCCCCCGGCCGGTCAAGAAAATCAGACACGTCGCCTATCTGGAGAGGTAGTACCCTCTGTGTAAAATAAAATACACTTTAAAATATGAATGGCGCCCTGACATCAAAGCTGCGCCCTGGACAGCAAAAAGCGCCCACCCCCTGAGTAAAGGCCTCCCTCTGGATAGCAAAGGCGACTTCTAGACAGCAGAGGTGCCCTGGACAGAAAAGGCACCCCCAATTGAGGAGTAACAACGCCCTGGATAGCATAGGCGCCATCTGGTTAGCACAGGCACTCTTGTACAACAAGAGGCGCCCTCCCCCATGGAGCAAAGGGACCCCTCTGGATATCATAAGCTCCCTTGAATAGCAATCGCGTTCCCTGAACAACACGGGCGCCCTCTGGATAGCATAGGCGCCCCCAAAGCAGCAAATACGCCCTTTGATACTAAAGGCGCCCCAGATAGCAGAAGCGCCCTATGGACAGAAGACACCCTCTGGATAGCATAGGCACCCCTGGACGGCAGAGGCGCCCTAAAGAAGAGCAACGGCACCCCGGGATAGCATATGCGTCCCTGGTTAGCAAGGCACCCTGGACAGTAAAAGGCGCCCCGCCCCTGAGTAAAGGATCTGGGACTCTGGATAGCATAGGCGCCCCTGGATAGCGCACGCGCCTCCTGGACAGCAGAGGCGCCTCCGAAGAAGACAGAAGAACGGCGTCCCTGGATATCATATGCGCCCCCAGTTAGCAAGACACTCCTAGATAGCAAAAGGCACCCCCTCCCTCCCCGCCGGAGAGAAAAGGCGCCCCTCTGGAAAGAATAAGCACCCATGGATAGGAATGGCACCCCCGGAGAACAAAGCAGAGCATTTTTATGGAACACTCAGTGGGGGGAGATTTTCTTGTGCTGGCCATTATAGTGTCTTCGGGGGATCAAACCCCATTTGGAGGTGGCGTTAATACAATTTAGATGTGCTAGTGTTAAAAAAATGTCTCCCAATTTTTTTATTCCATGTTCTAAAGATTAGAGATGCTGCCCAGGACTACACGTTTTTTTCGACGGGAAAAGGCCAAACCGGGTTTGGAAAAGGCCAAAGGGTCAAATTTTATTTGCGCTAATTTTTTTATTTCGTCCAAGTTCTTCCCAGTACGGCTGTTGGAGTCTGAGTCTCACTAAAGTCCTCAGGAGACTTGTCACGGAGACCCCGACCCTACCACCCGGACGAGCAACGCCCACAATGAAGGGTTGATTTAGAAGCCAAAGTTTAACCTCCCACAAAGCACAGGGATGGCCGCCTCGCTCAGGTCACCCTCTCATCAGTCAGTTGTCAGCCGACCTACGTCGGGCAAACGATTGAGCGCCGGAGCGTCTCAGGGGAACCGATCCCAAGCCTGGACATGCACTGCCACTGCATGCTTCTCAGCAGCGGGCCGGAACCCGACGCTCTACCAACTGAGCTACCGGGGCGCCAAATGGCCAAATAAATACCACAAAAGTCATATTTGAGGCTAAAGCGATCCCTACCGGTTGTCATAAACCCACAGAAAAAGGACAGCACTCTTGTATCACTGCAGTGAACAGTGCCCTGTATAAAGCTAAATGTTGATAATTTGATATTGACTTGACGAAATAATCTTTTAGCACACTGCCCATTTCATAGGAAGCCAGGAGTGCCCTTCCAATCCCGCATGGCCACCAAATAATTTTATCCACATAACAAAAAAATTTGTTAGCATCATCAATTACCTTGGCCGCACCAATCCCCGCTAACATTTGACATTTTTCCTGCTTTTCCTGTGAATTGTTTGCTCTTGAACAGTGACGGATCCATAGGCAGATCCAGGATTGCCAATGGGAGGGGAGGGGCACCTTCCCCTGGGGCGCCATCCGGAGCAGGGGGCGCCACTTTTGACCGAAAAAAACCTATCAGCTGGGCGTAAAATCCTATCGGTGAGCACCGATTTTCGCATCCTGGGGGAAGGGTGGGAAGCGCCATTTCAGGCGAGTGCCATCGACCTTTCAGGGTGCGCCGTGACCATTTCAGGGGGCGCCGAGGATCGATCGGGAGACTGCATCTGCCCCTCCCCTATGCCCCCTGGATCCGCGTATGGGCGGATCTAGAATTTTGGTGAGTGGGGGAAAGCAGAGTCTCAGAGCGAACACTTTACCATCAACGTTTCACCCAAAGTGCGCCTATGGTATTCGGTTTTCGGTTGCCGTCATCTTTGTGGATCGTATTTTTAACAACGTTCTGTCCCTCCCTCCCCCAGCCATAACAGTTTGTACCAGGCAAGCAAGATGCCTATTTGGCGTGATATTTGAAACGATGAATTGCTAAACAGTTCAGTCCATACTTTTTCGGCACCTCTTAAAAAAAACTGTAACTGCCACTAGGTCATGGAGAAATGCAAGACACTTGGGAACATACAACAGCTGAACATAAAGGTACATATCTGAGGATTTTTCTATTTGTGAAGAGGGGTTAAGTTTATTTTAATATCAAATATGATAAGCATCATTTTGCCTTTCCACGTGGCCACGATTCGTAAGATAATGGTGAGAGGACATTGAAAATAATCGCAGGAGAATTGCTCTTGTCCGTCAAATTTCGAGAGGTGTTAAGAGAATTTTGGTAGCCATGTGATTAAATGCTGAAATAAATCATGGCAGGAATAGGCATGTGTGATTTGTGATAAATGGGACCCACTAAAATAAAAATAAAACAGTTTTAACGTGTCCAAGTACTATCTCGATAAATTGACAACTTTTTTTCGTTTATTGGCTGTGATTTGCGCGGTTTAATGATGATGTGCAGTGTTCAGATCGAAGTGAAAAGACCATTCAGATTGATAAAACAAGTATATTTTGTCACTGACCATCCCCTTGTACATTCAACCATCGTCTTCAGGTCAAGTTCAGGACGCATCATTTAAGAGAAGAGGTGAGCGTGCACTGTGCATGCCTAAATCGAGACACAGCCGCCCTCCCGATGGACAGACTGCGTGGAAATACGTCCTCGTCGCGTTTGATTTCGCGCACGCGTACGACGTAGTGGACCACCACCTGCTACGCGTTCGCCTACTGGAGATGGGGCTGCCAAATAGCACGACGGCCTGGATTTGGCAGTGGCTCCGGGACCGAAGAGTCAAGGTGGAACTAAATGGCGTGCTTTCCAGTGAGCGCATTTTCCGAACTGGCCTGCCGTAAGGAACTGTCTTATCGCCAATTTTATTTTCGTTATGGGCGGCTCGGCTGGTAGACGCACTCCGCGCGGTTCCCGGATGCTCCCCCTACATGTACGCCGATGATACGGCGGCGCTCTGCACGGCAACAACATCCAAGTCGCCAGGACCGGGCGCAAGCTGCTGCTGGCACTCTCGTGAAGTGGGCCCGACAGAACAAAATTGTAGTATCAGGAGCCAAGATCCAATTACTGGTGATGTCCCAGTGGGCCAGAGACGCCGATCCTTTCAGTTTTCAGGTCGACGGGAAGTCTGTCACTGCTGGAGACACCCTACAGCTACTTGGCGTCACCATCGATCGGCTCCTCAACTTCGGTCCACGCTGTAAGAGACTGTGGGAGAAGGTCCACCCCGCATCTCCTACCTACGTCAACTGTCCGGCTGCAACTGGGGTTGCACGAACAGCACCTCGAACCATCGCTACTGGCTACGTGAGAGGAGCGATGGAGCAAGCGGCCGCAGCGTGGCTCCACGCCACACCGCCATTTCATGTCAAGCTGCTGGAACGCAAAATGAAAGCGTCAGCGCGTATCGTCACAAGATGCACCCGCCCCATCCCCAGTCGAGGTAAGACTCCCCGTAGCGGCCAGAAGGAGGGTACTCGCGACCCGAATGCTGGTGAAAGTCCATGCGCTGCCGCCTGAAGACCCTCTGTGAAGATGTGCGGAGGTGACAGCGCCCTCTCAACTCTCCCCGGTGACCAGTTGGCGGCAGGTGGACAGAGAGATGTGACATCAAGCACGCATCTCCTTCCCCATCGAGTCTCTCCTTCCTCGACGTCTTCCACCGTGGGTATCAGGAGAGTGAGTCACATTTCAACTAGACGTAGGCCCACTGACATCGGGAGCGCCACCTGTCCGGAAGAAGCGAGTAGCTCTCCTCAACCTTGCTTCCCTGACTCGATGTGCCACATGGATGTGGACCGACGGGTCAGTCCACGGAGGATCATGAGCGGGGGAGCTGGGTCTTCATCGAGTCACCAGACGGAGCCCAGCATGAGCTCAGGCAACCAGCAGGCTCGTTCTCCTTGAGTTTTCAGGCTGAGATGGTAGCCCTCCAAAGTGCCTGTGTCTTCCTACTGGACCACTCGTGCACACAGAAGATCCGGTCATCGTCAGCATGGCCCGCCAAGGTGATGACGCATTATAGAAATAAAATGGCTTCAATGTCGGTAGATAAGACAGCGAATCGGTAAAAATCGCAAACTTCCTCGCCATCCTAGGATTAATTCAAAGGTGGCGCAGTGAATGAAGTGATGATGGAGGTGATGATGGATGTGATGATGGGTGTTATGATGGACGTGATGATGAATGTGATTATTGAAATGACTATGGAGGTGGTGAAGGATGTGGTAATGGAGGTGATGATGGAGGTCGTGGTCGAGGTCGAGTCGAGGTCGTGATGGAGGTGTTGCGGACGTGATGATGGAGTTTGTGATGGAGGTGTTAGTCTGGTGCTGAGCATTATTATGTGAAGCAAATAAATATGTAAAGAACAAAAAAACTTCCTCGCCATCAGCTTAGACACCTGGTCCAAACAGAAAAAATGGCATACAGCTCTGAAGTAAAAATGGATCCTTCGTAAGGCAAACTAGAAAACTTCTCAACATCATCACCAACAAATGCACGCCCTGTGCCATTGTCACTTTCTTTTGCAACCATCTATATAGAAACAGACGTGGCTTTCGAATGGCTCCGCACGCAAGTTCATAAATTACTGGCGCGTCGGTTCAGGAGGCAAATTTTTGCTTTGTTGGAGTACGTCTGTGTTCGTGTCAACTGTCGAGATGAGCTATGGTTCAATAACCGCTGCTTCATGTGGTTCTACGAGGCTGCTGTCGATACCAACCTGTGCCAGCCAGGCACAGACTCTCACTCCCGGATGACGGGTTGCAACACGCGAGCCACTGTCTATCTGACAGAGGTAGGCGTCGCCAAAAATGTTTGGCATGTGGGGCATGTTGGTGACTGATTTTAAAGGGAACGTGGCACCTTGGTAAAATCCTGGAATTTTGTGTAATTAGGCGTACTTTTAGCCGAAAATAATGAAACTACTCATGATTTCTTTGAAAAATGTACAACAAGCTCAATATTTTGATTTTTAAAATACTCCTCTAGGAAAAGAAATAAATATGTGCCTGTGGATGATGTCATGATCTGGCAACCACTACCATACTCCGAAACACTTCAAGAGCTTCGATTGGCTGATGCTCATCGTGATGTCAGCATATGTCGTCACACCAGCAGCTCACAACAATGGCCGCCTGGCGAGAGCTACATGAGAAGTACATTTCGGGTAGGTGTTAGCTTTTTTCTACGGAAATATCGAGTTCCAAGACAAATGATATATAGAGCACCTGGTTTTCCGACTTGCTTTACAACTTGGCTATCTCAGTTAAAATCAAGTTCTAAAGGTGCCACATTGCCTTAAATGGCTTAATGCAAAGCGAGTATCTTACTGCGTATTTGTAGCGGTATTTCATTAATTTCCACTATCATGCTCATTATGGGTGAAGCTTAGAACGCCCCTGTTACTATTCTGATAGCATGATGATGGACATATCGCTAATCTTTTTCGCGGACCAAGGACGGCCTCATACACAATAAAGCCGTACTCGGGCTTAGAACGAATAAGTGATCTATATAGCATAAGAAGCTTATAACGTAGCGTATAATGATGAGCGTATAACGTGCGTATAACGTATATATAGGCGATAAGCGTATAACGTGTATAGCATGAGAAACATTTCTCTATCCGCACCGTATCTCATCCTCGTCAACACCTTCAGTATTTTCAGCGTATCGAAACATTTTTTGCGGAAATCATTCAGGTGTGGCACATACGAAAGTTTATCGAGTGTGAGCCCGATAAATATGGTTTCTGCTCCAACGTCGATCGGATTTCCGCGAATTTACAACATCGAGTATTTAGTCTCAATGTCTATTATAGAACTTTGTCTTTGTACTTGAAAATTTCAGTCCATTGCATATGATCCATTGCTGCAATGTGTCAAGGTCAAGCTGCAGCCGCCTCTGCGCAGCTGCTGCAGTGGACGCTGTCACCCATATTGTGAACTCTTCAACGAAAAGCACATGCCGTATGTTTGCGGGAAGTGTCTGCAATATCATTGGTCATAACTGCAAACAAGGCTATGAAAATCACAGAATCCTGGGCTATGCCACTCTGTTGCTGATACAAATCCGATACGTCTGAGTTTTCGCGAAATTTAAAATACCTATTTTTCGGAATATTAGAAATAAACCACCCCAAGTGGCCTCGCATGCCGAGTCCAAAGAGTTTCTGCAGAACGCCCTTGGATAGCAAAGGCGCCCCCAAGGGATGATGGCGCCCCCTGGGGAGGAAGGCGCCCCCTCCAGAAAGTCTTGCACCACTTCTCGAAAATGGAATCCGCCGTCTCTGTCAAAATGTAAAACTGATGGAGTCATTTGGAAAGAAATTGACTTACCATGATCTTATTGATTATGCTGTGTGTGATTGCGATGCTGAGGAGTGTATGATGGGTAGGTGCGGAAACTGTCCTGGGAGAAGAGGGTGTGTTAGACTTTTTAGAACTAGTGCAGGATACTGAGGAGGATAATTATGAATTTGAGCAAAGGTACAAACAGTGGGTCAGCACAGATCGCTGTGAACTGATCAATGTGGTTGAAACACGAGCCGAGTTCCTGCAAAACCTAGCCAGGGCTGTAGTGAAGTTGACGAAACATCACTTTGTCTCGCATCACCAAAGTAAGACTTTCCGGGAGATGAAGGACACCCTGGCCCCAGGTGAGACGGTAGTAGTTGGAGATTTCTCACAAAACTACACTTTCGTTTTGCAGGACGAGGTTCAGAGCCATCACTGGGATGCAGGGCAGTGCACAGTTCACCCCTTTGTTGTTTACTGGCGTGAAGAAGGAGGTCAGCGTCATCAAAGCTTTTGTATCATATCAGAAACAACCAAACACATAACAAGCACTGTACACGCATTCCTGACAGAACTAATGCCAGCACTGAAGGTCCACGTTCCCAATCTTCATACGATTCACTTCTTCTCTGATGGCTGTGCTGGTCAGTACAAAAATAGATTTAACTTCCTGAACGTCTGCCACTACGAGGAGGATTTTGGTGTAAAGTGTGACTGGAATTTCTTTGCAACTTCACATGGAAAAAGTGCTTGTGACGGCGTGGGCGGTACCATGAAGAGAGCGACGGCGCATGAAAGTCTTCGGCAGCCCTACACGGATCAGATCACCAATGCCCGTGACATGTATAAATTCCTTACAGAAAAATTCAAAACATCGATTCTCTGCATTTACGTTGGTAAGGTACAGGTAGAGCAGGCGACCGAGAAGCTGAAGGGTCGGTTTCGCAAAGCCCTGGCGATAAAGGGGACACGGGATATACACAGTTTTATACCAGTAAGTAGGGTCCTGGCTAGGGTTGCAGCATTGTCTGGTCAGGAGGGACGGGAGGTGAGGGTGTGCCGTCGTGGGTCGACTGTGTGATTTATGCATTTATGCATTGTGTGATTTCGCAATCGGGATGCCGAAATGATTGATTTTCGTGTGTAAAAATAAACAATCCAACCAAACACACTCGGTATTTGTACTAAGGTAGCAATTCAATCGCGTGCCATGTACTGAGTTCTACCTGGAACACAAACCCAGGCGGTAGTAGTCGTAGCAGCCTCTATTTGTGCATAGAGGGCAGCTGGTAGGGGTGGACACTGGGTGTGGCTACAAAACATTGACTACGAAACATCAAAGTACCCGTTCTTTAAATACCCTGGGCCTGCACAGTTCTTGCTCAATAAAACAATTCCATGACAGCCGATGATTTGTCACCCCCCTCAACAGAGAAAGCCAGACCCCTCCCCTTCTTCAGAAAAAAAGATCCAAACCCCCTCCCCCTCTTTTCTCGCTGACATCATATATGAACAGCCCTTTATACCATGCATAAGACAATTATACTCCGATCATAACCAGAAAAATATAATATTTTAAGACATTTTGGAAAAAGACCTGTCTCTAATTTTTTGCACATCAACTTTGAACACATGTAGCAGCATTTTGAGATAATAAAAATATTTTTTTAACTGGGCTCGATATAGAATATTGAATTAATTTATTGATAAAAAATTTTTGAAAAGGAAATTTTTGAATTTTTCAAAAACTAGCTATTGGGCTAGGTTGGTGATACAATTAGGATTCTAAAAATATACAGTTATGCACAATTTCGTTTATTCTTTATGGTATGTAAGCGTGCTGAAAATACCCTTATCCTGCGACTATCCTAAAATGCCCGAGGCTATAACTCAACAACCGTTGATCGCATTGAACTGAAAATTGGACAGGTGAATTCAGAGCACCTGATAACCCCATTTACCAATTTTCAAGAAAATCGGAGGGGGTCGGTGTTATGCACTTGTCGATCTGTCGTGGAATGCCTCCAGAGTCATACAGTGTCGCCAACTCTCACCCTGTTGGAAGGAATTTTGGAGATCAGATAAACTTACTCAGAGGCTCCGCCGAGACTTGAACCCGGAACCAGTGGCTTAGAAGACTAGGGTGTTATCCACTAAACCATCCCCATAGCGGCCGAGTGAGTTACACCCTGGTTTTATCAGCCTCGTTTTAGAAGAACAGAATCGCCTTTCATGGGTTTAGAATTGACGTTATAACTCGTTGACCTGTCCTGGCCGGATGTCAATTTTAGTTCTTAAGCTGTCGAAAGCGGCACAAAATGCAGACTCAAACTGGGCGGCAGAGCATAGATTCTAGTTAGGTACGCAGACACAGTTAGGTGAGTCTGCATGGTTCAATAAGCAACATGGCTAGATCAAAGCTGACGTCTCACAGCCTTTTCCTCGACCTGTTCCCACAGAGAAGACAGAAGTATGCTGTTCTTTCTAAACTCGGGATTCATTCATGGGTCTGCTTTGCTGCTCCAAGGGCCTTATGTATGCAAACAATTGCACATACTATAGTCATGGTCATTGCAGGAGCCTCATCATCTGACTTGCTAGTCGTCTCCCGCGCCCACGAAGAGCTGATAACATATATCTAACCTCACGTTTAGGCTTGCAGCGACATCTTCTGTCATACTGAAACACTACAGTTGAATTCTGCTCTCCACAGAGTTCTGGGCAGCTCACGTACTACATAAATACGTGTGGAAATGATGGCATCGAAAGTGAGACCCCGACTCCAACAGTCGAACTGTGAACAACTTGGTCAAAATTTATTTCAATAAAAAATAGCGGCTTCAATTTTTCAAACATGCTAACCACTTTTTTAAGATGTTTCTTTCACATTCACACTCACGACACGTATGCAGCTCACGAATGACACGGAATACATCGATGCATTGTATTACAAGTAGTATTAACATGCTGGACTGTATAGAAACAATGTTAAATACTTTCAGAGTTTTCTTCTGTGGTATTTGGGCCACATTTGCGCTTATTATAGACAACTTGTATATGAAAACAATGTATGAATATTCTGGGAAGGCCTCAGGTTGATTTCCCATAAAATAAACCATCATTTTATCAATTTCATCAACTAGGCTACTTCAAGCGATGTCTCATACTCAGCTTTTTACTTTGTATCTTTAAGAGCCTTTCGGGAGGCGTCCGTTCACGGAGAGGCGATTCTCACAAAAAAGGCGACCGCAGTGATCCCGGGAACTTCCGGCCAATTTCTATCCTTAGTGTGGTTAGCAGGCTGTGCGGAAAGGTAGTATGTCTCCAACTATTGTCCTATCTAGAGAACAACCACATAGGGGAAGTCCGTGCAAGAGTACGCACTTAACTTTCTAAAGGCTTTCCCTTTTCTCCTATAAATCTAACAGCTAAAATCTTTATGTGGTTGTTTAGCCTGAAGAATTGTCTATGTATGGTTCATGTTTCAACTTGATGTCTCTGAAAGGAACTCGCCACCAGCCCATCAAAAATAAAAAGTCACGCGCGTACTCTTGCCGGAGTGGGTCGGTAAGAGTACGCAAGAGAGGAGGCTGGAGTACGCATTGATGCCCCGCTGTGCTTTAGGTGCAAGGGCCATGTCGCGAAGTTCTTTGTTGTCAAACTAGGTGGTTGAATGATTTTATATCGTTCTGAATATACAAGAACTATGTTGCAACGTTTAGTTTTCTAAATATGAACTACGGACTCTGTACCGAGCGAAAATTACATTTTCCTATCTCTTAAGCATGCGCACTCTTGCCCAATGGTCTACTGCGTACTCTTGCCGTACATGCTCCCTTGGAAGGAAAGTCTTCATAAACATGTTGGCAGACATATTAGCGTCAGCTCCAGTCCTGGAGCACACTCCTAGCTCAGCTCTCTTGCTGATGACAGGCCGTAATACAATACTTTTGATAATAGAAGCATGGTCTACAAGTTTACCCAGTTAAGAAATATTACTTCAAGAGTGCCCAGAAACTTATTTTGTTCTTTACTCCCGCGGAAAGAACAGGAGCAGGCTGAATTTTGGTGTGCAACCTGGGCACTGACCTTGCTTTTTTATACCAGGGTACCCACCATCTCAGTGGTTGCTAAGTAACCAAAACAGCTGCTGCGTATTCTTATCTCCTGCGTACTCTTACCCACCCTTACCCTACTGTGCGAAAACTAGCACGGTCTCAGATCGGGACATTCAACTGAAACAGCAATGCTAGAAACGGTGATGCTAGAAATGCTAGAAATGCTAGAAATTTCATCTCCGACAGCATGGATCAAGGACACGTCACTACCTTCTTAACAGCTGACACATCTTGCGCGTTTGACAGCGTGGAACACTCGCGCCTACTCCAGAAGCTAGTGTGGTATGGCACAGACAAACACTGGTTCAAGGACTGGCTATAAAATAGGACTCAAAAGATCCAGGGAGGGAGAGCTGCGTCACTACTAGTGACGCACGGCGTGGTCCAAGGCTCACTCCTGGGACCAAAGTTGTTTTTGATCTTCACCAATGACCTGGCATCTCACTTGTCTTCAGGCAAGCTCATCATGTACGCGGATGATGCACAGTTCCTAGACTCAGACACTCTGGCAAACATCTACCACCTAAAACTGCGTGTGGAAAGTACGCTTAGACTAGCCCACGACTGGTTTACTCAGAATCGGCTCAAAGTAAACTCCAGAAAAACTGAGCTTCTCGTTGTAAAGTCGAACCGGAACAGGTGTGACCCGAATCTCACTATTCAGTTCGGTAACACCCTCATCAAACCCACATCATATGCTAAGATCCTCGGTGTCTACGTCGACTCAGCCCTGACCTGGGAAAAACAAGTGTCGCAAGCAACTCGGCGCTGTTACGGCATCCTCATTGGATTATATCGCTTAAGCTGCAAAATCCCACAAGAGACCAGAAAACTTGTTGTTCAGGCCCTTGTGTTCCCACATAAACAGTATTGTTTGACTGTGTGGGGAGGTTGCAATGCCACTAAAATACATTGCATCCAGAAAGTTTTAATTTTCGGCGCACGTATCGTAAAGGGACTGAGGAGGCGTGAGCACGTGACCCCAGCCCTGCAATCCTTGGGCTGGCGGACGTTTCCCGATTTGCTAAAGAAATGGGAGATACAAATTATTAAAAGACTGCTCTCCGACGACTCTGGAAGTGCACTGCAGCGCGGTCAGTTTCGCGTCGCTTCGAAATCTCTAGCCGGAGCACACGCGGGACTGACCGTGATATGCTAGAACTCCCAAGGGTGCGAACGGAGCAAGCCAAACATAGTTTTCGTTTCAGGGGGGTAGAAGCATGGAACAGTGGGATGAGAGAGAGAGAGTTAAGTATGAGTATAGTAGGCATTTAGGAGAGAGGATAGACTAAAAATGAACTAGCGCATTTCTTTAAAATTGTTATCTGCAACGGTCATGTTGTGTAAAGCGTTGCGTGGTTTACCGAAGTGTGTACTCATATGTGTGCTGTGTCCTTGTAATTGAGGGCTGAAAAGCCATGGAGACCTCAATAATACACGTTATCCACTGCGGCGGGCCTGGCAGTGCTAGATTCAGCATGGGCTGAGAAAATATTTACAACCTTGCCCTGTCTTCGGTGTTTTTCCCAGATCTACCGCCAAGCACATCACCAATAAATGTTGCCAGGAGGGGATTTTAGCCTCCTTATGGGAGGCGAGGGGTCCTGATGGGCAGTGACGCTCAAATTCAATCACTGTTCAGAAGAGATCTATCAAGGCAGTCCAAATGCAACAAATTGGCAGCATTTACATAAATCTACCTTGCAAAGCGAAAGGAAAGACTGAAAAAAATATACAGGTACCGAGCATCTCTAAGGACGTCCCACTTTGCTTACCAGTCGGGGATGCATGGGTTCCTCCGTCTCCTCCCCGGCTTTCGAAAAAATACCTGACAGACACCCACGCCCACAACCACGCCCCCCCCCACACACACACTTACTCCCTAAATGAAATGATTTTTGACTCATTGAGGGAATTCTGTATTCTGTATTCTGTATTGGTAAAAACATCAACAGGCATTGCCCAATTACTGATGCAGTCATGTGATGTGAAACAGTAAAGTCGGATAATAAATAAATTGAGCAATGGAAACATTCCACGAACATGCATAACGCTCAACGTCTGCACAAATGTCTATCCTTAAAAAGTTCCTAAAGTTGCCGTGAATTTGATAACATTAGTTTTAAATGCGTAGCCGAGTCTGCAAAGAAATCAACATAACAAAATGCGTTGAAGAAGCTGTTACATGTGACTGCCACGCGGATGAAGAGGCTGCGCTGCACAGTACCAACACGCGCAAACCGAACCGCCCACAAAGAGGGAGAACGTGACGTTTGACGCGGCACAGACAAACCGAATTAGGAAACCAGGTCAGAACAATCCAACTTTCCGTGATGAAGATTGAACAAAAACAAGAGGTCTTGCTGAGTAAAACGAGACTTAATACTACGCACTTTGTAATGAGTTAAAAGAGATGGATAGTCAAGCCTAGCTGACGGACGGTCCGAAAATGAGGCCAACCAGATGAGAAGCTTGTGCTGCACCCTTTCTAAGCGCTTCAAGTGGGATGCAGCAGACCCCGCCCATACAACGCAACCATACTCCAGGATGGATCTTACATGGGCATAATAGGCACAAAGAATGGAAGTGTGCTTGAGTCTGACTCGGCAGCACTGGCGCGAGGTCTGAAAACTTCGTATGAGGAGGCCACGCATTCTATTGGCCTTGGCCACGGTGTGGTCTATGTGTGGAGCGAAAGTCAGCTCACTGTCGAATATAACACCGAGATCCCTAGTCTCCGTACGGCGCTCCAGCGGCGTACCATCCAGCACATAGGTGGTAAGGATCGGAGATTTTCGGAGAGAAAATGATATAACGCTGCATTTTTCTGGTTTCAATTTTAAACGCCAAATTTTAAACCATGCTACCAAATTGTTGATGTCAGCCTGAAGGTCATCAGTCTGTTTTTGTCGAAATTCGATGGTACAACTTGAGATCGTCGGCGAAGCTTATACAGTTGGTTCGAATGGTGAGGGGGATGTCTGCTGTGTAGCAGATAAACAAGAGCGGGCCACACACGCTGCCCTCAGGCACCCCGGACCTTACAGCGCTCCAGTCGGAAGATCGGCCCTCAAGTATAACTCGTTGGCGACGACCAGTCAGGTCAATCCAGGAGTGCGCGCGACCAGTAATTTTGAAAGATTTTAGTTTGTGAAGAAAGAGCGTGTGGTTTACACTCGTAAAAGCCGAAGAATAATCAGTGTAGACAGAGTCAGTCTGCACGCCCTCCTGGATCGAATCTCAGCTGTGTTTAAGAAAGTCGGCCAGGTTTGAGACGCATGAACGATTTGGGAGAAATCCATGTTGACTGCTGGGAATATATGGTAGACAATGGGCCAAAAGGGAGTCACAGAGTACCTTTTCTAAAAATTTTGAACAAAGGGGAAGAAGCGAAATACCGCGGTAGTTGCCTGGGTTCTTTCTGTCTCCTTTTTGTGAATGTGAATGACATTTGCATCCTTCCAAATATGTGGGAAAACACCTTGGGTGACTGACAATTTACAAATTATTTCGAGGGGCACTGCCAATTCGGCAGCACACTCATGCAAAATTCTGTCGCTCAGATTGTCTGGCCCGCACGCTTTGTGCTTTCCAATACTAGATAGCAGGGCCTGAATTTTGCCTGGGGGAACTGTAAACTCTTGAAGAAAAGAACACTGAAAGTCCGGGGCGCTTGGCAGCGTGTCGTCGTTGGGATCCGAAAATTTGGAAGCGAAGGTTTCGTTGAAAATGTTTGCGCATTTGGTGGGATCTGAAAATTGTTGACTGTTTACGACAAGAACGCGTGGACGTTGATGAGACGATTTCAATGAGTTTATAAAGGACCAGGAACGCTTTGGGTTCTCACGGAAGTCACCAACTTTGCTCAGTAAATAATCACGATATTTAGCGTTAGATAAAGTTTTAAAATTGTTTCTAGCTCTGCTAAATGCAAGATCACTTTCTGGAGAAGGGTTGGGCTTTTTTACACGGTGTGCATGGTCTTTGTCCCTAAGAGCACACTGCACGTCCCGGTCAAACCAGGGAGGAAAGCGTTTGGAACGTGAAGTCGTAGGGACAAAATCGGCTATGGCAGCGTTCACAGATCGTAAAAGACTCCAACAGCCTCGCTCAAACCCAAATCACGAAGCAGAAGCCAGGGAAACAACGCAGGGAGCACGCAGGCCATCGAAATCCGCTCTACGATAATCAAAACCCGTCGTTCTGGAGACTTTCGGCACTGGAATTCCAGGCTTGTGGATTTTTCAAAATTTTTAGGGTCGCCCAAATTTTCAACAATGTCAATAGTCATAATAAATAAGGTGATATCAAAATTTAATGCATTCTTCAGCCTTCCCCAATGCCTCCCCAACTTTCTACAAATTTTATCACATCGCAGTGACAGGTCTGAAATTTATCCGGTGGGGTGGGGAAGGGGGTGAGGGTGGTGGCGATGAAGTTTGGGGCTGGCGCCATTACATCACATTGTGATTAAGCACTTTTTAGCATTACGAGATCCGCTGTGCCGATAACGGACGACAGATTCGGGGGGGTAGGGTGTGCAGTTGCACACCCTGAAAATTGAGGGTGTACAAAAGTATGTTTTTGCACATTAGCCTGGTCCGGATTTAGGTTTTTTCTTCAGAAAGTAACGGATCGTTGCTCATTAGATGCATTTTTTGGTGCTGATTACGATGCACTCATCAGAAATGCAATTTTCGAAAAAAACTTTTGGTGGCCCACTCGAGTTGAAGGTTTTGCATTTTGCCCAATTTTCCACTTTTTGGCTTGCCATCAACCCATACTACCAACGAGGTGCAAAAAATTGCACTGGGTTGGTAGTTTGGTTCATTGGTGTTCCATTCGCTTTGTTTTTGTTGTTATAACTTGCACCCTAACGGTTACTTTTTGCTTATTATCTCCGCTTTTAGTTGAGTTTGCACTGGCTCTCCATAGATGGCGCTAGCGGCGTGACATGGTAAGTGAATACTGATTTCCTCCGGGACCGGGAATGTGAACAGCAACGTGAAAGGTGAGAAACAATTGCGAATTGGATTGTATAAACGCACTTAAAGAGCTGTTTTCAAGCAGCACTGAAGTTGTTAACACTGTTTCTCAGGTATTTTAAGCATGCCATGTCCAAATATGCTGCTGCTGCTGAAGTCCCGACCATAACCCTTTACCAATAGACGCAGGAACCGTGGGGGCTGTGGTGGTGGCTGTTGCACCCAACATTCAGAGTGTGGCAGCAGCTAACCCCGCCCTCCCAGTTTGAGCCGATTCTGGAACTTCTCTATTAACATTTAAGTGATGTGCCTAATCACCCCCGGCCATACCAACGCGGAAGCCCCTTCCTCCAACTTACACCTTTCCTCCGACTAAAATAGTCTCTCCACCTATGCCTTCACCGACTGAATTCTTCCGTATTTTCGCCAAAAAGAATCTGCAGTAACCCTACTTTGACTGAAGGGCGAGGGCATCAGTTTTGATGCTAGCGACATCTAGCCCCGTCTCCTCTGACATATTTAGAGGTCGTTGTGGCCCAGAGAAGAATTATATGTTTTTCGTATACGGATAGGATTGATAATTTTTAACGTTGTGGTCCAGCAGAAAAAATCGACCGGTTTGGCATTATGCAAACCTTTATTACAAACATGGCATTGGTCACCAGGTTTTAAGGACCGAAGAAAATATGTTGTACGAAATCCTAAAATTTCCAACGACTCTCAACGACTAGACATCTTGCACTAGTTGCATTGAATAATTCACATACCGGCATAATCCAAGTTCTACGTTATGTTCTCCTTGCAGTTTTATGTTTCCTCTGAACAAAATTCAACATGGACGGACGGTAATATTTGCAAAAAACAAAAGAGCCTGACCGTGAGTTTGGTATGTCATAGGGCACCTTCTTATGACAAGAATTGGACTCATGGAGGAGCGGAGCAAAGATGAGTGCCATATTCTTATGAAAGTATCAATAACAGGGTAACGGCTGAGATTATGGATGTATGTGCAAGCGTATCACTGCCTACACGTGCAAAACAGGCCGTACTGAAGGAACTAAGAGGGCTTTAGAAAGAAAGAGAGACAAAAAGAAGCATGTAAACATGTTTGGCAAGCGAGCTGCTACATGAACTGCTGCGATGGATATGCTGATTGATATCAGCAGCCGAGAACGTGCATAGGCGGATCCAAGATTGCCGATCGGGGGGCACCTTCCGGGGGGGCGCCATCCGGACCGGAGGGGCGCCATCCGGACCAGGGGGCGCCACTTATGACCGGCAAAAGCTATCAGGTGGGTGCCAAATCCTATCGGTGGGCGCCGACTTTCGCATCCTGGGGAGGGGGGTGGGAAGCGACATTTCAGGGGGGTGCCATCGACCTTTCAGGGGGGCGCCGAGGGTCGATCGGGGGGGCACGTGCAACCCTTGCCCCCCTGGATCCGCCTATGAGAACGTGAGCTTGCACTAGTAGAAGACAGTGTATCTGGCCGACCAGCCAAGTGCCAGACGTATTCAGACAGGCAGCCTCGATCAGGAAACCACAGAGCGATGGCAGAGGAGAGCTCAGCGAGCGGGTCGAGCAGTCATGAGAGGAGCAGCCGTCACCTCCCCGAGTCAACAGGCGACGGCCGAGACAGCAAACATGCCTGTGGAAACTGGTGTTTGGGGTAACGCTATCATCATATCACCCACAAGCTATATATTTATATAGGTTTTTTAAACACTGTCCAAATCCAAGTTAACACTGTCCACTGTCCAAGTTAACAGTCCATAACTCACAACCATAAGGAAGGATAGGCCGTAGAAGAACGACAAGTAATGCCTACCATTTTTATGTTTTATGAGTTATGGAACCGTAAGGAAGGATAGGAGAACGACAAGCAATGCGTACCATGTCTTATGGTTTATGAGCTATTGACTGTGAACGACTTGGACAGTGTTCTGAAAAAAATATATATACATATAGCTTGTGGGTGTTTTGTTAGAATTGATGAGCAGACTGGTTTTTGAAAATAGCATTGCTCATACACAGATAACATCCCTTTGATCGGGATTACCGAGTCAATAATAATTATTGGGGCTTATCGACGCACCAACTGCCAGGGTCATATGGCGTCGCCAACGTTTCCCCTGTTGAAAGGGTTTCTCGGGAGCCAGCTTGCTCCTTGTTCAGGGAAGCTGCCAGGCCTTGAACCCGGGTCAGCTGCGTGGAAGCCAGCAACGCTGGCCACTCCACTACCGCGCCCCCGATTACCGAGTCATTATAGCTTAGCAGATGATAGCGTTAATGAAACACCAGTTTCCACAGGCGTGTTTGCTGTCTCGGCCGTCGCCTATTGACCCGGGGAGGTGACTGCTGCTCCTCTCATGACTGCTCGACCCGCTCGCTGAGATCTCCTCTGCCATCGCTCTGTGGTTTCCTGATCGAGGCTGCCTGTCTGAACACGTCTGGCACTTGGCTGGTCGGCCAGATACACTGTCTTCTACTAGTGCAGGCTCACGTTCTCGGCTGCTGATATCAATCAGCATATCCATCGCAGCAGTTGATGTAGCAGCTCGCTTGCCAAACCCGTTTACATGCTTCTTATTGTCTCTCTTTCTTTCTAAAGCCCTCTTAGTTACTTCAGTATGGCCTGATTTGCACGTGTATGGAGTGATACGCTGGCACACACATCCATAACCACAGCTGTTACCCTGTTTTTGCATTTTTTCCATAGCAATATGACACTCATCTTTGCTCCGCTCCTCCATGAGTTCAATTCTTGTCATAAGAAGGGGCCCTATGATATACCAAACTCACGGTAAGACTCCTTTATTTCTTGCAGATATAACCGTCCCTTCATTTTCAATTTCGATCAGAGAACTGAAAGGAAAAGATCACGTAAGCACTTAGATTATGCCGATGATTATCGATTATCATATGATTATAGATTATTATCCAATGCAGCTAGTGCAAGGTGCGTAAACGTTGGAAAACTTATTTTTGATTTCATACAACACATTTCCTTCAGTCCTTAAAACCTGGTGACCAATGTCATGTTTGTAAAAAAAAAAATGTTCGCACAATGCCAAACCGGTCGATTTTTTATGCTGGACCACAACGTTAAAATTATCAATCCTATCCGCACACGTAAGACAAATAATTCTCCTCTGGGCCACAACGACCTCCAAATATGTCAGAGGAGACTGGGCTAGAGGTCACTGGTCTCAAAACTGATGCCCTCGCACTTCAGTCAAAGTAGGGTTGCGGCAGATTCTTTTTGGCGAAAATGCGGAAGAATTCAGTCGGTGAAAGCATAGGTGGAGAGACTATTCTAGTCGGAAGAAAGGTGTAAGTTAGAGGAAGGGGCTTCCGTGTTGGTATGGCCGGGGGTGATTAGGCATATCACTTAAATGTTAATAGAGAAGTTCCAGAAACGGCTCAAACTGGGGGCGGGGTTAGAGCTGCTGCCGCACTGAAAGTTGGGTGCAACAGCCACCACCAAAGCCCCCACGGTTCCTGCGTCTATTGGTAAAGGGTTATGGTCGGGACTTTAGCAGCAGCAGCATATTTGGACATGACATACTTAAAATACCTGAGAAACAGTGTTAACAACTTCAGTGCTGCTTGAAAACAGCTCTTTAAGTGCGTTTATACAATCCAATTCGCAATTGTTTCTCACCTTTCACGTTGCTGTTCACATTCCCGGTCCCCGAGGAAATCAGTATTCACTTACCATGTCACGCCGCTAGCGCCATCTATGGAGAGCCAGTGCAAACTCAACTAAAAGCGGAGATAATAAGCAAAAAATAACCGTTAGGGTGCAAGTTATAACAACAAAAACAAAGCGAATGGAACACCAATGAACCAAACTACCAACCCAGTGCAATTGTTTGCACCTCGTTGGTAATATGGGTTGATGGTGAGCCAAAAAGTGGAAAATTGGCCAAAATGCAAAACCTTCAACTCGAGTGGGCCACCAAAAGTTTTTCGAAAATTGCATTTCTGATGAGCGCATCGTAATCAGCACCAAAAAATGCATCTAATGAACAACGATCTGAACAACTTTCTGAAGAAAAAACCTAAATCCGGACCAGGCACATCCGGCTTTGACTTGGTCTGGGGAGGCATTGGGGAGGCATCCCCAGATTTTGGCGGTGCCCCTCCCTGGATTTGGCCGAGTCCTTCGACTGGTCAAAAGAAAATCAGGTCTAAACACCGCCTACCTGGAGAGGAAGGATCCTCAGTGTGAAATAAAGACACCTTGACAACAAAAAATCCTTAAGACAACAACGGTGCCAACAAGCCCGTTTTCCCGGGGTACCCATACAATTTTTATCCACTCAACGCAATGAAATCATCTCGGCGCCCCCTTCGTCGGCGTCCCCTTTGTCGGCACCCCTCTCTGAGTAGGCACCCCTTGGGAGCCAAAGGCGCCCACTGCGGATGGAGGCGAGGAAGGTGCCCTCCTCTCGAAAATCTTGCTCACCCACTCGAAAATGGAATCCGCAGTCCCAGGTCCCGATTCCAATTTTGGGTACTGCTAGAGGTTTGGTGTTTCAATAGTTTTACCAAGAAGAGACAGCTAATTTTTCCGGGGGCGCTAATTCTGGAGAGATATGACAAAAAAGTCAAATGTGATCTGCGAAGGACAAACTGAGAGATGCCAAACAATGGCAAGCAACACAGGACGCCTTAAAGCACGACTCCTCTGTCCGGGTCGCATTCTTAAAGTCGACATTCAGGCACTTGTACCGCTCCGTTTTGGTATGTTACAGGGGTATATCTGTCCTCCAATGAGGGTTTTAGGCGCCCTCAGCGCAGGACATGGTGTAACTAGCGCCCGATTGTGACAGGAGAACCCTCCACGAACATAAAGCAGACGACCCCTTCACCCCCTTGGATCTGTATGTCACACAGTTTTTTATCTTATTTGATTAGGACCACTTCTAACTGGCACCTTTGCCCAATTAAAGGAGCATTGGCGTGTGTTTTTAGCACGTACATTGTTGGGGTGTAGCCGCCCCTTCGTTTTTTTAGAGATATAATAAAAACGGCGGCGCGTTTCCGCTTCCATGCTTGGTATACCTATTCTCTGAAAATTTGGACAACTTAAGCCAAAATTTTACTGTTAGGTCATCCCAGGTCAGATCACCAGTGCAGGTCAAATGACCTCACCTCAAAGCTTAAGAAAGTATTCAATCAGAACAGGATGAACCTACCTGATTGAAACTCATATCACATAAAGGACTCACCGAGTTCTACAAAACGTATTCGGGTGTTTCTTTATATCGATGACCTAAGGTGAGGTACGAGCCATGACCTCTCCATTGGAAATACAAGGGACAAATGGTTTAAACTGAATAACCTAGCAATGAATAGTGGTAGCACGTTCATTTTAATGGCATGAGGTTTGCCTTATCCTTGCAGTTCTAATCATATGCATTTTGACCTGACCTTAACCTGACGTCAGGTCAGGTGAAACGCTAGATTTGATCTGATTTGACGTAGAAAGGCCATATTATATAGCATTCGATTCAGCTTTCCGCGAGGATTCCAATGATCTAGATTAGTTGTCTCTATCTTTAAGTTGAGATGTAAGTAATGACTGAAAACTTTCTTTCACATGTTGGTGGTGGTATGGTGGCATACCTTGACCTCTAGTGACCTTAAATATGACCTGAAAAAAATGATACCAATATTTTCTGTGGAGATTTGGATGGGCTATTCAACGCCACTTGCCGTTTTCCGCTACCAAGCATTGTTATCAAGGTCTTAGGGGGGGGCAGGTACCTACCCCCTCAAAACAAAGGTGGCTCAAGCCCTGTCAATGCACGTGTTAAGGATCCTCTCTACCGAGTCAGATCGGACATAGAAGGGGGTTTCCCGCTGTGTGGATTGAACTCATGTAAATTCATATGTAAATTCATACTGTCTGATCTGAAGACGGGCAATGAAGCCACTAGGACACCTGGCACCTAGTTAATTCGTATCCACAACCAAATACACGATCGATGTCCTAATTTTCCAAACCATGGAACCACCAGAAACAAAAAACGTACGACATGGGACCGAACTTCCCTGTTAACGCGTCTCCAGAGATTATGATGACGTACTTTCCGGCGGCGCGAAGCCTGGTGCCCCATCCGCGGTACACCACGGCACTGGCCTCATCTGTGAGTCATTCCAGCATCCGCAGCAGCGCTGAACTCGTACTTCCTGCTATTTGTGAACATCCTGTCAACGTGGCATCAGTGCGACTGTGCGCCAGCTAGTGCAAATTCGCCGTCTGCTCACCCTTCTCTGGTGGAACAAGTTACACTACTGGTTATATAGCAATCAGCTTTTTTTAACTTCTAGCAGTTATGCTGTCAACCCTCTGGTGAAGCCGCCAGTGACGCGATAGCATCTCACTGCATAGCGCTGGTATGGAGCAGGCGGCCATTGTCTGTCTCACTTTGCTGTGCTGTTCCCCAATCCAACCGGGGCTACTCTTTGAAATCGACTTTCCCGACATCTTCAAAAATTCCGTGCTGAACACGCCCTGTGCTAATGGATTCAGCAGCATTGGTGACGACTGCGCCAGAACAGTGGATGATTTAAACAACGGAGGACCACGACCAAATCCATTCAACGTATTCGTGCAATTGCCCCAGAGTGCGCCGGCTCCGACTCAAGAGGCGGCAACGGCGACGACACCGACCGATCAGACCTTAGCGCCAACCCTCAGCGACGAGGATTTCCTGGGCCTGCTGGACGACGATCTTTCGGACCCACCGGAGGCGTCACCGTTGACAACGGTAGAGACTCACCCGGCGTTGCAGGGCGACGACGACGAGTTCCTCAGAGACCTCTGTCGAGGCATTGAGGACTTGTGCTTCGGTGCCGGGCGGGGTACGGAACAGGCTTCTGAAGCACCAGAGTCAGCGGACGAGGCTGCCGCCTCAGGCAGCCTCGGAGGCTCAGGTGGCTCCGATGGCGCAGACAGCGCAGACAGCGGGGCCGAGTCGACGCCCCGCCATTGGGTGTGGTGGGTGGCGGCGGCGGCGGGCGGCGTCGTGCTGGCTGTGACAGTGACGGCCCTGGTGGTACTGCTGCTGAGACGACGGCGCGAGCGGAGAGTAGTGACCGTATAGACTAGTTTATAAGTGTATGGACCAATAAGTACCGGGAGAGCTAAGAACATGATGCAGAAGGTCTGCTGGCGAGGAACTCTATAAAGCAGTGGTTTGGTCACGCGCACGCCAGACAAAAAACATTTCAAAGGCTAACGTGTGACACAATGAGCCAGGAGAACAAGAAAAGTGACCTGTATAGATAGCGTGCGCCTGTTGTGTTGCGCGCTGGAACACAGCACTGGTATCTGCGAGTCAGTGCCCGGGCTCTAATTGGTCTGAGCTTTATTTCGTGCGAATATGCAGTTTTATGTAGTTTGATAGCTGTATGCAAGAGAAGAGTACGACTATACGGAAGATAAAAGGGAGAGCATATGACGTAGGAAGTATGGGAAAAGAGAGGGATTTTGACGAATGACCAATGCTTTGCTCCGCAGTTGCAGTTTTCATAATTGTTTTCACAACACTTTATGTTTTCTTCGTGACAATAAGACGGTTTAACGTACCTTTTGCATTTATTATTGGAAATTCACCCAAAGGGATTGTCGAACTGCAGTCTTATTTTTTGGATGGACAAATTGTCTATCCATGAATGTTTTTTATTCCATTGCTACAATGGTCATGTTAGGTTGTTGTAAGATGCCTTATAGTTGTTCTGAAAAGACAAGTGTTTGCTGAGGGAAAAACAACGAGAGTGATATCAGACAGTGGAAATACACTTCTTTCCCAATGGTGCTGCATATTTAGGAAATTTGTCCAAAATCAGTACAAAAATGTATACTTTTAAGGTATTTTGTATGAATGCAATTTTTCAACGGGGGGAGTGGTTAAAGATATCGTTTTTCGCTCAAATACCTACGCGTGTATCAGTCATAAACACGAATTAGTTTACACCCACTATCAGTATTCAATAAAAACCATGTATAGTTACGTAAATGATACCAAGAAGTTGATCTTCCTTCATTCTCAGGTGAGGCCTGCAAAGTGGCAGTAGTAAGTTGGTGAGTCTGCAAAGTGGAGGCAATGAAAGATTTTTTTAACGGAAGACACAAGAAAGTATTATCGGTGGGTGGACGGTGTATCCTTCCTTGTGTCCACATGCTATAATAGAAATACAGGAACGTTGGAACTATGTTCAATACAGCTCACTATAGGTCACCAACCAGGGGTCAAAAACTGTATTTTGAGGATAAATTTTGACCTAATCAAGCGCCGAACTAAACGTTACCGTTTATATCTTGTCACCGACTTCGTTTGATATACGGCAAGACTACTTTATGACCTCCCGTGACCTCAGGGCATGTTAGGTCAAGATGTGCCCTCTGGGGGTCTAACCACTGGCGGGAGATCATTATGTTTTATAGAGCGGAGAAAACACTGGCATTTTCCTATCAAATGTACTGTACCAGATCTCAATAGCTTTAATGGCATGAGAGCAATGCCCAGGTTTCTTAGGCATTTTAATTTTAGTGGAAATAGCCTATCGTTACCCAACTTGAACCCTGGAGGTCAAATAATCAAATAATTGACCTAAGCGTTAAAAGATGCAAAATAATTCCATACTGAATTCACACGGGCTTTCCAATGCACTTAGCAGATTTGCGCCAACCCCCATCTTTTCAGAGTTGGAGGGGACCATCGATGGCCCCCGATGCGGTGGGGCGAAGGTGGCGCCGGACCCCCGCTGGTGCGCGGGTTAATTCTTGATGCCTACACTTCAGAGAGAGGAAACCGGTGCCAGAAAAAATGAAGAACACAAAATATTGTCAAAATTCTGCCAGTCAGACGAGTTTGCATTTATTCTCAAAACTGCAGCAGAACTAAATTCAATCGACAACGTAATGACGGAAATAGCCATACATGCAAAATTTGAATACCAAATCACCTCCACCATTCTTACTAGCCCTACTAAGATCCGCAAAGCAGCGGATTACATCAGCAGAGCAGCCTGAAGTAAACGCAGCCTCACTGGAGAGTGGGCGATTAGTTGAAAAAATATCGTAAGTGTGCCAGGACAACAGGGGCAACAGTTCGTGCACAGAAACTGTATGTGAATTTATGAATATAATTTCACTTTAAAACATATGAATTCGACCGGCGTGGGGTGCTTTTTTCGCAAAGATTCTTCTCCCGAAAGTTGGGGAGAGGGCAATGCCCCCACGGTCGTGAAGTTGGGGGGGGGGTGGCAGCTTCCCCCACTGCCAACCCCCGCCCCGGCACCAACGTCTCTGGGAATATACGTGAAAATAGTACCCAAAACTTCCCGGCCTTTACGATGCAAAATAACTTTACATGGTATAGTTTAGGCTTCTACGCACGAGCCACTTACAGCAAAGAAATGTCCAGCGCCATGCCATAAGGATCCAGTGCAGGACTTCAGCCTGCGAGTCAGACACTGTTCCGGAAATGTGAAGCTCCAATCTGAAGGAACCAGCCCTAACTTCCTGAAAAGCTTAGTCACACACTGGGCTGTGATGAGCAAACTCAAGTAAAATCCCATCAATTATACTATTCTTTCTACTTTCAAATGAAATCATTATACTATAATGATTTAGGGCGTTTCCCTCAGATTTTCCCCGGCGATCTGAATGATCTGAATGACGGGAAATTATAATGGAAATGATCCTCTATGCTGCTGACAGGAACAGGTTTAGAATTTAAAACGGGATCTCTTATTTTCTTCTCTAGATATTCTTGCATAATAGGCCTAATTAGGTCACCTTAACGGTATTCAGTCATGGACATATAAATTATCGCCCAACATTCCGACCTACAAGCACTTGTGCACTTGTACACTTCTGCCCGTTGGGTAAATTTAGAAATGATTGAAGACCAATGGGAGGAATTGGATACCAAGAAATGGTTCCCAGATTTTATATAAACAATATCTCAAGTAATGAGTTGAAATTAATATCCGAGTAACCACATTGCTATCTGATTGTGGACCCTCAGACGCACGCTACATAATTAGAAATATTTGACTCAATATATCGTATGATCTTAGCAGAAAGGGCGGTCTCTACTCATGGGGTTTGGTTCTAGGAATATAAATATTATCACCGGCGGATAAAAACCCTAATACGTGAAACATTGGCCTGTGGCCTTGCCTTGTGCTGCTCTAGCGCAGGAGAGGCCGTTGACATTGTATGTTCGCTAAGCAGAGAGTTCTATTAGCAGGCGAGTCGAGACATCAATGATATGGTAGCTATCTGACACCGAAAACTAGCCAATAAGTTCAATTATAGCCACTTTACACTTTGTGCATGCGCAGAATCTTGAATGTAAGACGACATCCGTGTTCCTGTACAAATGCTAAACAAGCGAAACAATCAGTGACCTTGACTCATGACCCTTGAACCTGACCTTTGAACTTGACGTTTATACTGAGTTACCTTTACTATGACGTCATAACATCATATAAGTCATAATTGTTAACGTCATTTGGCCAGAAGCACTGGGCCAATGGCATTGACCTTAATGTGAGGTTAAATTCATATATCATCTTGTTTATATGGCGCTATGACGCCACTACTCGGTCTCCAATGCATCCGAACTGGTGCAACCCCGCGATTGTGGCAGTAGCAAAATGTATGTCTGAATTTGAAAGCCTGAGATTAACACAATTTCTTCCCGATTTTCAAAATTGTTCACCAATCAACGCGCCATAAAATTTTATCAAATTTGGTCTGAGCGTCTTCTAGCTACGGTTGGTTGTCCGGCCGCCTTAGAAAAATAGGTGCGGGTGGCCTCTGAGGCCCCTACAGTGCGCGTTTTAACCACTTGATAACGTGTGTTCATATACAAATGAGGGATGTAATTCTTAGCCATATAGTTTTCATTTTCCCACTCTCTTATATGCTTTTTTCATGACACAACGACACCTAGTTTTTCACGAAATTGAAACGTAAGTGCTAGTCCCATTCTCGAATACAGAAAACACGACCGACGCCTGTATCGTCTGGTGGGTTCGAAAAGTTATCTGCGGCAGAAATGCTTAGGTATATCTACCAATCTTTTAACCTGTACCTGGCAGAGGGGCATTCCAGGACAGATCGACCAAGGCTTGACACCACCATATCTAGGAAAAATCTGAAACTTTGTCTCCGGGGTAGTTCTGGGCCAGAAACACGCCTGTGAGAATCTTAGTCCCCTCCGACCAACGATGACCGAGTTATAGCCCGAGGCATTTTCAGGAGGTCACCTTGTAGACTCATCTTTTATGCTTCATAACTCAACAACGCATAGCCTGATTAACAAGTTTTGTATATCATTGAACTCGTCTTGAACTATACTTTATTTTGAAAAAGAAAATTTCAAATTTGAAAATTTTTGACTTTTAATTTGTTTGACCTTTTCTTTTTGACCTAGCTTGACCTTTTGACAGTTGAAATTGCCCTTTTAGACACCTTAAAAATTTTTGTTCATAAAATATCTTTCAATAGAAAAAAATGCGTTCTTGCTATAAGTTCCAAATTTTTTGCACCTAAGGTAGGTATGCAGACGGTTTTTGACCACTGCGGTAGTGCAGCCTTATGTTTAACGCCGCAAACAAAGCGATTGCTTTTGTAATCGGTTGCTTGCAATCATATGGCATTGTCTTTACGAAATTTTCATCGTGAAAGTGTCAAAATATATGAGAATTAACACGCGCCCACACAAGGGGGTGGGCAACCGGCCTCTTCAGGTTTCCACAGGTAGTAAAAAAACACCTTCGCGCAGCGCCACCGTACTTTATGTACCTCTAACTCGAAATTTTTGCAGCTTCTGGCAAAATTTTAGGTCTGGGTCATACACCGCCAACCCATGTCAAGAGACCTAACCTCGAAAAAACTTTGGGAGGTGCATCAATAATATCAAATCTAGCCTATCGTGGTTAGATTCACATTACATAGTCAGGTTGCCGAGCAAGATAATTTTTCGTAGCACGATTTCTATGTCGATAACCGGGAGCAGGGTCAGGGTCATGATCTTTCCATTAGAAATGCATGGGGCAATTGGTAAATTTTGATAACTTGAGAGAGTTGAGAATTGTCGAGAATTGCGATAGAGGTTTTATTTTTACGTTGTCGTGTCTGACTTGCCACTGCAGTTTGATTAATATTCTTTTTACCATACAGACCTAAGCCTGGCTCTAGGTCAAAGCAGGTTAATTTTGACATTTGACTTGGCAATATTATAAGATACATAATCCGTTTGGCCTCAACAAGAGTGTTCCAATGGTGCTGAACATTTCTTTCTACGGCTCTCCTCTGTCACCTATTATGCCACAAAATTTAGGTTTCCACTTAGTTCCTGTAAGAAATACTGTGACCTCGAGCAAGCTCAAAGGTGACACGACCAAACGATTGTATGTAACATATTCGGCAGTGATTAAAACTGGCTGTTTAGCGGCATCACTCCCAGTGCACTGTGTCATTATTCATCTGGGATTCTGGGATCCGTGTCAGCTATGAAATGATCACCTTGTAAAAATATCATGAGGCAACCTGTTCAAGTGACCAAGTCGAATGCGTTACAATTTCAGGACATTTTTTTCTCATATATGAGCAGATTAGAATTACTTTTTGGGAATGAACGCCTTTCAGAAACGTTTGTTTACATCGCATGAATCCTCTCAAACGTATGCTGTGCTGCACTGGGTCACCTTGTATCGATATTATTTTTTCCATTTCCAGGAACGATATAATTGTGTGAGTTAGTGGTGCCCATAGGATAAGTTATACTTGTTTCAATTATGGATAAAGCCGCGACATCTTTGTAAATTTTCGTTTAAGGCTCAAAGGTCCATTATTAATAAGTTCATTTGCCCTCGTCTCCCTCGAAACAATGGATCCCTTTCTATCACTTTTAATGACTGCAATTTTTATTTTTATAAATAATGTCCAAGTTGTTGCCAGTTCAGTTTTAGTAGTAGGTGTCTCACTAGA
Source organism: Lepas anatifera (assembly GCA_034440635.1). Classification (NCBI taxonomy): domain Eukaryota; kingdom Metazoa; phylum Arthropoda; class Thecostraca; family Lepadidae; genus Lepas; species Lepas anatifera. The sequence goes on along the minus strand of JAOTON010000985.1, from coordinate 375,245 downwards.
GTCATCAAGGGACTTTTTACGGAGACCCCGACCCCACCACTCAAACGAGCAACTCCCACGATGAAGTGTTAATCAAGGAACCAAAGTTGAAAGTCCCACAAGGCATAACGACGACCGTCTACTTCAGGTCACACCCCTCACCAGTCAGTTGCCAGCTGGCCTTCAGTATTTACGGTACCTACCACCTCCCAGTTGACCTAAATTATTTTTCCAGAAGTCGCAAAATGTTGTGTTAGAGGTACATGGAGTACGGGGCGCTGCACGAAGGTGTTTTTTTACTACCTGTAGAGACCTGAGGAGGCCGGTTGCCCACCCCCTCGGATGGGCGCGTGTTAATTGTCATAAATTCTGGCACTTGCACGATGAAAATTTCGTAAAGACAAAGCAATATGATTGCCAGCAACCGATTACAAAAGCAATCGCTATGTTTGCGGCGTTAAACATAAGGCTGTACTGCCGCAGTGGTCAAAAACGGTCTACATACCTACCTTCGGTGCTAAATATTTGGAGCTTATAGAAAGAACGCATTTTTTTATTTTTCTATCGAAAGATATTTTACGAATCAAAATTTTTGAGGTGTCTAAAATGGCAATTTCAGCTGCGAAAAGGTCAAGCAAGTTAAAAAAAGAAAAGGTAAAACAAATTAAAAGTAAAAAATTTTCAAAATTGATTTTTTCAAAATAAAGTATAGTTCAAGACGAGTTCAATGATATACAAAACTTGTTAATCAGGCTATGAGTTGTTGAGTTATGAAGCATCAAAGATGAGTCTACAAGGTGACCTCCCGAAAATGCCTCGGGCTATAACTCGGTCACCGTTGGTCGGAGGGGGCTAAGATTCTCACAGGAGTGTTTCTGGCCCAAAACTACCCCGGAGACAAAATTTCAGATTTTTTTATAGACATGGTGGTGTCAAATTGAAATATTTTTGGTCGTTTTGTCCTGGAATGCCCTAGAGGTCTAAACTGTAACGTGCCACACACACACACTGAGGGGGATAGCCCCCCTCTTAACTCAAGAACAAGCCAACCAATCTTCTCCACCTAAATTCGATCGATAGCACCATCCAAAACGGTCACATAAATGCCATTTTATTTTTTTACTAATTAGTGACGTCATGATTGAAAACATCACAACATCAAGCCTTGGGGTATCTAAACATGTTAATTTCGAATATAGTGTTTAGGTCACCGACAAGTCAGTAGGCATGTGATCTACGCATTATGGGAAAACAGCCTGGTTCGCCAACCAATGTGCCAATTTTGTTCAAATTAGTACATGAGTGTAGGTTAACCTTCGCCCCACCAGGTGCCATCGATGGCCCCCCTAAGGTTTTTTTCGGGATAGCAGGAAACGACCAGGCGCAGCACCGCGATTGAAGGCTCTATCTCTCACACCATCATTTTCCCATCATCCCTAAAATTTTTTACCCCGGTTACCCAAGGTCAGGTCACCAGGCGAGGTCAACCAAGGTCACCTCACTTCAATTTCTGAGCTCTGTAAGAGCTCCATTTCTCAGTCGATTGATTTGACACTTTCTACACTTCATAACCCTTCTAGGGTATACACGATGTATATCCGGGATTTTTTCGATTTCGTCACGAAGTGGCCTCTCCCATTGAAAAAGCATGGGGAAAAGTTGTCTTATGATCTAAAAGTCACAAAAATAATTGCAAATGCTCAGTGTGCTCAGAACAGCGTTCTTGGACACCCTTTCACGGATCCCAGGGACCATATTTTCCCTTTGACCTCTTCAAGGTCATCCAAGGTCACCAGGGTTCAAAAACAGTATTTTGGCAATAAAGTTTGACCTAATTAAGCGCTGAATCAAACTAACTAGAGCGCTGAATCAAACACCATCGTGTATGTCTGGTCACTGGCTTTCATTTGAAATGCTATACGGCAAGGTCACTTTCTGACCTTTCGTGACCTCAGGTCATATTAGGTCACGAGGTGACCTCTGGAGGTCAAAACAATGGCCGGAGGTCATGACGGTCCACATAGCCGAAAAAGATCTGGCATTTTCCTATCAAATGTTCAAATGTACTCAGGGGCGCAGCCAGAGCTTTGGTATGGGGGGGCACACCAACTTTGAGGGGCACCCCGGGAAAAAAGGGCACTTTTTAACGTAACCTAAAAAACTTACTATATCTTTGTTTATATCATTTTTTGGGCATCTTTGGTTCAATAAAAATGCAAATAACTAATTGACGGAAAGGAAAACGCAATTAAAACCGAAAAAAAGAAAAAATATTATCAAAATTTCATGGAAGTAGCCAAAACACGACTGTTTTGGATAGATTTAAGGACAAGTCAGCCAACTCATGCAAGTATTTAACATCAGGGAAATCAGCGGAGCATGTGATATCTGTTACAATGTGCAGGTTAAGGCATATTGGAGTCGAAAATTCATTTGTTATGGTCACTGGTTTTGTCGTGACGAGTGAGCCCTGGCTGAACACGGCTTAAGTTCCTTGCCTCCCACAATCGCCGTGGGACGAGGAGTGGCATAGTGTCTTTGGAAGAACACATTTTTGTTGCCGAAAAAAATTGGGAGATACCTTTTGAACGCGTTTATTAAGTTCATTATTCTCAAGGATCGGTCCCAGTTAGGAGTAAATAAAAGGTGAACAGGCCAGTGGTTTGGATGGGGATGGTGTAGCAGGGCTGAAAATTGTGAAAACTAGTTCTTCATTTAAATTAATTAGTAGAAAGCCTGGTTTAGGGGACTGTGCTCTGAGCTCAGGGGCACATGCCTTGTTATCATCCCTTCCCAGAATCCACCAGTATAATAAGCAATTTATATAACCAGGGGGTGCCTAGGTATCACAATCCGTTTTAGAGATTCCTCATTCCTCGTTAGCTCCGTTTTACAAGGGAAGTTTCCATTGTGTTCTTATTCCCCATCTATTCAAGACCAGCTCTGGGGCCCCCAAGTGTGGATCAGAGGCCTCCAGAGCAGCTTCCCCCATCCCCCAGTTGTGCCTCCAGGGACTAGACTAGCTCAGTGACCCCGCCCCGAGATGATGGGAGTTGGCCTTGTTTTCTTATTATCTGTCTATTCAAGACCACCTCAGGGGCCCCTGATGTAGATCAGGGCCACAGAGCAGCTCATGCTTCACCCAGGGACTAGACTAGCTCATTGGTCCCAGAGATGAGGTCATCAGACTAGCTCACTGGGCCACAGATAGGCTCATAGGGCCTTAAACCAGTTCAAGAAGCCCCAGAACAGTTTAAGGCGCCAGATCACCTCAGGGGGCCTTAAGCCAACATTAGGGGCTCTCACAAGCTCAGCGCCCAGACCAGCTCAGGGTACCCTCAGAACATAGATCCACTCTTGGGCCCCAGATCAGCTCTTGGGGCCCCAGATCAGTTCAGGGGCCTCAAGTCAGGTCAGGGGACAAGATCAAGTCAGGGCCACTAAATCAGCTCAGGGATCCCTTACCAGCTCGGGACCCAATCAGTTCAAAAGCCCCAGAGCTGCTCAGGGGACAGCAGATGCCCATAGGGCACCAGATCAGCTTCGGGGACAAACAATCAGATCAGTGGTCCCCGACCAGCTCGGGAATACCAGATCAAGTCAGGAGGAACTTAATCAGCTCAGGAGCCCCATACCATCTCAGGGGCCCTCATCAGCCTCTGTGGGCCCAGCTCAGCTCAGGGCTTTAGAGCTGCTCATGAAATCACGTAAGGAGGCTCAGATCAGCTTAAAGGGCACCAGATTAGCTCAGGGGGCGCCATGCTAGCTCAGAGGGCATCAGATGGGCTTAGGAGGCACCAGATCGACTCAGGGGCATTAGTGCAGCTCAGGTGGCACCAGATCGATCTGCTCGGGGGCCAGATCAGCTCTCAGCCCCCCCAGACTATGGCAGGAGCTTAAACCAGCTCAGGGAGCAACATAACAGCTCAGGGGACGCAAGGTGGGTTCAGGGCCCACCAAACCAGCTCAGGGAGGCACCAGGCCATCTAAGGAGACATCAATAATCAGCTGAGGGGGCACCTAATCAGCTGAAGAGGCACCATATTGACTTAGGAGACAGAATCAACTTGGGGAGGCATGAGATCAGCTCAGGGGGCCCGAATCAGCTCAAGGGGCACTAAATCAGCTATTAGGGCATCAAGCAAGCTCGGAGGCATTATACTAACTCAGAGGGCATTATATAGGTTCAGGAGGTACAATTATTTGCTCAGTGGGGCATTCGATTGACTCAGGGGCACCAGATCAGCTTAGAGGGCAAGTAATCAGCTCAAGGGGCCAAGACCAGCTGAGAGGCCACGAGATGAGCTCAAGGAGCACCAGATTAGCTTCACCCGTACGATTATTGGCGACGATGAGGCATTAGGTGGACACATACTAGTTGCCCATACTCTTCCCGGGTGCTTGGAAAGGCGACAGAATTCCTTAGCTGACCGAAAAAGGTATTAAGTTGTCCAACAATAGTTGAAATCGCTAAATGCAGTCTAGTTCCATCTAGGTTCAACGACGTAGGGCACTAAATTTCGAGCGGCACGGCCCAAAGGGGGTAAACCACCTGGAAATCAAAAGGGCACCCGGCACCGATGGGGGCACGTGCCCCCTGTGCCCCCCTGGACAGTAAATAAACTCCGGGAGGCATTAAATAAGTTCAGGGGCCCGGATCAGCTCAAGGGGCACTACAACAGCTAATAGGGCACCAGGCAAGCTCGAAGGCGTCAGACTAACTTAGAGAGCATTATATAGGTTCAGAAGGCACAATTATTTTCTCAGGGGGGCACCAGATTGACTACGAGGGCATCAGATCAGCTCAGAAGGCACATGATCAGCTCAAGGGGCAGACCAGCTAAGGCAGATGAGCTCAAGGGCACCAGATTAGCTCCCCGTACGATTATTAGCGACGATGAGGCATTATCTGGAAACTGATTACGTGCCTATACTCTTCCCGGGTGCTTGGAAAGGCAACAGAATGCTTTAGCTGACCAAAACGGCACTTAATTGTCATACAATAGTTGAAATCGCTAAATGCGGTCTAGTTCCATCTGTGTTCAACGGCGTAGGGCACTAAATTTCGAGCGGCACGGCCCAAAGGGGGTACACCACCTGGCAATCAAAAGGGCACCCGGCACCGATGGGGGGCACGTGCCCTCTGTGCCCCCTGGCTGCGGCCCTGGACAGTAAATAAACTACGGGAGGCATTAAATAGGTTCAGGGGGCCCGGATCAGCTCAAGGGGCACTAAAACAGCTAATAAGGCACCAGGCAAGCTCGGAGGCATCAGACTAACTTAGAGAGCATTATAATTAGAGAGAGCATGATAAATTAGAGAGCATGATATAGGTTCAGAAGGCACAATTATTTTCTCAGGGGGGGCACCAGATTGACTACGAGGGCATCAGATCAGCTCAGAGGGCACATGATCAGCTCAAAGGGCCAAGACCAGCGCTCAGGGGGCACAAGATGAGCTCAAGGGGCACCAGATTAGCTCCGCTCGTACGATTATTGGCGATGATGAGGCATTATCTGGAAACGGATTACGTGCCTATACTCTTCCCGGGTGCTTGGAAAGGCGACAGAATGCCCTAACTGACCAAAAAGGCACTTAATTGTCAAACAATAGCTTACATCGCTAAAGACAGTCTAGTTCCATCTCGGCTCAACGGCGTAGAGCACTAAATTTCGAGCGGCACGGCCCAAAGAGGGTACACCATCTGGCAATCAAAAGGGCACCCCGTCACCGATGGGGGGGGCACGTGCCCCCTGTGCCCCCCCCTGGCTGCGCCCCTGAATGTACTTCACCAGATCTCAATAGCTCTCATTGCATAAGAGTTATGCCCAGTTTGCTTAAACATTGCATAGTTTAGTGCAAATAGCCTATCGTGACCTAACTTGGCCTCTGGAGGACAAACCATTGACCTGAGTGCTTAAAAATGCAAAGTAATTTCGTACTGAATTCATGCAAGCTTTCTAATGCACTTAGCAGATTTTCGCCAACGCACATATTTTCGGAGTTAGAAGGGGCCATCGATGGTCCCCCCCGTGGGGCAAAGGTGGCGCCGGACCCCCGGTGGGGCGCGGGTTAAGCCTCTAAATCAGAAATGGTGTCACATTATAACTGAACCATTCGGTCCTGGACATCTTGAAAATTAGCCCGGCATCAACTAGGGTCGTAGCCATCCCCAGTTCTTTTTGCAAGTGGTTCCAAGCTTATTTTAACGAGCGGAGTGTCACCTTCTTGCGCTGATAAAGTATTCAGTTGGGGAACTTCTAACAAAAAATATGACATGGAATTAATTATTTTGCATGCCTCTGATATGATCGATTTGACAACTTCTGGCTGCAAATTGATATCGGACCCAGTCAACGCGCTATGACGTTATGTCTACGCTCATGTGATACGATTCTGCTCTTTTAAAATATTGTACGCCAAGCCAGGATTTATCTCAGCTCCTAGAATACTTATATCAGATTTATAAAAATCATTTGAAAGCTATTGAAAACCCAATTTTGTTCACTGCATGCTTTTTTGAATCCAGGCCTCTAATAAAGTGAGCAGATATCACCAAAGGTCACACTTCTTAAATAAGTTCGTTTCTGTAACTTTTGAATGAAATGAAATACAGCAATAATTTTGATATCTTTATTACGGGCGTAATTGAAGGATTTGATTGTTACGCAAAATGACATTGAAAAGTTCTTGAACTCGAACAAGTTATACAGGATTTCCAAAATTGTTCTAGGTTTCACCCATTTTGGCCTCCACCAAAGTATGGGGCAAAGGGCTCCTGCAACAACCTCCCAACGTATGTCCGTTGGGAGCCGCTAAAAAAATTACTACAGCTACAAGCAACTGGCATAAAAGAATGAAAACAATGTCAAATACTTCCACAATTTCCTCCCAGTACAGGGCTGAGTCACTGTTGCCTTCAGTGTAGACTGGTCATATAAGAAAAAACATATGACTCTTCTAGAATTAACATTCGACTTGGTCACCCGTATTGCAAGCCCAGCTTTGGCTTTGGGATTTTTAAGAGCCTTTTGAGAGGTGTCTACACAGTGAATTCAAACCTGTCATCTCTCCCCACCCAGAACCATCGGACAGGCTTCCGACAACCTTCTTAAGGTACGTACGTTCCATGCTCTGAGAGAAGCACTGCCAAGTTCCAGGTACATACAACGAGAGGTGCTTCCACGCAGGCTTCGATCTGCTTGGTTGGAAGGGCAACCGTCGCGAGAGGCTCTGTGGCTAGGAATTAAGCCCAGTCGACCAGTTCTACGAGGTTCTCAGCCTCAAAGTTCACTGTAGGCACATTTCATTTCATTGATCTAATGTTGCCTGTGACCTTGCCATTCCTGAGACTGTTAATGGTGTTGACGGTGAACGTTTGCTCTGCTACTGCTGACTCTCCTAGCCTCCATACAGAAGCAGAGGGAGTCTTAGCCATCAACATCAAGGAACGGCACGATCACCAGCAGCATCAGACCATGGGAATTAAATGCGCCTACAGTGAACTTTGAGGCCGAGAAACCAGTGGAACTGATCGACTGGGCTGAAATCCCAGTCACAGAGCCTCTCGCAACAGTTGCCCTTCAAACCATGCAGACTGAGGCCTGTGGGGAAACACCTCTCGCTGTACCTAGAACCCTGCAGAGTCACTCTCAGAGTAAGAAATACACCGTAAAAGGTGTCAGACGTATGTCCGAAGATAGTTGGTGATGAGAGGCGATAAGGCTGGACTCCGTGAGCAGACGCCTCCCGAAAGGCTCTTAAAGATACAAAGTAAAGCTGAGTATGAGACATCGCTTGAAGTAGCCTAGTTGATGGAATTGATAAAATGATGGTTTATTTTATGGGAAATCAACCTGTGGCCTTTCCAGAATATTCATAACTTGTTTTCATATACAAGTTGTCTATAATAAGCGCAAATGTGGCCCAAATACCACAGAAGAAAACTCTGAAAGTATTCAACATTGTTTCTATACAGTCCAGCATGTTAATACTAGTTGTAATACAATGCATCGATATATTCCGTGTCATTCGTGAACTGCATACGTGTCGTGAGTGTGAATGTGAAAGAAACATCTTAAAAAAGTGGTTAGCATGTTTGAAAATTTGCAGTCGCTATTTTTTATTGAAATAAATTTTGACCAAGCTGTTCACAGTTCGATTGTTGGAGTCGGGGTCTCACTAAAGTCATCAAGGGATTTGTCACGGAGACCCCGGCCCCACCACCCAAACGAGCAACTCCCACAATGAAGGGTTAATTTAGAAGCCAAAGTTTAACGTCCCACAAAGCACAGCGACGGCTGCCCCGCTCAGATCACCCTCTCACCCGTCAGTTGCCAGCCGACCTACATTGGGTAAATATTGAGCGCCGGTGCGTCTCAGGGGAACCGATCCCAAGCCTGGACATGTACTGCCACTGCATGTATCTGAACAGCGAGCCCGAGCCGGAGCCCAACGCTCTACCAACTGAGCTACCAGAGCGACATGGAGACGTTTGGCTCAGCGGTAGAATACCTAGCTCATGAGTCACAGGTCCCGGGTTCAAGGCCCGGCGAGTTCTCTGAAGAAGTACAACCAGGTCCCTAAAGCCTCCCAGCAGGATGTAGTTGGTAATGCCGTCATATAAACTTGGCAGTTGGTGCATCATTGAACGAAAAAACAATCCATCGTTATAGATATTTAAATATGTCACCCTGGCATTTGGAAGCCTCGATAGGCACGAGTAAACATCATAGGGGAAGTCTGCTGGAAAATTGTTTTGCTCTCTGACTGCTTTCAATCATCATTGATGATACATACATACATACATACGTGTATTTCATTTGAACAACACATTCATCATCAAGAACAAATGTTTCGATTGGTGCAAAAGCGCATGGCGCTTAAATCAAGGCACCTCTCGACAGGAGTGCCCTAATTTGTGGCACAGTCGGACCGCCCGTCGGCCACGGCCGCTCGCCTCTCATTCCAGCAGGATACAAAGATGCCCTCAGCAGCGTTGGCGTTATCGGGATGAAGTGAAGGGCCTATCGACCCAAAAATCTTTTAGTATTGGATATAAATTTTAAAGTTTCTTTCACTATTGCTAGGTTAATATTGTGTGCGTTTGTTTCTCCATGAAGCAAAATTTTGATTTTTTGATCGGCTGAAAAATGTGAAAAATCGGCTCCTATTATGAGGGAAATGTTCCGGTGGAGAACGTTTCTCTGTACTGCGTAGTTGGGGCAATGGGAAAGAAAATGTTTTGTGTTTTCGTTTACATGGCCGCAGCTACAGAACGGGGTATCTGATCGAAGGATTTGGTGAGCGTGGCCATTTAATTTTGACATATCGACTCTAAGCTGCGTCAAAAGAGAGTTTGGGATTTTCTTACCATACGTGTAGTATTCTGGAGGCTGTTTCGTAGATATATGTTCAAAAATGTATTTTTTAAAGGATTTATGCGAATGAAGGTCTCTTATGTGTTCTGGAAGCTCATTGTACAGTTTTATCGTGCTCGGTAAGAAGGAGTTTTTGAAGTTAGACGTTCTAGTCGCTAGCTCCGTTCTTTGGTTTAGGTTGCGTAATTCTCTATGAGTGGTGAGATTTCGATTGTGAGGAAGAACATTTTTTATATATTGGGGGATATCGTTATGGAACAGTTTGTGCAAAAACTGAAGTTTATGAATTTTACGTCGATTCTTTAAACTATTCCAACCTAGATCTGATCTTAATTTTTCTGTAGACGTTCTTGGTAATGTCCCAGTAACGAGCCTTGCCGCCCTGTTTTGTAGCCTTTTGAGCCTTAGGCAATCCCCCCGTTGTTAAAATTCCATCATATATTACATCACAGTAATCGAAATGAGGCATGATATATGTACTATAGATATGGTTCAGGATTGACCGTGGTAAGTATGGGGCCACTGGATAGAGGGGCCTAGAGTAGTGTGCACTTTTTTGATAATATTGTTTATGTGTGAGTGAAATCTTAAGTCTTTTGAAAAGGTCATACCTAAATGCTTGTGCTCATTAACAATGGGGATAACTTGGCCGTCAAAAAATAGATTTGGAGCTCCTGCATCTTGCCTGTAAGTAAAGGTCTGTTGTATTGTTTTTGACGCATTGAAAGTAATTAACCAATTGTTTCCATACTCTTGAATTTGTACGAGATCGTTCTGGAGAGATCTTTGAACATCTTGAACATTTTCAGAAATGTGCTGAGCAAACAAACAAGTATCGTCGGCAAAAAACAAGATTTCGTTATTTACTTTAGTGGACAGATCGTTTAGGTAGAGGAGTGCAAGTAGGGGCCCTAAAACTGAGCCCTGAGGGCATCCTGCGTTTAGTGACTGTAGGGAAGATGTCGATTCGGTAACAATGACTCTCTGTCGTCTGCCTGTTAGGTATGAACGAAGCCAGTGGATAATGTTAGTCAGTCCGAATTCATGTTCGCATTTGTAGAGAAGTCCTGTGTGCCAGATTTTGTCGAAATAGCGAGAAATATCAAGGTACATAACTGTGATGTCTTTTCCTTTGTCTAGTGATTCGTAAAGAGTGTGCGTGAAGTAAAAGAGTTGAAGTTGTGTCCCATGTCCTGGTCTGTACCCGCTTTGTCGTTCAGTAAGGAGATTATTGTCAGTAATGTGTCGATAAATTTTCCTGAAAATAATTTTCTCGAAAACTTTGGACAAGCAGGACAGTAGGCTAATTGGTCGATAATTACTGACATCGGCAGTACTACCTTTATTTTTATAAATTGGTTTAACATTAGCCACCTTCCATGACTCCGGAAATTTACCTGCTTCAAGTGATTTATTAAAAAGCCTTGAGAGGGGATTTGATACTATAACTGCGGTGAGTTTTAGAAGTTTTACAGGTATTCCATCTGGGCCAGTAGATTTATTTTTACTCAAACCATTGAGAGTGTTAAGTACTTCCTGTTCACTTACTGATATATGTTCCAAATTGGGTGCTACAGAGTTTCGGGGTTGGTGGTGAATTGTTTTGCTGTCAGAATCTGGTAAATATGTTTGGGCTGCAAAGTAAGAATTTAGGAGCTCTGCTTTTTCACTATCATCTGTGACCAGTTGTTCATCAGAGTTTATTAAAGGAGGAATGCTAACCGTTTTTGAACTGCCGATCATTTTTCGAAGCGTTTGGTGATATTTGTGCAAGTTATGTTTTTCTTCCATAAGATAGGACGCCTGGTTACGGAGATGCTGGCTTTTTAATTGTCGTGTCATTTGAGTCACGTTATTTCTGCACCGTTTCCATGTCGCCCAGTCGTGTCGACAGCTCTGACAATATGCTGAGGAATTCATGTTTTTACAGGTATGACAAGATTTGGCTATTCTGAAAACCCGGTCCCGTTTTCGTATCATTCGTTTTAATGCAGCCGTCATCCAGGGTTTGTTATTGTGATTAAGTGTAATCTGTTTTTTGGGAATACAGTCGTGGGCTGCTCTAAGTAGGGTAGAAGTAAAGAGATTTGTGGCTATGTCTATGTCATTGTCAAGAATTTCGTCCCAATTAGTGGTTATCAATGTTTGCGTTAGTCTTTGAATGTCCATGTTACAGTAATCCCATACTTCCCTTTGTTTAGTGGGTGAATAAGGAACACATCCTCGAACAGATGCAAAAATTGGGAAATGATCCAGGTGGGAAAAAGAAGAGAGAATGCCACTTGAAGTTACCAGATTGCAATTCGAGACAAAGCAAAGGTCTCTTATATTCCGTGTTTCACCTTCTATGCGCGTCGGTTCAGAAATTAGCTGCGTTAGAGAGAGGGAATCAGCGATGAGTTTTAATTCTCGTTCAAAGGGTTTGATTGTGGAGTGGTTAGATAAGTTATTTTGCAAACACACGTTCCCAGCATTTAAATCTACAATTACTTTTATGTTTGAAGGGTCAAATTTTTTAGCATTGCTTACACTTTCTGTGAGATTAGCCAGGAATTCTTGCAAACGATCCGTTTTCATATTAGGAGGTAAATATACTGCGCAAATTAGTGTTGTGAAGTTACCAAATTTTAGTTTCGCCCAAATCCATTCCTCGTCGCCAATTTCTAGCTCTGGGAGTCGATTTACAGCAATTGAAGTACGACAGTACAGAGCCACGCCTCCACCTTTGCGGTTCCTGTGCCGCGTAAATGGCTGCTGGAAGTCGGAGATCCTGAAAAGACTGGGATGTACAGAGTTATCTAATTTAGTTTCAGAAAGAGCCAAGACTTGAACGTCATTATCCTCAACAAAATTTTCGAGTTCTTCCAATCTGCCTTCACTAGTTATGCTATTGATATTAATGTGAGCTACTTTAACATCTTCAATGATCTTAGGGCCTGGGTTTGTCTCTATCCCTCCGATTGTTAAAATATATATTAAATCTTGATACAAATTAAGCATCCACCAGCTATCTAGGTCCTGGCATAATTTTACTGAGTCAAAGTAGTTTATTTTGCGTTTTTTGTCCATCTGATTAATGATCCACGATAAGGCAGACGCCGACGCTGCAGCTGCGGGCTGCAATGGAAATCCGAGGCGAGCCGTCATGCCGAACATCATCCGTGCACACCGACTGGGCACCCGCCAACATACCATCATCTGTATGAGAACATTTAACAAGTAAATCAACGAATTGTGACTTTTAGTACCAGCTGTAATCAAGGAATACACTGTTTCGCATGGAAATGTGAAAAACAAAGAAAAGAAGTTTAAGCACGTTACGCTACGTGGAATCTGCCTTTCCTATGCTCTGCCTTCAAAGCGAATAAGTTAGAACAAGAACAGTGATACAGACAAGCATCGACTTAAAAATTCCAGTATTGATCTAAAGCTCGGCTACATTTGCTAAAGTATACGTGTGAGGTAACATTTAATAACTTTTCATGACATTTCAGGCAAAATTTTATTAACTTAAATCGGAAAGCTGATCTTTATTCGACTTCTGATACTGCCGATCTCGTTTTGTTTACCACGCTTTAGTGCAAAATCCATCACAAGGCACAATCAAATACACAAGTGATCATCTTGCTAACACTTTGTATGACAAGTGCGACTAAAAAGCTAAACCTAGCAGAAATTCCTTAGACAAACAAGACATATGCACCTTGATTAGACATAATTCAAAGTTGCAAGAGAGTTCTGAGATAAATCACCAACTGTAGAAAAATGTTATTTTCCGAGTGTATCGCCGGCCTTCCTAGTACCACCTCGCGGCGCCCCTCACCCCGACTGGGTCACGGCGCCGCGCGGCGACCGCCCGCCCGCCCGGAGGCCTGGTGCGTCAGCTGTTGCAGGGGCGGTAGCAAGCATACAACAACACGATGTGAGCAGTGACCAGTGAGCAGTGACAATACAGCAGCAAGCAAGCAACGAGATGGAGACATGACCCGGTGACACTGGAACTTACATCAGCAGTCCACTGCTCCGTTCGTCCGCTTGCAGCCGCAGGCGATCCTCGGTCTGTAAAGGCGTATATCCAGGACTGGCGGGCTGGATCCGAGCCCCCGGACGGACGAGATCTGACGACGCTGGGTGGTCAGGTTGGGATGCGGCTGGCAGCCGCAGAGGCGGCACCAGCAGACGAAGTCAGGGGTGCAGGTGCAGAGTTTACAGTCGAGGCACTAGCGACCTCTGGACCTCGTAGGCCGGTTCCTGCGTCCACTCGTGGCCGCTGGCGATCTCGGAGTTGCAGGGGCGTTTCCAGGACTTGTGGTCCGGACTCGGCTGATACCTCCTGCCGGTTGAGACCTGGCGGCGCTGGGTAAGCTGCGGCTAGCTGACGCTCCCTGCTCCGCGGATGCAGAGGCGGTTCCACTCTTCGGCGATGGGGGCGCAGATTCAGGGTTATCCGCCGAAGCCGAAACCTCGGCAGTTTGGCGACCTCGGAGAGCCCCATCTGCCGCGTCAATGGCCGGGTGGTCTCCAACCAGCTGTCTCAGATCGGCAGCACTCTGGATTGTTTTGGTAGATCCTGACTGGGACACCCTAACCTTGGGCTTCCCTGCATCAGTCCAGGCAGCGTGCAGCCTGCCCTCTCGCTTCAGTTCGCGAGCGGCAAACATCAGTGCGCTATTATAGCGCGTGAGGTTATCCGTGATGTAGGCCTCGCGAACCATGTCACGAGTTAAGGCTGAATCACGAGGTAGCTCGATATCACGCAGGCCCTTGCGTTCCCTATACAACTCGTCCCGTTTGGTCCAAGTAACAAATCTCAAAAATAGGGATGAAAAATAGGGAAAGACTATAGCTCAATACAATACGCAGCTTGAAAATTCTGAGTCATCTCCCCGGCAGGAAGTCCACCAGAATCCCGCGAGGCTGGCTGAGTGGAACTTCCCGCATTGTTGACCGTGGAGTGCACACGTCTGTACAGCCACCACTGCGGAACAGCCAGTGTACGCTGAAAGAAAAGCTGCAAGTCGTAAAGTCATAATTTGCTGGAAATTCCGGCAAACCCACAAAGGAGTTTGCAAATACGACGGCTGAATTGTGGATTCTTGTCCAGTGAATATTGCAGGCAATACTGGAAGACAAAGATAATCAAAGCTAGTACAGATCCTACCTAACCACTAACACAAGGTGTTAGGTGTGGTGTTAAATAACTAGTGATAGGTGGAGAGAGGTTAAATTGTGGACCCTTTCCTTCTTTCTTTTTCTCGGATACATCGACTATGAGCAGAGGTGGGTTACACTACGCAACAGTAGGAATTTAACGAACCTCTGCGTAACTGGATTCTATGCGTGACGCACTACGACACATTTTTAAAATACCGTAACGTACTGTTCGTAAGCTGTAATTCAATTCAAAATTAGTATCAGGTAATCAGCTGTCGTACTCTATTTCATAGCATGTTCACTATGATATGGCCGAAGATGTTCGATGAGGGACCGAAGGAAGCGCCCTAAACGTGAGTGTGCGCACGTTCGGTCCACTTCATCGAGTTTGTATCGGTTGTGTTTCAATGACACCTCCCAGGAAAGCGCGCTTCTAGCTCAGACCAGACGTTTCTTTTATACCAGAGCCTAATAAAATAATGTGAAACCTGAAACCAGGAAGGTTGTAAGGTTTATATACTAATCGCAGTACAGGCAGTGCCTCTGTGGCGTCGCCAGCGGAGGTATACTCGCTGGGTTTGTTAGGATATGTAAGTAGCCAGGCAACTTGAACGGGGCCTGCCTCAAACTAATTTGTAATCCCTACTTAGGTAGAAGTAGCATTCGTGGATGACCACCGAATGCTCCGACCCACCTCTTCGGAGTTGGGACCTGGCAAAGTTCCACCTTGGTAGACGCACAATTCTAGCAGAATAGAGAACAGTCTCTACCTATACTGCCGTTAGCATATTGACCAATCAGCAGCGCTTACGGCTCACGGGGCTTGGGACATGTTTGCGCTAGGCCAACATTCCCCAAGCTAAAAGAAATTAGCCGCAGAATGCTAACTAATATATATATTTTGAGGTAGTTTGATGGAGTTTCTCTGCTAACCGTGGTTGTTGGGTGCATATTTTATGTCTTGAGGTACGTTGTGGTCAGCTTTGTCATTAACAATTCACAAAAGAAAGACAACAATATACATTACCTACAGAAGAACATTACCTGCAGCGTCACATGTAGCCAGCTGAGCATACGGAAAGTCCATCGTCGGGTCCGGCCCCACACCCAGAAATCGGCGGCAGAACACCTGCCAGACACTGGCTATTTGGGACAGCATTACCTGACATCCAGTGAGCTGGCTGACGTAGAAGCCCTCGGGTCTGCCGCTGCAACTGAACCGAACCCGCTTCGGGATTCCCAGCAGGCCGGGCGCCACCCCTCGCTGGGTTATGGGCATGCCCCCGGGCGGAACCACAGTCGTCGTGTACAGCCGGGCTGCCAGCGCACAGCGGCATCAGTCAGCTGACGCCGGACTTCTGTTCTACAACATATTACACCATCTACGGATAACACAGCACAAACATATCGGTGTCAGGCATCATAGTCAGACATTAAGGTACCGAATAAGAAGAGGCGACCAATTATTTTGAAAGTGTTATTACTGAGTGGGCCCGCAGCGTCCGCAAGGTTTTCCCCCTAAATATGGATACGATTTTACTTATATGCAACACTGTCCAGCCCGACCCGGCTCGGCCCGACCGATGAAAATAGAAGCAATATTCTGTCAGGCACGTGTGAGCGCTGAGGGAAGCTTAAGCAGAGCACTGCCCGCTTCTGGCTTCTGCAACTTTTTTTAGGTCACAAATAGAGCATGAAGTTTTCTTTGTTAATTTCCACTCTTGGTGTTCAAAGTCAGACATTAAGGTACCGAATAAGAAGAGGCTATCAATTAATCAATTAATTGCGAATAAGAATCGCCGCCCCTGTAGCTCAGTCGGTAGAGCGTCGGGCTCCGGCCCGCTGCTCAGAAGCATGCAGTGGCAGTGCATGTCCAGGCTTGGGATCGGTTCCCCTGAGACGCTCCGGCGCTCAATAGTTTACCCGACGTACAGGTCGGCTGGCAACTGACTGGTGAGAGGGTGACCTGAGCGGGACAGCCGTCCCTGTGCTTTGTGGGACGTTAAACTTTGGCTTTTAAATCAACCCTTCATTGTGGGAGTTGCTCGTTCGGGTGGTGGGGTCGGGATCTCCGTGACAAGTCCTCTGATGACTTTAGTGAGATTCCGACTCCAGCAGTCGAACTAAGAACAACTTGGACAAAATTTATAAAAAAGTCTAATAAGAAGTCAGAATCAAAATTTGTAATTTTTTGTAGCTGCTAGGGACTGTTTTTAAGGCCTATATAGTTATTACACCAAAAACTTTAAAATCGTAAGCGGAAATGTGGATACATCTGAAACCTTTCATTTCAAAGTGTTTATTCGCTCGTAAGTTCAAAACTTTTTCTGTGATACTGCTCCTCAGAAAAGGTGGTATTTAAAAAGTCCAGGGCATAAGCTTTAAAAGTGTAGCTTATTTTTGCAGAATAAAAAATACTCTATGACTTTGCTCCGATTTCATTACAAGTTAGCCTTTTAGCCCTGCCAACTCCTTAATCACGGTCAAAGTTGTGTTGGAGAAGAAAATGGTGTGTCCAAGTGGTCCACCATATAAAATATGCACATATTACAGCTTTAACTTCCATTTTTCGATATCAGCTTCACACTGGGTTCTGGCCGCTACAGACGTTTTACTTGTAAGATATAATAAACATAAGATATCCAAAGAAAGATGAGATTGTCCTACTATAATGGAGATATTAGCCCTGGCCGCAATCAAGACGTTTGTATGCGAGGAATTCTTATTTGCCCAAAAATCTACGTAGAATGGTTTAATTTGGATTCTTGAGGTGTATTTTCCATTGCTTGGGCCTTTATATTTTGTATTCTGCGGAGTAAATAGATAAGATTAATGTAAAAGTTTAAAAAACGAATATCCACCGATAATAAAGCTAGTTAGTTAGGCTCTTCGACCTTCACGCTGGTGCTCCACTGACAGGGAGATCCTGGCTTATAAACGTCTGAGATTATCTATTATTTTCCCTCCCTGCTTTGTGTAATGTATATAGTACAAGCTTGAGGAGCTAGATACTGACGTCGGCGTTTGACCACTGGCATATGAACCTTCAATACTATCTATATTCAACAGTAAGAGTCTTATATCATATAGCTATATAATCTGATGAGATTGTTACGCTACACATTAATGGCTGCTCTGACTACAACAGTAAGATATTTTGCAGAGCGATGCTACAAAATGGGCAAAATTTTGTACATACGTACATACATACCTCGTGAAGGAATCGTTGGCTTGATAGCTTTCACAGCGCCCTGATCAGAAGCGGCTGGTGAGGTCGTCAGTCTCTTAGCTGCGGAAGCCCTTGAGTGAAACTCCGCTAGTGCTAGATTATCCCGCGAGTACCTTTCACTTGCAACTTCTTCGCTGTTCCGAAAGACCAGCCTTCCAGGAGCCGAAACTGTTCTCGGAAGGAGGCTGCTTTTGATAAAGCCAGTATCAACCGACCTCCTTGATAACGTTTCGTTCGGTGCCATTTTGTTTTCGCTGAAGATGGATTCATTCAGCTTGGCGTGCTGTATCTGTTTATCTCTGGATCTACTACGGTTGTGTTCATTTTGTTCATCATGATTCTTTGGCTCGCTATTTTTGAAGCCACTGTGTCGACTACCATAGACCCTCCAAGCCTGGGTCACCAGCCCAGACGAGCCTTGGCTAGCATTTGGAGAGTCCGAACCAGTGGATCGTTTTGAACCCATAAATCCTGGGGTCCTTGACTGTGCTAATGTTTCTCCTACATACAGGTCAGGCGTCGGTGCTCCGGGCGAAGGTTTCTTTGGAACATCCTGACGGACCTCGTCTGCCTCAGCAGTCCGAAGAGAATCCACCCTCGACAGCTCTTCAGTGGAATTTTTTCGCGTCGCTAGTCTGCCAGCAGCTTCTTCCAAGTGGTGATTGACGATCTGTTGCAGAGCTTCTCGTGCCTGCTGATGCTTCTGCACCACTGCTGAATCCTGGCGATCACTGTTACTCTGATAATCCTCATTCTCTCTTCTCTTCGCGCTTTCATTAGGGTAGGCACTGAATCTTCTTATGCCTCTGCTCCCTTCTTCGTTGTGTTTTAACCCTTCAGTTGGTGAAGTGTCTCCATCTTTATAGTCTTCTGGCTGCTGAGCGGACAGCTTCGGCGTAATTCTCTCCTGCTGCCCCCAAACATCCACTCCGCCTCGATGCTGTTCAGAAGCACTACATTTCGAGAGACTACTTCCTTCTTCCCCACACGCCGGTGAAGTTTTTGTAACTGGTGCAATCGGCATCTCCAGTGGTACAGACCGACCCTCTAGGGGAGTGGGCTGAGTTGTCACATTCTGGAGGACCAGCGGAGATTCGATAGCATGACTCCGTCCGAAAACCTTTCTTGCAGTGCGTACTTCGTTACTCCAGTAGACTGGAAATGCCAAGAACTCGGGTGGTAAGTCCCGGGTACTCTTGTCTCGCGTGGTAGTTAAGCGTGCCCAAGGTGTCCAAGACATTTCATTTCCACTCTGTGTCCTTGAGAAAGTTTTTGGGCCCACGTGAGGGTTTTTGATCCCCATTGTATTCGAATCCTCCTCATGCGTACTACCAATATTATTTCTTGACCCGATTAAATCCGTTTTGTTTTGAATAGCGTTAAGAATCAGTCTACCATCTGAAGTGAAAGTAAGATGAGCTGGAGGTAATGGTTGTTCAAGCTGCAGTTGAACGTCATAACCAGTCGACGTCTCCTGTGCTCCATCAATCCTCATCGCAATGGCGGCAGAGGTGACCTCCTCAGGCGCAGGTAATATGTTTCGCGGTGCTGATCCTGTGCTGACAGATGTACCACACACGACACTCGACGTCTCTTTGAAAACGCCGGCGCACCAAAGCGACAGCGCGATAATCCACCGGGCGAATTTAAACGAGAGAATCCTCGTCATTTTGTTCTTGGCTTATCACTGAAACAGAGCTTGCATTGTATTAGTTTTTTTGGTTTGGCACATTTTATGGCTGGTATGCACCGTATATGAAACGAAAACGGACACGATTAGACATCTAGATATCATATTTGCCACGAAGTGTGCGTGTGCATGCTTAACTGAACCATCTTCATATAGCTATAGTCATATACCTGTATTGTAGGAACAGGGAATGCTCTCTCCCTGGATCATGTATGTATGTCCTGGATTATGTATGCAGAAAGCGCGATTAGACAAACAAGATGTCTAATCACGGCAATAGTAGCAACTTTAACGTAATCAAGGAATATAACTTAAAGAAAAAACTCTCCAGCACCCTGAATCGCCTTCGGTTTTTGAAGCAATGCCAAGAGGAGATGGTTTTACCCAAATCGACCCCCGCACAAATACGAAATACGACAAAACCTTTAAGCGATCATTCGGCACATAACTCTAAATCAGGTTTTTTTCAGGTGGGGAACGGCAGCGGCATGGTTAACTTTAGATCACGATTAATTCAGATGAATTTCTTAAATGTTCCAAGGCGATTCAAAGTGTTTTTCAGTGATCTGTTTCGAACTTAAGTTTTTATGTGTATTTACAGTGTTTTTGATGTGAGCTACTGACGAAGGAACTCTGTTTCTGAAACGTATAGCATAGGCGTAGGAACCGGGGGGGCCAGGGGGGCCACTGGCCCCCACTTTTCTGTGGGGGCCCCCACAGAAAAGTGGTATTGATATGAAAATACCAGCAACTGTAACATAAAACAAGAAACCCAAACGGACCGTATAGCTTGCTCGGAAAACCTCTTATAAAGCTGGCCTGAACTCCTGAGCTGATCTGAGGTCTTATGAGTCGGCCTGGGGCCCCCTGAGCTGTTCAGGGGCCCCTGAATTAACCTCTGATGTCCTATGAGCTAACTTGGGGCTCCTTGGGATAATCTAAGGTCCCTCGAGCTGGTTTATGCCCCTCTGAACTGTTGCATGGTCCCTAAGCTGAACTGGGAGCCATCAGCCTGAATGGGCCCCTTGAGCTAGTCAAAGACCCTATACAAGCCGATCTGGGGGCCCCTGAGCTGAGCTGAGCCCCCAAAGCTAATATGATGCCCCTGTGCTAAACTGGGGCTCCTGAGCTTATCTGGGGCTCACCCAGAGTTATAGGGCCCCTGAGCTGAGTTTGAAGTGGCCTCCTTGAGCTGTTCTGAGACGCTACATAAGCCGATCTTGGACCCCTGAGCTGAGCCGGGCTCCTAAGCTGATCTGGTCATCTGAGCTAATCTATGACCCACTGTGCAGAACTGCCCCCCCCCACCTCCCCCTCCCCCTTAGATGGACTGGGACCAGTAGAGTAGCCAAGGAGAGCCCAAGGGGTTCGCAGACCCCTCCCCCCGCCCTTGGGCCGATCGTAAGCACTCTAAAGGATTCTCTGATCAGGGGGCCCCCAGAGTCAGTCTCAGGGGCCCCAAGATTGGTTCATAGGGGCCCCGAGTCGGTCTCAGGGCCCTCCGCCCCGATAGTTAGCATTAAGGGGCCCAAGAGTTGGTCTTAGGGGCCCCCGAGAGGTGGTCTCAGGGGCCCCCTGAAAGTTGGTTTTCAGGGCCCCTGAGAGTTGGTCGCAAGGGACCCCCGAAAGTTTGTCTCAGAGGGTCCGAGAGTCGGTCTCAGCCTCCCACCCCCGAGATTAAGTCTCAGACCCCCAAAGTCGGTTTCAGGGGGCTCCTGGAAGTCAGTCTCAGGGGACCCCCAGAGTCGGTCTCAGGGGGCCTCCGAGAGTCGAGCTCAGGGGGCCACGACATATAGTCTCAGGGGGCCCGAGAGTTAGTCTCAGGGCCAAAAGTCTATCTCAGGGCCCCCCAGAAGTCGGTTTCAAGGGCCCCTGAGTCAGTCTCAGAGGATCCCAAGAGTTGATCTCAGGGGCCCCGAGAGGCAGTCTCAGGGCCCCCGAGAGTCAGCCTCAGAAGCCCCGCCCCCCTGAGAATCGGTCTAAGGGGTCCCTCGAGAGTCTTTCTCAGGGGGCCCCTGGGAGTTGGTCTCAGGGGTCCCTGGGAACTAATCTCGGGATAAGTTATTATCAGATACCCCACCAGTGTTGGTCTAAGGGGGCTTTCTCTCAAGGGCCCCGAAAGCTAATATGGGGCCCGAGAATTAGTGTCATGAGTGCCGCCAAGTGCTGGTCTCAGGGGCCCCTCATAGTCTCAAGGGTGCCTCTCTCAGGAGACAATATTTACTTTCAGGGGGCCCCGAGTGATCATCTGGAGTCCCGAGAGTTAGTCTCATTTGTGCAGCAGAGTGACGGTCTCAGAGGGCCGCGGAGAGGTGATCTTGGATGCCCTCGAGAATTGGCCTCAGGTTGTCCCCCAAGTTTTTGTCTAAGGGGCCCCAAGAATCAGCCTCGGGGAGCGCTCAAAAGCTAGTCTCAGAGACCCCTCCCCCCGAAGTCAGTCTCAGGGGCATCCGAGAGCTAATTTTGGGGCTCTGAGAGTAATCACAAGAAGTTCTCCCGAGTTTTGGTCTCACGGGCTCCAAGTTGGCCTAAGACCCCTGAGGGCTAATCTGGGGCCTCCTAGAGTAGGTCTCAGAAGCACCAATTGCTCAGTCTCAGGGACACCCCCTGAGTGTTAGTCTCAGGGGGTGCCCCAGTGTTAGTCTCAGATTGCTATCGGGAGTCAGTCCCAGGGTCCCACGAAAGTCAGTCTTAGGGGACCCCAAGATCTGACCTGGATGCCCCCGAGACTCTATGTCTGGGGCCACCCGAGAGCAAGTCTGGGGGGTCCGGTAGGTAGTCTCAGAGGTGCTGCCGAGAATTTGTCTTAGGAGCTCCGAGCTATACTCAGGGCCCCCTCAGTTTTGGTCTAAGAGTCCCCGGTAATAAGGCCCAGGGGCCCCTGACAGCTAATCGGGGGAGGGGCCGAAAATTAGCGTCGCGAGTGCCGCTAAGTGTTGGTCTTAGGAGGGCCTCAGAGCTAAACTGGGAATCCTGAGCTTATCTGGGGCTCACTTATACGGCCCCTGAGCTGAGCTGGGGGCCATGAGCTTAAAGTGGCCTTCTTAAGCTGTTCTGAGACGCTATATAGACCGACCTGGGGCCCCTTAGCTGAAACGGGCTCCTAAGCTGATCTGGTCATCTGAGCTAATCTGGGGCCCGCTGTGCTGAACTGGGGACCCCGAGATGGTCTGGGATCCCTGAATACTTTTAGAGTCACTGAGCTGGAACCGTTGAGCTATTCTGAGACAGTACATCAGCCGACTTGGGACCCTGAGCTTATCTAGACCCCTAAAAGATAATTTGGGCCCTTAGCTAATCTCAGGCGCCCTGTGATGAACTGAACAGCCCCTGAGCTGGTCTGGGGCACCTGCGCTGTTATTAAGTCCGCTGAGCTGAGCTAAGGGCGATGAGCTTGAATGGGCCTCTTGAGCTTTTTTGAGCTCTACACCAGCCGACCTGGGGTCCCTGAGCTGAACTAGGCCGCCAAAGCTAGTTTTGGGCTCTAAATTAATATGAGGCCCCTCTGCTGAACTGAGCAGCCCCTGAGCTAGTCTGGCGCCCCATGCCCAATTATAGGACCCGCTGAGCTAAGCTGGGGGCCATGAGCTTGAGTTGGTCCATTGAGCTGTTCTGAGACCCTATATCAGCCAACTTAGGGGCCCCTGAGCTGTGCTGGGCCCCACAGCTAATTCGAGCCCTAAGCTAAGCTGGGGCCCCCTGTGCTTATATGAGGCCTCTGAGTTGGTCTGGAGCCCCTGCGCAGTTCTAGCGTCCCTGAGCTAAGCTGGTGGCCGATACCTTGAATGGCCCATTGAGCTGGTTTGATACCCTATATCAGCCGACCTGGGCCCCTGAGTTGAGCTTGTCTCCCACAGCTAATATGTGGCCCCTGTGCTGAACTGGGGTCCCCAGCTGGTCTAGCCCCTTGGACTCTGCTAGGGTCATTGAGCTGGGATCCGTAGGCTTAAACGGGTCCCTTGAGCTGTTCTGAGACCCTATATAAGCCAACCTGGGGGGCCCTGAGCTGAGCCGGGCCCCTAAGCTAGCCTGGCTTCCTGAGACAATCTGGAACGCCCTGTTCGGAGCTTTTAGGGCCCTGTGCTTATGTGGGGTCCCTTAATAAAGTGGTCCCATGAGCCGGTCCCTTAGCCCATGAGCAGATTTGGGGCCCCAGAGCTGACTAATTTGGTTCCTGAGCCATGGTTTGCGCACTGGGGGGCCTCTATGATGACTTGGCGGCTTCTGAGCGGCATAGGCATAGGAAACGGGAGAGTGGCGGGCCAGGGGAGCCACTGGCCCTCCACTGTTCTGGAGTTGGTCCATTGAGCTGTTCTGAGACCCTATATCAGCCAACTTGGGGGCCCCTGAGCTGTGCTGGGCCCCACAGATAATTCGAGCCCTAAGCTAAGCTGGGGCCCCCTGTGCTTATATGAGGCCTCTGAGTTGGTCTGGAGCCCCTGCAGAGTTCTAGCGTCCCTGAGCTAAGCTGGGGGCCGATACCTTGAATGGCCCATTGAGCTGGTTTGATACCCTATATCAGCCGACCTGGGCCCCTGAGCTGAGCTTGTCTCCCACAGCTAATATGTGGCCCCTGTGCTGAACTGGGGTTCCCAGCTGGTCTAGCCCCCTTGGACTCTGCTAGGGTCATTGAGCTGGGGTCCGTAGGCTTAAACGGGTCCCTTGGGCTGTTCTGAGACCCTATATAAGCCAACCTGGGGGGCCCTGAGCTAAGCCGGGCCCCTAAGCTAGCCTGGTTTCCTGAGACAATCTGGAACGCCCTGTTCGGAGCTTTTAGGGCCCTGTGCTTATCTGGGGTCCCTTAATAAGGTGGTCCCATGAGCCGGTCCCTTAGCCCATGAGCAGATTTGGGGCCCCCAGAGCTGACTAATTTGGTTCCTGAGCCATGGTTTGGGCACTGGGGGGCCTCTATGATGACTTGGCGGCTTCTGAGCGGCATAGGCATAGGAAACGGGAGAGTGGCGGGCCAGGGGAGCCACTGGCCCTCCACTGTTCTGTGGTGGACCGCTGCAACGCATATGCAAATATCAGCAACTGCAATATACAACGAAAAAACCCGGGCGGACACGACAGCTTGTCTGGGAAAGTCCAGTTTTGGCGTATGCCCTCTGCAAACCCCTGGACCGAAAGCGCTTCATGAAAAAGGCCAAGGCACCTACTATCCGAATGCTCCCAGATGGACCCCGAAAACTGGACCCAATCAAATTCTGGCCCAGACCGCTCCCAACACAGAGCGCTAATTCGGACACGCAACCCGCACCACAAGCCGAGCAGCAGCCGTCCCTCGGTCATCAACGGGCGTGAAGAGCCGTCTACAGGCCGTCTTCCACTACGAAGTGAAAAAATATCACCACAGAGCTATTCGATGCGAGGGAACTGTTGGAAAAGACGTAAATAACACGTAATGTATGGAAATACCTAGTGTAGGCCGGTGTGTATGCGTGTATTATCGACACCAAATGAACAGTTTTAAAACTGCTCATAATTATGGGCCCCTTGGGCTGGGGGCCCCCCTTGAGCTGGGCCCCCTTTGGGGTTGGCCCCCCCACTTTTCAACCGGTTCCTACGCCCCTGAACACGAGCATTGGTCTCGGGGAGGGGGGCCTGATCTTGGTCTCAGGGGGCCACCGAGCTTGGTCTCAGCGCCCCCCCGAGCTTTGTCTCATTGTCTCAGGGGCCTCGAGCTCGGTGTCAGGGGCCCTCCGAGCTTGGTCTCAGGGAACGCCCGAGCTTGGTCTCAGAGGACCCCCGAGCTTGGTCTCAGGGGCCCCTGATCATCGGTATCGAGGGCTCCAGAGTACCGAACATTGATCTCGGGGGCCCCCTGAGTTCGGACTCACGGACCTTTCGATCTTGGTCTCACGGGCCTTTCGATTTTGGTCTCAGGGTGCCCCAGAGCTTGGTCTCAGGGCCCCACGAGCGTGGTCTCAGGCGACCCCTGAACCTGGACTCAGGGGCCCCGAGCTTGGTCTCACGGGCCTTCCGAGCTTGGTCTCAGGGGACCCCGATCATTGGTATCGAGGGCTCTGGAATACCGAATATTGATCTCGGGGGTCCGTGAGCTTCGTCTCAGGGGCCCCCGATCTTGGTCTCAGGGGACAACCGAGCTTGGTCTTAGGGGGGGGCAAGCTTGGTCTCATGGCCCTTTCGATGTTTGGTCTCATGGGCCTTTCGATCTTGGTCTCACGGGGTCTCGAGCTTGGTCTCAGGGAACCCCCGAGCTTGGTGTCAGGGGGCTCTCGAGCTTGGTCTCAGGGAGCATCCGAGCTTGGTCTCAGGGTCCCCTCGAGCTTGGTCTCAGGGGCCCCCGAGCTTGGTCTCAGGGGTTCAGGGCCCCCTCGGGGTGCCCCCGACTATTGATATCGAGGGACTCATGAGTGAGGCACGAGCATTGGCCTCATGAGACCCAGAGTTTAGTCCCAGGGGCCCCCAGGCCTGGATTCAGGACCCCCGAGCATCGGCATCGAGGGGCTCCAGAGCACCGAGTATTAGTCTCGGGGGTGGAGGCTCGAAATATTGATCTTGAGGGCCCCGGAACATCGGTGTCGAGTTACTCCTGAGAAAAGCGCGAGCATGGGTCTAAGGGTGCCCCTGAGCCTGATCTAAGTGGGACCCCGAGCTTAGTCTTAGGACGCCCCGGGTATCAGCATCAAGGGGCTCCGGAGTATTGGTCTAGGGGAGCAATTATTTTAGGGGCCTCCAAATTGTGATTTCAGAGGGCCCCCGAAAGTGTGGATGCAGTGGTGTAGCCAAGGGGGCCCTAGGCGTCCGCAGACCCCCACCCCTTGGGCCAATCTGAACCACTGCAAAGGATTCTCTGATCACGGGGCCCCCAGAGTCAGCCTCAGGGGCCCCTGAAGATTCGTTCTCAGGGCGTCCCGAGTCGGCCTCACGGCCCCCGCCCTGAGAGTCGGTCTCAAGACCCCCGAAAGTAGATTTTTGTGGTCCCAGAGGTTTGGTCTCAGGGGCCCCAAAATTCGGTATCAGGGGCCGCGGGAGTCTGTCTCAGGGGAGGGGGCCGAGCTAGTCTCAGGGGCCCCCCAGAGAGTGGTTCTCAGGGCCCTGCAACATAGTCTATTTCAGGGAGCCCTGAGAGTCAGTCTCAGAGAACCCCAAGAGTCGGCCAAGGGGACCCCAAGAATCTGTCTTAGGGGACCCCGAGATTCGGTCTCGGGGTCCCCCTGAGAGTCTGTCTCAGAGAACCCCAAGAGTCAGTCTCAGAGCACCCCAAGAGTCGGTCTCAGGGGGCCCTCATAGTCTCACGGGCTTCTCTCTCAGGAGTCAATATTTAGTTTCAGGTGGCCCCGAGAGTTAATCCGGGGGTCCAAGAGTTAGTCTAATTTGATCCGCAGAGTGCTGGTTTCAGGGGGCCCCAGAGGGGTAATTTTGGGAGCCCTCGAGATTTAGCCTCAGGCTGTGCCCCCCCCACCGAGTTTTGGTATAAGCGGCCCCGAGAGTCAATCTCAGGGAGCACCCAAAAGTTAGTCTCAGAGGACTCCCGGTTGTCAGTCTCAGAGACATCCGAGAGTTAATCTCGGGGTTCTGAGTGTAATTTCCAGAGGTGCTCCCGAGTTTTGGTCTCACGGGCCCGGAGTTAGCCTTAGGCCCGCGAGAGCTAATCTGGAGCCTCCGAGTCAGTCTCAGGAACGCCAAAGACTCAGTCTCAGAGGTGATTCCACCCCCCCCGGGGTGTTTGTCTCAGGGGCGCCCTAGAGTATATCTCAGAGGGCTGTCGGAAGTCATTCCCAGCCCCCTCCCCCACCCCAAAGACAGCCTCAGGGGACCTCAATAGCTAATCTGGATGGCCACGATAGTCAGTCTCAGCCCCCCCTCCAGAGTAAATCTGGGGGGCCCAATAATTAGTCTCAGAGGTGCTGCCGATAACTAATCTCAGGAGCCCCGAGAGATTCTCAGGGCCCCCCAGTTTTGATCAAGAGGCGCCGTGAATCAGTCTCCGAGACCCCCTGAGATCTAATCGGGAGAGCGGCCGAAAATTAGCTTTGTGAGCGCCGCCAAGTGTTGGTCTTAGGTAGCCCCAGAGCTCAAATAAAAAATTTCAAAATCATATGCCTCGGAAAAAATGTACCTACCCCTATTGCGTACTAAAAAAGCACAAATTGAAACATGTCGATCAGGCACCATTATCGAAGGAAAGGCAAACATTAATCTAATTTTACCATAAGAGAAAATCGAACAGGGAATTTGGCACTTTAGTCAATTTTTTATATATTAGCTTAACACCAATAACTACATTCCTAAATATTCTGAAATAAACAACTTTCCAATATTTTCGTAGGAAACCAGACAAACAAGGGTAATGACAGAAATTGATAAGCATAATCCCAAAAAGAAAAATAGGTATGAAAGGTTGAAAATAACAATAACAGAGTGAGCCAAGGCGATAGATATCTTGGGCGCCTTTTGTCTTGGTAATTTGCTCGTTTAAAAGATAGCAAGGGTAAGAAAGTAAATGGATCTCAACAGGATCTGTCGACGGAATAGAGGTTATGTAATGTTCGGGACACACTACCATATCCCTTGTATCTTTATTCGTTTTTTTCGTTTCTTTGGAAATTTCCTGATTAAAGAGTTCATGGATTCGACACCGGGATATAATTGCTAATCATTTCCCATAGAAGATCATTTCTTCGTACTCAAAACGACTGACCTCCAATAACTTCATGTCTGATTACCCGAGTGAATTGAGGTAGACTCAGGTTTAAAATTATGCGCGCATCAACATTGAACTTCCCGAAATATGGCTCAAAGCTGTTATTATAGCCACGCTACCATATAAGGTATGGGTCATCCTTAATATTTGGTGACCTTAGTTTACCAACACTTGGTCGGATCGAAAAAACAAGCTATAAACAAAATAAGAATGAATTACTAAAAAGGCACAACAAAATTTCCTTCGTGTGAATGTTATAATGTTAAAATACTATACAAAAGATATAGGAGATGGGCCCGGTTACTAAGGGGACCCCCTGGCCTGGGGCCCCCCGACGGTAGTCGGACCCCTCCTTGGCCGAATCCTGGCTATGCCACTGTGTTCTGAGACTCTATATCAGCCACCCTGGGACCCCTAAGGCTAGCTGGGGCCCTGAGCTAATCTGGGTACCGCTGTGCTTAACTGGGGCCTTTGATCTGGTATGGGGGCCCTGAACTGTTCTAGCATCATTGAGCTAAGCTGGGATCCGTGAGCTTGAACAAGTCCCTTGAGCTGTTTTGAGACCCTACATAAGTCGACCTGGGGACCTCCGAGCTGAACCGGGCCCCTAAGCTAATCTGGCACCCTGTGCGAATCTGGAACTCCCCTGTGATGAGCTTCTAGGGGTCCTGTGCTTATGTAGGGTCCCTTGATAAGCTGGTCCCGAGGCTAATGCACTTGTCTAGGCCCTTGAGCTGACTGGTCTGGGTTCCTGAGCCATGGTTTGGAACTTGGGGCCCTCCGAGATAATTTAGCGGTCCCTGGGCGGCATAGGCATAGGAACCGGGGGTCAGGGAGATACTGCCCACCCCCTTTTGAGGCGGACCCCCGCAACGAATATACAACTATCAGCAACTGTAATATAGAACAAGAAACCCAAACGGGCCCGATAGCTTGTCAGGGAACGTTCAAGTTCGGTAGTACGCTGCCTGCAAGCCCCTGGAGGAGGAGCGCTTCGTAAAAAAGCCAAGGCACCTACTACCCGAGTGTTTCCAAATGATTCCCGAGAACTGGGCCCAATCAAACTCCATCCCAATCCCAACACAAAATATGAATCGGACACGGACCCCGCACCAAATGCCGAGCAACAGTCGTCCCTGAGCCATCGAAAGGCGCGACGTCTTTCGATGCCAGGGTTATATGGCGTCGCCAACTCTTTCCCTGTTGGAGGGGTTTCTTGGGAGTCAAATTGCTCCTTGCACAAGGAATCTGCTGTGCCTTAAACCCGAGTTGGTCGCGTGGAAAGCAAGGTTGCTAACCACTATAACACCATGCCCACACCTCCTCGGCATCACAAAGCTGGCCATCAAGTACCTACATTGCACTTGCAGTCATGCTGGAACTCTGCATTTTAGGCATCGAAATATAGCTAGGCGTATTTATTGTGATCAGGCTTCACCTAAATCAATCTCTAATGATGGCAAGAAGAGATCTGTAATAACCTAAATAAATGTTCCCATTTTCGTCATTGAATAAGCAAATACAAGTTGATTAGGCATAGCGAAGTGAGGCTATTTGGTATCAAAGCATTGTCTGTAGTTTTCTAAACAGTTCTTAATTTTGTAAATGTGATGAAAAGGGCCTAAACATCTCTAAATATAAAAAACGCGCTCGTGGTAAAAAATGATTGAAATCCTCAAAAAAGCTTAAAAATGTATTTCGTATTTGAAATGGGTCTTGGTAAAAAACCAAAAAATGTTTTTTGGCGTTTTACTATGATTTATTAGATCATAATAGGTACAACTCGAAATCATAGGGCAAAATTTAATTTCTCAATTTTCCATATATTGACATCCTTGTGCGCATGCGTGCCTTATTGACACCAAACGAGGCAACTAATTTTTTTTATAATTATGGGCCCCCGTGGACTGGGGCCCCCCCTTGAGGTGGGCCCCCTCTAAGGTTGGCCCCCCCACTTTTCAAACCGTTCCTACGCCCCTGGTCGGGGACAACACTCCACTTGCCTTAGATCACGCATATGGTAACAATAGTGATTTCCTACGACATCCCTGTATAAGGAACGAGCACAATCGTCTCCTCTGTGGGTTGATATTGTTGGGATAATACCCTGCATCTCAGTTGTCCTGGCCATGTCTGTGATATCATCTCATATCAACACGTGCTTATCCTGTGTCGACAACGCCAGTGCTCGTGTATAGTTCTAAAACTAGCCATCTGCTGCCCGATCGAATTAGTTGTTACCTGTCTAATGTATATAAACGGCGACTATGGTATCACCAGTCAACTGACGTGGTTGGAGATATTAACATTGAGCTACATTTTTGTCACGTGCGATAATTTTCAGGGATAAATAACAATCGTAGGCCGATGCCGAAATCTTTTGGAGCACCCGCTCTGAGCAATGTGTAGATGCATAGGAAGTGGAATGGGGACGACATTCCCCTGCCTACAACCCGCTCGCCTCTGAGGAACAACTCGACTGTCTACAAAATTTGTTGTCGCTCATAACTTGCCTTCAGCGATGGTTTTTTGCTAGGATTTGTATTGTCCATATGCATGCTCTACACTGATGTTTGATCCAGTCACGTCATTATCATGACGTGGCAGTGGCAGTGCGGGACTACCTGTCTGTGATGCTACTCACTATCTGCGTTCAGGTGCGTGGGGGGCAACTGTCTGGGCCTGTTCGTGGTGGCGCTAGTTTCGACCTTTGGCGGCGCCACCCGCGACTGCGAATGGCTGTTGGAGTATAGGTGGCGCTGGTTGTTAATGTGTTAATGTGTTAACCTGGAGTCAGCTGACAGGCCGCAGAGATTTCCTGGCCGCTTATTTAACCGCGCAAAATCAGTGTACCGTCTGAGACCTAATGTTTGTTACCAACACAAATGTTCATACAACACTCCGACATGATATTACTGTTGTCTATACAAGATGGCACTGTAACGAAAATATCTGTTCTATTCTCTTCCTTCTCTTTTGGCCGTCTGTGCAGTTTCTTATTGGGGAAAAAATAGAACTTGTCTCAATCTGTTGTACTGATTGTTCCCAACTCAACTCAGCCATAACCCGTGTGCTTTTGATATTGATATGTTCCAGTATGTCCTAAGCCTGATTATCCTTGTTCTTGTTTCTCCTCATTCCTCCGGTCCCGGTACTCGAACAACGTCCGCCGCGCCGCTACCGACCTGCTCCCGCGTCCCCGCGGGCCGGCCGCGTCGGAATCTTAAATCCGTTGCTTTGCGCGAACGCGTGCCCCGTGGAATCCCGGCGAGCTCGCCCGCCCCCCCCCCACACCCCGCCGCTGCGGACCCGTCGCCGCCGCGTTGCTCGCTTCGCCGCCCGAGCTGGTTTTCTCTGGTCTCGCAGCCCGACACGGTATTGCGTCTCTCTCACCGTCTCACTGTCTCATCGGTACCTCACATCTCTTGACACTTCCTTTACCTTCTTCCCGTCACTTTCCCTTTGTTACTTTACTCGGCCTGTGCTCATGTTTGATCTAACGAGTTTCGTGCGGCGCCTGCCGCTGGACTTAAACGCTGATCTCCTGTCGTGCGTTTTAACCATACTTTGTGTGTGTGTGTGTGTGTGTGTGTGTGTGTGTGTGTGTGTGTGTGTGTGTGTGTGTGTGTGTGTGTGTGTGTGTGTGTGTGTGTGTGTGTGTGCGTGCGTGCGTGCGTGCGTGCGTGCGTGCGTGCGTGCGTGCGTGTGCGTGCGTGTGTGTGTGTGTGTGTGTGTGTGTGTGTGTGTGTGTGTGTGTGTGTGTGTGTGTGTGTGTGTGTGTGTGTGTGTGTGTGTGTGCGCGCGCTAAATACATGTCATGGCTACAAATGAAGTTTGACCTTGACATATGACCTTTGACCTTGACCTGTGACCTTGAACTTGACATGGAGCTATGCTACCTATGACGTATATGACTATGACATAATATACGCCAAACTGAATAACACCATTTGACCGGAATACTGGGGTCAATGAACTTGAGAATGCTGGTATGACCTTGACCGGTGGTCTTTGAATTTGACGGGAAAGTTCATGTTGGGTGACCTTGCTAGATAATCTTTTTATATGGAGTTATAACGTCACCAGTTGGTCTCCGATGCAGGCAAACGGGTGAAGCCGCGCGATTGCGGCAATCTCAAAATATAGGCTTTATCTTTGAAAGCCCGCAAATAAGAAAGAGGTAGTAGTTTCCCTTGAATTGTTTTTGTAAAGAAACATGCAATGATTTTTTATTGATAGCATATTCGCAGCTCTTTATAATCAACGTAGCTATAGATTCTAGCAAAATAATGTTATGGAAAAATTAGTGATAATGAAGTTACGGAGAAGCGGGTAGCGATTTCACGATTTTGAAAAAGTAGCGCTAGCGAGTTACAGCCAGCCAAAACAGCGGAGGTGTTAGTAGCGGTTTAAAGAAATTGGTAATGGGGCCCATATTTTTGGTAAAATAAAATATGCTTTCCATTATTAATTTATTTTCTATATTTCATATATTTTCATTCATTTCTATTCTTATATTCATTCTTTTATAATGAGGCCAGTTCTTTTTAAACAGAATTAGCTCCTCAACTAGCTCAGCCGAATAAAGATCACATACATCAAATCTACGTCCTTTGATTATGCACTGGTATTCGTTTCAGCTCGCTGTTAAACAAAACATAGCTTCCTGGATCACCTCATGTGATCGGTTTTATCCCAAGTCGATTACCTTTGAAGCAGTGAACGGAGTCCGGGATATTTCACCAACGTTGACCACTTGGCGCGGCACGTGCGTGACTGACGCCGATTTTGCCTGGTTCGCGTCGGTCAGCTCGCACGGTCACTGTTGCAGGCTGCCGGCACCGACGCCGGTTATATGCACTTTCGCGTCGACTCCGTGTCTGGGCCGCTGTTGGGCAACGACGAGCTGAGAGCGACGATGACGCGTGCAACTCCGGGGGGGCACACGACTGCGCACTGCCGCTGTCATTGCACAGAAACGAGGTGTAGCTATGGTTCACATCACTTAGGTTCACAGCGCTCACGCAGAAGAAACGCAGTTGGGTCTGCTGCAGATGATGCAGTTACCTCATCAACGCTCGTGCAACGACCAGTCAGGCTTCGTCGGAGCAAAAGCCAACTACTGTTTCTGTGTGTCTGGCGGGGTTCTGAGTCCCGTCTAAAGAATTATCGCCAGGAAGGGTATTTTCACACGACCCCTGTCTCTCCTACGTTGTGCGGTACAATGTTTCAGAATCAAAATGGAAAAATATTCAACATGTTGCGCACATACTCCAGACATGGTCAGGAGGCATTATCCGAACCAGACAGCGCCACTTTTGGATGACAAAACCTATCACGTAGGCGTCAAATCGTATCATGGGGCTCCAATACTCGCATCCTGGTGGGGGGTGGAGAGGGGCAGAAAGTGGCATTTCAGAGGGGCTCCTTCGATTTGTCAGTGAGCGCTGAGGGTCGATTGGAGGGGAAAGTGCCCCCTTACCCCCTGGATCTGCCTATAAACCGCTAGAGAGTCCCATCAAACTAACAACACTGGAATTAATAAAGTTACAGCTGTGGGCGATCGGTCGTTAAACTGGGCGCAAGGCTTACCTTTGGTTCCCACATAGAAAACATCGTTGCAAAAGCGAACAGGGCCTTGGGATTTGTGATAAGGTCGCTTCAAACTGGAAAACCCGGTAGGATGGTTCTTCATGTCATCACTATATCCCTCATTGGAATACACTGTGCTTACGTACGATCGGCCTCAGAATATGGCTGTTTGGCGCGAGGAGAAGCTACGCAGACTCACCCAGAACAAATGGAAAAATCCAGCACAAGTTTCTGACCTGGCCTCTCGTGGGCATGGCGTATCACCAACATTCCTTTCGAATAAATTTTCGGCTTCTTGGCTTAATATCACTTGCTGGAAGGAGGGTGTAGCATGGTATTTTTTTTCTTGCGAAATCTTCACAGCCACAAGATTGACGCGTCTTCCCTGTTCGAAGCACGCTTTTTCTGGCAGCTCCTCCGTGAACCCAGCGGGATAGGACCCTCTTGTGGTAGACCATAACTGCTCAATTCAGAGAGCTTGTTATCCCGTATGCTGTGACCTGTACTTAGCACAGTCAAGTTGTTTACTCGTTTTTCTATGGTGCTGTCTTTTCATCTCGCATTTGATCAGCGACATTCATGTTGAGATAACTGTTTGATCACAATGACTGGATGTCTAATTATTAGGGCTACATAGCCGTTGGTAATTGGACGCTAGACAAAACAAAACTTAAGTGTTTAGAAGGGGGCAGGGCCCATTATTTTAGGCATACGTAGAGTTTTTAATAATGTGTCTGTCCGAGCCAACACACTCGAGACCCTCCCTTTTCTTGGATTTAGAAGAGAACTCTAATGTTCAATTGATGCGCCATTGACAACGAGCAGCGTCGCTGTTCAGTACAAACCAGTGCGCGAACCTGAAACGACCATGCATCAATACCCAGCCGGATAATGCTCCTTTATGCACATTTTACAGAATATCTCAGTTTTTAGAGCGTTCTCTGGAGCACTTTCTTTGATGCCAAACAAGCAATATAGGCAGGGACGGCGGATTCCAGGGTGCAAGTGGTGCAGTTGCACCACTCGATTTTTTTTCAAGTGATGCAAAAGTACCTTTTTGCACCCCTTGTTTTGTCTTTGTCCAGGGAGGCGCCCCCCTCCCCCAGCCTCAGCCGGCGCCCCCGGCCGGTCAGAGAAAATCAAGCCTAGTTACCGCCTACCTGAAGAGGTAGGATCCTCTGTGAAAGATATACATTTTCATATATAAATGGCGCCCCCTTACATCATAGTCGCACCCTGGGCAGCAAAATGCGCCCCCCCTTGAGTAAAGACGTCCCTCTGGGTAGCATAGGCGCCCTTGGATACCGTAGGCACCTCCTGGAAGCCGAGGTGCCTCCGGAGAAGAGAAACGGCGCCCCTGGACATCACATGCGCCCTCTGGACAGCAAAAGGCGCCCCCGCGGAGAATTGGCGCCCCCTGGATAACATAGGCGCCCTTGGGTATGTAAGGCGCCCCCTGGAGAGCAGATGTGCCTCCTGGAGAGAAAAAGACACCCCCCGGAGAACAACGGCGGCAGGGACGGCGGATTCCGCAGGACAGGGTCTGCAGTTGCACACCATGAAAAAATGTTTGTGTGCAAAAGTATCTTCTCGCACACCTGGTTTTGACCTAGTCCGGAGAGGTACCCCCCTCCCCCACGGATTTGGGTGGCGCCCCCGGATTTGGCCGGCGCCCCCGGCCGGTCAGAGAAAATCAGGCCTAATCACCACCTACCCAAAGAGGTAGGATCCTCTGTGAAAGACATTTTCATACATGAATGGCGCACCTTGACATCAAAGCTGCGCCCTGGAAAGCAAAAGGCGCCCCCCTTGAGTAAAGGCGCCCCTATGGATAGCATAGGCGCCCTTGAAAAGCGTGGGCGCCTCCTGGACAGCTGAGGCGCCTCGGAAGAAGAGAAACGGCGCCCCTAGATATCCCATGCGCCCCCTGGTTAGCACAGGCACCCCTGGACAGCAAAAGGCGCCCCCCCGCAGAGAAAAGGCGCCCCTCTGGATAGCATAGGCGCCCTTGGAAAGCAAAGGCGCCCCCTAGACAGCAAGAGGCACCCCTGGATAGAAAAAGGCGCCCCCCCAGTAGAGGAATAACGACGCCCCTGGATAGCATAGGCGCCCTCTGGTTAGCACAGGCACTCCCGTACACCAAAAGGCGTCCCCCTCCATTGAGCAAAGCACCCGCTCTGAATAGCATAAGCTCCCTTGAATAGCAACGGCGCTCCCTTGAGAGCAGGGGCGGAAGGGACGGCGGATTCCGTGGGACAGGGTCTGCAGTTGCACATCATGAAAAAGTGATGGTGTGCAAAAGTATATTTTTGCACACCTGGTTTTGACCATGTCCGGAGAGGCGCCCCCCTCCCCCGATACGGATTTGGGTGGCACTCGATTTGGCCGGCGCACCCGGCCGGTCAGAGAAAATCAAGCCTGATCACCGCCTACCTGAAGAGGTAGGATCCTCTGTGAGGAAGACATTTTCAGATATGAATGGCACCCCTCAAGCTGCACCCTGGAAAGCAAAAGGCGCAGCCATGGAGCAAAGGTACCCATCTGGATAGCATAGGCACTCTTGAATAGCGTAGGCGCCTCCTGGATAGCCGAGGCACCTCCGAAGAAGAGAAACGGCGCCTCTGGATATCACATGCGCCCCGTGGTTAGCACAGGCACCCCTGGACAGCAAAAGGCGCCCACCGCAGAGCAAAGGCGCTCTCCTGGATAGTATAGGCGCCCTTGGATAGAAAATGCGCCCCCTGGAGAGAAAAAGACGCCCCCGGAGAGCAACGGCGGCAGGGACGGCGGATTACGCTGGACAGGGTGTTCAGTTGCACACCTTGAAAAATGATGGTGTGCAAAAGTATCTTTCGCACACCTGGTTTTGACCTCATCCGGGGAGGCCCCCACAGATTTGGGTGGCACCCCCGGATTTGGCCGGCGCCCCCGGCCGGTCAAGAGAAAATCAGACACGTCGCCTATCTGGAGAGGTAATACCCTCTGTGTAAAATAAAATACACTTTAAAATATGAATGGCGCCCCCTGACATCAAAGCTGCGCCCTGGACAGCAAAAAGCACCCACCCCCTTGAGTAAAGGCCTCCCTCTGGATAGCAAAGGCGACTTCTAGACAGCAGAGGTGCCACTGGACAGAAAAGGCACCCCCAATTGAGGAGTAACAACGCCCCTGGATAGCATAGGTGCCCTCTGGTTAGCACAGGCACTCTTGTACAACAAGAGGCGCCCTCCCCCATAGAGCAAAGGCACCCCTCTGGATATCATAAGCTCCCTTGAATAGCAATCGCGCTCCCTGAACGACACGGGCGCCCTCTGGATAGCATAGGCGCCCCCAAAACAGCAAATACGCCCTTTGATACTAAAGGCGCCCCAGATAGCAGAAGCGCCCTATGGACAGAAGACACCCTCTGGATAGCATAGGCACCCCTGGACGGCAGAGGCGCCCCTAAAGAAGAGCAACGGCACCCCGGGATAGCATATGCGTCCCTGGTTAGCACAGGCACCCCTGGACAGTAAAAGGCGCCCCCGCCCCTGAGTAAAGGATCTGGGACTCTGGATAGCATAGGCGCCCCTGGATAGTGCACGCGCCTCCTGGACAGCAGAGGCGCCTCCGAAGAAGACAGAAGAACGGCGTCCCTGGATATCATATGCGCCCCCCGGTTAGCACAGACACTCCTAGATAGCAAAAGGCACCCCCTCCCTCCCCCGCCGGA
This sequence comes from Lepas anatifera, assembly GCA_034440635.1. Taxonomy (NCBI): domain Eukaryota; kingdom Metazoa; phylum Arthropoda; class Thecostraca; family Lepadidae; genus Lepas; species Lepas anatifera. The sequence continues at coordinate 337,838 of JAOTON010000985.1, read as the reverse complement.
GATAAAAGGCGCCCCTCTGGAAAGAATAATCACCCATGGATAGGAATGGCACCCCCTGGAGAACAAGGCAGAGCATTTTTTATGGAACACTCAGTGGGGGGGGGATTTTCTTGTGCTGGCCATTATAGTGTCTTCGGGGGATCAAACCCCCATTTGGAGGTGGCGTTAATACATTTTAGATGTGCTAGTGTTAAAAAAATGTCTCCCAATTTTTTTTATTCCATGTTCTAAAGATTGGAGATGCTGCCCAGGACTACACGTTTTTTTTCGACGGGAAAAGGCCAAACCAGGTTTGGAAAAGGCCAAAGGGGTCAAATTTTATTTGCGCTAATTTTTTTTATTTCGTCCAAGTTCTTCCCAGTACGGCTGTTGGAGTCTGAGTCTCACTAAAGTCCTCAGGAGACTTGTCACGGAGACCCCGACCCTACCACCCGGACGAGCAACGCCCACAATGAAGGGTTGATTTAGAAGCCAAAGTTTAACCTCCCACAAAGCACAGGGATGGCCGCCTCGCTCAGGTCACCCTCTCATCAGTCAGTTGGGGCATTCCACGACAAATCGACAGGTGGAAGGTGCAAAATAGCACCGACCCCCTCAGATTTTCCTAAAAATTGGTAGGTGGGGTTGTCAGGTGCTCTGAATTCACCTGTCCAATTTTTAGTTCGATCCGATGAACGGTTTTTGAGTTATAGCCTCAGGCATTTTTGGAAAACCGCAGAACAAGGGTATTTTTAACGCGCTTAAATACCATAAAGAATAAACAAAACGGTGTCGAACTATATGTTTTTAGAATCCTCATTCTATCACCAACATAGTGCAGTAGTTACTTTGTGAAATTTTTAACATTTTGGTTTTCAAAATTTTGGATCAATAAAGTAAGTTAATATTTCATATCGAGCCCAGTTAAAAAAAATCATTTTTATTTTTTTAAAATGTTTCTTTATGTGCTCTAAGTTGATATGCAAAAAATTGGAGATAGGTCTTTTTGTAAATATTTTTAAATAATAATTGTTTCAGACCATGCAGCAAAAGCTGTTCTCTTTTAGGCTTGGTTTAGCGTGTCTAACGACACTATATGTTCTTGAATGCCCGGATGGACGTCTTATGGGTAACATTCAGCACACAAGTTGGTTTTAGTGTTAAATTTACATAAGCGAATCCAGGGTGAGCCGAGTGCGGGGGGCACGTGCCCCCTCTCCACCAACCCACCCTGATATCCCGGGAGCTAAACGCCCGCTGAAACATCGCTTACCACTCCCTACTCTCCGAATGCAAGCATTGACATCCCTACGATGCAATCTGGCGCCCCTATGATAGGTGACACCTTACTAATCGGGGATCCGGCCCAAATGGCGCTACTTCCAGGCTCAAATGATAGCCCCTCTGGGCCCGAAATGAAGCCCCTTGGCCAAACAGCCCCCTCCCGTTGGAAGTTTTAGTTTTGGGTTGCCTATGTTTGTACTATTTTAACGAAAACCATTTTTTCCCCGTTTTTACCACCAATTTCAAATCATAACCTTATGATCCACAACCATCGAATGCCTGTTTGAAAGATATTTATGACGTGTCCAGCTCCGATTCACGCCCTGTCGATGCTCGGTGTTGGCGAGATAAAGCCATGCGAAACCCACCGGTATTGTCTGTCACTCGTAAACAGAAACTCTGCGATCTCAGCTGTCTTCAGCTGTAAAAGCAATAGGATCCTAACACTGTGGTTTCGGTCTGGGGTTTCTGTTCGGAGGTACCGCCTCTAGCGCTGCTGGTGCCAGTCTATTGTCTGCTGCTGTGGGTAGTAGGCGGAGTGGTCCATTCGGCCGAAAATGAAGACCAAACAAAATAGAAACTATTGCTCCGACCCATTTCAGTTGCACAAGGCTAAGCGTCTCCGAGGCGTGCAAGTAGTATCAGCCGCATTGATTAGTGCTGTTAATGATGAAAGAATCGGGAAGAAGACGTACCTTTGTGTCTCTTGTCGCAAAAGGCTGACGAAGGATCCGCATAGTTTACCAGATATCTCAGAAAACGAAGAGTCTGATTCTCCATTATTAGTTAGCTCGTCAAGCAGCCAAGTAGAGAGCCAAGATGAGGCGAGGCCAGAGGTGGATATGGAAGATACTGGACAAGCTTTGCAGGTGCTAGACCAAACACCATTGAGATCAGGTACGTTTTCTGTGTTTACTGGTGTACAACATTCACAATGATGTATCCAAATAGGGTGGTTCAAGGTGGTTTGGTGTTGGGAGGACGCGTTCCAAATCGTAACAATATTTTTTCAATAACCAATTTTGTGCAACCTTGTATTTTGTGTTGCACTTACGACCTCAACGACTTCAGGTATCTTTCTCTTCGTAATTACTTTGGAATCTGACTCGGCGTACATATTAGAACATAAACTAAGAGTGTACGACGTCGTTCTTCAAGCTCATGTGCAAAATATATGCAATGCTTTCGCTCTTAATTGCCTTCACCATTTTCTGTAGGAGGATTATCAGTGCCGCAGAAAAGAGACTTAGGACAGCAAAAGTTGAAAAGTGCCACGCGCATTCTGAAGCGAAAGCTTTCCACCTCGTTGGGAGTCGATGTTCCTACACCAGAAGCGACACCCGTAAAGAGACGACGGGATGAAGCCGATGATTTGCTCGCAAGGTAGGAGCTTATAATAGTACTTCGTCCCAGTTTTTAGGCACTGTGAACCAAATGCGACAACTTTATCAGTTATAACCCTATCTTCAGAGAATTATCTATTGTGCGCTCATAATTGTACCAAATGAGTACGTACATCAAATGTTGAGAGGGAAAATTATTATCTACCTTGCAAAGCAAGAGATGTGCTTTATTTTCATTTTAGACTTCCAAAGAGTGTTAATTTTTTGATCGATTTTGCCTTTCCAGATATGACGATTTAATGCAGCGACTGAAACTAGAGTTCTGTGGAACTACAGACTACAAGCGGCGGCTGCAAATTCTAACACTTTCCCCGTTCTCGCTGGAGCAGACGGCGAAGTTCTTCGGAACTAGCCTATACATGGCGAGAAAGGCTCGCAAGTTAAAGAATGACGTAGGACTGTTACCTGACATACACAACATGCACAAGGGCAGTGTTATAGAATCAAGTGTGAAACAGAAGGTTGTCGAATTCTACGAGTCGGATTCCGTGAGCAGAACGTGTCCTGGTGTGAAGGACTTTGTCTCTGTGCGGAACCCGGACGGTTTGAGAGAAAAAGTCCAAAAACGCCTGATTCTGGGGACCTTGAGTGAGGTGTATAAAATGTACAAAGATGACCCGGAGAATCCGCATGTGGGCTTCTCATCATTCTGCTCGCTTCGTCCCAAGTACTGTGTCTCGGCTGGGAGCAGCGGCACGCACACAGTGTGCGTTTGTCTCCACCATCAAAAGGTAAAACTGATGGAGCCATTTGGAAAGAAATTGACTTACCATGATCTTATTGATTATGCTGTGTGTGATTGCGATGCTGAGGAGTGTATGATGGGTAGGTGCGGAAACTGTCCGGGAGAAGAGGGTGTGTTAGACTTTTGAGAACTAGTGCAGGATACTGAGGAGGATAATTATGAATTTGAGCAAAGGTACAAACAGTGGGTCAGCACAGATCGCTGTGAACTGATCGATGTGGTTGAAACACGAGCCGAGTTCCTGCAAAACCTAGCCAGGGCTGTAGTGAAGTTGACGAAACATCACTTTGTCTCGCATCACCAAAGTAAGACTTTCCGGGAGATGAAGGACACCCTGGCCCCAGGTGAGACGGTAGTAGTTGGAGATTTCTCACAAAACTACACTTTCGTTTTGCAGGACGAGGTTCAGAGCCATCACTGGGATGCAGGGCAGTGCACAGTTCACCCCTTTGTTGTTTACTGGCGTGAAGAAGGAGGTCAGCGTCATCAAAGCTTTTGTATCATATCAGAAACAACCAAACACATAACAAGCACTGTACACGCATTCCTGACAGAACTAATGCCAGCACTGAAGGTCCACGTTCCCAATCTTCATACGATTCACTTCTTCTCTGATGGCTGTGCTTGTCAGTACAAAAATAGATTTAACTTCCTGAACGTCTGCCACTACGAGGAGGATTTTGGTGTGAAGTGTGACTGGAATTTCTTTGCAACTTCACATGGAAAAAGTGCTTGTGACGGCGTGGGCGGTACCATGAAGAGAGCGACGGCGCATGAAAGTCTTCGGCGGCCCTACACGGATCAGATCACCAATGCCCGTGACATGTATAAATTCCTTACAGAAAAATTCAAAACATCGATTCTCTGCATTTACGTTGGTAAGGTACAGGTAGAGCAGGCGACCGAGAAGCTGAAGGGTCGGTTTCGCAAAGCCCTGGCGATAAAGGGGACACGGGATATACACAGTTTTATACCAGTAAGTAGGGTCCTGGCTAGGGTTGCAGCATTGTCTGGTCAGGAGGGACGGGAGGTGAGGGTGTGCCGTCGTGAGTCGACTGTGTGATTTATGCATTTATGCATTGTGTGATTTCGCAATCGGGATGCCGAAATGATTGATTTTCGTGTGTAAAAATAAACAATCCAACCAAACACACTCGGTATTTGTACTAATGTAGCAATTCAATCGCGTGCCATGTACTGAGTTCTACCTGGAACACAAACCCAGGCGGTAGTAGTCGTAGCAGCCTCTATTTGTGCATAGAGGGCAGCTGGTAGGGGTGGACACTGGGTGTGGCTACAAAACATTGACTACGAAACATCAAAGTACCCGTTCTTTAACTACCCTGGGCCTGCACAGTTCTTGCTCAATAAAACAATTCCATGACAGCCGGTGATTTGTCACCCCCCTCAACAGAGAAAGCCAGACCCCTCCCCCTTCTTCAGAAAAAAAGATCCAAACCCCCTCCCCCTCTTTTCTCGCTGACATCATATATGAACAGCCCTTTATACCATGCATAAGACAATTATACTCCGATCATAACCAGAAAAATATAATATTTTAAGACATTTTGGAAAAAGACCTGTCTCTAATTTTTTGCACATCAACTTTGAACACATGTAGCAGCATTTTGAGATAATAAAAATATTTTTTTAACTGGGCTCGATATAGAATATTGAATTAATTTATTGATAAAAATTTTTGAAAAAGAAATTTTTGAATTTTTCAAAAACTAGCTATTGGGCTAGGTTGGTGATACAATTAGGATTCTAAAAATATACAGTTATGCACAATTTCGTTTATTCTTTATGGTATGTAAGCGTGCTGAAAATACCCTTGTCCTGCGACTATCCTAAAATGCCCGAGGCTATAACTCAACAACCCTTGATCGGATTGAACTGAAAATTGGACAGGTGAATTCAGAGCACCTGATAACCCCATTTACCAATTTTCAAGAAAATCGGAGGGGGGTCGGTGTTATGCACTTGTCGATCTGTCGTGGAATGCCTCAGTTGTCAGCCGACCCTACGTCGGGCAAACGATTGAGCGCCGGAGCATCTCAGGGGAACCGATCCCAAGCCTGGACATGCACTGCCACTGCATGCTTCTCAGCAGCGGGCCGGAACCCGACGCTCTACCAACTGAGCTACCGGGGCGCCAAATGGCCAAATAAATACCACAAAAGTCATATTTGAGGCTAAAACGATCCCTACCGGTTGTCATAAACCCACAGAAAAAGGACAGCACTCTTGTATCACTGCAGTGAACAGTGCCCTGTATAAAACTAAATGTTGATAATTTGATATTGACTTGACGAAATAATCTTTTAGCACACTGCCCATTTCATAGGAAGCCAGGAGTGCCCTTCCAATCCCGCGTGGCCACCAAATAATTTTATCCACATAACAAAAAAATTTGTTAGCATCATCAATCACCTTGGCCGCACCAATCCCCGCTAACATTTGACATTTTTCCTGCTTTTCCTGTGAATTGTTTGCTCTTGAACAGTGACGGATCCATAGGCAGATCCAGGATTGCCAATGGGAGGGGGGGCACCTTCCCCTGGGGCGCCATCCGGAGCAGGGGGCGCCACTTTTGACCGAAAAAAACCTATCAGCTGGGCGTAAAATCCTATCGGTGAGCACCGATTTTCGCATCCTGGGGGAAGGGTGGGAAGCGCCATTTCAGGCGAGTGCCATCGACCTTTCAGGGTGCGCCGTGACCATTTCAGGGGGCGCCGAGGATCGATCGGGGAGACTGCATCTGCCCCTCCCCCTATGCCCCCTGGATCCGCGTATGGGCGGATCTAGAATTTTGGTGAGTGGGGGGAAAGCAGAGTCTCAGAGCGAACACTTTACCATCAACGTTTCACCCAAAGTGCGCCTATGGTATTCGGTTTTCGGTTGCTGTCATCTTTGTGGATCGTATTTTTAACAACGTTCTGTCCCTCCCTCCCCCAGCCATAACAGTTTGTACCAGGCAAGCAAGATGCCTATTTGGCGTGATATTTGAAACGATGAATTGCTAAACAGTTCAGTCCATACTTTTTTCGGCACCTCTTAAAAAAAACTGTAACTGCCACTAGGTCATGGAGAAATGCAAGACACTTGGGAACATACAACAGCTGAACATAAAGGTACATATCTGAGGATTTTTCTATTTGTGAAGAGGGGTTAAGTTTATTTTAATATCAAATATGATAAGTATCATTTTGCCTTTCCACGTGGCCACGATTCGTAAGATAATGGTGAGAGGACGTTGAAAATAATCGCAGGAGAATTGCTCTTGTCCGTGAAATTTCGAGAGGTGTTAAGAGAATTTTGGTAGCCATGTGATTAAATGCTGAAATAAATCATGGCAGGAATAGGCATGTGTGATTTGTGATAAATGGGACCCACTAAAATAAAAATAAAACAGTTTTAACGTGTCCAAGTACTATCTCGATAAATTGACAACTTTTTTTCGTTTATTGGCTGTGATTTGCGCGGTTTAATGATAATGTGCAGTGTTCAGATCGAAGTGAAAAGACCATTCAGATTGATAAAACAAGTATATTTTGTCACTGACCATCCCCTTGTACATTCAACCATCGTCTTCAGGTCAAGTTCAGGACGCATCATTTAAGAGAAGAGGTGAGCGTGCACTGTGCATGCCTAAATCGAGACACAGCCGCCCTCCCGATGGACAGACTGCGTGGAAATACGTCCTCGTCGCGTTTGATTTCGCGCACGCGTACGACGTAGTGGACCACCACCTGCTACGCGTTCGCCTACTGGAGATGGGGCCGCCAAATAGCACGAGGGCCTGGATTTGGCAGTGGCTCCGGGACCGAAGTGTCAAGGTGGAACTAAATGGCGTGCTTTCCAGTGAGCGCATTTTCCGAACTGGCCTACCGTAAGGAAGTGTCTTATCGCCAATTTTATTTTTGTTATGGGCGGCTCGGCTGGTAGACGCACTCCGCGCGGTTCCCGGATGCTCCCCCTACATGTACGCCGATGATACGGCGGCGCTCTGCACGGGCAACAACATCCAAGTCGCCAAGGACCGGGCGCAAGCTGCTGCTGGCACTCTCGTGAAGTGGGCCCGACAGAACAAAATTGTAGTATCAGGAGCCAAGATCCAATTACTGGTGATGTCCCAGTGGGCCAGAGACGCCGATCCTTTCAGTTTTCAGGTCGACGGGAAGTCTGTCACTGCTGGAGACACCCTACAGCTACTTGGCGTCACCATCGATCGGCTCCTCAACTTCGGTCCACGCTGTAAGAGACTGTGGGAGAAGGTCCACCCCCGCATCTCCTACCTACGTCAACTGTCCGGCTGCAACTGGGGGTTGCACGAACAGCACCTCCGAACCATCGCTACTGGCTACGTGAGAGGAGCGATGGAGCAAGCGGCCGCAGCGTGGCTCCACGCCACACCGCCATTTCATGTCAAGCTGCTGGAACGCAAAATGAAAGCGTCAGCGCGTATCGTCACAAGATGCACCCGCCCCATCCCCAGCCGAGGTAAGACTCCCCCCGTAGCGGCCAGAAGGAGGGTACTCGCGACCCGAATGCTGGTGAAAGTCCATGCGCTGCCGCCTGAAGACCCTCTGTGAAGATGTGCGGAGGTGACAGCGCCCTCTCGACTCTCCCCGGTGACCAGTTGGCGGCAGGTGGACAGAGAGATGTGACATCAAGCACGCATCTCCTTCCCCATCGAGTCTCTCCTTCCTCGACGTCTTCCACCGTGGGTATCAGGAGAGTGAGTCACATTTCAACTAGACGTAGGCCCACTGACATCGGGAGCGCCACCTGTCCGGAAGAAGCGAGTAGCTCTCCTCAACCTTGCTTCCCTGACTCGATGTGCCACATGGATGTGGACCGACGGGTCAGTCCACGGAGGGATCATGAGCGGGGGAGCTGGGTCTTCATCGAGTCACCAGACAGAGCCCAGCATGAGCTCAGGCAACCAGCAGGCTCGTTCTCCTTGAGTTTTCAGGCTGAGATGGTAGCCCTCCAAAGTGCCTGTGTCTTCCTACTGGACCACTCGTGCACACAGAAGATCCGGTCATCGTCAGCATGGCCCGCCAAGGTGATGACGCATTATAGAAATAAAATGGCTTCAATGTCGGTAGATAAGACAGCGAATCGGTAAAAATCGCTAACTTCCTCGCCATCCTAGGATTAATTCAAAGGTGGCGCAGTGAATGAAGTGATGATGGAGGTGATGATGGATGTGATGATGGGCGTTATGATGGACGTGATGATGAATGTGATTATTGAAATGACTATGGAGGTGGTGAAGGATGTGGTAATGGAGGTGATGATGGAGGTCGTGGTCGAGGTCGAGTCGAGGTCGTGATGGAGGTGTTGCGGACGTGATGATGGAGTTTGTGATGGAGGTGTTAGTCTGGTGTTGAGCATTATTATGTGAAGCAAATAAATATGTAAAGAACAAAAAAACTTCCTCGCCATCAGCTTAGACACCTGGTCCAAACAGAAAAAATGGCATACAGCTCTGAAGTAAAAATGGATCCTTCGTAAGGCAAACTAGAAAACTTCTCAACATCATCACCAACAAATGCACGCCCTGTGCCATTGTCACTTTCTTGTGCAACCATCTGTATAGAAACAGACGTGGCTTTCGAACGGCTCCGCACGCAAGTTCATAAATTACTGGCGCGTCGGTTCAGGAGGCAAATTTTTGCTTTGTTGGAGTAGGTCTGTGTTCGTGTCAACTGTCGAGATGAGCTATGGTTCAATAACCACTGTTTCATGTGGTTCTACGAGGCTGCTGTCGATACCAACCTGTGCCAGCCAGGCACAGACTCTCACTCCCGGATGACGGGTTGCAACACGCGAGCCACTGTCTATCTGACAGAGGAAGGCGTCGCCAAAAAATGTTTGGCATGTGGGGCATATTGGTGACTGATTTTAAAGGGAACGTGGCACCTTGGTAAAATCCTGGAATTTTGTGTAATTAGGCGTACTTTTAGCCGAAAATAATGAAACTACTCATGATTTCTTTGAAAAATGTACAACAAGCTCAATATTTTGATTTTTAAAATACTCCTCTAGGAAAAGAAATAAATATCTGCCTGTGGATGATGTCATGATCTGGCAACCACTACCATACTCCGAAACACTTCAAGAGCTTCGATTGGCTGATGCTCATCGTGATGTCAGCATATGTCGTCACACCAGCAGCTCACAACAATGGCCGCCTGGCGAGAGCTACATGAGAAGTACATTTCGGGTAGGTGTTAGCTTTTTTCTACGGAAATATCGAGTTCCAAGACAAATGATATATAGAGCACCTGGTTTTCCGACTTGCTTTACAACTTGGCTATCTCAGTTAAAATCAAGTTCTAAAGGTGCCACATTGCCTTAAATGGCTTAATGCAAAGCGAGTATCTTACTGCGTATTTGTAGCGGTATTTCATTAATTTCCACTATCATGCTCATTATGGGTGAAGCTTAGAACGCCCCTGTTACTATTCTGATAGCATGATGATGGACATATCGCTAATCTTTTTCGCGGACCAAGGAGCGGCCTCATACACAATAAAGCCGTACTCGGACTTCGAACGAATAAGTGATCTATATAGCATAAGAAGCTTATAACGTAGCGTATAATGATGAGCGTATAACGTGCGTATAACGTATATATAGACGATAAGCGTATAACGTGTATAGCATGAGAAACATTTCTCTATCCGCACCGTATCTCATCCTCGTCAACACCTTCAGTATTTTCAGCGTATCGAAACATTTTTTGCGGAAATCATTCAGGTGTGGCACATACGAAAGTTTATCGAGTGTGAGCCCGATAAATCTGGTTTCTGCTCCAACGTCGATCGGATTTCCGCGAATTTACAACATCGAGTATTCAGTCTCAATGTCTATTATAGAACTTTGTCTTTGTACTTGAAAATTTCAGTCCATTGCATATGATCCATTGCTGCAATGTGTCAAGGTCAAGCTGCAGCCGCCTCTGCGCAGCTGCTGTAGTGGACGCTGTCACCCATATTGTGAACTCTTCAACGAAAAGCACATGCCGTATGTTTGCGGGAAGTGTCTGCAATATCATTGGTCATAACTGCAAACAAGGCTATGAAAATCACAGAATCCTGGGCTATGCCACTCTGTTGCTGATACAAATCCGATACGACTGAGTTTTCGCGAAATCTAAAATACCTATTTTTCGGAATATTAGAAATAAACCACCCCAAGTGGCCTCGCATGCCGAGTCCAAAGAGTTTCTGCAGAACGCCCTTGGATAGCAAAGGCGCCCCCCAAGGGATGATGGCGCCCCCCTGGGGAGGAAGGCGCCCCCTCCAGAAAGTCTTGCACCACTTCTCGAAAATGGAATCCGCCGTCTCTGAATATAGGTTAACCAAGTCCCCATGTATCTAGTCAGGGGTCCTCATTCGCCTAGAATATTCACTATCAGGTTCTATAAATCATGTTTACTACACCGTCAACATATTCTGCCCTACCATCTACCGAAAACTTCCAAAGCGCCCGACACCTGGTGAGGGTTACAGTTCTGGTCCATCCCGCCCAAGGTCGCCGCCTGTGCAATGTCCGATTATACCCCACTTACGGTGAGCAGCGCCGGGGGGTAGTGACCGTTTCCCACTGTCCGTGGCGTCACACCGCGCGAGACAGCGATGACACGCACCTGACCAGGGCAGCTGGGAACCAGGCTGTGGTAACCCAGCCCGCGCAGTCAGCATCGTGCAGCTCAACCCCAATGGTAATTAGGCTCTGCGGATTCCGGTGGAATGAAAGTCCAGGGGCGCAACTTTATGTTTTCGATTGGGGGGCACTCGGCTCGAAAGGGGGCCCGTACATGATGGGGGGCCCGTATTTTTTAATGAAAATGTGACCGAAAAAAACGTATTTTCGACCGTTTGTTGTCGAAAACTGACTGCAAAGGTTAAATAACAATTTTTAGCGCACTATTCGTCACTGTTCCTGATTTGCACTATTTAGCCCAAAAAGTAGTCAGAAGACCCAATCTTTTGAACGAGCTGCCAAACTATGTAAGGATATTGGACAAGTAGGTGTCTACTTACCGTCTTTGTCGTCCACGCGGATGCTCTCCTCCGGAGGTACAACGGGATCAGCCCCGGACGACGCAGGAGGGATGGATGCTGGAGGGTCTTTTAGCGAACGGGATCCGGCTGAAGGCCTGCTCCGGCCTGAGGAAGGCAATGATCAGGAAAAGGATTGGAATTACAACCTTACTTTACCGTTTTGCTGGAAACTATACACATTGCACTTTTCTGAGTTAGTTTTAAATTGGGGTTTTAATTTTTTGCGGTCGATAAATGAACGTAGCTTGCAAAGTACCAAAAAAGTAGTGATATGAACTACTTTAACGGGGTTTTGCCGGTTTTTGAGTATTGAAACGGCTGATAGCTGAGCTTTCTATAGCGGTTTGTGTTTTTTTCGGGGGGCTTGCGGGTTTGGGGTTTCTTTTTTTGTTTTGTTCTTTTATGTTTTTTTTTTTTTTTTTTCTTTGTATTTGGCTATCTTTTCCTCCTCTTAATATATTATACCTTAGTTCACTGAGTCCCTTTAATTATATGTTCGCCTTTTATTTTCCCCCGTTGCAGCAATTTATATAATTTGAGGCTTTCTGCATTTTTGTTCCTCCTGGTTTTCTTTTTTATTTATTTATGTCAGATACGTTTCGGCTTATCTAACAAACTTTTAGGTGTATTTTTAGTGGTGCGCCTGAATTGAATTTCTATGAGTATAGGAATTTGGGTAATTTTTTATGAGCTAGTTTGAAATTACAAAGACAAGGGTTGGAAATCTAAAATAAAAATGTATATTTTCGCCTCCAAAATAAATTGAATTTCTTTTAAAATAAAGTTAGCACAGATCAGCACTAATTTAAAATCGGCCGGTTAGATTACGAGATCTAGGGGCGATATGCCCGCAAAAGGGTGGACCAAGGGTTAAGTGGACGCGTACGTTGCTAGAGATTAAATGCAAATATGATCGGGGTCATTTTATAACAGTTTGCAAAATTAGCAAGACGATTCTAGATTCATAGCTAACCTGAAAATGAACAAAGTTTGGGTAGTTTTGCCATAGCAGCCCCTCGGTATTGAATGTTCTTTGTTTTACGCTTTTGTGCACCCGACTTATGTTTATACTGTCCAACCATTTTAACATTCACACCTGGAACGAAATCGCATTATCGCGAATAATTTGATACAAATGGAAGGTAGAGATCGAATTGCGAAATTCCTTTATCATCGGGGAAATCGAACCTACTGATATTTATGTTACATGATCAAGACACCTTTTTCTGATCCATTCACCTTGCCAGTTCATGGCATTTTACAACGCTGGGTACCGGTCACGGGGTACTATGAATAGGTGGTACTGCCTATTTCCCTTTACAATCCTCATATAGGATCAGTACAAAAGGAATGGGGGGGCCTAACATTTCTCACGCCCCATCCATTTTTCCCCGAATGTTTCATGGGACCGGCCGCACGTTGCCCCGAGAAAACCACAGGGGGCCCGCAAGCATGGCAGGGGGCCGGTTTCGGCAACAGGGAGCACGGATACACCACCTGGGGCACGAAACTGCTCACAAATAAGGAACTCCTGCAAATACGCGACTAACACAACAGCTTCAGTTTCTGCACGATATTCTTAGACCACAAGGGGCCCAGACAGACCACATAGGGCCTGAGCACACCAAAGGGGCCGGGCAGACCACAGGAACCCAGAAAACCATAGGACGCCGGTAAGCCCAAAAGGGGCCCGAGCAGACCACACAAAGCCAGCAATTTGGCTGGACTCTGCCCGATATATGCTGGGCTTTGACTGGGCAGAGCCCGCGTACATGGGCTCAGCCCAGGTCCGGCTCCGCTCCGCTTGGGCAGAGCCCATGGTCAAGCAAGACCGGGCTCTATCGCTCGGGCAAGTTGTCATCCCCCGACCTAATGTCGGGCTCAGCCCGAGTCTATGTGACTCAGCTATGAGTCTTAGGGCTCGGGCAGAGCCCGGCCCAGCCCGCTCTAGGCCCGGCTGGGCAGCGGGTCCGGGCAGACCACACGGGGCCTGGACAGATGAAAGGACCCGGGCAGACCACAGGGACCCAAGCTGAACACAGGGGCCGGGCTAACCATAGAGGGGCCCCAGTCTGGAAAGTATAGCAGCAGACCCGACGAGTCCGCACCAGCCTGGTAGATTTTTCGCACCACCAGCAGCCTAAAATTCACACCAAGCATTGGTGAGAAATTTCACTGACCCGGAAATTTCGATGTTTTTACCAGTTTCTCCCTTCTCAGACCTCTGTGGGTGTTTGATTTGAGCTCCCCCGCACCATACAGCAAAAGTGGGCATTTGTTTGCTCCAAAGTTCGAACCACCTGAAGGGTGTCCGCACCACGAGATCTTGCCAAAAGTGCCATACTTTGCAGACTGGGAGGTGCCATACTTTGCAGACTGATCACTTTCAATGCATCTAAAACTATTCAACAAACATTTTCATACAGACAAGACAAAATTGCCCCGAATCTCATTTTCGACAGCAAGCCAATACCGGTTGTCGAGAAGCACAAACATCTAGGCATTATATTTTCAAAAGATCTCAGATTCCACGAGCAAATAAATGAGATCACAAGGAAAGTAAATATAGCCCTCAGCCCTCTCTACCCTATTGCACCGTATCTACCCAGAGAAATTCTCGAAAAGTTATTTCAAACCTATGTGAGACCACATTTCGACTACTGTGACGTGATATTCGACGGACTTATAACGACCAATGACGCCCAGCGCCTTGAAAGACTTCAGAACCGAGCAGCCCGACTCATGACAGGAGCGCTTTCAAGGACGGCCACAACGAAATTGAGGACGGATCTCGGCTGGACTACACTAAAAATAAGACGCGAAATTCATAAAATACAGTTCTTTCACAGCCTTAGTCTGGGACTCCTGCCAAACTATATTCAAAGTATCCTACCTAATCTCAGGCAAAACGCAATGAACAGGGACCTACGAAATGCATACCAAAGAACCGAAATAACGTTCCGGACAACAAACTTCAAAAACTCTTTCCTGCCATGCACAACCAAACTTTTCAATAGACTACCAGAGCAAATCAGAATGACTGGATCACATCAAGCTTTCAAAAAACAAGTAGAAGAACAGTTGGGGTGTAGGAAACCAACTAAATATTACACATATGGCGCGAAAATTCCTAATTCCCTTTTAATGCAGCTAAGAGTCGGTATGTCAAAACTGAATGGCCATGCATATCAAGCACAAAAATCTCCATCGCCCTCCTGTATCTGTGGACACAACAACGAGGATACCAAACATTACTTTTTACACTGTCCACGATACGAAAACATCCGAAATTTGCTAGCACAAAATATAACTCAAATAATAGGAACAGACTTTATGGCCCTTAACAGCTTTACAAAACTAGATATCCTGCTTCACGGACATTCTCTCAGTGATATGGAGGGTCATGCAGTAGCACGCCAAACCATAAAATTCATCATGTCAAGTAAGAGATTCAGGCCAAGCCAACATAGTTTAACCTAAATTCTAAACAGTGGTAGTGCGGCGCACCTGCGCGGCGGCGGGACACCGGTGGACTGATAACCGGAGTGGGCGGCCGCGGACCTAAGGCGGCGTAATTTACTAGTGTAACCAAGAACCTGTCGAGAGGTGCTACAATTTAAGCGCATTTAAGCGCTTTTGCACCAATCGTGATATTTGTGTTGTAAATGATATGTTCTGAACATGAAATATATGTTGTTGTTTTTGTTGTTGTTGAAGGGGCCCGGGCAAGCCACAGAGGGCCCGCGCAGACAAAAGGGGGTCCGCAGAGGCCACACAGAGGCCCGGACAGACCAAAAGGGTTCCGGGAAAACCACAGGAGGCCCGGGCAGACCACAAGGGGCTCGATCAGAAAAAAATGGGCACTAGCAGACAAGGGGTCCGTGCAGACCAAATGGGTCCCGGCCAGTGTGCAAAGTATGGCAGCAGGCCAGACGAGTCGCACCAGCCATCGAAAATTATCGCACCACCAGCTTAAAAAAATTCGCACCAATCTGCCATATACCAGGGAGAAAAACTCACACATTCCTACCCACACGATGCAATACTACCTCTCTTATTAGTTAGTTAAGGACTTTTTATTAGGCCCCCTCCTGTGTCTTCCTAACTATTCAGTCATTATTTTTTCTAGTTTTCAGTGTCAACTTCCTCGCACCAGTCTTGCAAATTCGCACCAGGCTGATAAAATTCGCACCACTCGCTTCTGTCTTCATGGGCACTCGCACCGACGAGATCTCGTCGAAAATGCCATTCTTTGCACACTGGGGCCCGGGCAGACCACAGGGGCCCGGACAGGCCACAGGGGGCCCGATCAGGCCACAGGGGGCCCGATCAGGCCAATAGGGGCCCGGGATACCACAGGGGCCCGCATGGCAAGCATGGCAGAGGCTGGTTGCAGTTACACGAACCGCATCCATGGCAGGCCCGTCTGCATCCACAGGGTATTAACTACTGGGAGTAGGGACCCGGCTGCAGCCACCAGGGGGCGGGGCGAATGGGGTGGCCACCAGGGGGGGCGAATGGGGCAGCCACCCCTTAAAACCAAGAGCCTCTGAGGACGAAATGCCGCCCCCAAACCCTCCCCTTCCCCAGGATGCGACGATTGGTCGCCCTTTGGGTGAAAATTGCGCCCTTCGGGTGGCTAAGTGCCACCCTGTCCCCTGAGGCTTTGCCCCTCCCCTCCCCTTACCCAAATTCTAGATACGTCACTGGCGGCCATAGGGGGCAAAAGATTCTCCAAGTCTTGGTATTTAGCCATCAGGGGAGCCGGACAGGGGATCATCACTCATTAGGGATTTAGCCCGACAGGAGCTAATAGCAAACAATCACTTCACTTGCCATTCAACACTGCGCATCGGAGCACGATTTGGATTGACACGAAAAGCCCAAACGCAAAATCCAAATCAGAGCCTAACGAAACTTTTCCAGAGTAGACACAAGCCGATTGAATCATAAGCATGCCAATTTTACTGTTCAAGGCAAACTTTGTGCAAATCATTCGCCCCGGCGAATGCGACAAGAGAGCCAGGAGCATGCCTTAGCTTCCTTCACGCTGCGCTGACAAGCCCGGGAAATTAAGAGGCTACCATTCGCCGGCGGACCAGAGCTGCAAAAAGTCGGGCTCTCGGGTCATAAAGTGCCCGACAGATTTTATGGCACGGTATGGTCCTGCGACAGATCTTACAATCTGTGAGAAAAAAATATTGAAAGGAAACAGAAAATATTTTTTGTTCTAAAAAATCTCAATATTAGAATTGTCACCTCTTTCACTCAACAAGTTTTTCATGAATTTGCACCTCTCCCATATCAGGCCAGTGTGCGGCAAGAACCGATGGAAAATCGAGGGACTTATGAATCGAGGGACCTTTGAATAGAGGGCCTTATGTACAGAGGGTCTTTTCGAGGGACTTATGAATCGAGGGACCTTTGAATAGAGGGCCTTATGTACAGAGGGCCTTTTAAACGTCACCCAGAAAATCCTCTGCTGGAAAAATTCCTTCACCGGCCTGTCGGGCCCGATTTGTATTCCATAGCACGCGACAGCTTGGCCCGACAGGCCGCCGTAAAGGCCTTCAGACAGGCAAAACAGTTTTTTTCCTTCTTTTCCTTCATTTGGAAGTACGCTCAACGCTGCCGCAAGGGCGCTGTTTGAACAGCGCCCTTGCGGCAAAGCCGGTGTAAAAGGTATCTTTGGTTTGAAAATCAGCCATGCGGTTTGGTGTGTTGCGTTATGGATATGGCGGAGGCCAAGGCCCTAGAATCCCGTGGTGTGGTGGAGAGAATACGTTGCAAGGTTGTGTTTTTGATTATTTTTCTCTTGCATTACTTTGGTATACATCTTGAGTAAACTGGTTGAGCCTGGATTTCATCGTCCATAGTTGAAGGGCTGATAAATGGCTCCGATTAAGCTGAAGCCCCTTCCACCGTCCCGTGTCAAGCTTAAATGTGGATTTGAGGGATGTGGGTATTTTGGCGAAAAACGTTTTTTTAGGAGCATCAGCGAATCAAGCATTCTGGGCTGCCCTGCAAGTTCAGGAACAGTGGTTTTGGCCAAGGAGGTCGTTTTGAAGCATGGGTCAAACAGCGGGCAGATCAGAACAGTGGGGAGAAAACAAACAAGTAAGTGACATGGTGTTCGTTGTAATTTCGGCAGCTTACATTTATTTCCACACAGTATGTTATGCTCACTGTTGATCAATAATTTTAAATGATATTGATGAGGGAAAAATGAATTTTACCAGCAGACTGGTCAAATTAGACTAAAACATTTGATTTTCCCTTCCGTCTTCTTTTAAATCCAATGCCTGTTTGTCCAGAATTAACCACAAAAGTTGCATACCTTCATCAGTGTATTTGTAGATGCCAAAGAAACAAAACTCTTCACCTTTCCACATTAATTTGAGTTTTAAGTACCAAACTATTTCTCCCATTTCATTTTATTCACTTACCTAAATATGCCTATGATCTATGTCAAGGGGACAAAGATATAACAAAAACACAGCCTAGTGCAACCTTTACTCATTCCTTTTACTCATAACTTCCTTGGAAACAGGATATTTATTTGACATTTACTATCTAACTGACTTAAGGTTATTTATTAGCCTCATGAACTTCAGATCCTAAACTACGTACCCTCATGGAAATGAGCACGGCAATGCATAAAAAACTTTGAAATAGCCAACAGCTTCAAAATTTAGGATTTTTCATGTAAACATGTATTTATAAGTCATGGAAAGCTAATATTACATGTTTGTATTCAACTACAAGTAGCCATGATCCTTAAAAAACACTTTCAAATATAAAAAAGTACCCCTCCAATCTTGTTTGTCTGGCCATCAGAGCAAAATCCATATATAAATTTTGGGGGTTCCTTCCAAATTACCCCCTCCCACCTCCAAAAAAACTGAAATCATGAAAATCTGCAGAAGCTGGCATAAGTAACAGCATGGTATGGGAACCAGGTCAGCTTTCTTCCATTGCAAACTATATTTTTTAAGTATTCTGGGCTGGACTATGTAACCTAATAACAAAATATCACTTATTCTCATTCTAGTGCAGCATTTTTTGTCAATGGCAGCTGCAGAGGACTGAAAAAGGGGGCTGCTTTTCATGTTATTGTATATTTCCACCTGTAACCTAAATCATCTGAATTCAAGACTGAGTCTTATTCAAGACCCAGTAGAGCTGACTTTGACACACACTATTTGTATGCTGTACGTCCACAAATCTCAAATTACATCCAATAATAAATTTCCTTTACCAATGGTGACTCCAGAAAATGAGAATTGGTGGTTCGGTATTCAATTTGTTATAGGTTTCTGCCGATAACCTTAATTTCCTGAGCGTGTCTGATAATTTAAAACCCGTAGAACAGTCTCAGTTCCAGAGTTTTGAAAATTAATAGACTTGTGTCATTCCACTTAGATTTGCCATAGGCGGCTTCAGAGCACGAAAATAAGGATATCACACATATAAGGATCAGAGCACAAAATAAGGATAATGATATCCATTGGTGCCAAACTAGAAGTTTTTTATGCTAATTTTAGTATTTTCTATTAAGAATGTGGAAAATGAGTAGGAAAATTTTACCAATTGAATGGGTTTTAGACAATTTTAATAGTCCTATCCTAACCACCCGACAGATTTGGAGGTTTTTTTCGAAAGTGCCCGACAGATTTGAGTTTTTTTGCAGCCCTGCGGCGGACGCACATTATTTGACCCAGATTTGACGACAAGATACGATACACTTTTTGACAGACAAATTTAAGAGACTTAAATTTGTCTGTATTTAAAATTCCACTAGAACAAACAAAAATGGAAAACTTCATGCACATTTCTGACAAAAATGCCTAGAAATATATCAATGAAGAAAAGTAGTGCCGGCGGAGAGATGCCAAAATAACAAACATGTCAATTTATTAAACCAGTACTTATCGGAAGGGGTCCAGCTGCGCACGGGGGGCGATGGTGAACTACGGGGGGTCGTAAGCAAGGCAAGGAGCCCGGCTAGAGCCAGAGGAGGCCTGGGTAGCCCAGAGGGAGCCTGAAATTATAGCACGGGTTCCCGGATACAGCGAAGTGGGAGGAGTGGAATCAGGGGCGGATTCAGGCTGATGATGGGGGGAGGGGGGCAACGGGGCTCCAAATCGTGAAAAACATATGGTTTTTGTTTGAAGAAAATCCGTAAAAATCGGTAAAATCGGGGGATTTGGGGAGGGTATCAAATCCCCCGATTTTACCTTTACCACCCCTGGATCCGCTAGTGCTGTGGTTCCTTGCAGACCACAGGGACACGGACAAACCATAGGAGCCCGGGCAAATTGCAAGGGGCCGGGCAGACCGCAGGGGGCTGGGTAGACCACAGGGGGTCCGAGCAGACCACAGAGGGCCCGGGCAGACTAAAAGGAGCCCAGACCGCCCACAAGGGGCGCGGGCAGACCACAGGGGCCCGGGCGGACCACACAGGACCCAGGCACACTACAAAAAGCCCAGACCACCTACAAAAACCCCGGGCAGACTAAAAGGGGCCAAGGCAGAATACAAGGAGCCCGGTTGCAGTCACAGAGGAACCAAAAAGGTCCCGGGACTGCCAGAAATAGGGCCCCGGATGCAGTCAAAATGGGCCTGAGAATATCGTTAGGGGCCCGTTTGCGGACACAGCGATTATGGGTGGCCCTAAAGGGGACCGAACCCAAGCAAGCATGCCAGGCAAGCATGCCAGGGAGCCCGACCGCAGCCACAGCAAGCCCAGATAGACCACAGGGCCCCGCACTCATGGCAAGGGCCCGTCCGTGGCATTAGAGGACCCGCGCCTCCTGGATCACAGGGAGCCCGGTTGCAGTCACAGGTCCCGGGTGGATCACAGGCGCCCGGTTGCGGTGACAGGGGCTCGGGCGGATCACAGAGGGCCCGGTTGCAGTCACAGGAGCCCGGGTGGATAACAAGGGGCCGGGTGGATTCCAGGGGCCCGGTTGCAGGTAATCCGTTTGCAGTCACAGGGGGCCCGGGTGGATCTCAGGGGGCCCGGTTGCAGTCAAAGAGGGCCCGTGTGGATCACAGGGGGCCCAGGATGGATCACAGGGGGCCCCAGGTGGATTACAGGGGGCCTGATTGCACTCACAGGGGGCCTGGGTGGATCAAAGGGGACCCGGTTGCAGTCACAGGGGGCCCGAGTGGATCATAGTGGGCCCGGGTGGATCACAAAGGGCCCGGTTGCAGTCACAGGGGGCCGGTTGCAGTCACATAGTGCATGGTTGCAGTCACAGGGGCCCCGAGTGGATCACAGATGGCCCGGTTGCAGTCCCAGGGGGCCCGGGTGTATCACAGAGGGCCCGGTTGCAGTCACAGGGGGCCGGGCGGATTACAGGGGGCCCGGTTGCAGTCACAGGGGGCCGGATGGCTCACAGAGGGCCCGGTTGCAGTCACAGGGGACCCGGGTGGATCACAGATGGCCCGGGTGGATCTTAACTGGCCTGGTTGTAATCACAGAGGGTCCGGTTACAGTCACAGGGGGCCCGGGTGGATCACAGGGGGCCTGTTCGCAGTCACAGGGGGCCTGAGTGAATCATAGGGGGCCCGGTTGCAGTCACAGGGGCCCCGGGTGGATCACAGATGGCCCAGTTGCAGTCACAGGGGGCCCGGGTGGATGACAGGGGGCCCGGTTTCAGTCACAGGTGGCCCGGTTGGACCACAGGGAAACCGTTTGCAGTCTCAGGGGCCCGGATGGATCTCAGGGGGCCCGGTTGCAGTCAAAGAGGGCCCGTGTGGATCACAGGGGGCCCAGGATGGATCACATGGGCCCCGGGTTGATCACAGGGGGCCCCAGGTGGATTGCAGGGGGCCAATTGCAGTCACAGGGGGCCCGGGTGGATCAAAAGGGGCCCGGTTGCAGTCACAGAGTGCCTGGTTGCAGTCACAGGGGCCCCGGGTGGATCACAGATGGCCCGGCTGCAGTCACAGGGGGCCCGGGTGTATCAAAGGGGGCCAGTTGTAGTCACAGGGGCCCGGTTGGATCATAGGGGGCCCGGTTGTTATAACAGGGGCCCCGGGTGGATCACAGATGGCCCGGCTGCAGTCACAGGGGGCCCGGGTGTATCAAAGGGGGCCAGTTGCAGTCACAGGGGCCCGGTTGGATCATAGGGGGCCCGGTTGTTATAACAGGGGGCCCGGGTGGATCACATGGGGCCCGTTTGCAGTCACAGGGGGCCTGGGTGGATCATAGGGGGCCCGGTTGCAGTCACAGGGGCCCGGGTGGATCACAGATAGCCCAGTTGCAGTCACAGGGGGCCTGGGAGGATGACAGGAGGCCCGGTTTCAGTCACAGGGGGCCCGGGTGGACCTTAGATGGCCCGGTTGCAGTCACAGGGGGCCCGGATGGAGTCACAGGGGCCCGGGTGAATCATAGGGGGCCCGATTGTAGTTACAGGGGGCCCGGGTTGATCACAGATGGCCCGATCCCAGTCACAGGGGGCCCGGGTGGATGATAGGAGGCCCGGTTGTAATCACAGGGAGCCCGGGTGGATTACAGGAGGCTCGGTTGCAGTCACAGGTGGGCCGGGTGGATCACAGAGGGCCCGGTTGCAGTCAAGGGGCCCAGGTTGGATCACAGATGGCCCGGTTGCAGTCACAGGGGGCCCGGTTGGAGTCACAGGGGCCCCAGGTGGATTACAGGGGGCCCGGTTGCAGTCACAGAGTGCCTGGTTGCAGTCACAGGGGCCCCGGGTGGATCACAGATGGCCCGGTTGCGGTGACAGGGGCTCGAGCGGATCACAGAGGGCCCGGTTGCAGTCACAGGGGCCCGGGTGGATAACAGGGGGCCGGGTGGATCATAGGGGGCCCGGTTGTAATTACAGGGGACCCGGGTGGATCATAGATGGCACGCTTGCAGTCACAGGGGGCCCGGGTGGATCAAAGATGGCACGCTTGCAGTCACAGGGGGCCCGGTTGGAGTCACATGGGGCCCTGGTGGATCATATGGGGCCCGGTTATAATTACAGGGGGCCCGGGTGGATGACAGGGGGCCCGGTTGCAGTCACAGGGGCCCGGGTGGATCACAGGGGCCCGGTTGCCGTCACAGGGGTGCGGGTGGATCAAAGAGGGGCCCGGTTGCAGTTACAGGGGGCCGGATAGATCACAGGGGGCCCGGCTGCAGTCACAGGGGGCCTGGGTGGATTACAGGGGGCCCGGTTGCAGTCCACAGGGGGCCCGGGTGGATCACAGAGGGCCCGGTTGGATGACAGGAGGCCCGAGACTGCCGGAATTAGGGACCCGGCTGCAGTCAAAGTGGGCCTGAAAAATATCGTTAGGGGCCCGGTTGCTGACACCGAGGTTAAGGGTGGCCCACAGGGCACCCGCAAGCATGCCAGGGAGCCTGGCCTCAGCCAAAGCTAGCCCAAGTAGACCACTGGGGCCCGGAATCGTGGCAGGGGCCCGGCTCTATCCGCAGGGGCCCGCAACTTGGGATTGGGGGGGGCTCGTCAGGTCATTGGGGGGACTTCTCCGAGCATTGGGGGGGGGCCTCGAGCCCCCCAAATATATGGAAACTTGCGCCCCTGTGAAAGTCCCTCCTGCTCTGAAAATGTGCGCATAACGCGTCGCGGTGCTTCCCCACCGAGGGCCACGCTCTGTCTCTCCGTATTCCGCTGGACCGCCAGGGTCCACGCAGACCCGCCGCCGCTCGCTTCCCTAGCTCTTTGTGGAGAACGTTTATGGTCACTCTGGTGCGTTGGTTCCTCATGTATCGCGTTCCCGCCGAATCATGGCTGGTGCTCTCCGTACTGCAGTGTCTGGGTATCCTAACTTATCTTTAACGTAGTCGTTAATATTCATTTACTGACCGCACTTTGATCAGGAAACGTACATACCAGTGCGGAACGTACAGTCCCCCGCAATTGAAATTGCCATAACTAGGCTCGACCGGTTTAGGATGGATATCTTACATCCTATGGTGCCTATAGGTTTACAAACGGGTTCATCATGTGTATTTTTTCAAGAGCTTTCCAGTGGTCACCATTATTTCCTAATCTGACATCTGGGCGAGAAAATATTACACAATTACTGATTTTGCTGAATTCTGCGTTAAGCGACGAGCCCCGTTGTTAAGCGGACACGGATTATTTCATGTTCCTGGATGGAGTTTTCACGGTTTTTGATCGCTCAGGAACCTTGTTTAAAGGGACATTGTCGCAAAAATTTTATTGGCTAAATCAAAAGGTTACAAAAAGTTGTTTCAGAAGTCATATTCCCATTTTTGCAAATTCAGGCTCAAAATGCCTGAAAATCGGCCTCAAAGTCAACATTTATAGACGACTTTACCGAGTCCTTATGGTAACGATAAAGTGACGCAGACCCGGCTATAGCTATCAATTTATATATGAAAGAATGCCAAACATTTCTTTTAAAGCAGTTCAGTAGCTAAAACCTATAACATCAAAAATTATTCTAGAAAATAAATTTCCAAAACGCCTTTGGAAGAGAAATATAGGACTTTAAAGAAATACCATCAACCAATCAGAAGCCCAGTCCTTATAGGATCTGGTCACGTGGGCTTATCTTACATCAATGTGATGTCATCACGGCTACCGATGAACTATCGATATTCACCATTTCAAAAACCGCGGCAAACGCGGAGATATGAATACAAATTCTATAACACTAATTAGCGCTGCGGTCAGGCCCGAATACCCCAAAGATTATAATTAATAATTGTTCGTTATTGCATGATTGCATTGCAGCTAAAATGATACAATAAAAAGATACGGGTAGCGCGATCCAGAAGAGCCTCCTTTAAGGCATGAAGAAAGCTTTTGGTGGTTTTTCGGACGAGGAGATTGTCGCCTCTCCGGTCTCGTGGATCAACATATCGTCGGTAATCTGCACGTAGAATATTTTGAGCCTTTGATGTGGTCAATTGAGATTTTCTTAGAGGTAAAAAATCTATGCGTGAAAAGTTAATGAAACAATTTGAATTTTTGCCATCCATCTTTGCTGGCCACCAATGCTTATTGAGGTTTTGTGTAGTGAGTGTAGTGAGTTAGTCAAACACTAATCCTATCAAGTATGGGCAATGCATTTAATGTTTCTGTTCTGCATTAATTAGGTTCATGAAGTTGCCAAAAAGCAAATTGTATGCTTAATTGATAACTATTCATTTTGGCCCACTGTTATAGCTGTGGTCTCGTTTCGTTTGTCAACACCAATCAGCGAGCAGCATTGAGTCCCAGTCTGCAAAGTATGGCAGCCGACTAGACGAGTCACACCAGCCACCTAAAATCATTGCACTGCCAGACACCAAAAATTCACACCAAACTGCTATATACCATAGAGAAAAATGCACCCTTTCCTACCCACACAATGCAATGCTACCTCTTGTATTAGTTAGTTAAATACTTGTTATAAGGTCCCCTCCTGTGTCTTTATAACCATTCAGCCATTATTTGTTTGGTTTTCAGTGTCACCTTCCTTGCACCAGTCTGGGAAATTCACACCAGGTTGATGAACTTCACACCACTCACTCTTGTCTCCTAGGGCTCTCACCCTGACATGATCTCGTCGAAAATGCCATGCTTTGCACACTGGATTGAGTCTATGTCACATGGCTATAGCCTCTCCCTGAGAACCAATCTTAGAACCAATCTTAGATTTACAGGCTGGCTACCTGCTGTGGTGCTGCTGGAAAAACAGTAACAGCACAACAGTGGTAGCATACTTTTTTGTGATTGGTAGATAAGTATTCTGGTTCATTTTTGTCTCATTAGCCATAGCACATACTAGAGGCAGTTGTGGCATTTCTTTTCTAGAGGAGAGGCTCGAGGGCTCGCGGACAAGGCTGTGCTGCCAGACGGAACAAGGCTTATGAGCAGTGTCAATGCCGAAAAGTCCTCATTTTATTGTTGCACAGGTCAACTTGTGTACCAAAATAGGTGAAAATTATTTGGTGATGGCAATTCTCCAATGATTATTTAAGCATATTATTTTTGAATTGCCCATATTCCCTCTCTTTTTGGTCTAACTTTATATTTATAATATTTGTGCACTCTAGTAAAAGTCTATATCAAGCTTGTAATTTGAATTACAAATTTCTACCTGTTACAAATACTGGCTCTGCACAATGTGTGCATGCTAGTGCATTTGCTGCTTAGCTTACCTTCTTTTAAGTATGAAAATGTTTTTGATTAATTTTACGGATTGAAGCAGATTTTATTTATTTATTTATTTATTGGACATCTTTGGACTCTCCACAAATACCATGGCTATTCTTAGTCCAGCGTAAATGGAGACCACTCAGGTTGAATTAATAGGATTTCAAGCACACCATCAGACACTCAATCACACAAAACCAATGATACAAGCATACACAGCCAAGAAAGTGATGTACTAGGAAGCTCAGGTAAAACAGATAAGCAGTTTGACACCATACAAATAAAACGAAAAATCATCAGTCAGTAAAAGAGTGCTCAACATGAGATCGAACGTATCAACATAAGCAAGAAGTCACTCTCTACTCTTCAGATGGGCTCGCAATGCCCTCGTAAATGTTTGTGCTCTTATACAACCGGTGATGTCGGGTGGAAGAGAGTTGTACAGCATGGCTCCCCGATAAATCAGCTGACGTCTACCAGCCTCGGTACGTATTTGAGGAGTGCGGAGGAGTCGATCCTGTCGTGTTTCACGGGCCCGGAAGTTTAAGTTACGCTGAAAACGGTAGGCAAGGATGGCTGGTTCTCCAGACGTGACAATTTTGTGAATGAGAGTGAGGCAGTGATATTCAGCAAGTTGTTTGGAATTCAGCCAGCCGGATCTTTCCAGGACATCCGAGATGTGGTCGAATTTACGTCTCCCAGAAGCTATTCTCGCACAAAAATTGATCACTTTTTGAAGCTGACAATGATTTTTCTCAGAATTTTGATTTTTCCATTTATTTTGGTATCATACAGTACATAGTAGTCAGTGTACTCCTATCTACTTATCAGATCAATTTACTCATATTTCAAGTGCTACTGTTTGTTTCTAGACATGAAAGTGACTGTAGCATGAATTCATCCATCTGCCCTCTGAAAATGCCCATCTGCATTCATGCCCATCTGCAGATGAACTCATCCATCTGCCCTCTGAAAATGCCCATCTGCATGCTTTTTATAATTGATATTAAAAATGAACTGAAGGAAAACTAGGATAAGATGTATTATGATTTGAAACACTATGAGTGTACCCAATACAACAATATAATTGTGAACAAAGAGTATGGATAGTCATGTAGGAATGACAGGGGGGCAGTCTTGGGTGATGCAATTTTTTGTGTTTTCCTGGAAGTATATATGAAAGATTAAGCGGGTCACTTCAAAGAGAAAATTTGTTTCCTAGAAAACCTGTCTTTTGTAGCTGCTGTGTATCATCAAGCTATCGTCCCAATGGACCAGCTTGTGCATGATCATTTTGTTTGTTAGTTTGAATGGGATGAACCCAATCAGACCGATTCTCCCATAGACCTGAAATTTGGGATATTTGTTTCCTATTGTGGGCCAGTGTCGAAATAATGTATTGTAATTTATAAAAAACATGATTTTGCATGGTTCCACCCGACCCCTCCACAAACCCATGATCTAGACTATAGATCGTCTTTGGGGATGTCTTTGTTCTTGAATATATATATTTTGCATATGTTTAAAACAAGATTCAGTGATATCTTGTTTGCTTTCATTGTGGGCTTGTGATATTTTATTTGTACCCTTTATTTAGTCCCATTTGTTCCTGCTGTGAAAATATCTTCTAATTTAAGAAGAGCATACCCCAGCAAGCTGAACGCAAAACAGAAATAATCAGGTGCTGCCCCTCGACAGTGACTATCGCAAATTACGCCTGCTGCTGGAAGACAAGCTTCAGAGGACGAGCAATGGAATCCCAGAGTTGGCAGAGTACCACAGCCAGCAGTTTTCTGCATTGAACACGAACCTGCCTGAGTGCACCTCGGTCGTCTGCCTGTGTGCCCGCAGTATACGTTCATGTATGTGCGTAAGTGGTGTTTATCGCGATATATTAAGGCAAATCCTCTGAGGACCTCAGTAAAACATGCCATTAAAAGTATTCTTAGCCTAAAGGTAAGAAAACTAGTAATGCGAAGGGTCTTTACAGTAAAAAATCAAGTGGTCAGATTTTGTTGGTGGTCGTACGTGCGAAAGTCGGCGAAAATAATAAGTGACACCTTTGTGCTCAGACTATTGCGGTGAACATTTTATCAAACCGTGTAGCACTTCTTGTGGACAGATGCAAACTCTGTTATGCTTTTGATGTACACTCAGTATTTGGTTCGCTCCCAGCCTTCTTAGAGTGCACTTCAAGGGCTGGAAGCTAGGAGCTGCATACCCACTGGTGGGTTCAGGGAAAATTTACTTTCCTCCCAAACTCTGCGATTTTCACCGACCTTTAAAAAATGTGTATTCACAATTTTGGACCCTGTCCTCCCCTCCCCCCCCACAAAAAACATTGGCCTGGATCCGTCACTGACGTACTGAGTTATATCCTCTAGTCCACGTTGCACACGGAAGATCGCTCGTTGGGGACTCGCAGACCTGATTGTTGCACGCGTTTCTCACCTGCCGAGGGTTATCACTCGCTTGTAATTTCCTGGTAGGTTATATTTTCTTATGTTTTTTTAGATTGAATATAAGCCTCATTGATCAACTGATATCTGTTGGTTTTTAAAAGTAGATGAATTTTGCATTGCGTAGCCGAGGAGCATGATTATAAATTGGTAAGATGTTTCATGGCTTTGCCTCTCGAATTCTTGACGCAAAATGGAGCCTGTGATCACACTGTGATCACATATTCGGGCACAGCCCCTCGTCAGAATCCTCATAATACAATAAGCGAAAACTTTTGGTCATAGTGTGACCAAGGCTTGAAATTTAGATCTGATATGGAAATCGAATGCTGGAATAATGCAGTTCAGTACTGGAATATTCAATTATTGGAACTCGATTCGAGGTTATCCTAGCACTCTGACTAAAAATGTATGTGTTCACCTATTATATTATGAGAATTTTGGTGAAGGGATGTACCTGAATATTTATCAGTGTATTAGCCCCATTTTGCAACTATGATTCGAGGAGGCTGGTCATGAAATATCTTATCAACGTAGATAATCTAATAAACAATCTAATAAAAATAACGGTTAATATACTATTTTATATAATGATATGATGTTATATGAAGTGCTTCTGGAATTGTTTGTTCTATTATGAGAAAGGACCGTTTCCGAACTCCGAAGTATTAAAAATAAAAGCTTATCATTTTCATAAACAAATGTCACTCATGAGGCTAGCAGCTTGCTTGTCTTAAAGCCGCGATGCGTCTTCTTAGATTTAGACTCTGTGACTACCAATGTTAAGATTAATTATAGAATCCTTTTTATTTAATACGAACTGTTCCAGGCTATAATTTTGAGGTATATTTTCTTGATGTGCCCTGATCAGAACCTAACTCAACTTGAAGTAAAAAACAATGTATTCTTAAATCTTGTATATCTATATACGAAAAAAATTAGAAAGAGCTACCACCACGGACAGAGGAGTGAGGCGGCCAGTCCATCTCCAACCTGCAACACACAACAAACGTTCCCCCTGAAACAAATGTGATCAGGTTTGGGTTCGTGGTGCGTTCCACACTTGGTGGCTGCATATATTTTTGTTAGTTCATCCAAGGATCGTGGTGGCTGCTCTCTGGTTCCCCAGTTCTGACGCATATCAAGAGTTATTCTTCCGTATCACATTCAGCTATTCTCCGGTTCTCTAGACTACGTGTTTTTATATTCTCCGGAGACCAAAGAATTACAATTATATCAAAGATTTAGATATCGATGGACACATTTAATCTGATTAATTAATTGAGTGTTCCGGCCGTATGGGGGGCGCCCCTGAAGGCGCCCCAACCGCTGCAGGAACATCGCCAGCCGTCGTGGGTCCGCCAGCGCCTCCCGGATGGGCGGGTCGTTCCGTCCAAATATGTCCCAGCGCAGGTCAGCGCACGCAGGGCACCGGGTCAGAAGGTGGTGGAGGATCTCGTCCTCTCCATCGTCGCATTCCTGTAACGTGGCCTCCGGGTCCAGGCTGATCCTCTTTCGGTAGCTGCACAGGAGAAGGGAGTGGCCAGTGCGCAGGCGCTCCACCTCCACACTCTCCTGCCGTGAAAGGCCCAGGCGGTCTTTCAGGGTGGTCCGCCCTGGGAGACCGCCACATTTAACCTCGAACACGTTTTATCTCGTACGGATTAACGTTTTATCTCGTTGTTTTACCAGATTAACACGCGCATTGACGGGGCTCTGAGCCACCTTCGCTTTGACGGGGGGGCGCTGGTAACCCCTAAAATCTCCAGAACCACGGTAGGTAGTGAAAAAGGTAAACGGCGTTGGGTAGCCCATACGCTTCTCCATCGAAATATTTTAACCATTTTATCAGGTCACTTCAATCGGATGAGTTCACTTTGTTCCGACTTATGTTGTCTTAAACTTTGAGGTCAGGTCACTTGACCTGTACTGGTGACCTGACCTGAGAAGACCTAACCTTAAAATTTTGACAAAAGTTGTAAAAATGATGAGAGAAGGTATGTCAAGTTTTTTAACCCGAGTTTATTTTTAACCCGAGTGTGTTGAGTACCTACCTAATAAATGTGTGATGGCTTAAATTCCGTGGCGGCACCTCTGCCTAGTTTTCTTTGCCTAGTGTTAGAAGTGTATGTTTTACCATGTACTGCGTTTTTACTGTTAATATACGCTTATGGATACAAGTGCGGCGGCGCTACGCGCCGCCGTTTTTATGTTCTCTCCGAAAAACCAGACGGGGGGACGGGTACCCGCCTCCCGTCAATGCGCGTGTTAACCCGCGCCCCACCGGGGGTCCGGCGCCACCTTCGCCCCACCGGAGGCCATCGATGGCCCCCCTCTAACTCCGAAAATATGGGCGTTAGCGCAAATCTGCAAAGTGCACTAGTAAGCTCGCGTGAATTCAGTAAGAAATTACTTCACATGTTTTAGTGTTCAGGTCAATTGTTTGACCTCCAGAGGTCAAATTAGGTCAAGATCGGCTATTTTCACTCAAATATGCAATGCTTAAGCAGACTGGGCATAACTCTCATGCCCTTAGAGCTATTGAGGCCTGGTAAAGTTCATTTGATAGGAAATTGCCAGTACTTTTTCCGCTATGGAAACGTAAAGACCTCCCGCCAGTATTTTGACCTCCAGAGGTCACCTCGTGACCTAGTATGACCTGAGGTCACGAAAGGTCAGAAAGTGACCTTGCCGTATATCAAATGAAAGCCAATGACAAGACAAACACTATGGTGTTTGTTTCAGCGCTCTAGCTTATACAGGTCAAAAGTTATTGTCAAAATACTGTTTTTGACCCCTGGTGACCTTGGCTGACCTTGGGGATGTCAAAGGGCAAATATGGCCCCTAGAATCCGTGAAAGGGTGCCCAAAAACGCTTTTCTGATCAAGCTGAGCATTTTCAATCGTTTTTGTGACTTTAAGATCATAAGACAGCTTTTCCCCATGCTTTTTCAATGGGAGAGGTCACCTCGTGACCTGACCTCGGGGCACGAAATCGAAAAATCCCGGATATACACCTTGTAAACCCTGGAAGGGTCATAAATTGTAGGAAGTTTCAAATCGATCGACTCCGAAATGTAGCTCTTACAGAGCTCTAAATCTGATGTGAGGTGACCTTGGTTGACCTCGGCTGGAGACCTGACCTTGGGTGACCCGGGGTAAAAAATTTCAGAGATGGTGGGAAAATGATGCAGTGAGAGGTAGAGCCCTCAACCACGGTGCTGCGCCCCATCGTCTTTCTGCTATCCCGGAAAAACCTTAGGGGGGCCATCGATGGCCCCGGTGGGGCGAGGGTTAAACGATTAATTAATCTCGAGACACATTAATCTCGAGATTAACACATATAATCTCAAAGAGCCACCCTTGCTTTTTATTGGATAGGTTTCTGGTTCTTGGTTTGCACGAAAACCGGTCAGCCTTCAAGAATGGCCTTCAGCAAAGGACACAAAAGACATTTTCGAACGGCGAACAGCGTGTCCCGGTGGTCAGAAAACAGGGGAACTGGTCTCCAATAGAGGGAAGTCCGACGGATTGAGAACCATTGCAGGGAGCTGGAGACAAGCCGGTCCCAGTTTGGTACGCCGGTCAGATTAGAAAAATATTTGGGGCTAATACTCCCTTTCCCTCAACTACCCGGACGGAGGGATAACCTGAAGAAATTGTCCTTAGAATATTTACTTCATCCTATAGGAGGATCCAGGAGGGCAAAGGGGGCACGTGCCCCCTCCCCTCTCTGATCAACTCTCGGTGAACCCTAAAATGTCGCGTCCCATCCCCTCCCCCAGGATGCGAAAATCGGCGCCCACTGATAGGATTTAGCGTCCATCTGATAGGTTTTGCCGGTCAAAGGTGGCCCCCCCTGGTCCGGATGGTGCCCTCCCCGGAAGTTACCCCCCCGATCGGCAATCATGGATCCGACTATGCTTCATCCATTAGTACGCATGAATAAACAAGAAGAAAATCAGAAAAATTGTTTTTACAGTAAAAACTTCCACGACCTATATTCGAACCCGTATTACCCGTGTGAGAGTCGGGAATGGAGGCCACTATACCATCCCCGCTGTACGACACCTGCCTGATTTTAAAACTTTCCCGATTAGTTTTCTCAAGCCGAATGTTTTGGGCAAACTAATCTAATATTCGTATTTTTGAGGCTTAATAAAAGTAAATTGAATATGAATACAGCATAAGAACATTTTCTACCTCAAAAAATCATTTATAGAACTTAAAACTTTGATTGATAGAATAGAGGTGAAGAGCAGGTTACAGCCTATTATTGATATTGTTAGCAAATTTGAATAATTGTTGAGTGGCCTCCAAAAATTTAGCTGAAGATAAAGAAATGATTGACAGTACCAGAATCACGATTTTTCAAATATTAAGAAACCACAATAAAAATTTTTGCGACAATGTCCCTTTATTGGAATGGGTTCACAGGTGCGAAAGATCTTTGCGTGCTTTATACTTTTATGAACACTAATAGGTCTTAAATTCCGGGAAAATACAAGGAGAGTTGTTTTCACATAGTAGATGTCCCAGTTTTGTTCCAAGACTATTAGGCTTTTCAGCTATCTTGAAAAAACGGCTCAGCCCCTTATCCCAAGAAGTGGAAATATCCCATATCTTGGGAAATTTGACCCATAGTCCAGCCAGTAACTTTGAAGGTACACATTCCAGGATATTTTTAACTTGCCCCTCTCCCTCCTCTCGTGAACCAGCGCTGGTCTGCTTCAGAGGTGAACATGAACGCTGCGTCTCAATTAACAAGTCCTAATTTTAATTCGCAGTGGGTGAAGTTAAGTGTGGTAAAATGGTAAATATATTTAATTTTTTATTTTCACATGACCTTGGCCTCCCAGTAGTGTAACTGGAATTGATTTGGAAGTACATTGTCACAGGGCTCAAATCAGTCCAATGGCACCTGGGACAACCTCCGTGGGGAGGTTGTGGAGAGCAACTTGGTTGCTCTTGACAGGAACTGTGCCTCCGTCTTGGCTACACAAACTCAACTTTCTGCTCACCAAACAAAACTAGACTCCAGTCAAAAAAAGCTGATGTGCGCTGTAGAGGAACAGGCACAGTATAGCCGTAAATTCACCCTGCTGCCCTCTGGGAAGGCTGTCCCTCCCCCTCAGGAAAATGAGAACACTCGTGTCCTGGCCTGCAGACTAATGAAGGACCATCTAGGTGTATCAGTAACACCAGGTGAAATTACTGCATGCCATCGACTTAGAAACAAAAAGGTAGTACTGGTTCGATTTGCTTACCTGGAGCAAAGGATGTATGTCTATAGTCGTAGGACCAAACCAACCAGACATGGTCTTATCATCCACGAGAGCTTAACAGCAGAGCGCCTGGCAGTAGTCAGGTCCATCCAGGATCTCCACACTCCCAGGGCAGGTTCTCCATTCCAATCATATTACACAAGTAGCGGGCGAATCTTTGTTAAGTTCCACAACAGCACTAGGCCCACAGAAATCTTGGTAGGAACATCTCGAGAGGACATCCTTAAGCTGTGTGCGGAGCAGGGGGCTGGACTCCGGATGGGGGAGGGGCTGGTGCTGTCAGGGGTGGGTCTGAACGTTCTATGGCAACCACCAGTGGTGTGCATCCTGCTGCTGGACCCCCTAGAGTGAATTTGGGATCCGCTGGGGGCTCTGGGGCCTCTCCTTGTCCGTCTGCCACAGGCCCTGTGGTGGCTGCTGAGGGGGGGGCTCATGGCTCGGGGTCGGAGTGCTGTCCAGGTTCTTGGACCTCCTGCGAGTGTGGCCCCTTCCTGTGATGCTCCTGTCCCTGCTGTTCCGGGGATGACTGGGCCTCAACTGAATCAGGTGACTTCGGTGGGTTCCTTACCTGGGTCCTTGGCTGGGGTTGGTGCTGTGTGTGGCGACTCACCACCTGCATCTACTGGCCTCTCTACCCCTGGGGCTGACATGGTGGATGGTTCTGCTGCTCCTGATGTGGAGGTTGTACTCCCCTCTGTACCCGCTGGGTATGTGCCCCCTCCCCTGTTGAGGCTGAGGGAGTGGCACTCCTGGCTGTGGGATCGGGTGATGCTGTCGCAGGCTCCGCTGTGTCTCCCATTGGACGGGCGTCAATGCTCAGACCTGCCGTCCCCCGCAGTTGATCGACCCGGCCCTGGCGATGTCGCCTCTGCTGGCCCCATCTGCTCCGCCTGCTGCCCCGCCGCAGCGATTGATGGCTTCTCAGCGTGATGAGATACGACCCTCCTCGCCTCTAACTTGCACAGGATCAACTGACCAGGTGTAGGTTCATTCACACTTGTCATGTGCAACTGCACTTTACTTTAACTGTCATCATTCTTACTATGTCTCTGAGTCCTGTTTTTCTACCCGGTCCCTTGACTTCTATATTTTCTTCTGTTGTTGCCACCTGAATTTTTCCTAGGTATAACTGATAACTTGGCCAGTTGATGCATCCATTTCTCATTTTTGAACTATTACATTAGTTATCATGATAATTAACTATTGTTCCAATTCCATCAGGATCTTTCCTGGCGGTAGAACTGACGCTACTGGCTCAATTTACTGGCGGTACCATACTCACCATGCCTCACCGCACCAGACCCTGCTGGTGATGACTGACTGCCAAATCTACCTGGGTTCTTGTCTGTGGGACCCTTGCACAAGGTACTTGCTTAATTTTTACTTAAACATATCCATATATTATGCCTATTAAATTTTTGCTTCTTGCTTGCCTATGTATACTGACAAGGAAGTTTGCATTTTGCTTCTATAGTAGTGTTAATTTGGTTACAGAATCTTAATATTATTCTTCTGTTGCTGGTCCACCTAGCTGCTAGAAAAGGCTACTGGTACAAAAGCTGCAAATTGTGTTTGGTGCTGGGCTGTTACCATTTACTGTCCCTCCCAAGGTTTATTGTTTGTTGGCTTAGTTTTTTGCAATTTGCAGATAGGCTTCATACTTCTTTTTCCACCTGCCCAAAAGAGAAAAAATTCCATTGCCAAGAGCTAATTACCCCAGATACCAGCCTGATTTCTCTAACTTAGATGATGACAATAATCTAATCTCTAGATATGTGCATAGTGTCTTGGACTCCTGCAGCTACAAATCCATACCTGAAATATGCGAGAAAAACCCAAAATCTTCAAAAATATCGGTAGTTCATGTAAATGTGAGATCTCTTCCCAAAAATTTTGACTCACTCAACTCCTTTCTCTCTCGTATTGATCCAAAACCACAAATTATTCTATTATCAGAACTTTGGTTATCTCCAGGCCTTGAATCCTCCTACAGTATCCAGGGATACTCCCTTGAAATTTCATCGCCATCTGAATTTAAAGGTAAAGGGGCTGGAATTTATATATGCAAATCTCTATCTTACAGCAGGAGAGTTGATCTGGAGTCCACTTCTATCAGTCACCAATCTGTCTTTTTGGAAGTCACTAAACCTCTCTCTTTTCATGTTATCATAGGTGCCCTATATAGATCTCCCTCTTACCCATCAACACTCTTAATTGATTATTTGGAAACCAGCCTGGACAAAATAGCTAATGAGAATAAAGTTTGCATCATGGGGGGTGACTACAACTTTGATATTTTAAAGGCCAATTCTCTTGAGCCCCCAAACTGTTTTCTCAACACCCTAGCTTCGCTGGGATACTTCCCGTGTATATCAGTTCCGACCAGAATAACTTCCAGCTCTGAAACACTTCTTCTGTAATGACCCGTCTTTGCTCTGCTCCTCATCAGTTATCATTGCCGACATTAGTGACCATCTCCCTATTTGGCTGCAGCTGAATATGAAATTAGATAAACCTATCAAAACTCCTTTTCGTTGTTCGCCATTTGACTTCCGGAAAATTGATATTCTAAAGCAAAATGTTTCTTCCAAACTAGCTAGCTTCTATTCAATACATGACCCAAGTATTGCAGCAGATTTTCTTCAAGAAACGATTACCTTAGAAATAGACAAACTCAGAGTAAAAACGACCAGCAGGCGAACGGTACCCATTCAACCTTGGGTTTCATACCACTTACTGAAATGCATTAACAAAAGGAGCGACCTCCACAGGAAATTTATAAAATCCAAAAGCAGATCTGATGAATTGGCCTATAAAGCCTACCATAACTCTCTCACCTCCATTCTTCGAACAGCTCAGAAACTTTATTTCCAACGTAAATTGCAAGAAAATAAATCGAACCCAGCCAAGCTATGGGACACACTTCTTACTATCGTAAGAAAGAACAAGGTGCGTAAAGAACTTCCAGACAACTTTCAATATGATGGCTCCACCATTGCTGACCCCTCTCAAATAGCGCATAAATTTAACCAGTTTTTCTCTACCATAGCCACCTCCCTTGATGCAAAGCTGCTCAGCCCACTTCAGATCCTAGCCATTACCTGAGCAATCCGTGCACTAGTTCTTTTCGATTCCGTGCCATCTCAATTAACACAACTGAAAAAGTTATCAATTCATTAGGTAATGCAGGTGCTGGATTTGATGGAATCAGCTCAAAAATTTTGAAACCCCTTTGTTCTACTATCTCACCTCAGCTCACCCACCTATTCAATCTTTGTCTCTCAACCGGTGTTTTTCCTGATAAATTAAAAATTGCGGTGGTGGTACCAGTGTTTAAATCAGGAGACCCCTTTCTTTTCACAAATTATCGGCCCATATCGATCTTACCAGTCATCTCTAAAGTATTAGAAAAAATTATATATTCTCAAATTATTGAGTATCTTGCCCTCAATAACATAATCAAGGATGGCCAATTTGGATTTCGACCCAACCATAGCACTTACATGCCAATATCGATTCTCTACGAACTGATTACGTCTTCCCTTGTCTCGAAAAAAGTATGTGCTGCCATCTATTTAGATTTATCCAAAGCTTTTGACACGGTAAACCACCCAATCCTTTTATCAAAATTAAGAAAGTATGGTTTCCAGACTCTAGAGTTAAATTTCTTGCAATCTTATCTCCTCAATCGAGTACAATATGTAAAAGTCAATGATATCATTTCTAGCACCCCTGCGTCTATGCCACTGGGCGTCCCTCAAAGCAGTATCCTAGGCCCGCTTCTATTTTTGCTCTATATCAACGATATCTCGAATAGTTCGCGAATACCGAAATTTCTGCTCTTTGCAGATGATACGGCCCTCTTTTTTGCTGCAAATTCCCATGATGAATTAATGAACAATATCCAACAAGGTCTCGAGGACGTATCAATATGGCTAAATTCTAATAGATTAACTTTAAATGTAACAAAATCTGTCTACCAACTGTTCACAACCTCTAGTCTAGATATCCCAATTTCAATCAATGGTACTTTGCTTAGACGAACAGCCTCTACTAAATATTTAGGTGTTTATATTGATGAGGATCTGAAGTGGGCATCCCATATTAGAATTGTTGAAAATACCGTATCAAGAAATTTAGGACTCCTTAAAAGAGCTCAACATATTCTGGAACCCAGTCAACTTCTTCTGCTGTATAATGCCCTCATTCTACCCATCCTTTCTTACGGCCTAGAAGTCTGGGGGAATACATTCAAATACAAGCTCAATAAATTATCGATCCTACAGAAAAAAACGTTAGAATAATTGATCAAGCAGAGCGTCTCGCTCATTCCAGTCCCCTGTTCAAAAAATATAAAATTCTTAAGTTTCATGATCTGGTCGAATTCTCAACGCTTAAAGTTCTCCACAACTACCTAAGGGGTAGTCTACCGTCCCCCTTAAGTAGCCAGTTTAACCTTAGAGATCAGGATGATAACTTGAGAAACGTCCGGACGAACTATCATTTCGTGGTGCCATATGCCTCAACAGTGTACAGAAAGTTTTCCCTCTTTATTTGTGCCCCTCGGACCTGG
Source organism: Lepas anatifera (assembly GCA_034440635.1). Classification (NCBI taxonomy): domain Eukaryota; kingdom Metazoa; phylum Arthropoda; class Thecostraca; family Lepadidae; genus Lepas; species Lepas anatifera. Next base: position 299,891 of record JAOTON010000985.1, on the reverse strand, counting down.
AATCGGATTATTTCACCAAAAATTAGAAGTTTGGTTGATGTTCCTATGTCAAAGCCATTTTTCAAGAAAGTCTTACGGAAATTATATATAGATAATTATTAGTCGCGTAACTCTTGAGAATCTGTACGTATATGTTTGAGTGAGTAGTGTAATCACCGGCCTGAGTCACATTGCCTTCGTCAACCTGATTGTAGTTTTTGTATTGAATTAGCGCGGGAACTATATATTACGGTAGCGGATAGGTGTCGATACAGGCCGGCCTCCGGCACCACTCTACCTGTCCTAAAATCAGCCCCTAACTGCCGTGTGATCACCCAATCTCGCCCTCTCTCTCACTGAAAGTTTCATGCGGCAACGACTTTCTTTCCTATCCCTCCGCAGCTAACTTTTTTCTTCCGCAGTTCCGCTGGACTCTGCGCTGCTCCGGGTCGGGGTCCCCCTGCCTGAGCTGGCGTGCGCGGCGCCCCATGCCGCTGTGGCCGCCGGTGGGGCGTGGTTTCGTGATCGCGGGCGATTTACGGGACTATGGCTTGCGGCTCTGCTGGCGCGGCTGGCATGTGACTGATGTGGCCGGCGGGTGGCCCCTGTGGGCTGACCATGTTGCCTGCGCGGCTGGGCCACTCCTGCCGGTGAAAATGCGTGCATGGTCTGTATGTCATGTCCGTCGGCCCTGTCGGAATGTACAATGCGTATTGCTGGTGCGATTCGTGCCCCGCCCTTTGGGCAGTGGCGTTCTGGGTCTGAATAGTCGGCCGACCTGATCCTGACCGTGGGCTTCCCTTGGTGCTGCTGCGGGGCCTGTCCGGCCTACGTGTTGCGAACCGCCCGGTGATGGGCCTAATCTCTCTCTGATGGATGGCCTTGCCATGTCCACTCGGCAGCAGTCGCGGCGCCTCTGTGGTACTTGTATTCCCGTTGTTGGCGGCGCTGGGTGACGTCGGTTTGTATCGCTGCCGGGGTGCAGTTTACTGTGGTTGTCAGGCTTCCTGGCAGCTGAGATGAACCACGTTTTTTCGGGTACTAGTGCAATTTCCGGAATCTTTTCCTGAATGTCCGGTTAAAACACTTTATTTTATTTTATTTTTATTTTTTATTATTGCCCGGCATTCTATTTTTTCTTTTTTTCTCTTCCTGACGATTCCTTATTGTCCCCAGCGAACCATGCGATTGCTCAGAAGGCACCGAATTTCTGCATCGCTCGAACTGAACTGTCGTGTGCCTGCCACTGCCCCCTTACCGGCCGCCTCCACGCCGGAGCGAGATCCCCTCTCCCTGCGTTCGGTTGGGGGTGCCCGTTTTTCCGCTATTTTCATCACTCGCCTGATTGTATTCCATCACCATGTTTCATCCCACTTTTATGTGTTTGGTTTTATTCCATGTGTACCAGTGTACGGAAATAACCTCTAGATGACCCCTGTGGGATGAAGACGGTGGTCTCCGCGGCCGCGCGGCGAGGGTTCGCGGGCCCGCCCGGGCCTGAACAATGCATGTTTGTGACACCGCTGATCAGCCCCCATCGAAGTTAGTTGGCAGCACGGGCTTGATAACTCCTCTGCCCCATTGACATCGCATGTTAAAATGTTCATTTTGGAAGATCTCCAGATCGGAAATTTTGGTGGTCCCAGACACAAATTTCAAATCATCTGAAAGCGCCATCAATTTCCTTTTGGGTTCTGGAGTCGGTTTTACAATGCCCACAAAAACCTTCCCACAGGAGAGCAAAAACTGACTCGATGTCGCGCCGCCACCGACCCTCCCTCCCCAGCGGGCGGCCGCGCACGCGTCACCGTAGCGCAACTGGTAGAGCGCTCGCTTGCCACGCGATAGGTCGCGAGTTCGAAACTGCGTGGGAGCACTTTAACAAATTGTTTTCAACCTTGTCTTGAAACTCAGTTGTTTTCACGTGTTATGGTAAACCGATGTTAATCGAAACTTTTTGTTCCTCAGAATATTTCCTTTTCGTGTTTACTGGGCAGATTTAGCCTCATAGCCAAAATACAAACTCGCCGAGCAGTGCCTTCGGAGCACGGATGGAGATGGAGGGAGGAGGTGGCAGTCAGAAGCCCCAAGATTTTGGGTCTCCCACAAGGGGCGCAGCCAAAGGGGGCACAGGGAGCACATAACCTCATCGATGCCAGAGTGCCCCTTTGATCGCTAGGCGGTGTACCGTTTGGGCTGTGCCGCTCGAAATTTAGTGTCCTATGACGTTGAATCTAGATGCAAGTAGACCACATGTAACAATTGAAGGAGGAGGTGGCAGTCAGAAGCCCCAAGATTTTGGGTCTCCCACAAGGGGCGCAGCCAAAGGGGGGCACAGGGAGCACATAACCTCATCGATGCCAGAGTGCCCCTTTGATCGCTAGGCGGTGTACCGTTTGGGCTGTGCCGCTCGAAATTTAGTGTCCTATGACGTTGAATCTAGATGCAAGTAGACCACATGTAACAATTGAAACTATTATTAGACAATTTACAACTATTTTTGGTCAGCTAGGGAATTCTGTCGCGTTTCATGGTACCCGGAAAGAGTATGGGCACCTAATACGCGTCAAGATAATGCCTCATCGTCGCCAATAATCGTATGGGCGAAGGCATTCTGGTGCTCATTGAGCTCACTTGGTGCCACCTGAGCTGGTCAAAGGCCATATGAACCCATTTAAAATTGAGCTACTCTGATGACCCCATATCTGAAGGCCAATGAGCTAGTCTATTCCCTGGGGAAAATTGAGCTGTTCTGGAGGGGGGGGTTCTGATCCACATCATTGTTGCCCTGAGCTGGTCTTGAATAGATATGAAATAAAAACACAAGGCCAACTACCATCATCTCGGGGGGCCACTGAGCTATATTCTAGTCCCTGGTTGCACAGCTGGGGGACAGCTGCCTTGTGGGGCTCTGTCACACTAGGTGGTCCCCAGGCTAGTCTTGAATAGAGGATCACCATAAATTCAAGACAGTCTTTGAAAACTCTTAAAATATTATATATCTACAGGTCATAGGAACATCTCTATGGTCATAGAGGAATAGGGGTATACAGGGGATATGACCCTCCAGGGCATAGGGGCAGCCAGTGAACAAAATGAGGCAGGTGACTCGATCAGGTAGTTCGGGAAAATACAATCCCAACATTAATGGCTCTTACAGTAAAAATAACCACCTAACTTTGCCTTGAATTGAGGGATATTTCCCAATAAAATCTACAATCTGGCGGGTTGAAGGAGGGGCGACTGGAATCACCTGGTCAGGGGCGAGAGGCCGCAGGAAGCTGGAAGGCTTAGATAGATAACATATTTTTGCAGACAGTGTTTAAACCGATGGTGTTGGAAGGGTCGGCATGAAACGGGAAGGTTTGGGAAACCTGACGTCGCTCCCTGCTAACCATGGATAAGAGAGACGATTTAACACTCAGCGAGCCATTCCAACCGGTGCACAGACTCCCACCCCATATCCTGAAATGGTGACTTTGTCACTTCATGTGTTCACTATTACATATGTGCACTGATAAGACTAGCAGCACGGGTAAGTGCACACAAAGGTCCAGGCGTTCATGGCCCATAAGGTACCCTCCCACAACACATATGGATGAAAACCGATATGCGAACCACATGTGCAAAAACCAGAAGTACAGACATATAGAGCACTAGTGCAGAATAAAAGACAAGGAACCAAACAAAACACGCACAACCACACGATGACTGTGGCATCCAGCGTGGGTAAGGAGAGAGTGAGAGAGCTCTCACTCTCTGAGAGAGGAGAGAGTGAGAGCGGGGAAAGAGACAGGTGGGAAGAAAGGTGAGGAGGAGGAGGAGGAGGAGGAGGAGGAGGAGGAGGAGGAGGAGGAGGAGAGAGAGAGAGAGAGAGAGAGCGAGAGAGCGAGAAAAGTGCTTAAATTCCCAAAAGAAATGATCAAAATCAGATTAATGTGACTCAATAAAGAGGGGAGGCTGGTGATGCTCCAGGAAGAAAGAAAACTTATTTTTGCATGCTTCAAATTTTTTTCCAGTATGTGATCGTGGCTCCCTCTTGTACTGTGGATTGTATGCATTGGATTTATCATGCTGTGAAATTGTGTGTTTTCCTCAGCATAGGATTAACCCTCGCCCCACCGGGGGCCATCGATGGCCCCCTAAGGTTTTTCCGGGATAGCAGAAAACCGACGAGGCGCAGCACCGCGGTTGAGGGCTCTACCTCTCACTGCATCATTTTCCCATCATCCCTGAAATTTTTTACCCCGGGTCACCCAAGGTCAGGTCACCAGACGAGGTCAACCAAGGTCACCTCACTTCAACTTTAGAGCTCTGTATGAGCTACATTTCAAAGTCGATCGATTTGAAAATTCCTACACTTCATGACCCCTCCAGGGTCTACAAGGTGTATATCCGGGATTTTTTCGATTTCGTGCCCTGAGGTCAGGTCACGAGGCGACCTCTGCCATTGGAAAAGCATGGGGAAAACCTGTTTCATGATATAAAAGCCACAAAAATGATTGCAAATACTCAGACTGCTCAGAACAGCGTTTTTGGACACCCTTTCACGGATTCCAGGGGTCATATTTACCCTTTGACTTTTCCAAGGTCATCCAAGGTCACCAGAGGTCAAAAACAGTATTTTGACAATAACTTTTGACCTAATTAAGCTAGAGCGGTGAAACAAACACCATCGTGTTTGTCTTGTCACTGGCTTTCATTTGATATACGGCAAGGTCACTTGTGACCTTTCGTGACCTCAGGTCATATTAGGTCACGAGGTGACCTCTGGAGGTCAAACCACTGGCGGGAGGTCTTTACGTTCCACATAGCGGAAAAAGTACTGGCAATTTCCTATCAAATGAACTTTACCAGGCCTCAATAGCTCTAATGACATAAGAGTTATGACCAGTTTGCTTAATCATTGCATATTTGAGTGAAAATAGCCGATCTTGACCTAATTTGACCTCTGGAGGTCAAACCATTGACCTGAGCACTAAAACACGCAAAGTAATTTCTTACTGAATTCACGCGAGCCTTCTATTGCACTTCGCAAATTTGCGCTAACGCCCATATTTTCGGAGTTAGAGGGGGGCCATCGATGGCCCCCCGGTGGGGCGAAGGTGGCGCCGGACCCCCGGTGGGGCGCGGGTTAAGCAGTGTCTGTGTGTTGACAAGGAGTTCGTGCATTCCAAAAATATATCAATATCAGATTTATGTAGCTCAATAGAGATGGAAGGAGGTAGGTAACATGCTAGGAAATAAAACCAATAGTTTTGAGATCACATACTATTATACCTTTAGCATTGTTTCAGGGGAAGATTGATTTATTTCTTGCTATTCCTGGATCTTGGGACATATTGAGAAATAAGGCCAGAGAGTGGAGACATCTGCCAGATGATCACCAGATTTTATGCATCAGGGTAAACCCAGTATAAATAAAAAGATGAAAATAAAGAAGTGCAGGCAGACCTAGAAAAACAAGTGTGTGCAAGCGACCTTCCTCGGGAATCATTGCAAGCCATGGAACTTAATAAACCCACTTTCTATGCTGAAAAATGCATTTACCTTAGAGCCAGAGATGACCGCATTTTACCCAGCTTCTATGGAAATGTTCAAAAACATAAGTGACAGCATAATTCAATTATTTTGATTGGTAAATTTACCCAAAGTTTATGTGTCTACCACAATCTCCTGGAGTCACTATCTCCTGAACATACCTAAGGGCCAACCAAATGGAAATAAAATATTTTAGAAATCCACCAGATTTCACAAACTGGGTTATTTTGAAGCACACCTTTTGTTGGCGAATGCTTCTTATCTTCATCTTGGCTGCAGCATACTCGTTTCTCATGTTACAGGTAACACATTTCTGTCAATGAAGGGGCTCTCAACAGAAAAGCAGTGAAACAGAGAGAACCCAAGCAAAATTTCAGTAAGAAATTTAATAACAACAAATAAATACCCGGCGACTGCTGGAACCACCTCACTCCTCCACACACGATCAACAACACAATCATCCAGCAGCGAGCAAGCGCAGGCGGTGCGCGAGGAAAAGAACCGGAGCCACTCGATGGAAAAAATGCGGCTTACAGCTTGTTTTTTTCAGTTTCCGTCTTTTGGAGGAGTTATCATATGGCAGCACGAAACTTCGGGCTACCCGTATCTACTACCCTGCCGCTGACATTCCTGGAAGGGGCGCCAGACGGCCCGGCGCAGACTGACCACCGCCACAGACGGAGTGTCTGAGCCTCTGAGATTATTCTTGCCTATGGTCGAAACACATGAGGTACTGATACCACTGACTAGTGTCTCTCAACACACTAACAAGTTTTGTTTAAAGGCTGAGTATTGGTGGCAGTTTTTTTTTCTGGAATAGGGGAAAGATACCTAATGGACCGAATACTTAGAAATCTAACCAAGTATGCACCTGTATTTTCCAGATCCAATGATGACAATTGCGTCAATATACCCGGGGGCAAAGTGCCAAAAGCTGTCCGGCGTGTTGTAAAAGGTTGTTGCACAGAAATGAAATCCCTGAATATTCAGGATCATGAACTTGGGTGGACAACCGATACAGCGCCTACTCGTTGTCCGCAGGAGGTGCATTTGTCAAAGGATGCACGCGCAAAATCGGCCCTTGCCTCTTGGACTTAAACGGCTTATAACTAAGCTAAAAAGACCGTTGGTGGCAAAAAACATAATTTAATTTTCAAGCTCAAAATACACGGCTTCTACACATGTCGGTTTCTTTATTCTGGTTTGGTCCTATCACGTCATTTTTGGCACGTGCAGCTCCGCGAAAGGGGTGTACGTCAACACGCCTTCTGGCTCAAAACCTGTATCTCTGTATGGGTTAATCGAACAGCCGTGAAACTTTGCACACATGTCGCTTAACATGTTCAGTATAATTGCTCCAAAAATTGTTTAGACACCTAGAAGAGTTATTGAGATATGACGTCATGTTTGAGCGCGTGCAAATGCACTGTTTTCACGCCAATTGGGGAAATTTGTCCGGAATCTTAGCTTCTTGCTTCAGTGCTGGTAACAACTGATTGGATAAGCAAATAGTTTCAAATGGTATCTTCCTGATTGAAATCAACCATTGTTCTTCATATTATATAGGAAATTGCGCAATGGGTGTTCTGCCCAATACTCCAGCACGTGCAACATCGCCTGAGGGACATCGTTACACCCCTTTCGGTTAAACTCAAGTAGATTAAACTCAGTTCAGTTAACAAACACTAAATTTTGCAGATGTAATGCTGCACATGTTTAATATATTAACACAAAGTTTTGTGAGACTACAATGACTATTGCAAAAGTCATGGCCATTCATCAAAACACCTGTATATGCTTGGTCCAATGCAAAATGTGGCGCACTGCAATACCCTTATTGGCAGTTATGTTTGGGAGTAATTTTGTGCGCCTGTAGTTATTATGTGCCGCATTGCAGCTCCCGTCTGAAAACTGGAGAGGTATGCTGTGCGCCTAAGCATATGTTCCCTGGTATGAACGGAAGCGCAGGGTACCCCCGTGTTTGCCCGGTCTCTTCCATTGTAGCACCAAACCCTAGGAGTTGAGATAAAAAATCATTACCCACATTTGATCTTCATAGCCCACGTGCAAAGATATATTACATGCAAATGCCAGACCATGCTTGCTTCTGTCGCTAACTAAGGTGGACGTTGAACTTGTTTTTCCAAATAAAGAGTACCAAAAGAAATAGCGCAGGAAGCTTGCAAATGGTAAATCACTAACAAACACGAGAAAAACGCCAGCGGACAATGCCGACATTGACCATCTCGTCAGTTAGGAAGTGGGTTAGGCTTAGAAATGTTGAAATATATCATTTTCTAGGTCATCTCCAATGGGGTTGTTAATGAGGCACCGCAAAAAGTGAATCCACGTGCACAGGGTTGATGTATTGTATACAAGCCTTACACGTGTAGCTCGAGGTTAGAATGGATTTGAAGCGATGGAATGGTGTGTTTGCTGGTAGACTTTGGGTCCTGAAAGATATTACATTGCGGGACCTGATTAAAAAATCATGATCTATTATATTTTAGCTGCGTTTTTTGTAAAAAGAGTCTTGGAACCAGGATGCATAGCCTTAACAAACAATGTTTATGTTCTAGCAGCTCTGATGAGCGCAAAAATGCGACAAAAATGTCACTATTACCCGAGAAACGCAAGATAGTTGCTCAGCACGCCAGCAACAAAGGACTCGCAGTGATTTGAGTACAGAATATGAAGGGCGCATCATTTTCCAAGATAATATTGCAGACAATTTATGCTAAGCTGAATGGGAGATAAGATCAAATTTCACAAAGGTTCGCCACGGTGAAGTTTTTCGAACAATCTGCGATGGTGCATTATCAGGAAATTGTCAGGAATCAGGAAAAGAAAAATTATCAGAAATTATCAGGAAAAGAGAAATAAGTTGCATCCCTGATATCAGAATCGGTATTTTCACCAAAAGAGCTGTCGTTATGCTGACAGGAAGCGTCTCTCTGATAATAAAAAAGCAAGTAGATACACAAGTAAGCTAATCTAAGCCTCCCGAGTTGATAACATGATTTCCTGAGCAGCTTTGGGGCCTTCAGCTGAGCTGGGCCCGCCGAGGCTGATGAGGACCCCTGAGCTGGTATGGGGCTCCTGAGCTAATTAAGTGCTTCCTTACTTGATCTGGCACCCCTGAGCTGGTCGGGACCACTGAGCTAATTCCTTGTCCCCTGAGCTGATAAGGTGCTCCCTGAGCTGATCTAGGCCCCTGCTCTGGTCTAGGGGATAGGAGCTGATCTGGGCCCCCGAGCTGATAGATCTGTTGCCCCCTGAACAGATATGTTGCCACCTGAGCTGAAATAATGCACCCTGAGTCTCTTGAGCCCTTATTGTGCCTCCTGAACTCATATTATGCCCTCTGAGCTAGTCGGGTGCCCCCTGAGCTAATCAAATGCCCTTTAAGCTGATCTGAGCCTCCTGGGTTGATAAAATGATATCCAGAGGAGGTCTGGGCCCCTGAGCTGGTATGGGGCTGCTGAGCTGATTAAGAGCCTCCTCACTTGATCTGGTACCCCGAGCTAATCTGGGCAACGTCTTGGTCGTTCTGGTGCATCCTGAGCCATAACTGTTCCTCCTGAGCCCATATGATGCCATCCGAGCTATTCTGATCCGTCTTGAGCTAATATCGTGCCCTTTGAGCTTATCTGGTACCCTTCGAGCTCACCTGGGCCTCCTGAGTTGATTACGTGATTTCCTGAGCAGATCTGGGCTCCTGACTGAGCTGATCGGGGTCCCTGAGCTGATAAAAGGTTCTTAAGCTGATTTAGTGTCCTTTACTTGATCTTGTCCCCTGACCTGACTTATAGCCCCTGAACTGATTGGAGGCCCAAGATCGGATCTGGCTCCTGGGGGTACCCTGAGCTGGTATGGGGCTTGGGGGTACCCTAGTCTCTGAGCGAAGCATGAGCTGCGCTGGGGAGCTCTGGTCCACACCAGAGGTCTCTGAGCTGATCTGAAATAGGCAGAGAATAAGAATAAAAGGCCAACTCCCATAATCTGGGGATGCCACTGAGCTAGTCTAGTCCCTGGAGGCACAACTGGGGGGCAGCTGCTCTGGAGGGCTCTGATCCACACTAGGGTGCCCCTGAACTGATCTTGAATAAATGGGGAATAAGAACACAATGCAAACTCCCCTTGTAAAATGGAGCTTAGGAGGAATCAGCCATTGCTAAAACGTCTTGTGATGCTTAGGCACTTTTAATTATATACATCGACTACTATACTGGTGGATTCTAGGGAGTGGCGATAAAAAGGTGGCACCCGACTAGCTCGGACAGCATCAGATAGGTTCAGGAGGCACAATAATGGCTCAGGAGGCCCAAGATCAACCCAGGGTGCATTGGGCTCAGGAGGAAAAATTATGGTTCAGGAGGCACCAGATCGAGTCCGGGAGCAGTAGTTTAGCTAAGTGATCCTCGACCAAGAAGTTGCCCAGATTAGATCGGGGTACCAGATCAGGTCAGGAGGCACTTAACACGCGCATTGACGGGGGTCTGAGCCACCTTCGCTTTGACGAGGGGGGGCGGGTACCCGCCCCCTAAGATCTCGAGAACCACGGTAGGTAGCGAAAAACGGGAAACGGTTTTGGGTAGCCCATCTACTTCTCAATCGAAATATTTGAACCATTTTTTGCCAGGTCACATTTAAGATCACGAGAGGTCAAACATGTCGTAATAGGGATAACATGTGAATTAAGTTTTTCGGTCATTACATCTGAACAAGTAAAGATAGAGCAAAACGACTTAAACTATATGAATCCCCGCAGCAAGCCAAATCGAATGATATATAATTTGACCTCGCTAGGTCAAATCAAGGATTTGACCTGACCTGAGGTCAGGTCAAGGTCAAATTATTTAAGATATCATTAGAACCGCAAAACCAAGGCGAGTCTAATTCAGGTAAAATAAACGCTCTATCACTATCCGTTACTGAGTTATACAGTGAAAACCATTTTCCCATGTATTTCCAATGGAGAGGTCATGCCTCGTACCTGACATTTGGTCATCGATATCAAAAATGCCGGAACACATTTCAGAGAATTCGGTGGGTGCATTATGTGATATGAGTTTCAATCGGGTAAATTCACCCTGCTCAGACTTATGCTATCTTAAACTTTTTTTGAGGTCAGGTCACTTGACCTGTACTTGTGACCTGACCTGAGATGACCTAACCTTAAAATTTTTACAGAAGTTCTAAAAATGATGAGGGAAAAGGTATCCAAAGTACGGCGGCGCTACGCGCCGTCGTTTTACTGCTATCTGCGAAAACCCGAGGGGGGGGTCCCCGCCCCCGTCAATGCACGTGTCAATCAGCTCAGGAGCTCCATACCAGCTCAGGGGCCCAGACCTTCTCAGGATATCATTTTATCAACCCAGGAGGCTCAGATCAGCTTAAAGGGCACCTGATTAGCTCAGGGGGCACCCGACTAGCTCAGAGGGAAAATATGATTTCAGGAGGTACAATAAGGGCTCAGGAGATCGACTCAGGGTGCATTATTTCAGCTCAGGCGGTAACATATCTGTTCAGGGGGCACGCGATCTATCAGCTCGGGGGCCCAGATCAGCTCCTATCCCCTAGACCAGAGCAGGGGCCTAGATCAGCTCAGGGAGCACCTTATCAGCTCAGGGGACAAGGAATTAGCTCAGTGGTCCCGACCAGCTCAGGGGTACCAGATCAAGTAAGGAAGCACTTAATTAGCTCAGGAGCCCCATACCAGCTCAGGGGTCCTCATCAGCCTCGGCGGGCCCAGCTCAGCTGAGGGCCCCAGAGCTGCTCAGGAAATCATGTTATCAACTCGGGAGGCTCAGATTAGCTTACTTGTGTATCTACTTGCTTTTTTATTATCAGAGAGACGCTTTCTGTCAGCATAACGACAGCTTTTTTCGTGAAAATACCGATTCTGATATCAGGGATGCCACTTATTTCTCTGACTGACAATTTCCTGATAATGCACCATCGCAGATTGTTCGAAAAACTTCACCGTGGTGAACCTTTGTGAAATTTGATCTTATCTCCCATTCAGCTTAGCATAAATTGTCTGCAATATTATCTTGGAAAATGATGCGCCCTTCATATTCTGTACTCAAATCACTGCGAGTCCTTTGTTACTGGCGTGCTGAGCAACTGTCTTGCGTTTCTCGGGTAATAATGACATTTTTGTCGCATTTTTGCGCTCATCAGAGCTGCTAGAACATAAACATTATTTGTTAAGGCTATGCATCTTGGTTCCAAGACTTTTTCTACCAAAAAAGGCAGCTAGAATATAATAGACCATGATTTTTTTATTTAATCAGGTCCCGTAATGTAATATCTTTCAGGACCCAAAGTCTACCAGCAAACACACCATTCCATCGCTTCAAATCCATCCTAACCTCGAGCTACACGTGTAAGACTTGTATACAATACATCAACCCTGTGCACGTGGATTCACTTTTTGCGGTGCCTCATTAACAACCCCATTGGAGATGACCTAGAAAATAATATATTTCAAAATTTATAAGACTAACGTCTCACTTCTTAACCCTCGCCCCACCGGGGGCCATCGATGGCCCCCCTAAGGTTTTTCCGGGATAGCAGAAAAACGACGAGGCGCAGCACCGCGGTTGAGGGCTCTACCTCTCACTGCATCATTTTCCCATCATCCCTGAAATTTTTTACCCCGGGTCACCCAAGGTCAGGTCACCAGACGAGGTCAACCAAGGTCACCTCACTTCAACTTTAGAGCTCTGTAAGAGCTACATTTCAAAGTCGATCAATTTGAAAATTCCTACACTTCATGACCCCTCCAGGGTCTACAAGGTGTATATCCGGGATTTTTCGATTTCGTGCCCTGAGGTCAGGTCACGAGGCGACCTCTCCCATTGGAAAAGCATGGGGAAAACCTGTTTCATGATATAAAAGCCACAAAAATGATTGCAAATACTCAAACTGTTCAGAACAGCGTTTTTTGACACCCTTTCACGGATTCCAGGGGTCATATTTACCCTTTGACTTTTCCAAGGTCATCCAAGGTCACCAGAGGTCAAAAACAGTATTTTGACAATAACTTTTGACCTAATTAAGCTAGAGCGGTGAAACAAACACCATCGTGTTTGTCTTGTCACTGGCTTTCATTTGATATACGGCAAGGTCACTTTGTGACCTTTCGTGACCTCAGGTCATATTAGGTCACGAGGTGACCTCTGGAGGTCAAACCACTGGCGGGAGGTCTTTACGTTCCACATAGCGGAAAAAGTACTGGCAATTTCCTATCAAATGAACTTTACCAGGCCTCAATAGCTCTAATGACATAAGAGTTATGACCAGTTTGCTTAATCATTGCATATTTGAGTGAAAATAGCCGATCTTGACCTAATTTGACCTCTGGAGATCAAACCATTGACCTGACCACTAAAACATGGGAAGTAATTTCTTACTGAATTCACGCGAGCTTTCTATTACACTTTGCAGATTTGCGCTAACGCCCATATTTTCGGAGTTAGAGGGGGCCATCGATGGCCCCCCCGGTGGGGCGAAGGTGGCGCCGGACCCCCGGTGGGGCGCGGGTTAACTGACGAGATGGTCAATGTCGGCATTGTCCGCTGGCGTCTTTCTCGTGCATTGACGGGGGAGTGGGTACCCACCTCTCGTGTTTTTCGGAGCAGGGTGAACTTATGCGATTGAAATGCATATTACATAATGGGCCCACTGAGTTCTCTAAAATATGTTCCGGGATTTTTTTAATCGATGCCCCAAGGTCAGGTACGAGGCATGACCTCTCCATTGGAAATGCATCGGAAAAATGTTTTTTTACTGAATAACTCAGTAACGGATGGTGATAGAGCGTTTATTTTAGCTGGATTAGTCTCGCCTTGTCTTTGCAGTTCTAATGATATGCATTTTATATAATTTGACCTTGATCTGACCTCAGGTCAGGTCAAATCTTTTATTTTACCTAGCAAGGTCAAATTATATATCATTCGACTCGGCTTGCTGCGAGGATTCATGAATTTCAAGTCGTTTTGCTCTATCTCTACTTGTTCAGATGTAATGACCGAAAACCTTAATTTACATGTTATCCATATGACGGCATGCTTTGACCTCTCGTGACCTTAAATGTGACCTGAGAAAAAATTGTTAAAATATTTTCGATGGAGAAGTGGATGGGCTACCCAACGCCGTTTACCGTGTTTCGCTACCTTCCATGGTTCTCGAGATCTTAGGGGGCGGGTACCCGCCCCCTCCCGTCAAAGCGAATGTGGCTGAGACACCCGTCAATGCGCGTGTTAAACGACATAATTCAATGAGGATGCCGTAGCAGCGACGAGTTTGTACTTGTGACACTTGTTTTTCCCACGTCAGGGCTGAGTCGACGTAGACAATGAGTATATTAGCATATGATGTGCGTTTGATAAGGATGTTACCGAAAAACCTTACTTATGAAAAATTTACTTCAGATGTTACATTTGACCCCATGCAAGGGCCAATTGGAACAAATGTAAATGTAAATTGTCAATTGTAACATATTAAAGCCACAACAGTTTTCATAGACTTATTTTTAGGAACGAACCCCAGAGAAACATCACAATCTGAACACACCTCAGGGAAACATTCAAACTGAACCCATATGTTTGTTCGCATCTGGCTTGTTCCGCTCAGCCGTAGTCCAAGTCACAGGTCTCACAGACAAGCGTCTGATTCTTTTTGATCACGTTGCATACCTCGAGCGCCCACAAAGAACATGATTGTCACCTGACACATGCTTTTTCATGCTGTTTTGGAATTTCTCAACGCATACGAAACAGAAGACAACCTCTGCTTTCTCATCACTGCTTCTGCTTTTGCCGAGTGTTCTCTGAGCCTTTTTGTTTCTGGCTTTCTTCCTTTTTTGTTATCTTCTTTGCGTAGGCCGGGCTTTCTCGGCATCCTTTTCTGTTTCTTACGCCCGTTTTCCACCTCCAGCGCTCTCTTTTCGGGAGTGCCGGTTAGAATTGTCGTTTTTCGGGTCCTCCCGTCCACATTGGTCTGCTTCCACGGTCCGGCCTCTGGCGAAGGCCGAACGACCTCAGGGGTGATCGGCCCCTGACCAGTCCCCGATGGGGCGGGTTTGTTCAGCATCCAGATGGCCAGAACAGCCCTTGGACCTAACTACTGCATTAGTGCTATAAAGTATCAGTTTAATAGCTGATAAGGTTATGAGGTCAGTTGTAACAATGTTTCATTTGACCCCACGGAAGGTGTTACAATTGTCCCCGTCGCACCGTGCCATCTTCGAAACGAAACTTCCGCTTAAAGATTTGGTGCACGCAGCAGTGTAACTTTGTATACTTTTAGGTGTGCGCGAGCACCCCTAAAACTTTTGAAAGCACCCCTAAACTTCCAAATGCACCCCTAAAACTATTCTGCGACATTCTACTAGGACCTATTGTCAGGATTATGTAGCAATTAAGTAAAACGTGTAAGAAATTCGAAGCTCTCTAGAAACTATTCATCTGGAGAGATCATTTCTAGCTTAAAAGATTACTTAAATGATATGGAGGTTTCATATAATCGCATGAAGTCATATGTAGACGGTGGAAGTGTCCATGGAAATTAGGTATCTGCCACTTGCGACCAAATCCGAAAGAGTGCGTTTTCCAAAATGTTAATTGCCGTGTCGCCGTTGTCTCAGAAGCAGTATCATCGAGTGCAACTAGACTCGACTCGTTGTGCAGCTGGATTCGTCGTTGTTTCCTTTGATCATGTTTTTTTCAGAAAGTAAAAAGAAAGTTCACTGCTGGACTTATTTTCCAAAATGGCACGGTGTATGCTGAAATTTCGTCCTGAATTCATTAACCCACGCCCCACCGGGGGTCCGGCGCCACCTTCGCCCCACCGGGGGCCATCGATGGCCCCCCTCTAACTCCGAAAATATGGGCGTTAGCGCAAATCTGCAAAGTGCAATAGAAAGCTCGCGTGAATTCAGTAAGAAATTACTATACATGTTTTAGTGCTCAGGTCAATAGTTTGACCTCCAGAGGTCAAATTAGGTCAAGATCGGCGATTTTCACTCAAATATGCAATGATTAAGCAAACTGGGCATACCTCTTGTGCCATTAGAGCTATTGAGGCTTGGTAAAGTACATTTGATAGAAAATTGCCAGTCCTTTTTCCGCTATGTGGAACATTAAGACCTCCCGCCAGTGGTTTGACCTCCAGAGGTCACCTCGTGACCTAATATGACCTGAGGTCACGAAAGGTCAAAAAGTGACCTTGCCGTATATCAAATGAAAGCCAGTGACAAGACAAACACGACGGCGTTTGTTTCACCGCTCTAGCTTAATTAGGTCAAAAGTTATTGTCAAAATACTGTTTTTGACCTCTGGTGACATTGGATGACCTTGGAAAAGTCAAAGGGCAAATATGACCCCTGGGATCCATGAAAGGGTGTCCAAAAACGCTGTTCTGAGCAATCTGAGTATTTGCAATCATTTTTGTGGCTTTTATATCATGAAACAGGTTTTCCCCATGCTTTTCCAATGGGAGAGGTCGCCTCGTGACCTGACCTCAGGGCACGAAATCGAAAAATCCCGGATATACACCTTGTAGACCCTGGAGGGGTCATGAAGTGTAGGAAGTTTCAAATCCATCGACTTCGAAATGTAGCTCTTACAGAGCTCTAAAGTTGAAGTGAGGTGACCTTGGTTGACCTCGTCTGGTGACCTGACCTTGGGTGACCCGGGGTAAAACATTTCAGGGATGATGGGAAAATGATGCAGTGAGAGGTAGAGCCCTCAACCGCGGTGCTGCGCCTCGTCGTTTTTCTGCTATCCCGGAAAAACCTTAGGGGGCCATCGATGGCCCCCGGTGGGGCGAGGGTTAAGGCTGTATGTAGATCAGACCTGTCCATAGCTGCTATACGTACCAAAGCAGGGTCAAATCGGCAACATGTGGTAGCTAAGCATTTATTGAAGCTTGTTAAGAAGGGGAGGGAAATCAGGGCCAATATCTGGGAAACGTAGCTTGTGCTTAACCTTCGCCCGTCCGAGAGGAGCATTGATGGTCTCCATAATGTTCTTCAAGGATAGGGGGAAAACGGCGGCGCTGCGTCACCGTATTTTGCATATCTTCCTTGATCAATTCCTCATCTTTAGAAAATTAACTTGTCATGCTAGGTCAGGTCATGAGGCCAAGGCAAGTGACTTAACACGCGCCCCGCTGGGGTCCCTTGCATGACGCACCCCGCTGGGGGGGCGTTTTTCGCCCCCTCTTCCGTATCTCGTTCCCCACGAAAGCCAAAGAAAAATTAGGGGCGGCGTTCGAAAGCTCTAGACAAGACAAAGAGATTTTATAAGGATAATTTTTATTTCAGGTCAAAATTGAGGTTAGCATAGGTCAAAGAATGCTCCACAGGCTTACAACAGAGCAGTGTACGTTTCCCTCTCTAGATCTGCCCTCAGGGGAGCTAGAGCAAATCTTTATACATCATTGGATTTCTCTCTTCGCGGCAAATCGGACGATGTATAATATGACCTTTCTAGGTCAAATAGTCAAAATGACCCGACCTCGAGCTAGGTCAGGGTCACAGAGTGACCTGGTATGGTCATGCTGCATATCAATCGACTCCCCGTGACAATATAAGGACAATGCAAGCAAAATGGAAGCCTTATCTCAATTCAGTGAGAAGTTATTGAAAAAACAATCACTTTCTGCTCCCGTGACATGACATGACCTTTGAGTGGTCAGATGCTCAAAAACTCAACTTTATGGTCAAGATCGTGGTAAGAATAGACACTAGACAGTTTAAGGATTTTCAGCTTTATCTATCCAGTGTTTACGGAAAACGAGCCCATTCTATTTTTCACCATAGACTTATAATGGGGTGACCAAAAAATTGACCCCACCTTAGGTCAACAATATCAAAATTCCGAGATAGCAGATTTGTAGACCTTAATGACCTTATCAAATTGTGGAAGTTCAAACTAATCGGTTCGCTAATGTTCCCTGGGCGCTGCTTCAAACTCGTAGTTGTGATTTTGAGGTCGTAATTTTGAGGTCGGGTCACTTGACCCTGAATAATCCTTGACCTGACATGACCTTAACCAAAAAATTTGCTCAGATGTGTAAAATTGATCAGGAATAAGGTTCTGTAAGTTTCGTTGTTCTGCGTCTCTTCGTTTTTGAGCTATGTTTGGAAAACCAGGAGGGGGGCGAATTTCGCCCCCCCCCAGCGGGGCGCGTGTTAATCTAAAAAGAATAGGATTTCATTTATGCAATAAGTATAGTAAAGTTAAGTGAGGTTATTTATAAGTAAGAACACGTTTAACCTAGAAATCCGACACTTTACACCATAATGGACTGACGGTTTACACCATAATGGACCTACCAGGTGCTATGCTTAACCCTCGTCCTTAAGGGGCAGATTCGACGCTCCTCGACATTTTTCGCGATGACACAAAAGCAGTTTGGTTTAGCCCAATGCTGCCTAAAAATTGTATAAACTTTGACAAATCTTAACCGCATACGCGTCGGAAAAGGGGGGCCAGGGGGGCCTGGCCCCCCACTTTTTGGCCAAAAATTTCACGATCTCAGTCAAAATGAGAGAAAGCCAGACATTCTTATATCCAGCCGCTGCGGTAGGCAACGAGGAGTCCAAATTCGAACAGTTTTTGATCCTGATGTTGAAAGTTTTTTGTCAGCATCAGGTTGAAGTTTGGCTGGCCCCCCCCACTTTTTTGCCAGTGGCGACACTTATGCTTAACCGAATTTCAAGTCAATGTCATGTCAGATCACAGATTTATGACGTCATTTAAGGCAATTTTTGTCCTAAAAATAAATCTAAGAAACACCGGGCGTTACTCGACTGCTAGAAGAACTAGATCAAGTTTCTTAACAGTATTCGAAACCTCCTGAAAAGGCAATCTGGAATATGTCATCCATTTTGAGGTCAAGTCCATAACAAAGGCACCAGAGGTCCCCAAAGGTCAGCAAAGGTTACTGTTTTAGAAACTGTTGTTGGCTATAACTTATGAACGGGACAATATGCAGCAATGAATTTGGTATCAAAGTGACGAGCATCACCCAAGGATTCGAATGGTATGCGACCTGACCTTGACCTTAACCTAAGGTTATGTTAGATGGTCTAACCTAACCTTAGGTTAGGTTAGACCTTGACCTATGGTCACGGTTACGCGTGACCTTACAAGGTCATGCCGCACACTGTGGAAATCCTTGGGCCAAGGCAAACACATTGACACATTGGCCTTTATTCTAGGTCTATTGATTCCCGAATTATAAGGGATTTTCTAAATGTGTCAAAATTTCACCATTTTGTGACCTCACAAGGTCACTAGTTAACCTAGGGTAAAAATTGTACATCGTCGGAGAGTTCAGGTCATGGGAAACACGCTGCGCCTTACCACGCATTTCTACCTCTTTTTTAGATTTAAACGGTTGGGGGGTCGAATCGAACCCTGGTAGGGAGGGGAAGTAAACTACTTCCAGTAGGGCAAGGGTTAAAATGAATTCCTGTTCTCTTAATAAAAGTCTTTTGGGCTACCTCAAAGGCCCATCTTGGCATGTCTGATCTGTGGCCTCTGTAAGGTTATTTGGGATTATTTAAGCCTTTTTCAGACATGGGTTCGCAGGAAGCCCAGACAACTTCGCAGGACAACGTGGCAGGAAATAATGATAGATATTTCGCTTTGGTACATTTTTGCTTAGATTGTCATTACGAGTCAATTGGTATACATATTGATTATGTCAGACCAGATGATGCTCTTGATCTGACCTTTGGTTAGGTCATTCTTGGATTTGACACAGCATGTTCATACCATATATAATTTGATTCACCGTAACGAGGATTCGCCTACATTATGGCTTTAGCTTAACGCAGTTTTCGACCTCAGTTTAGCTATTAACCTTCGCCCGGGTGGCGGGTCTTTTTAGACCCCCTCAGGTTTTTCCAAAGTAACCAAAAAACGGCGGCGCAGCGCGGCCAAACTTGGTCTAGCTGTTCCTTCATCATTTTACATATTTTCTGAAAATTTTAGCTCAAGGTCATATCAGGTCAGGTCACCAGGCCAGGTGAAGTGACCTCACCTCAAAAAATGCTTAGGACTGCATAACTAAAAGGCGGGTTAATTGATCAAGTTGAAACTCATAAAACATATTGGGCCCACCAGGAGCTACAACGTGTGTTCTGTGATTTTTCATATTGGTGACCTAAGGTCATGTGCAGAGCATGACCTCCCCATTGTAAATACATGGGAAAATCACGAAATGAGCTTTTCACAGTAAGTATGGATGGAATCAACTTCAAACATCGGTTACGGCTTGCTCTTACCTCATTTCTGAAGATGATGCCAAAAATTTGGATTGTGACCTTTTAAAGGTCACCTTAGGTCAAATAAGAATTTTTTGGTGTTTTTCTCTATAAATTTCGAATAAAAAAGATAGAACTTTTATTTTATCACAAAAGTGTTTGTATAGTCACTGCAAGTCAAATGATATACATCATGACTATACCAGGTCACGTTGGGTCAGACCGTTGACCTGGGTCAGGTCAAATTTTCAAATTTGACCTGGCATAGTAATATTATATATCATTCGATTCGTATTGACGAGACGATTGCAATGGTGCATCAACTATGGCTATATCATGCTTGGTGTAGAATTTATTAGCGAAAAAGGAAACGCCCTTATGCATGGGTGGCTATGGACATTCCCAAGAACATTTCCAATATATAGTGACCTGTAGCTCCCTAGGCTTTGACCTGACACGAACATGAATGCTACTGTAATGAAAGAGCAACTCAAAAGCTTTCGAATGGTGTTAAAAAATGTATCTAGCTATCATAGTTCCTGAGATATACGAGGTTTTCTCAGTACAACTCATATTAACGATTTTGACCTATTTTGACCTCTGGTGACCTTGATATTGACCTGAAGAGAAAAATGACGGAAGTATTTTCGATATCATTTTCGAAGAGCTTTCGATCGCCGTTTTGCTCTTTTTCTAGCTCTCTTAGTTTTTTAGATCGTGGGGGTCTTTTTAGCCCCCCCCACCGGGGCGAAGGTGGCTCCTACCCGCCAACGGGGCAAGGGTTAAAGAACAGTCAACAACAGGCACTGTCTTCTTAAACCAGGCGCGTCGGAACGTTTTCAAAAGTGGCGGGTTTGGGGGTGGCACATCCGGCTACGCGTTCTAAACCCTGCCAACAAGAGAGCTCTTGTAAACCCTGTAAATAAAGCTCTTTATGTGGGACCCTACATGATTTTTAAAGTAACCAGAAATCACTGTTAAAACTTTACATCTCCCTTTATCATGCAACGTAAGGCTCTAACGAGAAAATGTCTTGTCTATCACAAACCACGTCGGGACTTGAAGCTCTCCTTATTAAATAAGTGCTCAAAGCCTTGTTAGCTCGACAGCAATGTCAAACCATAGGTAGGCTTTTAATGGCGGTAAAATACAAACAATAACACTTAAGAGGTAGCCGGTTGTCTGCGCGTTTAATAAGAGATACGCGAAAAAATTTATTGGCTGGATCAAAATGTCACAACAAGTAGTGTCAGAAGACCTATTCGCATTTTTGCGAATTCGGCCTCCAAATGCCTTCAAATTGCTCTCAAAGTCAATATTTCTAGATGACTTATCGAGAATTCTCACTACCGTTTAAATGACGTAGTCCCGGCTATGACCATTCATTTCTCTAACAATCAGGTCATATCTGTCCTAAACAGTGATGTAGAACTTTGGAACTATCACAGACAAAAATAATCGAAAAAAATCTACATTTCAAAACTCTTTTTAAACAGAAATATAGGACTTCAAAGAAATCACAATTGACCAGCCAGAAGCCCAGGAATTCTCATACCTGTGTAACGTGACGCATCTGACGCAAAAGTTTCGTCATCCTGGAAATTTTGACAAAAAATTACTATACACACTTAAAATAACTTTTAAAATCTAAGAAATGAAGAGCAGGTTTCAGCTTTTTACCGGTATCGTTAAAATATTTCAATAATAGGCGAGTGGCCTCCAAAACTGTTGCCGAAGATACAAAAATAATTGAAAGTTTTGTTAATCAAGATTTGGCAAATAGCAAGAAACCACAATAAAATTATTCTGCGTATTTCCTTTTAAGTTTAAAAAACACCGACACCAAAAGCTCCTGGTTTCACCACATTTGCAGCTTTTCGAGCTGTGACCTTGTGATGAGCAGGAAGCTTAATCCTCGCCCCGGTGGGCCTCCGAGCCACCTTTCGCCCTGTTGGGGGGTGTTTGAACGCCCCTTGAACTCGGCCCCTATGCGGGATAGCGAAAAAACACGAACCCTTGTGGATAGCTCGTACAAATTCATGAAGAAACTATACAAGCCACTTTTTGGCTCAGATCAATATTGAGGTCATGACGGGTCAAGGAAAGTAGGATTTTGAGTAGAGTTTTTAGGCGTCTGAGCGTCTGACAGAGTTGACTTAGAATAATTTTTTAGGCATCACTCGCTTCCTCTCGTCATGGGGAATAGTATGACGTATATGGCCACACTAGTTCAAAACACAAAAATGACCAGACCTCAGGTCAGGTCAAGGTCAGTTTTTAACCTAGCATAGTCAACATGATATCAATCGACTCGCAATAGGAATCCAAACGCAACTATATCAAAATAAAAGCTGTATCATCTTTTCATGCAAAGCTACTAACATAAGTCTGAAAACTGCCTAACACGCGCCCCGCTGGATCCCTTGCATGACGCGCCCCGCTGGGGGGCGTTTTTTGCCCCCTCCGTATCTCGTTCCCCACGAAAGCTAAATAAAAATTACGGGCGGCGTTCGAAAGCTCTTCACAAGACGAAGATAACTTATAAGAATAATTTTTATGTCAGGTCAATATTGAGGTCAGCATAGGTCAAAGAATGCTCCACAGGCTTACAACAGAGCAGTGTACGTTTCCCTCTCTAGATCTGCCCTCAGGGGAGCTAGAGGGAATATTGATGCATCATTCGATTCCTCTTATCGCGGCGGCGAATCGAATGATGTATAATATGACCTTGCTTGGGATCAAATAGTCAAAATGACCTGACTTCGACCTAGGTCAGGGCCACAGAGTGACCTGGTATGGTCATGTTGCATACCGCTCGACTCCCCGTGACAATATAAGCACAATGTAAGCAAAATGGGAGCTTTATCTCAATTCAGTGAGAAGTTATTGCCAAAACAATCACTCTCTGCTCCCGTGACCTGATATGACCTTTGAGAGGTCAGATGCACAAAAACTCAACTTTATGGTCAAGATCGTGGTAAGAATAGACAGTTTAAGGATTTTCAGCCTTATCTATATAGTATTTCCTGAAAACGAGTCCATTCTATTTTTCACCATAGACTTATAATGGGGTGACCAAAAAATTGACCCCACCTTAGGTCACCAATATTAAAATTCCAAGATAGCAGATTTGTAGATCCTAATGACCTTATCATATTGTGGAAGTTTCAAACTGATCGGTTGGCTAATGGTCCCTGGGCGCTGCTTCAAACTCGTAATTTTAGGTTTTGAGGTCGGGTCACTTGATCCTGAATAGCTCCTTGACCTGACATGACATTTCTCAAAAATTTTGTCAGATGTGTAAAATTGATCAGGGATAAGGTACTGTAAGTTTCGTTCTTCCGCGTCTCTTGGTTTTTTAGCTATTTGGGAAAAACCAGGAGGGGCGAATTTCGCCCCCCAGCGGGGTGCGTGTTAAATAGCCCCAGATGACCTCTCAGAGGTCACAGGTAAAAAATTGCAGCATGAATCTGGAAAGAGGCCCAGGATACTACGATTTTGAGATTATGAAGGTATTCTTAGCTGTATCTACCCAAATACAGCCCAATTTCTGTTTTTCTCATGTATTTCCAACGGGGAGGCCATGGTCCGCACTTGACCTTAGGTCATCGATTTGAAGAAAAAATCCCGGAATATATGGTGTAGCACTCGGTAGCCCCATTATGTGGTATACGTTTCAATCCAATAGATTCATCCATTTCTTACTTGTGTCACCTTAAACATTTTTTTAGGTGAGGTCACTTGATCTGCACTGGTGACCTGACCTGAGATGATCCAACATTAAAATGTTGGAGAAAGTTGCGGAATTGATCAAGGATAAGGTGTGCCAAGTACGGCGGCGCTTTGCGCCGGCGTTTTTCCGTGCCGCCGGAAAAACCTGAGGGGGTGTGTTCAAACCCCCTCCCCACCGGGGCGAGGGTTAAAACATAGGTGCAGGAACTATGTTGAAGTTGTGGGAAAGGATCACCGATGTCGGTGGGGCCAAAGGTGACTCGGCTTATCGCTTGATTTGTTACCGTAAACAAGGTACTGGAATGGCTGGAAAATGGTGGGCACTGCCCCCCATAATCAGAAAGTAGAGTTGCAGTCGCCACCACGGTTTTTGGTCGTATGGCCTAAAGTATGTCTAGACACTGGCAGATCCAAAGGGGGGGGTATTAGGGTCATGTTCCCCCCAAACGCTCAAACCAGGAGGTCAAAATATTTTTTCCTGCGGGGGAACAGTGTGGTGTGCAAATAAAGCAAGATATAAGCCATTAGAGATGTTTCGACAAAGTTGTAAGAGGTTTTTACTCCTTTTTAACGTTTTTCACCCCTTAACACCGGCAGTAAAATTTTATTGGTCGGCTAGGAAAAAGCACCCCTAAACATTTTCACAAACTTACACCCCTGGGTGCACGTGGCAGCTACTGTGCTCATTTTGTAGCTAATGTAGTCCTCTTAATGCGCTGAAGCTGTCCGGGCTGTAGCTTATAACATACGTCAATAAGCTATATATCTTTCAAATTTAACCCGCCCGGTGAACCATTTGGTGGGGGAAAAGACCCCGATCTCAAAAACTAAGAGCTAGAAAAAGCCAAAACGGCAATCAAGCTCTTCGAAAATGATATCGAAAATACTTCGGTCATTTTCTTGTCAGGTCAATATCAAGGTCACAGAGGTCAAAATAGGTCAAAATCGCTAATATGAGGCGTACTAAGAAAACCTCATATCTCAGAAACTGTGATAGCAGAAACATTTTCTAACACCATTCGAAAGCTCTTGAATGCGCTTTCATTACAGTGGCATTCATTTTCGTGTCAGGTCAAACCTAGGGACTAAGGTCACTAAATATGGGCATATTCTGGGAATGTCGTAGCCACCCATGCATAAAGGCGTTTACTTTTCGCTAATAGCTTCCAAACCAAACAAGATACAGCCATAGTTTATCACATGCAATCTCTTGTCAATACGAATCGAATGATATATGATATTGCTATGCCAGGTCAAATTTAAGAATTTGACCTGACCCAGGTCAACGGTCTGACCCAATGACCTGGTATAGTCATGATGTATATCATTTGACTTCCAGTGACTACACAAACACTTTGGTGACAAAATAAAGCTCTATCTTAGTTTATTCAAAATTTATAGAGAAAAACACCAAAAATGCTTATTTGACCTAAGGTGACCTTTTAAAGGTCACAAGTCAAAACTTTGGTATCAGCTTCAGAAATGAGGTAAGAGCAAGTCGCAACCGATGTTTGAAGTTGATTCCATCCATACTTACTGAGAAAAGCTCATTTCGTGATTTTCCCCATGCATTGTCAATGGGGAGGTCATGCTCTGCACATGACCTTAGGTCACCAATATCAAAAATCCGGAACAAATGTTGTAGCTCCGGTGGGCCCAAGATGTGGTATGAGTTTCAACTGATCGATTAACCCTTCTTTTAGTTATGCCGTCCTAAGTATTTTTGAGGTGAGGTCACTTCACCTGACCTGGTGACCTGACCTGATATGACCTTGAGCCAAAATTTTCAGGAAAGATGTAAAAATGATGAAGGAACAGCTAGACCAAGTTTGGCAGCGCTGCGCGCCGCTTTTTGGTCACTTTGGAAAAACCAGGGGTCTAAAAGACCCCCACCCGGGCAAGGTTAAAAAAGTCAAAAACACCCTTAAAAACACATAGTTGCAAAAAAGCGCCCGAATTGCTAACCGCACCGTGTTGAAACTTGGGTAGAAGAGGTATCAGCTGACTGCGTATTTCCAGTGTTGCTACTGGGGACATGCATCGATTATTTAGAAATTATGGCGACTGTTACAATTCCCCGTGTTACATTTTACACCAGTCTCCCCTATATAACCTGCGTAATCCAATGGAGGGAATCGAACCATTCTTTCAGGGTGGGGGACAATAATCGTGAAATTTTTAAAACAAAATCGGGAAACAGCGGGGTAGGAGTGTGGATGCTCTTTCCAGCACCTTGTGTCCACTATACTATAGCTGCGTACCATCCAATTAGCAGCCTGAAACTAACGGATCAAAAGAGAATGTAAATTATTCTCAAAATCCTATATGTGCGTATGGGAGCTTTACCAGGACATTTTTACCTGTCTGGCTAATTTAATTCACTTGCTTGGGCGTGCAGTGCAGCGATTACTTGTTTCTAAGACCTGTGCTCGACGTGCTGTCCATATCAATGGGCAGTACAAACGCTGCATTCGATGTCCCCAATTACCTAGCCAATTGGAGTCCTCCTGTAGCTACCATCCACAGCTCAGCACCTCGAGGCTATCGCACGATAAAATATCTAGCATTATGATTTTCGAAGTCAATTTAATTCCTTAAAATTTTCAGATACCCGGGAGTGCTTACCGTCACAGCTGAAGCAAGGCAGAAGCGGTTTCCAATTTCACTGTTGAGGTACTGTTCACTTATGACGTCAAAAATTTCCGTGTCCGGACCCCACCCAAAATTTTCAGAAATTTCAAGACCACTCTGTCGCCTAAAAAAATCATATCTCAGAAACAAGAAATAGAGATGTGAAAGGTGCAACGAGCAAAAGGTAAAACAAGCTCGCGAAAATTTCAATTCCACAATTTTCGCATTTAATTTCTTTCTGTGACACATTCAGGCACAGATCCAGGGAGATAGGATAATAAATAATTGCCCCGAAGACCCCGATTTCCATCGGTATTCTTAAAAAGTAAGTGGCTTCGACGACTTTAAGCTGGCTGCCCCTCCCCCTTAACCATCGGTCTAAATCCGGCACTGCATACATTGGTGCTATAGTGGCTTAATGGGCATTGGCTTATGTCTGGAGATCGAGAAAAATAGTTATCATCTGCACCAAAAGGCAACATGGTGATTTTACTAAATTTTAACACGGATTAAAGGGAAATGTTGTTTTCTACAAACTGACTATCAGTGACAGATTCGGGGGAAGGAATTTCCCCAAACATAAAACAAATCGGGGAAAAACTATGTTTTTGCCCCCCCCCCAACCCCAAAGCGTTCGACCTCCTTTTGAGTTTATAAGCAAGATTTTAGTGCTGTAATTCTCAACTTGAAACAGAACCAGTTAGGCTCAGTGTAAATATTGCGCCTTGGATGGAAAAGAAGTAGGTATCTTTAGCTCATATTTTTCACCCCGTGATGTTTTTGTTTTGCTTTTCGCCTCAAATATCCCGATCCTACTGTCACGTCATATTGTAGAACACTTTTTCACTGCGTGACTTTTTTTGCCTTCCGACTTTAGTTTCCCCCAAACCGACCGGCTAGATCCACCACTGCTGAGTAAATGAAGTGGTCCACCTATCTATGATATTCTATGTAGTGAAGAGGTCCACCTAAAGATAGAGCAAAACGACTCGAGCTGTATGAATGCTCGCAGCAAGCCGAATCGAATGATAAATAATATGACCTTGCTAGGTCAAATCAAGGATTTGACCTGAACTGAGGTCATGCCAAGGTCAAATTAGGTAAAATGTATAGCATTAGAGCCACAAAGACAAGGCAAATATAATGCAGTTAAAATAAACGCTCTATCACCATCCGTTACTAAGTCATTCATTTGAAACCATTTTCCCATGTATTTCCAACGGAGAGGTCATGGCTCGTACCTGACCTTAGGTTATTGATATAAAAAATACCAGAAGATATTCTAGAGAACTCGGTGGGCCCATTACGTGATATTAGTTTCAATCGGATACGTTCACCCTGTTCCGACTTATGCTATCTTAAACTTTTTTGAGGTCAGGTCACTTGACCTGGACTGGTGACCTGACCTGAGATGACCTAACCTTAAAATTTTCACAAAAGTTGTTTGAGAGAAAAGGTATGCCAAGTACGGCGGCGCTACCTGCTGCGTTTTTATGTTATTTCCGAAAAACCGCCCCCCGTCAATACGCGTGTTAAGGTGGCATAAGTAAAACATGGGAGAATCTATAGGATTGAACCTTATACCACATAATGTGCCTACTGAGTGCCAGAACATATGTTCCGGGATTTTTCATATTGATGACCTAAGGTCAAGTAGGTACGGACCATGACCTCTCCATTGGAAATATATTTGAAAAACAGAAACTGGGCTGTATTTGTGTAGATACAGATGAGATTGCCTTCATATTCTCCGAATCTTAATATCCTGGGCCCCTTTTCAGGCTCATGTTGCAATTTTTACCTATGACCTCTGAGAGGTCATATGGAGATATTTTAGCAGTTTTCAGACTTAAGTCAATAACTTTGCATGAAATGGTGATAAAGCTTTTATTTCGATATAACTGCGTTTGGATTGCTATTGCGAGTCGATTGATATGCATATTTACTATGCTAGGTGAAAAAGTGACCTTGACCTGACCTGAGGTCAGGTCATTTTTGTGTTTTGACCTAGTATGGTCATATCATACATCACTCAATATGCCGCGACGATAAGAAGCAAATGGTGCAAAACAAATTCTAACTCCATTCTGTCAGATGGTAGAGCCCAAAAACTCTACTCAAAATCCCACTTTCTTTGACATGTCATGACCTCAATATTGACTTGAGCCAAAAAGTGATACACATATAGTTTTTCATGAATTTGTATGAGCTATCCACCAGCTTTCGCATTTTTCCGCATAGGGGCCGAGTTCGAAGGGGGGATTTCAAACACCCCCCACCAGGGCGAAGGTGGCTTGGAGGCCTACCAGGACGTGGGTTAATAGCTCTTGGACCTGCAGGATTTTGGAGCGGGTTCACAAAATAAAAGGGCCTGGCGAAACATCGCACGGGCCCTTATATCTTTGAGCCCTATTAATGTCGCAGTGAATGTCCAAAACTCCCAGGGCCAGACAAACTTCGCATGATTCCAGTGCCATCATGGTACTTACACTGGGACACTGGATTGAAAGTAAAATCTCCATTAGGTAGTCCGGCCCACAGAAACCTATTCCACTGGCTCAGACGGGTGGCAGAGCATGACTTTGCGATGCAGAAGTTCTGCCCACGTTATTCCATGTTATTCCCAATTCGAACAACCGTGGTAAACTCACCACCCACGAATGAATCGTGGATATGAGTACGTGGTAGACCTATGAACTCAGTCTACAGGCCTCGCTTACCATATGTCCCCTCATTCATGTCATGGTCGCCTGACCACCGGCCAGTCCCGCCACAGTAGGCGGAAGAGATGCGCCACTTCGCAGCGCCGGGGAGGGGGAGGAGACAATACCCTCAGCACCCCCTTAGGACACCCGCAGGTGACGTGGCGGCAGGCCGGTCCCGGTAGCAGCAAGCGCCCGACCACCGGCTCCACTCCAGGTCTCCAACGCGCCACGCCGACCCTTAGGGTGCGTGAGGCCGTCAAACACACTGTTTCATAAACAAATCAAGAGGCCACCGGACTGGCTTGCTCAGTTTGTTTTAATAATTCATTAACGCTTCACACGTAGGCATATAAAATGCGATCACCCAAAACTTGAGCAGGACAGCACCATGACCATTTCTGGGGGTGCTAAGGGTCGATGGAGGGGGATGGCAAGTGTGCCACTTGCACCCATCCCTGTATTTTGCGTGGCTCACACTTTTCTTATATGTGCTACCTTAAACATTTTTGAAGGTGAGGTCACTTGACCTGCACTAGTGACCTGACTTGAGATGACTCAACCTTACAATTTTGGGGACAGTTGCGGAATTGATCCGGGATAGTGCGTGCTAAGTATGGCGGTGCCTCGCACCGCCGTTTTTTGTACCGCCGGAAACCCCTAGGGGATCTTCAAACACCCCCTCCCCCCAGCGGGGCGAGTCTTAAGAGTTGGCACATGGGCTCCTTAGCTCATGTTGGGCCCCTTATCTGGTCCGGGGCCCCTGAACTTTTATACCAGGTGGTCCCTGAACCAGGTGGTCTTCGTGTCATACGCGGTTCCAGGGGGCAAGGGGCCAGGTGGCCCCCTCCCCCGATCCACCCTCGGCGCTGCCTGAAATGGTCACGGCGCCCCCTGAAAAGGCGATGGCGCCCCCTGAAATGTCGCCTTCCCCCACCCCCAGGATGCGAAAATCGGCGCCCACACATAGGATTTTGCGCCCACCTGATCGGTTTTGTCGGTTAAAAGTGGCACCACCCCCTGGTCCGGATGGCGCCCCCTCTCCCTCCGATTGGCAATTCTGAATCCGGATCCGCCTATGTTTCGGAGCTACGAGCTGATTTCCACCCCTGAGTTGGTTCTGTGTTTCCTGAGATCAGAGGTTCGCAAAGGGCTCTTGGACTGTCCTGGGGGCCGCTTATCTTGAGACCCATGAGCTTATCTAGACCCCTGATTTGGCTCTGGGACTTCTGAGCTCTTCGGGGCCCTTTATCTTATCCGAGCCTTCCGAATTGGTACGAAGCCTTCATCAGATGCAGAGGCGATGCCACGGAATTTTCACGAGGGGGACGGACCAGGGCGGGTGCTGACCTGAGGAAGCAAATTTTTAGCATATTCGGCACCTGACAGCATTAATGACGCTGGACCAAACATTTTTGGGGGAAACGCCCCCCTGGTTGGCCAACAGGGGGAAGCGTCCCCCGTCCCCCCCTCCGTTTCGGCGGCCCTGATAGTTTCGGGACCCCTGATATATTCTGGGTCCCTCAGTTGATTTTGGGTCTACTTAGAGGGAGTTTTACTACGGGCCCTGAGCTGTTCCGGGGCCCCTGAGAGATTTATTTACAGGAGGTTCCAGACTTGGGCTTGGGGTCCCCATCCAGTACCGTCCCTGGAGTTTTTCTGGACCTCCCGAGACGCTTTGGGGTCCCTCAGCAGGCCTGGCCCCTGAGTTGATATTGAGTTCCCTCAGCTGATGTGGGCCCCTTTAGATAACCAGGCCTCACCGTGATCTTGAAACCGATGTGCTGGCACTAGAGTCCCCTGAGCTTGTCGAGGCCCCTTCTCTGGTATGGGGCTCTCTCATCTGATCTTGAACCCCCTGAGTTGATTTTGAGCCTCCTGGGAATGAGTTTTAGAGCTAGACCCTCGGGCCAATAACAGCGCAGGAAATTATGATAATGCTGTTATTTTGATACAATTACATTTTGATTTTCATTGCGAGTTGATTGATATGGATGTTGACTATGCTAGGTTAGATGGTGACCGTGACCTAACCATAGGTCACGTCATTTATGTTTTGACCTAGTGTATTCGTATCAGACATCATTCGATTTGCCGCAGCGAGAGGAAGTGAATGGTGCCTAAAATGATTCTAACTCAACTCTTCCAGACACTAGCACCCAGAATCCCTCTCTAACATGCCATCTTCTTTGACCTGTCATGACCTCAATATTGACCTGAGCCAAAACGTGACCGATGAAGTCTCGGCATGAATTTGTATCGGCTATTCACCAGTCTTCGTGTTTTTCGCTATCTCGCATAGGAGCCGAGTTCGAGGATGGGTGGTGTTTGAACCCCCCCCTCCTTTCACTAGGGCGAAGGTGGCTCGGAGGCCCACCGAGGTGCGTGTTAATGAGTCCCCTCGATCCCTGCCTCCTCGATTCCTGGATGCAGAATGGAGCTAATGCATTGATATGATATTTTCAGGCAGAGTTTTTCGTCAGAATCATTATAATACAATAGGTAAAAACACAAATTCCTGGCCAGTGTGGCAAGAGCTCAAATTATACATCCTACCAACCTGATAATTTTCAGCTTTGTAAAATAAGCAAAACTGAAATCATGTGGATGTTCATAAGTCTCCCATTTGTTTCCGCCAGTAGTTGCGCTGCTGTAGCAAGTACGAATCAGATACAAAAACTGGCTATGCCGAAGTATCAAATATGAATCAATGTTTAGCATTGTTAAAGGGAATGTGGCACCTTTATAACGTGATTTTGATTGAGATAGCCAAACTGTAAAGCATGCCGGAAAAGCCGGTACTCAATACACCTTTTGTCTTGAAACTAAAAATTTCCGTACAGAAAAGCTAAATCCTGTCTGAAACGTGCCCCAGCATTCCTGCCATAGTTCTCAGCTGTTGGCGTGACGACATGGCTGACGTCACGGTGAGTAGTCAACCAATTGAAACCCTTGAAGCCTGATAAATATGATAGTAATTGTCAGATCATGACGTGATCCACGGGCAGAGGTTTATTTATTACCCTAGATGACCATTTGAAAAATTGAAATATTGAGCTTATTGTACATTTGTCAGAGAAATAATCGAAGTTGTCATGATTTTCGGCAAAAATACCCCTAAATACTTTAAATTCTGGGATTCGACCAAGGTGCCACTTTCCCTTTAAGCCAATTCATATATTATGTCGATTTGGCTGCACATACATCTAATCACCGCAAGTAATTAGTCTGCAGCGTCTTTGTTAGCAGATATATCACCTTAAAATTTTGTTTAAAAACACAGGGGGCCAAAGTTTAGTTCCAACTAGTCTGGCAATCCCGTCATGACGTCACTGCGAGTATGCCCGAGGGCATTTAGCACTGAAAGTGCGGAAGGAAGGTGATTTTCTAAAAAATATTAAAAATACTTGTAGCCCCTTTAGAGATGTGATTTTCGGTCAGTATAAAGCTGCAACATTTTTCTCCCCAAAAAATGGCCTCAAATAGTGCCAGACAGACGCAATTTCCGATTTGAGAGCCTCCATCTAAGGGTAAGTCAGGCTTTTCCTAAGGCCGCCTTTCAACATATTCCCGGGGCAGAATCGCCCTTAATGGTGTTATCTTCAGCCGGAGAGCTGGGAATACGATCGACCACTGCAAAACATGGGAGGGCTGCGGGTTGCCGCCGAAAGGAAGGCCGAGACTGATGTTTTAGGCGGCACAGGCTGATGGCATAGGCGGATGCAGGAGGCTGATGACATAGGCGGATGCAGGATGCTGATGGAATAGGCGGATGCAGGAGGCTGATGGCATAGGCGGATGCAGGAGGCTGATGGCATAGGCGGATGCAGGACGCTGATGGCATAGGCGGGTGCAGGAGGCTGATGGCATAGGCGGATGCAGGAGGCAGAGGCGGATGTATCGACCAAGGTACTTCATTAGACGGGGAGGACTCACTGGCAGAGGCGGATGCAAGAGCAGAGGCGGATGCAGGGACAACAGCGGATGCAGAGGGCAGAGCGGAACGATTGAGAAAAGACGGATAGAGTGACAAGGGCGGATGCAGGGACAGAAAGGTCGAAGGGGGTAGTGGCAAATAAAGGGGCAGTGGCGGATGCAGATGTAGGGACGGATGGAGGAGCAGAGGAAAATGCATGGACAGAGGCGGAGGTAGAGGGAGGGACGAGTGGGGGGCACATGAGGATACAGACAGCTGAAGAGCCTGCAATAGACAGGCAAAAGCAGGGGACAGAGGCAGAAGCAGGAGACAGAGGCGCATGCAGGAGACAGGTTTATTTAGGAGCAGAAACAGCAGCAGAGGCGGATACGGTGGCAGTGAGATGGAGCAGCAGAGGCGGGTGCATGGGTAGAGGCGGATGAAGAAACAGAGGTGGATGGAGGAGCAGAGGAAGATGCATGGACGAAGCGGATACAGGGGCAGAGACGAATGAAGGAGCACGTGAGGGTGCAGACACCAGAGGCAGGTACAGGAGATGGAGGCCGATGTAGCAGACAGAGGCGGATACAGGATACAGAAGCAGATGCAGGGGCAGAAGCAGTGGCAGAGGCAGATGCAGTGGTGGAAGCAGATGCAGTGGCAGTAAGATGAAGGGACAGAGGCAGATGCACGGGTAGAGGCGGATGCAGGAGCAGAGGTGGTGCAGGGGCAGACAGGGATAGGGGGCAGAGACGGATGCAGGGTCAAAAGCCGATACAAGGAGGCCGATGTGCAGGCAGGGGCGGATACAGAGGACAGAGGCAGATGCATGATGCTTCCCATGCTGAGCCCCAGCGGAGGGAGGACCAGGATATCTGGTGGTGGGATGTTCATGAAATTGGGGCTTTGCCAATTATGCACCTGAAAGAACATTGTTGAAGGGAGGGCAGAGATAGAGCCAGGATAAAAGTGTTAAGAACCCACGCTGGTTCTACATTATCAATAGAGCTAGAACATTGCCTGAATTTAAGCATGTGCCATTAAAATTCCCTTTATCATTTTTCACCCCATTATTTTGTATCATGTCCCAATCAAGGTGCTGCAATACCATAGAAAGTATTCTGAGCAGTGACATATTCAACCAAAAGTTACAAAGGTGTAAAATATGTTATTGAAGCATTACATACTCTGCAAATCCAACTGAAACAAATAATTTCCCTTCCACTGGCTCTTGATAAAAAGATATCAGCAAATAATTAAAGCCGCATTCAAGTACTATGTCATGCCTTCGCAGCTTAGTTGTTTCCACGTGCATGATGAATGAACGCCAAAGGATGAACAACCTCCTCATATCACCATATCATCTTGTACCTCCTCTCTAACTGAGGGCAGGAATGCGACCATCAAGACATGACCTCAAACACATGACAAACTGAAAGTTTATGTCTCACCATTCTGGAACAAAAACAAGCAAAATGTAAACCATGTCATGTCAAATGGAAACCATGTCATGTCAAATGCAATGTCAATGAGTATATGCCTACAGTGCAACACGATGTATTAAAATTCAGTGTTGTCTTATGTTCAGTGTTATCAGTGATGATGGAATACGAAAAATCTTCTGTTATGTGTCATGTGTGGGTATATTCTGAAATGTGTTGATCATTTGAAATTGATGCAGCTTCCACAAACCTCAAAGTAGCAACAAGGTCGATAGTACCTTCACCTCAGAAGCTTATTCATAGCACATGACAATGCAGCTTCATCAGCAAGCCCCTGTTCTTAAACTAGGAGTCAATGCTCTGGTCATTTTTTAGTTGCAACAGCTGAGCATTTATATGTGCATTTGCTAAATGATATAAGGCATGCTTTTATTCCATTTGTCATATAATTGGAACCAAGTTATATACTCAGTACTTTAACATGGTAAAATAGAAAGGTGACCATAATGAATAAAAGCTATCTATATGAATTTATGTTTCTGAATTTGAACGTTGATAAGTTTTGAAGTGCTGCGGCGAGGAGCATGGTGATGAGTTGTTAAGATGTTCCCTGGCCTCTCCCCTCGAATCCAGAAATGTAAAAAAACACTGAAGATTATATATTCGGGCACAGCCCTTCATCAGAATGGTGGAGTAAATATCAATAAATCTCAGTCCTAGTATAGCCAGACCTCAAATTGAGCTTCACACAAAAATGCATTTTAGAATGAATCGTTAAAAATAAGATTGGATGTCGTGACAACAACCATATTGGTACCTCTAACCTAAAAATAATGCCAACAATACGACAAACCTAGAGCAGTATTTGTGACAGTTTTTTTCTATTATTTCAGCCAAACACTAGCTTTTGATTAACAGCGAAAAACTCGCTGAAGTACCTTAATCGTAAAAAGCACTGAAGATTATACATTCGGGCACAGCCCTTCATCAGAATCGTGGAGTAAATATCAATAATTCTCAGTCCTAGTATAGCCAGACCTCGAATTGAGCTTCACACAAAAATGCCTTTTAGAATGAATCGTTAAAAATAAGATTGGATGTCGTGACAACAACCATATTGGTACCTCTAACCTAAAAATAATGCCAACAATACGACAAACCTAGAGCAGTATTTGTGACAGTTTTTTTCTATTATTTCAGCCAAACACTAGCTTTTGATTAACAGCGAAAAACTCGCTGAAGTACCTTAATCAAATTCAAATTTCTGAATTTGAATCTATTTGGATGTGCTGCAGTTTATAAAATTGAATTCACAATAAGTTGGTAAATTGTTGATTGGCTCTTGCTCTTGACATTGTGGATCCCAAATATTCAGTGAGATCATGCATTCTGATACAGCATTAAATCAGAATCTTTGTGTTGGCATGAGATAACTGGAAAATTATTTGCCATAGTGTGAGCAATGACAAGCAAAAGTTCACTCTGACAAATAATTTCCCTGACCATTTGAGAGCCGACAACTTGCAGAACATGTTATGGAGAAAATACTTTGGATCATCTTTTGCTGATCTGAAGGTTCTGGTGGATGGCTATTGACTATACCTAAAAGTATAATCACACTGAATTTTCTATATTTGCATCCAGGGTTCTAGCGGGAGGCCAAGTAACAACTTATAATAATTATAATATATATAGAACAGCTTAATACTTATAATATAGAGCAGCACTGTAAAAGTCACCAGTAGGTATCTGAAATAATTTACAAAACTTGGCCTCCTCTCTCTCCTGTTAGCAAACTTCTGTGATTACTCTGCTTAACCTATCAGTTTGCACATAGCATCACATGCTGGATTCTGAACTTCAAACTGTAATCGCCTCTTGAAATCAGTGCCTATTAATGAGCATATACCTAGAAATTGTATATAAAAAACATCGTATCTAGCATTTGGACTCATCTGCAGAGATTTTTATCTTCCACAAATATCTAAACAAACATGCTCTCGTTGAGCGATGTGTTTTAGCCCTAGTCATTGATCTTTCTGCATCCTGGAACAACACAGAAACGCCCCATGCTCATAAATTTCAATGTCAAATTTAGCCCTTCATAAGAAATGAATTTTCTAACCACAACCAGTCTTTTTATCCATTTCACCGCCGCCACACACCTTACCTTACCTTACCTTACCTACAATTATCGGAAAAACACAGACACAAAGATAAACACACAGGCGATCACCCATTGCAATTGCAATTCCAGAATAAAACACAAAAGATCACATACGTAAATGTATGCTTCAGTTGAGCAGAAATAGCAAATCCGGCACATCTAGCATTAAACCAGCTTAAAACATACTGGATGTGTAAAAAAACATACTGTTTCAATAAAAACTATTTAATGCAAAATAAAGACCTAATTTATCACAAATATCTCATTTGAGGTTAATTTCTTGAAGAAAATATGGTAAATATTTTGTTGTGAGCAGGATTAGAATAATTTACCGTGAAGTGCTAGGAAGTCCCTGGTAGGAGACTTTGACCAACCTTATCTTTTAGGGTCTTGTAAAAACAGAGTTCACAAATTCGACAAGTTCAGAATTATTTTCTGTATAGGTATGTGTCAATTATTCAAACATATTTCCAGAATTAGGGTATCTACATGAAATGATATATTTTTACCTACCGTGCTCTTTCGTAAAAAAAAACTTCAGGAGTGAGACCGATCACCATTTCTGGGACATGACAGCTAGGTTTTTTGCTATCCCGCGTATAAGCCGAGTTCGAGGGGCGAGGAGTTGTTTAAACATCCCCCTCCCCCCAGGCGAAGGTGGCCCGGAGGCCCACCGGGGTGGGTGTTAAAACCCGTCGGACGGGGTAGTCTTCGGCTGACTTGCCACCGCCTCTGATAATCCCTGACCCTCTCGCCCATACCTGGACCACGTGACCTCACAAATGAATGGGCGGTTGGCATTGTGCCAGCTCATTCATCCCTCTCACAAATCTTGTGTCTGAGGGGCACTCGTATTGCAATTGCTCCCACTGTGTTGCTGTGTGCTGGGCAACTGGCGTCACTGACCTGAGGCAATGCAGTGGCAGAACCACGAGTTGCTTTTTTGAGGGGGGGCAATATCCAATAAGATGGGCACAGATGGGGCAAACCAACGGATTATATTTTGCTGCGGGGAAGCACAAGAATTTTCCCTCCTATATCCGTCCTTGTGCTTGGGTTGTGAAACATGTAAGCTGTCACTGGCTGCCGGGGTTATTTAGAGAGGATTCTGGTAAAACGGCTGATACAGTGATACAACTTTGTTTGGAGGTTTCATTAAAATCTTATTTTCAGATACTCGTCAGAAGAGGGGACAGTTGGAGCCATAGGTGGATCCAAGGGTAAAGGAATGCAGGTCCCCGTCATTGACCCTCGGCGTCCCTAAAATGATCACAGCATTCCTCTAAACGGTCGATGGCGCTTCCTGAAATGTCACTTCCACCCCTCTCCCCAGGATGCAAAAATCGGCACCCCGCCATAGGATTTGGCACCCACCTGAAAGCTTTTACCAGCCAAAAGTGGCACCCAATTGGTACGGATGGCGTCCCACCCCCCGGCAAGGTGACCCTCATCGGCGATCCTGGATCCCCCTATGGTGGGGGCAGGCCCCCAATTTTCATTAAACATCCCGATTTAAGAAACAATGGGAAAATCGGGCATTGTTTGGGCAGCATTTTGCGAAGGTCACAAGAAGCCTGAGCCTGACGAGGTTTTGTTTTAAGAAGGGATGTTTTCTTGTCAAGGGTGACGATTCACTGGCTCTATCACTGTTTCGTCGGTGGCGGCGATTATTCATTATGGGACAATTGCTTCCAACTAAATGAGCTTAATTTCGTCCAAAGAAAATTTTTAAATTTCCAGCTTGAGAACCTTTGTAGAGCTTACTTCTCGGGAGCATAAAATTGTGCCCTCGCTTGACTAAAAACACGCAGCCGTCTCCTCTCAACGAACGGCAACCATTGCTTTAACTGGGGAGGATGGAGTCTCCATGAAATGGCCTCTAGACCAGGCCATTTTTGAACATGTTAACTGGGGGGCCATTTGCCCCCAGTCGGCCGAAATTCCCCCCCAGTGCCCGGAAATTGGCCCTCCAGTGAAATAGACAGATGACTTAAAATTGACCAAATGCAGACTCGCCTAACGAAAATAAGACAGAACACCATCCGATAATTATAACTTTGTTATTTTTCTGGTTCCAAATTGGCAATCCACAAAAATTGTGTTAAAAAATTTCCCCCGTGGCTGTCTACTACATCGTGCGAAGACGAAACAAAGCGCGTAGTTACGGTAAATACCAGCAAAGCAGTCTCAGCATCAACTAATCAGAACGCTGGAGAAGAACGCTGGCCTACAACCAACCAAACATCCTGTTCTATCCGAATGGAAGCCCACATCCCATCCAGTACCGTGACATTGCATGATGCTCTCATTTCACACGCAGTCAGTTGTCAGCGCTAAGAGCTCGTTAGTGGATTAGACGGGACACGGTGTATTCAAAGTGCGTAAGACTGGTTGCTGGTGTGACGGTATGAAGTGTTTAGCCTTTTATTTTACTATTGTGGTGGTAGCATACATAAGCGTCGCCAACGGCAAAAAACTGAGGGGGCTCGCTAAACTTCAACCTGATGCTGACAGCAAACTTTCCACGTTAGTACAAAATGGGCTCCTCGTTGCCTTCCGCAGCGGCTGGTTACACAAATTTCCGGGTTACTCCCATTTTGACTGAGATCAGGAAATTGTTGGTCAAAAAGTGGGTGGAGGGGTGATTGATGATCCCAAAAAATGTTCTGGTTATGTGGATAAAATCATTTGATGGCCACGCGGGCATGGAAGGGCACCCCTGGCTTCCTATTAGATGGGTAGTGCGCTAGAAATATTGCGCCAAGTCAATATCAAACTGTCAACAATTAGTTTTAAAAGGTGATACAAGTCGCCTTTTGGTGGTTTTATTACTACCGCTAAGGGTCATTTTAGCCTCAAATGTGGCTTTTGTGGTGTTTATTTGGCTATTTTAGTGGAAATAAAATTTTTCCCCTCTTTGGCCCTTTTTCTAACTCGGTTGAAGCTTTTCCGCTGAAAAAAACCGGCAGCCCTGGGCAGCATCTATAATCTCTAGACTTGGAACAACTAAAAAGTTGAGAAACATTTTTTAACACTAACGCGTCTAAGTTTTATTAAACCCCCTCAAAATGGGGTCTTGAACCCTTGAAGACACTATAATGGCCAGCACAAGAAATGCCCCCCCCCCACTGACTTTTCCTTAAAAGATGCCCTGCTCTTGACTGACATCACACGGTGCAGGCTTGGCATAGCGTTTGCGATAGTCTCTAATAGAAATTGTTGGGGTTAGATGTTGTAGAGTGTTTAGTCTAGTCCTAAAATCAGAGTGTGTGTCACGAGTGTCTGTGTTTATGCCAGCAACCCGTTTCGTTGGCTTGAGCGAAGATATATAACTAGGTCTAAAATTGGAATACACGGTTGGTCCCGACGCAGTCTTTCTCTAGCCTCCGACGACATAACACTGGCAGCAGCGGTGGTGGCTGGTGGCTCCGGCCACCAGCTATCCCCTCTCTTCACCTCAGTCTGTCTACACGCCCCGGCCATCTCCAGGTAAGACTGAATTTCTGTTTAAAACCAGCATCATGCAAATTTTCTTTAAGCTGTCCAGCCCTATTTCTTCGCATTTGAGGCCCATTTGTGCCACCGAGTCACCAGACAGTTACAATACGCGTCAAATGAGTGTTTTAAGAGTAATTTAGAACCACCCCCAGATGATTGTGGTAGAAGAGAATATGCGCCATAGGAGCGCCATAGGATACTAAGGAATAGGCGCCACAGAAGCGCCATGAGAGAATAAGAGAATAAGCGCTATAGAAGCGCCAAAGGATACTAAGGAATGGGCGCCACAGAAGCGCCATGAGAGAATAAGCGCCACAGAAGCGCCATAAGAGAATAGGAATAAGCGCCACAGAAGCGCCATAAGATAAGGAATAAGCGCCATAGAAGCGCCATGAAAAAAACGCTAAAGGAGCGCCATACGCATGAGCGATTAGTGCTCTGATGGCGATAGGGACTCTAGGTTGTTGAACTCTTACTTCAAGCACTCAGCCCAATAGGTTTAGACAAACTGCCAGCGGCAGATTTCAAGGCCCTGTTTAACCGAGAGGCCTGGCCCCCTTCAAAAACCCATTGACATATGGACTAGGCCCCGCCACCTAGTTTGACCACCTGTTTGTTGGCAATGTTATTGACCCTCTCTTGTGTTTCAGATGAAAATATCGTGGCTTGTTTTATGTTCATCCCCCCTCGCCAGCCAGGCCCAGACGGCAGAGCCCTCACCTCAGCACCACCGTTATGCCGTCTGCTCCAAGACAGACGCCCAAGCACGCTATAATCTGCGGACGTTGGATTGTCAGCCCCTCTGCGTGTGTACTCTGCAAAGTATCCGCAACCACTGGTATAGTAAATCATTCATTGGTTCACAACCACCATTTTCTGTTTACCTTTTGTTCACATCAATTATGGTTGTAACACTGGTGGCAGCGGCGGACACAAGGTACGTGTGGAGATTCTCCTATTTCGCCCTGCCAACCCGTCGTTACATAGACTGAAATTATTAATAATACTGCTGAAGAAATTGCTACGTCTGCCACTGCCGTGACTCCTAGTGGCATTAAACTCACCGTCCTAGGTAATTATGATCAGCCTTCAGTGCAAATTTTAGATAGTTTTGTCAAAAACATACGCAATCCCCAAGATGCTTATCTTGTTCGTAGTTCCGCAAGGAACCAACCTGTTCGAGGCACCGTAGGAGACAGACAGAGCTCTGAGCCCTATTCTACTAGTTTTTTATTTCCACATGATTTAGTGACGTGTCATACATACGAAGAACGCATTTCGTGTGATGCACAAGAAAGTTATGTTAAAACAATGACTAAGCAGAAAGCTCACATTTTACCACGTGTCTATGCCAATCAAAAGTTCTTTGTTGACCAAGCCGGTGCTCTCAAATCTCAACTTCTTACTTCAAGTCCAGCCATTGCTCACCTTTCGATCACCGACCTAAAAGTTACTGTACGTACCATTCAAGTTTGTCCAAAAATCAAAAGCACAATTGCTGTACAAGGTTGTCACAGTTGTCCCACTCCAGCCACATTCACTTTTCTCGCCAAAAGTACTTGTCAGGACGGACGCGCCGACGTAAGCCTTATAGATATACCGCTCTCGACCCGGTCTGTCTATTTAACCACGACAGACACATCCATCACAATTGAATTTAAAACCTCTAAAGTTTGCCATCAGGAAACTCTTTGTCTAGTCTTCAATGAGCTCCGAAGTTGCGATAACTTGGACTTTTGTTTGGATGATCCAGACCTTGATCTCGTTGCACGTAACATTTCTGTTGCTACTTCTGGACGTATTCTCCCAACCTCCTTTTGGGACAATTTAAGCTCCGGTACTCTTGACGTCTTCTCTTCCGTTCGTAACATTTTCTATTATTTTGCTATCGGCATAGCTGCCATTTTCTTATTCTTACTCATCATTACTGTTATCAAGCGCTAACTGCTTCTTTCCTGCCGCTCCGACACAGCGTCTCAGCCGACACTCCGCAGACTGCGTTAGCAGTGTATCAGTGGCTGCGACGGCCACTGCCGTCGCGCCACCGCCCCTAGTCACAAAAAAACCTGGCACCCAGCGCCAGCAGTCTGGCCTGTTTTTATTCGTCACCATTCCGCCCCGAGCAGCTCCACCGGCGCTCACAGGAACGGCGGCATCAGCCCCCCCATTCAGATCTAAAAAAAAACGTTGCCACGGCCAAGACAAACCCCTTGTTCAAATCTACCTTTTATCATAGCATCTTCCGTTCTGTATCACGTTGTGTAGTTTATCCACGTTTTGGCAATGCCAGTGACGGCCCCAGGCCCTCACCTTTGGCTCTAAATTTATCCTTTTACGAGTATTGAGCCAGCACGTCTGCTCGATACTCTCAGTTCCTAACATCGTTCCATCCTTTGCAAAAATTCCTTCATTTTGCAAGTAAATTTCTGACTGGTAGGCCATAACGTACCGGTCGCTGTTAATTCATTGCCTGCCTTTGCATTTAAAGTAACTAACGGCTATTTC
The DNA here is from genome assembly GCA_034440635.1 of Lepas anatifera. Classification (NCBI taxonomy): domain Eukaryota; kingdom Metazoa; phylum Arthropoda; class Thecostraca; family Lepadidae; genus Lepas; species Lepas anatifera. The sequence goes on along the minus strand of JAOTON010000985.1, from coordinate 257,491 downwards.
CCATCCGTTCACCTAGATGACAGCTGTTGGCCCCCAGGTTTTGTTCATGTTTAAATTCGGTGAACACAATCCCTTGAATTTTTCGGCGTTTGGACATGTTTTCCTCCAATATGGAGTTATACGCCCTTAACGTAATTCTCTCCTTTTATTAAGTATTTTGATCAAAGTGTAAATATTATAGGATGTATTACCGTCGCCCTGGATGGACTATCACCGTCTCTGCACAGTTACCGTAGTACCGCGTCTGACAGCCCGTCTGTTTCACCGATAATATCAACACGGATCTCGTCTGCGCCGCCCTGGCAGCCGCCCATGACATCATTTCTGGCCAGACTAAACAAGCGGCACCCGTTCTCGATTCTACTACGCCCGCTACTCTGTTTTTTTCTCCAAACATCAACACAACCTACCCCACTTCAGCCAGCGCTCAAGTCGCCGCCGACGGGCATGCCGCCCAGAAGGCCTAAACCGGTCATAACCGCCCATCTCGCCGTCGCCACTGGTTCCCGGCCCCAAGCCGATGTTTACGGCAGCTCCGGATGGTTATGGAACCATCGTATGACAACCTGCTCCTGACATGATTGCTATCTGATGTCTGTATGATTGTGAATGTATGCTAAGAACTTTCGTGTCATCGACTTTGATCCATTCGACCAATGTACTCGATTACTTTTATGCACCATTTGAATTAGTTTGATTTAGGGTCCCCGTTTTAACTGCCCATACCAATATCGTTTGTCTATCATTTCGCACTTTTACCATTGTCAACATGTTTCAGATCCGTTACGTCTCTGAGAACGCTGAAGGCCATTTCTTCAATCAACCCAAATTTTCTCTGACCGCTAAGTCGCACCACCTTCTGAGCTCTGGCAGCATTGCACAAACCCTTATTGGAGGCGCCGTCTATTGCTTATCTACATCAAAAACTACTGGAGGCTGGGAAACATGACTGCACCGTCACCAACGGCAGCTTGCTGACCTACCATCGCGCCGCACTTCACAAATTCGACCGTCTGTTTTGGCTTTCCGGACCTGACCCAGGTACCACGTCAGATCCGCAAGTCCGACTCCAGACTTCGCCCCTGGATTCGCCTACTTGAACGCGCTACGCTTGGGGATGAGGTGGCTTAGTGGATAGCACCCTTGTCTTCTAAGCCACCGGTCCCGGGTTCAAGTCCCGGCGGAGCCTCTGAATAAGTTGATCTGATCCCCAAAATCCCTTCCAACAGGGTGAGAGTTGGCGACGCCGTATGACCCTGGCAGTTGGTGCGTCGTTAAACCTCAACAATTATTACGCGCTGCGCTTCACCCGCCACCTTCTTACCTTCGGCCTCGACATACAAATTATCGACGACGTCTCCCATCAAAACAGCCAAAGCATCAGCCGCTCTTTTTCAAGTAGTACATTTACTTCCGCCGCCACGGTCAGCATCTACCAGCCGGTGCCAGCCTCCTGCTCTACTACAACAGCTCCAGCAATGTTCACGCCTCTCAAGATCTGTGGTCACTGTCGCGTCTGCCATCTCAGCCCTCGTGCGCCACAGTTATGGCTTACTTCCTGCGAGCCATAGCCACCCCATTTTTGGCTACATTAACCTTCAGCCTTCTCCGTGCGTTTTTATCATATGTAATGTTAAACACCTTCTTTGTGAAGAAGGAGAGGAAACGTAGAAACGAAGCAATAGGGTAAAAACTGTGAATATTAATTAGGTTATTGACGTCTTAAAACAAAGAAAAGCAATGCCAGTACAAATACTATACACATGGAAGAATGTATGTTTTGAATGTTTGACTGAAGCTTATTTTAGTAACATAAACAGAAAACCTGGACCATTGATGAATGTTTAAATTAGTTTATTTCATTATATTTCCGAAAGGAAATTTTTCGTAAGGAAGGGGATGTTGTAGAGTGTTTAGTCTAGTCCTAAAATCAGAGTGTGTGTCACGAGTGTCTGTGTTTATGCCAGCAACCCGTTTCGTTGGCTTGAGCGAAGATATATAACTAGGTCTAAAATTGGAATACACGGTTGGTCCCGACGCAGTCTTTCTCTAGCCTCCGACGACATAACATAGACGACGCTCCAGCTCTCAAAGTTATATGGCGTTACCAACTCCACCCTATAAGGAGAGATTTGGTGCATCTGATCAGCATACCTATTCAGAGAATCTGCCGGGACATGAACCCAAGGAGATGAACCCGGGGGAGTTGAGCCAGGGCATCAGCGCTAGGTTTCTTGCGGCCTTTTGGCAGCACCCTCACTTGTCGGAAGGATATGATCATATTTTATGCTGAAAATATTTGATAATTTTTAGGAGTATTACGCAGGTATAAAAGCCTATGTAACAGCTTTAGCGGCGATAGTGATCGTTGTTGTGCGTATCATTAGCGGTAAAATTGGTCCGTAATGGATCTAGCTGGTAGTTTTGGTGGGACAAACAAAAATTGAAACACAAGAAAAAACGTCAAGCAGTGAAAACTTTTGCAACAGTCTAACTAGCCGGCAGGTTGGGGAGGCGGGGAGTGGGGAGTAAATATAAGTCGAAAAGCAAAACAAACAGGCGTCACTGGGTGAAATATGTGGCCACAAAATGCTTGCTTTCGATATCCAAGGATCATTCACCCAAATACGATTTTAGATATCAAGAGGACCATGCTCCAATATTCACACTGAAGCTGACTGGTTCTGTTTGAAAAGGATTTCTTCAGTTAAAGCACCAACACCTTGCTTATGAACAGGGGCGCAACTTTATGTTTTCGATTGGGGGGCACCCGGCTCGAAAGGGGGCCCGTACATGATGGGGGCCCGTACATGATGGGGGGCCCGTACATGATGGGGGGCCCGTATTTTTTAATGAAAATGTGACCGAAAAAACGTATTTTCGACCGTTTGTTGTCGAAAACTGACTGCAAAGGTTAAGTAACAATTTTTAGCGCACTATTCGTCACTGTTCCTGATTTGCACTATTTAGCCTAAAAAGTAGACAGAAGACCCAATCTTTTGAACGAGCTGCCAAACTATGTAAGGATATTGGACAAGTAGGTGTCTACTTACCGTCTTCGTCGTCCACGCGGATGCTCTCCTCCGGAGGTACAACGGGATCAGCCCCGGACGACGCAGGAGGGATGGATGCTGGAGGGTCTTTTAGCAAACGGGATCCAGCTGGTGGCCTGGCCGAGGAAGGCAATGATCAGGAAAAGAAGGATTGGAATTACAACCTTACTTTACCGTTTTGCTGGAAACTTTACACATTGCACTTTTCCGAGTTAGTTTTAAATTGGGGTTTTAATTTTTGCGGTCGATAAATGAACGTAGCTTGCAAAGTACCAAAAATAGTAGCGATATGAACTACTTTAAGTGGACGCGTACGTTGCTAGAGATGAAATACAAATATGATCGGGGTCATTTTGTAACAGTTTGCAAAATAAGCAAGACGATTCTAGATTCATAGGTTACCTGAAAAAAGAACAAAGCTTGGGTAGTTTTGCCAGAGCAGCCCCTCGGTATTGAATGTTCTTTGTTTTACGCTTTTGTGCACCCGACTTATGTTTATACTGTCCAACCATTTTAACATTCACACCTGGAACAAAACCGCATTATCGCGAATGATTTGATACAAATGAAAGGTAGAGATCGAAGTACGAAATTCCTTTATCAGCGGGGAAATCGAACCTACTGATATTCATTTTACATGATCAAGACACCTTTTTCTGATCCATTCACCTTGCCAGTTCATGACATTTTACAACACTGGGTACTGGTCAAGGGGTACTATGAATAGGTGGTACTGCCTATTTCCCTTTACAATCCTCATATAGGATCAGTACAAAAGGAATGGGGGGCCTGACATTTTTCCCCGAATATTCCAAGAGGCATGGGACCGGCCGCACGTTGCCCGGGAAAACCACAGGGGGCCCGCAAGCATGGCAGGGGGCCGGTTTCGGCAACAGGGAGCACGGATACACCATCTGGGGCACGAAACTGCTAACAAATAAGGAACTCCTGCAAATACGCGACTAACACGACAGCTTCAGTTTCTGCACGATATTCTTAGACCACAAGGGGCCCAGACAGACCACAGAGGGCCTGAGTACACCAAAGGGGCTGGGCAGACCACAGGAACCCAGAAAACCAAAGGACGCCGGTATGCCCACAAGGGGCCCGAGCAGACCACACACAGCCAGCAATTTGGCTGGACTCTGCCAGATATATGCTGGGCGTTGACTGGGCAGAGCCCGCGTACATGGGCTCAGCCCAGGTCCGGCTCCGCTGCGCCTGGGCAGAGCCCATGGTCAAGCAAGACCGGGCTCTACCGCTCGGGCAAGTTGTCATTCCCCGACCTAATGTCGGGCTCAGCCCGAGTCTATGTGGCTCAGCTATGAGTCTTAGGGCTCGGGCAGGGCCCGGCCCAGCCCGCTCTGGGCCCGGTCGGAATTGCTGGCTGGGCAGCGGGCCCGGGCAGACCACACGGGGCCTGGACAGATGAAAGGACCCGGGCAGACCACAGGGACCCGAGCAAGACACAGGGGCCGGGCTAACCACAGAGGGGCCCCAGTCTGGAAAGTATGGCAGCAGACCCGACGAGTCCGCACCAGCCTTGTAGATTTTTCGCACCACCAGCAGCCTAAAATTCACACCAAGCATTGGTGAGAAATTTCACTGACCCGGAAATTTCGATGTTTTTACCAGTTTCTCCTCTTCTCAGACCTCTGTGGGTGTTTGATTTGAGCTCCCTCGCACCATACAGCAAAAGTGGGCATTTGTTTGCTCCAAAGTTCGAACCACCTGAAGGGTGTCCGCACCACAAGATCTCGCCAAAAGTGCCATACTTTGCAAACTGGGAGGGGCCCGGGCAAACCACAGAGGGCCCGCGCAGACAAAAGGGGCCCGAACGGACAAAGGGGGTCCGCAGAGGCCACACAGAAGCGCGGACAGACCAAAAGGGTTCCAGGAAAACCACAGGAGGCCCGGGCAGACCTTAAGGGGCTCGATCAGAACAAAATGGGCACTAGCAGACAAGGAGTCCGTGCAGACCAAATGGGACCCGGCCAGTCTGCAAAGTATGGCAGCAGGCCAGACGAGTCGCACCACCAGCCTAAAAAAATTCGCACCAATCTGCCATATACCAGGGAGAAAAACGCACACATTCCTACCCACACGATGCAATACTACCTCTTATTAGTTAGTTAAGGACTTTTTATAAGGCCTCCTCCTGTGTCTTCCTAACTATTCAGTCATTTTTTCAGTGTCAACTTCCTTGCACCAGTCTTGCAAATTCGCACCAGGCTGATAAAATTCGCACCACTCGCTCCTGTCTCCAAGGGCACTCGCACCGACGAGATCTCGTCGAAAATGCCATACTTCGCACTCTGTGGCCCGGGCAGACCACAGGGGCCCAGGATACCACAGGGGCCCGCATGGCAAGCATGGCAGAGGCTGGTTGCAGTTACACGAACCGCATCCATGGCAGGCCCGTCTGCATCCACAGGGTATTAACTACTGGGAGTAGGGACCCGGCTGCAGCCACCAGGGGGCGGGGCGAATGGGGTGGCCACCAGGGGGGGCGAATGGGGCAGCCACCTCTTAAACCCAAGAGCCTGTGAGGACAAAATGCCGCCCCCAAACTCTCCCCTCTCCCGGGATGCGACGATTGGTCGCCCTTTGGGTGAAAAGTGCGTCCTTCGGGTGGCTAAGTGTCACCCTGTCCCCCGAGGCTTTGCCCTTCCCCTTCCCTTACCCAAATTCTAGATACGTCACTGGTGGCCATAGGGGGCAAAATATTCTCCAAGTCTTGGTATTTAGCCATCAGGGGAGCCAGACAGGGGATCATCACTCATTAGTGATTTAGCCCGACAGGAGCTAATAGCAAACAATCACTTCACTTGCCATTCAACACTGCGCATCGGAGCACGATTTGGATTGACACGAAAAGCCCAAACGTAAAATCCAAATCAGAGGCTAACGAAACTTTTCCAGAGTAGACACAAGCCTATTGAATCACAAGCATGCCAATTTTACTGTTCAAGGCAAACTTTGTGCAAATCATTCGCCCCGGCGAATGCGACAAGAGAGCCAGGAGCATGCCTTAGCTTCCTTCGCGCTACGCTGACAAGCCCGGGAAATTAAGAGGCTACCATTCGCCGGCGGACGCACATTATTTGGCCCAGATTTGACGACAAAATATGATACACTTTTTTACAGACAAATTTAAGAGACTTAAATTTGTCTGTATTTAAAATTCCACTAGAACAAACAAAAATGGAAAACTTTATGCACATTTCTGACAAAAATGCCTAGAAATATATCAATGAAGAAAAGTAGTGCCGGCGGAGAGATGCCAAAATAACAAACATGTCAATTTATTAAACCAGTACTTATCGGAAGGGGCCCGGCTACGTACGGTGGGGGCAGGGGGTGGTGAACTACGGGGGGTCGTAAGCAAGGCAAGGAGCCCGGCTAGAGCCAGAGGAGGCCTGGGTAGCCCAGGGGGAGCCTGAAATTATAGCACGGGTTCCCGAATACAGCGAAGTGGGAGGAGTGGAATCAGGGGTGGATTCAGGCCGATGGTGGAGGGAGGGGGCAACGGGGCCCCAAATCGTGAAAAACATAAGGTTTTTGTTTGAAGAAAATCCGTAAAAATAGGTAAAATCGGCGGATTTGGGGAGGGCATCAAATCCCCCGATTTTACCTTTACCCCCCCCCGTGGATCCGCTAGTGCTGTGGTTCCTTGCAGACCACAGGGACACGGACAAACCATAGGAGCCCGGGCAAATTGCAAGGGGCCGGGCAGACCGCAGGGGGCTGGGTAGACCACAGGGGGTCCGAGCAGACCACAGAAGGCCCGGGCAGACTAAAAGGAGCCCAGACCGCCCACAAGGGGCGCAGGCAGACCACAGGGGCCCGGGCGGACCACACAGGACCCAGGCACACTACAAAAAGCCCAGACCACCTACAAAGGCCCCGGGCAGACTAAAAGTGGCCAAGGCAGAATACAAGGAGCCCGATTGCAGTCACAGAGGAACCAAAAACGTCCCGAGACTGCCAGAAATAGGGTCCCGGATGCAGTCAAAATGGGTCCGAGAATATCGTTAGGGGCCCGTTTGCAGACACAGCGATTATGGGTGGCCCTAAAGGGGACCGCACCCAAGCAAGCATGCCAGGCAAGCATACCAGGGAGGCCGGCCGCAGCCACAGCAAGCCGAGATAGACCACGGGGCCCCGCACTCATGGCAAGGGCCCGTCCGTAGCATTAGAGGACCCGCGCCTCCTGGACCACAGGGAGCCCGGTTGCAGTCACAGGTCCCGGTTGCAGTCACAGGGGGCCCGGGTGGATCACAGGCGCCCGGTTTCGGTGACAGGGGCTCGAGCGGATCACAGAGGGCCCGGTTGCAGTCACAGGGGCCCGGGTGGATAACAGGGGGCCGGGTGGATCATAGGGGGCCCGGTTGTAATTACAGGGGACCCGGGTGGATCATAGATGGCACGCTTGCAGTCACAGGGGGCCCGGTTTGCAGTCACAGGGGCCCGGGTGGATAACAGGGGGCCGGGTGGATTCCAGGGGCCCGATTGCAGTCACAGGTGGCCCGGTTGGACCACAGGGAATCCGTTTGCAGTCACAGGGGGCCCGGGTGGATCTCGGGGGGCCCGGTTGCAGTCAAAGAGGGCCCGTGTGGATCACAAGGGGCCTAGGATGGATCACATGGGGGCTCCGGGTGGATCACAGGGGGCCCCAGGTGGATTACAGGGGGCCCGATTGCAGTCACAGAGGGTCCGGGTGGATCAAAGGGGGCCCGGTTGCAGTCACAGGGGGTCCGGTTGCAGTCACATAGTTCATGGCTGCAGTCACAGGGGCCCCGAGTGGATCACAGATGGCCCGGTTGCAGTCCCAGGGGGCCCGGGTGTATCACAGAGGGCCCGATTGCAGTCACAGGGGGCCTGGTGGATTACAGGGGGCCCGGTTGCAGTCACAGGGGGCCGGATGGCTCACAGAGGGCCCGGTTGCAGTCACAGGGGACCCGGGTGGATCACAGATGGCCCGGGTGGATCTTAAATGGCCTGGTTGTAATCACAGGGGGGTCTGGTTGCAGTCACAAGGGGCCCGGATGGATCACAGGGGGCCCGGTCGCAGTCACAGGGGGCCTGAGTGAATCATAGGGGGCCCGGTTGCAGTCACAGGGGCCCCGGGTGGATCACAGATGGCCCAGTTGCAGTCACAGGGGGCCCGGTTGCGGGTGGATGACAGGGGGCCCGGTTTCAGTCACAGGTGGCCCGGTTGAACCACAGGGAATCCGTTTGCAGTCACAGGGGGCCCGGGTGGACCTCAGGGGGCCCGGTTGCAGTCAACGAGGTCCGTGTGGATCACAGGGGCCCAGAATGGATCACATGGGGCCCCGGGTGGATCACAGGGGGCCCCAGGTGGATTACAGGGGGCCCGATTGCAGTCACAGGGGGCCCGGGTGGATCAAAGGGGGCCCGGTTGCAGTCACAGAGTGCCTGGTTGCAGTCACAGGGGCCCCGGGTGGATCACAGGGGGGCCAGGTGGATTACAGGGGGCCCGATTGCAGTCACAGGGGGCCCGGGTGGATCAAAGGGGGGCCCGGTTGCAGTCACAGAGTGCCTGGTTGCAGTCACAGGGGCCCCGGGTGGATCACAGATGGCCCAGTTGCAGTCACAGGGGGCCCGGTTGCAGTCACAGGGGCCCGGTTGCCGTCACAGGGGGCCCGGTTGGATCATAGGGGCCCGGTTGTAATTACAGGGGGCCCGGGTGGATCACATGGGGCCCGGTTGCAGTCACAGGGGGCCTGGGTGGATCATAGGGGGCCCGGTTGCAGTCACAGGGGCCCCGGGTGGATCACAGATAGCCCATTTGCAGTCACAGGGGGCCCGGGTGGATGACAGGGGGCCCGGTTTCAGTCACAGGAGGCCCGGGCGGATCATAAATGGCCCGGTTGCAGTCACAGGGGGCCCGGGTGAATCATAGGGTGCCCGATTGTAATTAAAGGGGGCCCGGGTTGATCACAGATGGCCCGATCCCAGTCACAGGGGGTCTGGGTGGATGATAGGGAGTCCGGTTGTAATCACAGGGGGCCCGGGTGTATCACAGGGGGCCCGGTTGCAGTCACAGGTGGGCCGGGTGGATCACAGATGGCCCGGTTGCAGTCAGAGGGAGCCCGGGTGGATGACAGGGGCCCGGTTGCAGTCACAGGGGTGCGGGTGGATCAAAGAGGGGCCGGTTGCAGTCACAGGGGGCCGGATAGATCACAGGGGGCCCGGCTGCAGTCACAGGGGGCCCGGGTGGATTACAGGGGGCCCGGTTGCAGTCTACAGGGGGCCCGGGTGGATCACAGAGGGCCCGGTTGGATGACAGAAGACCCGAGACTGCCGGAATTAGGGACCCGGCTGCAGTCAAAGTGGGCCTGAAAAATATCGTTAGGGGCCGGTTGCTGACACCGAGGTTAAGGGTGGCCCACAGGGCACCCGCAAGCATGGGAGGGAGCCTGGCCTCAGCTAAGGCTAGCCCAAGTAGACCACTGGGGCCCGGAATCGTGGCAGGGGCCCGGCTCTGTCCGGAGGGGCCCGCAACTTGGGATTGGGGGGCTCGTCGGGTCATTGGGGGGCTTCTCCGAGCATTGGGGGGGCTCGAGCCCCCCAAATATATGGAAACTTGCGCCCCTGCTTATGATCTTAAAAGGAGCCAGGGGAAAAGGTCGACAGCTTGGGGAGGGGGATAACATTATGGTTTTGCTCCGAGCTTTTTCGTTCGAGGAGAAAATACGTATTGTCCCCCTCCCCTTGGGTCCTCCATTAGAACTGGGTGCTGTTTGAGGGGTCTCGTTGCCACGTGCGGCCACCGAGGGTAAAAGGGCAGTGAATGGTGAATGTTTCTCTGATGAAATCCACCAACTCGAGAGCTACTACTCTTCGAAATTTAGCGCGACATTGGTTCCAGCTATTATTGATGGTAAAATTTTCGATGTGTCGCTGAAATTAAAATATTTTAGGATAAATATTTTTTACATATTCTGGTTGGGCAAAACCATAATATTACCCGGGGACCTTGTAACCAAAGCCCACCTTTGGCGGACGCAGGGGGGGGGGCATTCCGGCCATGGCACCCAAAGCGCTGGAGGGGGGGCCAAACTATCTTTCCCCCCAAACGCCGGAGAAATAAAAAAAGTATACACTAGGCCTGTAGAGCAAAAAATATTCGCTCCCACCCTTCCCCCCCCCCCCGGAGAGCGATCATGCACTTGGAGAGGTAGCTTATACTAGGTCTGTCGACCACTGAAAAAAGGTGTTTACACTAGGTATGTAGAGCAAAAATATTCGCTCCCACGCCCCCCCAGGAGAACAGGCAGACATGGGTTTGCCCCCCAAAACTGGGGTCTGCGTACGCCCCTGAAGCCTACGCTGCTCCCTTGACCTGAGAGGGTATATTACCAACAAGACTAAAATTGGACTGGAAACGAGCGTTAAGCTGGACTGATTCTGGTTTAGCCCGAGAGATTATTATCAGTATATTGTTTTGGGATTTTATTGAGTTTAAATCTTTAGCCTCGATAAGTTTTTGAGAACTCCCGCATCCTAATATTGAGCCCCTTGGGCTAAAGGGTGTTTTAAGCTCGTGCAATCTTTCGAAAGCCTAGCTGGCTCAGAGAGGCCCCTAGCTATCGTGCATCCTTAGCTGCCATCTCAACTTAACGTATCTGCATTGGTTTTGGTCGCCCGGAAAGAAGCACATAAGCATTTATCACTACGCACCAACTGCCAGGGTCATACGGCGTCGCCAACTCTCACCCTGTTGGAAGGGATTTTGGGGATCAGATCGACTTATTCAGAGGCTCCGCCGGGACTTGAACCCGGGACCGGTGGCTTAGAAGACAAGGGTGCTATCCACTGAGCCACCTCATCCCCTTATCACTAATTTTATACGATATTGTACGTAATATATAATTTTTTGGGCTTATCGATGCACCAACTGCCAGTGTCATATGGCGTCGCCAACTTGTTTACTGTTGAAAAGATATCCCGGGAGCCAGCTTGCTCCTTGCTCAGGGAAACCGCCGGGCCTTGAACCCGGGTCGGCTGGGTGGAATCCAGCTACGCTGACCACTCCACTACAGCGTCTCTAGCATTTAATTGAAATTGCAGACATCCCTCTATCTGAATACTGATTTATGCAAATCAGGGTATATTTGAATATAAGGTCCCCAGCCTTTGGAATTTTTCCCTAACTGGCAAACAGTACCCCTCTAGCTCAAAATACCTGAAGGCCTTTTTGTCAAGGGCTAATGTGATCTTTGAGGAAGGTCGTTATGAGCACATAACCAGGCAAGCAAGGGGCAAGGTAGGAAACCGAAGAGCCTAATAAAGAAAACAATAGCTCTTTTTCGATTCATGCAATGTTCCCCTTGTGCCCATCTCCCAGCAACATGAGAGTTGGCGACACTATATAGCCTCAACAGTCGGTGGGTGTAAAACCCCAAAGCTGCTTTGAACCCATTTTCTTCCTTTGTCCCTGGAAAAATGCGAGAACAAGCAAGACCTGAATGCGTATATTTCACTCTGGACACATGAGCAACAAGAAAACAGTGGAATAATATTCAGGCAGAATATCTGCTCCTAATTTCGAAACATTTCAAATAAATATGAGGATTCAGTACTTGCAAGTCGATAGTTTTAGTCATTTGTAGTGTAGTGGCAGGTTTCAACTCATTACCTCATGCATTTATCTACTATTTTTTGTGATTGAGACCCCATTAGCAAAACGGCACTTTTTCATGCTCCCTTCTTGTTCTTCATAAGGAGTTTTAGCGACCTAGCGTTCATGAATTGTAGCCAAATATGTTAATCATTTTCATTTTAACCATTTTCTGGTCCATAAGTCCTGATTACCAAATAATAAAGATATATTTATTTATTTATTTTGCAGCACAATGGTGACAATACTATCAGCATAATTCACAACAGGAACAGACACCCATGGAACAGGCATATTACGTTAAACCTGATAAACAATTTGAATTCAAACTTACCCAACAACCCCAGGCCATTCCATTGATAAGCTAAGCGGGGAATATAAAGGAAAACATATGCCCATATACATAATTTTAATCACCTTGGTGCTCTTCTCGGGCCCCATCCTCATTTTTTTGGCGAGCTATTCTCATTTTTTTGGCGAGTTATTCGGAGCCGATTTTAATGAGACTAGTCAACTTATACCAATTTATGGTTATCAACCTGACAACTTATAACTGTAAATTGATAACAGTTCAGGTCAGGTGAACGAGTTTTAACGTGATTTCCACGCCCCTGTGGGTCAATTTTGTTTTTCTTAGATAAGAACAACAAAGCAAGGAAAAAACGCGGCTCCTATAGCAGGCCTAGGTCGAGTTTCCTCCTCATTCAAAAGCTCTTCGAGATAAAAATTTCTCAGATATCGTCTAGTTATTTTGAGATCACGTCAGTAATGACACTACCAGGGATCACCGAAGGTCATAGTTTCGAGCTTGTTTGTGCTCATATCTTTAGAACAAGACGGCAAGGAGCTTCCAGCGCCATGCCTATTTTTCGTATCACCTTTGCCTCCTGAGTTAACAGGGGTAAGGGAGATGGACTGACGCCGCACGTCGTAGTGGGTGCGAAAACAGGCCAGGTGGTGTCTGGTTGAAATACTTGGCTTTTCCCATTATTATCCCTTGCACCTGACTGGATTCAGCCAAATAAAAAAGTTCTTGGCGTCGTCTTCACCCTCCCCCCGAAAGGGGGCCTGAACACCCTCCCTCAGATTTTTCCGACTGTGCATAAAAATGCCGGCGCGAAGCGCCGCCGTACTTGGCGCACCCTATCCGTAATTAATTCTTCAACATTTTCTAGAATTCTAAGTTTGCACCATCTCAGGTCAGGTCAACAGTGCAGGTCAAGTTACCTCAACTCCAAAAAGTTTAAGATTTCATGAGTAAGAACGGTGTGAATCTGTCTTCTTAAAACTCATATCACATAATAGCCCCATCAAATAGTGCAAAAAATATTCCGGGATTTTACATATCGATGACCTAGGATCAAATACAGATTGGAAATGCATGGGAAAACGAAAATTGAGGGAAATGGTTTTATTTCTGTTGATATATAGTTGAATACCTTCACATTCTCCAAATCGTAGTAGCTTAAGCCCCTCTCCAGGCTCATGCTGCAAGTTTGGACCTGTGATCTCTGAGAGGTCATCTTGGATTGCTTAACCCGCGCCCCAGTGGGCCTCCGAGCCATCTTTGCCCTGGTACGAGGGGGGTTTGAACACCCCCTCGAACTCGGCCTCTACGTGGGATAGGAAAAAAGCAAACGCTGTTGGATAGTTCTATATATTTGGGGCTTATCGACGCACCAACTGCCAGGGTCACATGGCGTCGCCAACTCTTTCCCTGTTGAAAGAGTTTCTCGGGAGCCAGCTTGCTCCTTGTTCAGGGAAGCCGCCGGGCCTTGAACCCGGGTCGGCTGCGTGGAAGCCAGCTACGCTGACCACTCCACTAACGCGCCCCCTGTTGGATAGTTCATACAAATTCATGAAGAAATTATATTCGTCACTTTTTGGCTCAGGTCAATTTTGAGGTCATGACAGGTCAAAGGAAGTGGGATTTTGAGTAGAGTTTTTTGTATCTAGCATCTGAGAGCGTTGAGTGAGAATCATTTTTTAGACACCATTCGCTTCCTCTCGTCACGGAAAATCGAATGATGAATCAAATCGGAAAATCAAATGAGCCATACTAGGCCAAAAACTAAAAATAACTGGACCTCTGTTCAGGGTCACTTTTTAACCTAGCATAGTCAATATGCAATCAATCGACTCGCAATAGCAGTCTGAACGCAATGATATCAAAATAAAAGCTGGATCATTTCATGCAGTTATTGACATAAGTCTGAAAACTGCTTAAATAGCCCCAGATGACCTCTCAGAGGTCACAGGTCAAAAATTGCAACAGGAGCCTGGAAACGGTCACAGGATACTACGATTTGGGGAATATTGAGGTTTTCTCAGCTGTTGAGTACACAAATACAGCACAATTTCTGTTTTCCCATGTATTTACAATAGCGTAGGTCATGGTCCGTAGTTGACCTTAGGTCATCGATATGAAAAATCCCGGAATATATGTTGTAGCACTCGGTGGGCCCATTATACGGAATAAGTTTAAATTCGATAAATTCACCCATTTCTTACTTAAGCCGCTTAAACATTTCTGGAGGTGAGTTCACCTGCACTGGTGACCTGACCTGAGATGACCCAACCTTAAAATTTTGGGAAAAGTTGCGGAATCAATCAAGGATAAAGTGTGCTAAGTACGGCGGCGCTTCGCGCCGCCGTTTTTTCGTGCAACCGGAAAAAACCCGAGGGGGTGTTTAAACACCTTCCACCGGGGCGAGGGTTAAAGAGGTAGTCTTGGGTCAATAATTTCGCAGAAAATCATGAAACAGTTTTTATTTTGATACCATTACGTTTGGATTTTTATTGCAAGTTTATTGATATGCATATTGATTATGCTAGATTAGATGAAGACCTTGACCCAACTTTAGGTCATGTTACTTTTATGTTTTCATGAAGTATAGTCATATTATACATGGTTCAATTTTCCTTAAAAAGAGGAGGCGAATGGCGCCTTACAGTTTATCCTAACTGAATTCAGTCGGACGATAGGGTCCAGAAACTCTTCTAAACCCTTTCACATTTTTTGACCTGTCATGACCCCAATATTGACCTGAGACAAAAAGTGACTCATGTAGTTTCGTGATAAATTCTTATGAGCTATCCACCAGTGTTCGCTTTTTTCTCAATCCCGCATAGGAGCCGGGTTCGATGGGAGGTGTTTAAACCCCTTCCCCAACAGGGAAGATGGCTCGGAGACCCATCGGGGTGTTAAATAACAACAATCCGGCCACAGGGTGCCGTTTTAAGCCCCATGAACTCTAATCCACCCGAATAAATATTTCAGCAGTGATCCTGTGAGCCTTGTAAGGCTGGAAACATTGTTTGAAGCCATAACTCAGACATACCCAGTCTTGGACTCCCGTGCCCAGGCGCCTCGGTCACTGGACGGACCGCCTGGGGCTAGACACCTACGAGACAATACTGATCACCTCGGTTCAAAACAATGTGCCCTCTGCGCGCCACACACTACTTACTACGTGTGACCTTGCACCTGTCGTTGTAAACACGTAGTAATCACGTGACCCAGGTATGCGTGCCAGTCGAGCGAAGGGTCGGGGATTATCAGGGGCGGTGGCAAGTCAGCCGAAGACTACCCCGTCAGAATGCAGCAAAATCAGTAATTGTGTAATATTTTCTCACGCAGATATCAGATTAGGAAATAATGGTAACCACTGGAAAGCTTTTGCAAAAATACATAAGAAGAACCCGTTTATAAAGCTATAGACGCCATAGGTTGCGAGATATTCATCCTAAACCGGTCGAGCCTAGTCATGGCAATTTCAATTGCGGGGGACTGTACATCATAATATCTGTGGTTCAATGTTTTCCTTCGAAGAAAGCTGTGTTGTTTCTTTCGCTGAATAAGTAGAACCTGATCCCCGAAAACGTGTCCAACAGCGTAGAACTGGCAAGGCCGTCTCTTCTTGACAGCTTGAGTATCGTTAAAACACCAACAATTTCATTTGTTGTTTGCTTTGGGCGGTTTCCTGAACTGGTATTTTTCCTTTTCTTAGAAAACTGAGCAAATTTTAAATCCACACAAGAAACAATATTACATATTTTCTTATGTGAATGTAATGTACAATTTAACAAAACACTTAATAATATGCCCTCATATCTTGAGCGGGTAATGCGTTCCAGCATTAAATGGAATCCAATAGCGGGTATGTTACGTTTTAAAGGAAAAAACAGCATAACAGGCATATCAAATTCTGCATTTATTATCTAGATTATATATATATATATATATATATGTTATATCCATAAGATTACTATAGATATATAGGTATGTGCATGTTTGATTGAGGATGAACCCGTATTTCGGGTCAATTTAAGATCTTCCATTTTTTTCACGAGGACTGTACCTACGGGGCCACTGCAATTTGCTGCTTTACAGCTGGTGTGTTCCAGGACAAAACGAACAGGCACCACCTGGATTGTATGTACATAGCACAGTCTCAGATTTCGTCCCAACTTCGTACACAGGGTAATCAGCAGGGCTAAAAAAGCAGTTCGGTGGTCGCCGACCAAATACAAATATCGACTGCTGGTTGTCCGAACAAATATTCCAGATAAGAATTGTTTACTGATTAAATGCACAGCCTGGAAAGTAAAACAAGCGCTGTGAAGCAGTCTCTATTGCACACAAATCAAACATACATCATACATCAAACTTACAAAACAGACATATCATGCAGCTTGCAAGTTAAAAGTCTGCAAATCTGTTCGACAAATTTGAATAATACCGAGCAGGCGAGCACTGGCTCATCAAGTATTGTCCAACCAAAACGTAGTCCTGTTCCAAACTGGCTCTCTGGGAAGATCCTAAGCACTGCTTTCCCAGGATGCCTGGTCGTGGAATGTTTGTAGGTGCTCATTCAGCCACAATGCCCGGACTGACACGATTTTCTCACCCACTTTAGAGGGGCGCGAGCCGGAAAAATTAACCTCCGGTATGCGCTGCCTCATTGCCCACCCGCTATATCGAAAAGCATCGTCCTCAATAAATGTCCAGCGTCTCCAGCCGTGAATATTTCACATTTGAATTCTGAAGGAATTTCCCTGGCGGCAGGAGTTAGCACTTCATCCGTCTACGCCGCTGTCCGACAACCCGTCCGACAACCGCCCAAGCTACTCAAACGCAGCATTTGACAATAACGAAACGGTTTTTTTCTTCAACATATGATACTTTATAAGACTGACATCACTGAACATATAGAACAAATATTTCCCAACAAAATAACATCAATAACAGCAGTTCTGATCGTATTATAGCTCTCTTTTGATTTATTCCATTGAGCAGTGTTACGTTATTTATGTACGATTTGGTTGTCGACTGCAGATCTGCGCCGATGACTCCTGGACAACCAGCGTAGCCATAAACGGGGTATGGCAGTGTCCCACAGGCGGCAGAGCAGAATGGTGACGTATGTACCAGGTCTGAAGCATGGTGCTTTTGGTACCCAAAACAGAGGTACAATAAATCAATAAATAAAAGATGGGTGCAACAGACGAGACCAAAAGGTAAAGGCCGATGTTTTTTAACCAATCCGTTCTGACAGGTGCCATCTGAGTATTCATCTTCTAGCAGAGCTTGATTTGGTCGCCCCAACAAGTAACAAAAAGGTTTTGTGGGTCGCCGGTGAGGACGGTAGGACGGAGCTATTTTTTAGCCCTGGTAATCAGTAGCGTAGAATTCAGATTTGAGAATATTTCTTTTCTCAAAATACGTTTTTAGTTACATCCTGCTAAAAATCGTGAAAATCCGTGTTTTTGGCAAAACATAGTGGCATACAATCATCATTTTCTGTATAGTCCTTCGTTATGGATGCTAATTTAAAATGTGGTTGTGTTTAAACTTATATTGTCCAGCTTTAAGAATTTAGTTTTTCAAAAATAGATATTTTCAAGTTTTTGGAAATTTATGTTTAATTTTTGAACCAATTTTTCTAAGTGTGGCCAAAACTTCACCTTAAAACAATCTACATTAAAAATGTTTTCCTTTGGCTGTGCTTTCAAAAAACATCCAAAAAAATTGCGTTCTTGAATTTATCGATGTCTAATCAGCCAAAGACTGACGCCATGCGCCTCGAACATCGGCCACCCTGCGCGCCCCACCGATAGCCGCCTAGCACTTCGGCCAACCGTGTGGTGCTCAGAGGAGACTATGGGTTAGAAGTTTATTGCTACCTGGAAACATGCATCTACATAAGCACATGGTATTGTAGAAATTTTCATAGGGTAGGGTGTGCCGTTGACAAAAACATATTTTCTAGTCTTTCTTGTTCTTTCATCTTTTGTTTTCAGCTTCAGTAAGGTTTCATTAAGAGTAAGGAACGCAAACAAAATACGTTATAAAGTATTCGTTTTGAAGCAAGGTGGAATCAATATTATTCAGGTCCTGGGTTGAAGCGAATTCATAGCTAAAGGGCTGTGTTATGAGAGTAGTGTATTATATTTAGTGGCATTTGGGTCGGTTTACCAGAAGAGGAGGCAGATGAGGCTGAATCAGTGTACCAAAAGACAGTTTTAATTTATATTGAGGCATAAAAGTGACCTACTTTGGTTTACAGTTTAGATGGACGTTCCCCCTTGACGTTTACCACTTCGGTTCTGAAAATCAAATGACAAACCCCAAGCACATCCTTTTATGTTTCGAAAACGGTAATAAGAAATTGAAAGCACACAGCGAAGAATAGACAAAATTCAAAGAATCAGTTTAACCAAAGCCTAACTGTTCTGACGGTAGTCCCGTCCAGCAGCGGTAATACATGGATAACAATGACTTCGGCTGAAGCTGTTGGAGCGCCCAGGGAAACAGTCGATGATAATTGAGTCTCCGCAGCGAGCAGCTCTTCAGCAACTGCCTCCGGCTGCTGTCTGGTTCTTCTTGAGCAGTTGTGACATTTTGCGAATTTAAATTTACTTTGTCTTATAAGTTGGGTCTTTTGCGGAGAACACTCGACGGGGTCAGCACCACAGGTTATATTTTTGGTCCCGGCGTCCCAGAGCCAGGACCGGATGCTGGGTAGAGCAAGTCGTCAGAAAATAATTTCCGATTTGGGATTACGAGTACTGATTTTATTATATCATGATATGTTGAAAACATGATGCAAGCAAAACAAATCCGATGAATCTACGTTTAATGGGCGCGGAACGGCCTTTTCTGAAGGCATGTTTTCAGTAGGACGGCGTTGAAGCCTCCATCGACTTCACAATGCAGTGTTGTCAGTATCCTTGCAGCACGGTAACTTTTAGACTAGCATCAAAACATCGGATCTATTTGCACCCGACCCGTAGCCAGGCGGATGCACTGGATACCCGGGCAGCTGCTGAGAGGCCAAGGCATCCTCTGGTCCCTTCCTGGTCACCCCCTTGTATTGAAGCTAGGTGGATTTCTCGTGTTTTGAACCTTAGCAAATTTGGAAATTGTTGACCTTTAAAGGAAATGTGTCACCTTGGTCAAATCCTTAAATTTAGTGTTATTAGGGATATAATTAGGGATACTTTTAGGCGAAAATCATGGAACCGTCCAAGATTTCTCCGAAAAATGTACAATAAGCTCAATATTTTAATTTTTAAAATGCACCTCTAGGGGGAAAATAAATATCTGCCTGTGGCTGATGTCATGGTCTGGTTACCACTACCATATTCAATAGACTTCAAGGGCTTCGATTGACTGATACTCACCGTGACGTCAGCACATGTCGTCACAACAACAACTGACAACTGTGGCATGCTGCTCAGGGTACATGAGGGGTACATTTCAGGTAGGTTTTAGCTTTTATCTACGGAAGCTTCGAGTTTCAAGACAAATGAGATATTGAGTACCGGGTTTTCCGGCATGCTTTACAACTTGGCTATCTCAGTCAAAATGACGTTATAAAGGTGCCACATTCCCTTTAACGACGCACCAGCCTCTTGGATTATACGGTGTCGCCAACCCTCATCCTGTGGGGAGGTATAGTCAGGTTGTTCTTTTTCACTGTCACTGCCGGGGATTTGAACCCAGAACCTATTGTGCAGGATACAAATGTGCTGCCTACTGCAACACAGCACCCCTCTCCCTCCACCCTTAATAGCTTTGGCTGGTCAGCTGCTTGAGCTTTTTCTCTAGTTGAGCACCTACTTAGATTTGGGACTGACTACGAGCGTGGTTTGTATGTGAGACCTTGGAGTAAGACAGCGTAGTAATGTAATAATCAAATGATCAGACTGGAGGCTGTAGGTAGGCTATCCTGTGCTCACTCTGAGTCTTCCTGCCGAGGAGATGAAGATGTTCTAGACTACTTCCATGGAACTTGTCGACTTACTCGTTCATGGTTAGGGCGTGGAACTGTGCGTGAGGAGGTAACGGCCGACTCCGAGGCTATGTTCGGATACGACTGGAGGGACGGCTTCATCAGGGCTAGGCTTACTCACCGGCAGATGACCGGCAAAGTGAGGCCCGAGAAAGGCCGTGCAATGGTCTGCTTATAGAAAGGATGGATAACAAGTAAAACTCATGTCTAATGTACTACGGAATCGATGTGTATTGTGTGTAGGATATTCGAGCTGCCAGGTTATCTGCAAATATAAGATGGTGATTAAGACATACTCACAGCATTAAGCATGCGTCAGAGAAATAAATACGACAAATATAACTAGTCGTCAATCTCGATTGTTTCAGAACTGTGTCTCAAAATGCCCATGACGCAGGATAGCATACCTACAGCCTCCAGTCTGATAATTTGGTTATTACATTACTACACTGTCTTAACTCCAAGGTCTCACATACAAACCACGCTCGTAGTCAGACCCGAATCTGAGTAGGTGCTCAACTAGAGGGAAAAGCTCAACCAGCTGACCAGCCAAAGTTATTAAGGGTGGAGGGGAGGGGGGTGCTGTGTTGCAGTAGGCAGCACATTTGTATCCTGCATAATAGGTTCTGGGTTCAAATCCCCAGCAGTGACAGTGTATAGGAACAACCTGGTTATCCCTCCCAACAGGATGAGAGTTGGCGACACCGTATAATCCAAGAGGTTGGTGCGTCGTTAAAGGAAATGTGACACCTTTATAACGTGATTATAGCCAAGTTGACAAGACTGAGATAGCCAAGTTGTAACGCATGCCGGAAAACCCGTTACTCAATATCTCATTTGTCTTGAAACTCGAAGCTTCCGTAGATAAAAGCTAAAACCTACCTGAAATGTACCCCTCATGTACCCTGAGCAGCAGGCCACAGTTGTCAGTTGTTGGTGTGACGACATATGCTGACGTCACGGTGAGTATCAGCCAATCGAAGCCCTTGAAGTCTACTGAATATGGTACTGGTTACCAGACCATGGCATCATCCACAGGCGGAGGTTTATTTTTCCCTTAGAGGTGCATTTTAAAAATTAAAATATGGAGTTTATGGTACATTTTTCGGAGAAATCATGGACGGTTCCATGATTTTCGGCTAAAAGCACCTCTAATTACACTAAATTCCAGGATTCAAGCAAGGCGCCACATTCCCTTTAAAGGTCAACAATTTCCAAAGTTGTTAAGGTTCAAAACTCCAGAAATCCACCTATCTTCAATACAAGGGGGTGACCAGGAAAGGACCAGAGGATGCCTTGGCCTCTCAGCAGCTGCCCAAGTATCCAGTGCATCCGCCTGGCTACGGGTCGGGTGCAAATAGATCCGATGTTTTGATGCTAGTCTAAAAGTTACCGTGCTGCAAGGATACTGACAACAGCAATGCATTGTGAAGTCTATGGAGACTTCAACGCCGTCCTACTGAAAACATGCCTTCGGAAAAGGCCGTTCTGCGCCCATTAAACGTAGATTCATCGGATTTATTTTCCTTGCATCATGTTTGCAACATATCACGACATAATGAAATCACTACTGTAATCCGAAATCGGAAATTGTTTTCTGACGACATGCTCTAATGCTGGGCCCAGCCGTGACTTTGCTGGGATCAATGGGATCTGTACCGGGATCGTGCCGGGACCTCTGAGGATTTGAGAGCGTAATAATATTATCTAGGGCCTGTGTTCCTTGGGTCCATATCAGAGTGATTTTAGTTAATTTCTAAACAATTAAGTTAGTTTTCCTTAGCGTTTGAGGAATACATAACCTAATATGGCTATCTACACACACATTAATTGTCTTATTTAAAGCTATATGGAGCTGTTCATAAATGACGTCACGGGGGAGCTGTTGGGCCGAAAAGTGACATACCACAGCCAGGACTGGAGGTCCCTTCTCGATCCAGGGGGTTTTGGGTGGGTTAACGCTGGCACAGCAATACAAGCCCTAGTTAAGTTGTAATAAGGTCTTTTCGAAAATCAAGTGAAATTACACAATTACAAATAATTCATGGCTGAAATAGAAAATTGAAGTCACTGGTGTTGAAACATATAAGATAAGGCTGCAAATTTTTCCTATCAACTCGAATTTTTCGGAACCAATGCCAGGACCACGTTGAGTCTTGCCGGGACCAGTTGAGGCCTGCCGGCGCCGGGACTGAAGCCGGGACCAAGAATCTAGAAATAAGTAAATCATCTAGTCAGCACAATAAGTCCTCTTATCCCGTGGCATTCTACCACTCCTATGTCGCGCAAAATTGTGAACACCAACACCGACAGTAGAAACCGGCGTCCGAAACCAAGTAGCCACCTTGAAGCCATGCCTTATCTCCATTTGACACCCAACTTCCCAATTAACAATGTCATACTAGCTGTGGAGGATGTGCTCCCAGCTTCATGAGCTGCTCACTGGACATCTGACGCCTTGCGTGTATGATAAAGGCTCTAACGCACAACCCTGCGTGGAGACCGCACAACTGCGGCCAAGGTTCATCCGTGTTGGATACGATGTCGTTTCAACACGCAAAACAGACCAAGCTTGCACAAATGCACAAGTATTTTTATTTTCAGAATCCAAATATATGATTAAAATCCGTAATCGATTTTATGGGGAACATTATGATATGGCGGGTCGTACACCCTTAACCGAATTAGAAATGCATTGATTTGACCCTTTTATTGAACACGTGTTTTTCTGCTTTTATGTCCCACCTTTCATCACGATTGCAAGAGTTCATACGCTCCCGAGTCAATATACTGCCTGTGCCCACGCACCGGCAGCCGCGCCGACGACGGCCGGGCGGCCGATTTTTGCGCGCATGGCGTCATTCTATGGCTAATTACACATTGGTAAAGTATAGAACACAACAAATTATTGACTAAAAAAAACAGGGGAGATCTAGGTGCACACTTTTGCTGTCGATATCTTTAACCTGAATCACTGGCCACACTTTCAAAAAATAAAAAAGATCAAAACATGTCTAAAATTTTTGAAAATTTAGAATAAAATTGAGATGCTCTAACTTTTTTGCTACATGCTCAGTCTAATCCTTTGTCATTTTAAGCTAAGAAATGAGGTTTAAGGTTGAAGATAACTGTTGTATATCACCATGATTGGTCATATTACCATGACATGATTTTCACGATTTTCTTCAAGCTATAACTCCGAAACCGCACGTCTGAGGAAGTAAATAATCTCAGATCAGGATTCCACGCACCCGATAAACTCAATGGACGAAATATGAACGAAATCTGAGACTATGCTATGTAGGGGCCTGGTCGATTTGTGCTGGAACGCCCCAGCTATCTTAAACCTTAAGGTGAATCAAATGCGAATCGCGCACACTCGGGTGAGGGTTGAGTCTACACATCAAAATTACGTCAATAATCACTAAGGTACATCCTAAACAGATACAACGCTATACATGCTATAGTGAGCTCGAATGTGGCTTTTGAGGCGCTTAGTCAGCTGTGATAATATTTTGTCCGTTAAAGTGATACAAATAGGGGAGGATCCAGGGGTGACCGAAAGTTATTTTCCCTCAACCCCCCGATTTCATAGATTTTTGCGATTTGCTTAAACAACTATGTTTTTCACCATTTGGGCCCGGATGCCCCCCCAAATATTGTCCTGAATCCAGCTCTCGATACAAAATGATTTATATATATGCATAATCAATAGTTAGTCAATAGTCTATAGTGAATAGTATATTCATAGTTCACAGCCATTCATAGTTGATTCTGTAAGACTTTGAGTATAGCATAGAATAACGTAGTAGGGCACGAAGATTAGATTAAGACTTCAGGACGAAACCCTATCGATATGATTCGTCCTGAAGCATCACCGTATGATAATGCTCTTCACCTCGTTGTATTCACGCATGACAATTTATATACCATCATACATGATGAAAGAAGTGAATGTTGCCCCCTATGCAATAAATTTGTTTGGGAAAACTTTTTTGCGAAGTATATATTTCGATAAATCACGTAATTTGTGAATAGCAATTACACAAACTCAGAAAGCATGTGAAGTCTGATTAGACATTCAAGGTCCTTTATCTTAGATATCCTTGGGTATAGAGTCACGTATCGAATGAGAGTCGTATGGAATGTGTCGAATCCTCGTCGCGCGAGAGTTGTCTTGTTTTGTGCTAAAACTCGTTAATATCGTGCATTCCTTATAAATGGAAAGATTGAAAATATCATTCTTAACAGTGTCACATTATATTCCAAGCCAGTATTTTCTCTATCAGTAGTTTGACTTTGAAGCTCAAGCTGGGAATTTATTACAACTTTTTCCTCGTACCTACTTACACTCATCTAAGGCGCAAAGCTATTTAGCTCAGAGACGAGCAAATGTCCCTTGTATGATAACTGCTTCTAGAACTTCACAAAATGGGTGTTAAAGCAATAGCAAAAGCTAAGGCAAAAGAAGTGAAATCCCAATTGAAAAGTGGAGCCAAGGCCTTGGTTGGCCAGGAAACTGCAAGCGATGAAGAATCACTCATTGCAAAGAAGCAGGACAAATCAGAAGGCGAGGCGGCAAAGGAAGTGAAGAGTGGCAATGGTGTTCCAAAGGTTCGCTTGTATATTACCTATTTTGTGTAGTTTTCCTCTCAAGTGACTCCACAAGTTCTTTACGCAATAATATGTTTGCAGTGTTCTTGCTGCCTTAGATTAGAGTAGGGCGGCCTTTACATAAGCCTCCTTCCAATTTGTGGAAGGTTGGCATATTGTTTGATATACACGGTTGCTGGACGCAGGTTATCAATACCACTATACGTTTTTAGATTTCATTCCAATCGATTCGATATCTTCCAGAGCATCATAAAAAGTGGGCTTCATATAATCTCGTCGAATGTGTCCAGAAGATGATTCTACTTCACCTAAAAGCTAGGAAAGTAGTGAGGAAATAGAGCTACAATATTTTTCCCCAAATATTGAATCATTCATAAAAATTTATGATGTTTTACTGCTTATCAATTGTATCCGTTTGTGAAATATCATTACATTCATAGGTAAGGAAGACAAAAGGATTCATAGGTAAGGAAGATACAAGGACTCAAGGACCCAGTGATGCGATAACTCAGAAAGCACAACTATTAGAAATATCTGAGAATATGAAATCGCTTCCATAATTATTTGGAGTAGCAACAGAAAATTTAATGTGAAATAATACTTCCTCACAGTACATTGGATCTCATGCACTCAGCGCCTTGTATTTCCACAAAGGTACGTATGTATGTACATTAGAAATAGGAAAGAAGCTGGAAACCCTGTCTCTCCAGACCTTACAATGATCTGCAGCTGCGCATTCATTCCTTCTGTTGCAGCTGATGATCAGTGAGCCGGGGAGACAGGCGTTTTGGTTCATCATCATCATCCTGTCGGTGTTGTCGTGCCAGGCTGGTCTCGTACTCAGCTTCTTAGGAGGAACACTACGCCCAGTGCTTGAGAACCATGACGTCATGCTGAGCCATTACGGAAAACTACAAGCGACGCTGAATGTAGGAAAAACTGGTAGGTGTATTTTTATTCATAAGTCTAAGCGTCGTAGATATGCGTGTGACTGCTGCTTGAACTCTATAATAAAAGACAACGTGACTTATTCAACCCAAACGAGCACTTTCGAAGCCTAAAAACCATGACTAACATTCTTAAGCTATACTAAGAACAAATGGTGAAGAATTTCGGCAAAAACTCACTGCGTTCGTGGAGATAGAAAGAATCTCGGTATCCAAGCATGACGCTAACCAGATGTATTTGAGGTAAAAAACTAAAAGTGGTAAAAACTTTAAAAAAAACTTAAACATTTTTTAAACGTATAATTATGTATGATTCCTGTTAAAACAAAGGACAGCAATATTGCAATGATGCCCGCAAATTAATCTAGCTTGGTCATTTAAAATCCATGGTGGAAACAGGCATTTTTCATTGCATCCTCATGGGCCTTCTCTGACTTCCCATGGCTTGAATATTGACAATATTGAATACGATTGATGAAATAATCAAAGTTTTTCCGACTAGGAGCTTTTGGGCTCCAGCTCTTCCAGAGCAGAATTCGAGTGTGAGTGCCGGTAGCCGCGCCACTTTGTCGAAGAGCTGCAGGTGGCCCGACCTTGGAGCAGATGTGATCACATATCTCTGACTTTCGTCTAAAGTTCTCACTAAATTCTTATCGAAGCTCCAAGAACTGGAATAGGACACACTTGCACATTCAAGAGGTTGCGCACTACATTCTCTAACCGAAATTTTCTCATAACCACCAAAGGGCAGTAAACACACCAAGAGCACAATAAACAAGCTCTTGGACTGAATAACGCTTCTTCTAGCCTCGACTTCTACTAACACACTCGTTTCGGTCTGCAGGAAGCTTTATCGTGATCGTGGGGCTGATGATGGTGAAGGGCTCGGCGTGCCAGCTGGTCTCAGCCCTGCTGGCTCGGCAGAAGCGAAAGTCGCGCCGGCGCTGCGCCGTCAAACTCGCTTTCGGCTGTGTCATCTTTGAGGTCAGAGGCGATTTTCTAACTCATCGACTTCCCTAAGATAAAAGTTCAACGACCTATTCTCAATGTTGGTGACGTTTCTAGGCCTTCGGCCTATGTAGATACCCACACAATGAACAGGTAGCGAATCTCCAACAAGCTAGTACTCAGTGTGCGACGCCAGGTGCTTAGCGCTCGATGTGCACATCCAGGTGGTGTTTATCCTGTTGGTGATAGTGGCGACGAGCCTGCTGGCGTTCTGGCTGAACGCCTTCCACGCCACCTATCGAGCCACCCTGCCGCGTGCGCTGGTGGACGGCTACCTGAGAAACACCTCCGTCACCGCCTATGTCAACTGGCTCCAGTACCGATTCCAGTGCTGCGGAGTCACCGACTTCAAGGTGGGATGTCGACGCTGGGAGGCGGCGCCGCAGGTGCAGATGAACCCACTGCCACCCAGCCTTAGTGTGCTTAAGTCAAGAGATCCGCATCATTCAAAATAAATTGTAGTGCGTCTCGTTGCAACTGGGTCAAATCCAAAATGCTATACCAATTAGAGAGCTCGCTGTTTCAACAAATAAATTCGTTCAACCGAGCTGCTCGAAAGCTGCAAGCCTGACTGCAACCTTGCCGTACCACCTGATGCTGTGAAGCAGGGCCTACAGCAGTGCTGTGGTGACAGGACTGGTTCATCTCCGACTGGCTGCCGTTGCAGTGGCTGGTAAACAGGTACCCGACCATCCCCTACTACCGCGACCACTTCTACACCAGGCTTCCCCCGGTGAGAAGGCAACGGCCAACACGCTGCAGATTGATCACTCGCACTGGAGAGGGCCTCCCCCCCCACCCGCCGCAGCTATTTTTCAGAGTTGGCCAGAGAACCACTCAAAGCTAAAAACCTTTGCTTGCTGAAATTTGAGCCAATAGATGAGCGCGCCAATTGGATAGATATATTTGCAAATTGGTCGATTTATGTTGACTTACAGGCTTTCAAAGCCAGACTTGTATTTTGGATTGCTGCATTGACGCAGTTGCACCTGTCAGCATTTATACCAGAGCAAGAGATGATGTCATGATTGTATATAATTGGGATGATATGTCAAAATATCGTCACTTGAAAGG
The DNA here is from genome assembly GCA_034440635.1 of Lepas anatifera. Taxonomy (NCBI): domain Eukaryota; kingdom Metazoa; phylum Arthropoda; class Thecostraca; family Lepadidae; genus Lepas; species Lepas anatifera. The sequence continues at coordinate 229,851 of JAOTON010000985.1, read as the reverse complement.
TTTGGATCAAATTCAAAAGTCACAGGTCAATACAATTCTGAACTTGCCAAGGTCATTGACCCCGGTTCCTTCAGTCAAATTTCATCGATTTTCATCCAGTTTGACGTATAACATAATATGACGTCATAGTTAAGGTATCATAATTCCTCATTAATGCTTATGTCAAGGTCATAGAACAAGGTCATGTCTTCTTATATACCCCGACGACTCCTATGGTTTAAGCATCAAGCAATGCTGCAAAATCAGCAGAATTTCATCGAAGTCGACTCCAACTTCGACTTCGGTCTGAAAAGATCGACTCAGACTTCGAATCCGGCTATGGTTCCGACTGTAGTCAGTTATGTTGAAAGTTTATATTTGAATAGACTACCAGAACAAAACCCCTACCCTAATATAATTTTTGGGGCTTATCGACGCACCAACTGCCAGGGTTATATGGCGTCGCCAACTCTTTCCCTGTTGGAAGGGTTTCTCGGGAGCCAGCTTGCTCCTTGTTCAGGGAAGCCGCCGGGCCTTGAACCCGGGTCGGCTGAATGGAAGCCAGCTACGCTGACCACTCCACTACCGCGCCCCCAAACCCTACCCTAACGCCAGAGAATCATATGTGTAACGTTTCGACTTCGGTGGTGGTCTGAAGTTCTGAAAACGTTATATTACGTGATAGTCTAGTCTTGCGGCGGTCACTGAGGCAGAGTCTGCCGGTTAACTTACAGATGTATTATAAGTTGTTTCAAGCGGACCTCGCGTTTTGAGCGACCTCGCAGGAGACTCGTTTTACTTCACTTCAGTCGCACCAACCAGCATCATCCTGGCTTGTTCCAGCTATCAGAAGGCTATTGACAGCTCTTTTTACGCGAGATATGACGATCAGATTCCTCTGGGTTCCAAGCCATGTTGGGGTGCCTGGAAACGAGAGGGCAGACGAAGCTGCTAAAGTAGCATGTGCGCAGCCTCCGATGCATCGATTTAAAGTTCCCGCCAGTGACCTGAAAGCCGAATTTAATGAGCTCTTGAGAGTGGAATGGCAGACAAGAGGGGAAGCAGAACCTAGCTGCACACTTAAACGTCTTCGGCTAAGGATAGGGAAATGGGAATGCAGTAGTCGGCGGAGCAGAGGAGAGGAGGTGTCGTTGACCAGGTTACGAATAGGGCACACATACGCAACACATGCTCATTATCTGACTGGCTCCGACCCAAATATTTGCTCTTACTGTAGAAACCGGCTGACCCTGGAATATGTGCTCGATGCTGCCGCTGGCTGTGAACAGATTTGTAGAATCCGCAGCAGGTTCTTCCCATCAACACCGTTGGCTAACTTGCTCGGTGACAGTGCAGCTGTAGACATCCGTAGTGTCCTACAGTTTTTAAAGGAAATCAAGTTCCAGATTGTATATAACCCACGCCAAACCAGCCGTACCTAAAAACCTACAGCTCTATCATTAACTAGCTGCATGTAGATACGCTGTGCAACCCACTACATGCTTTTCGCCATACCTCAACCAGTGATCCACTGGAACTGATTTAACCCTACAACGATGGGCACATATAGCCTCAGCAGCTGACGTGCCCGAAAACCACAATCATCATCATCACCTCGCGTTTTGATGTACAGACTGGCGTGTAATAGCTAGTTCTGCCTGCTGAGGTATCGGGGGTCTGGTTTATATACCAGGACGACCCTGCCCCCAGCCTCCGACGCTCGTTACATAAACATCAGTTGGGTGCGGCCGATACCGACACTATGCGCACAAAAACTGGCTGTCGGCTCACAGTACAGCATTGGAAAACCAAGGTGAGCGATTAACAGTCGATCGGTAATAAAGCCGGATACCAAAAAGCATATGTACAAAAGCCCGAAAATCAATCGGCCGCGGTATGGTGAAAGCCAGCGCGCCCATTACATCGAACGCGAGCGCCTCATTACATCGAACGCTTACACATCGGTAATGACTCACGCAACCATATAACTGCATGCTCGCGTCACAGAGCGACATCAGTTGAGAGCTGAGTAGAAAATAATTGAGAAAATTGAGGAGGGAAACGGGAGAGAATTTAGGAGGCAAACACGGGTAAACCGCTACAATACCTTCCCCTAATAAAATAACATTTTTGCATCGAAAAATGTGTGCACAGAAGCCAAGGGCGTAAGTGCCGATAAACAAGACGGCAGATAACACACGATACAGGTATATCACGATAATTGTACGAACATGTCACAATAATAAACCACGAGTGGCTCAGTCACACGCAATCATACAGACGGTTGGCCAAACCGCAGTGCCTCACAGGGCCGGTTGTCGACGAGCGACACGGGGTTTGGGTGCATGTGCACGATGAGCAGGCGCACCACCGGGAGGTTTGGGTTCCACGTACGTCCCTAGTTCGAGATGTGTCGTGGGTTCTGCCATGACCGATTCTATGACCGAATGGTTCATGGGGATTGGGCGAACAGCGTCGGTCACGTAAGCCTCGTTGCGTACGTTGTCGCGATGAGCGGCAATGTCGGCGTTACGAACGTTGTCGCGGTGAGCGGAAACGTCATCGCAGTGTGCGGAAACGTCAGCAGGAGAGATACGTTCGCGTTCCGGAGCGACATGTGCAGCGTCACAGAACGTGACGGCGCCGGACGGAGGCGGCGGCGGTATCATAGCCAGCTCGGTGTCTGGCTCTGACGTAAACTGACGTCTGCGTTGCACTAGATCTCTTGATTGACGTCTACAGAAGGACCGACACAGCTTACAGTACGGGCGGCAAAACTTTAGGGCAAAGTACACTATCAGTATTGATATGATTACCATTACTGCCGTTGCCAGTCAAGTGGTAGTGCTAGAGTCCGTTAGTACTTGCTCCAATGGTTTGTTTTCGATTTGATCAAAGTATTCCGGAGCCGAGACACCTTGTGACTTGATGTCCGGTAATTGAGGGATTTCCGTACCATTTAACGGTTCGTTCGCCTTTTGAATAGACCGAGACCATTGGGGTTTCCAAATGGGCAGCGGGTGTTCATCAATGAGGTTTTGGGCCGAAAAAGAAGGTAACGTTAAAATTGATTCTTGGGCATAATACGGCGGCAGGTAAAACGAGTCTCCTGATGCTGAACATTCCGGTTGAAGTGTGATAATAGAAACCGTTTTCTCAATACGTTTAGTTGGTTCCGCTGGGGCTGTTTGACAGACAATAGTCAAGGTGAATGGTCGTGGTGTCACCACAAGCCATTGACCTTGTGTCAAATAGTGTGCTTGAGGAGCATTTCGCGTGATCTTTATTCGGGTTGCACAGTATTGATCAACATCGATCCGTGAATGCCGAAAAAGGGCTATCGCACATGATGTAGACGAAGTGGTTGCGTATGCCGGCTCATTGAGCTGGTAATACGGTGTTTTAGCCAACACGCAAGGCTCGATTTCGTTTTCATTGGGTTGAATGTAAAACTGGCGGTTTTCTGAGATTAGGAGGTATTTTGGCTCATTTGGCAAATAGTGGATGGACACGTTGTGGATACCATGTGGTACCTCGTAGGGGTAGAATCGAAAAATATCAAAGGCATACAAAGTATGCAGGAGTGGAATGTAGAACATGAAGTGATATCCATCTGATGTGGAGACTACCTTAGCCTTTGCCATCTCTACATATGGATCTACTGTATCATATGGTAAAGCAAAATTGCTAGGTAATTCCTTTTTGATTTGTCTCAGAGTTCTTTTGAAGAATCTGGGTGGCAGAAGGCTTGGGTGGACAATTCCAGTATGACCGAGGACAATTTTGTGAGAGAGGTCTTAGTTCAATGTGTAGTGTTTGTATACACCGGGTAACTAAATGTAGATCTTCTCCCAGTTCGGTCAGCGCGTATAGAATTTTGATAGCCGTAGCGTTGCGTATGCTATAATACAGATTGCGGCAAGTGTCTTCCAAAGCGTTTACTTGATCTCGTAGGGTTCGGTATGCCTTACGGTTCGTTTTAGTCGCAACTATAGTAGAGTTTAGTACCGAAAGCGTGCCATTGAATGTATGAGCCAAAATCATTTCCTTTGAATTGACAAGTTCAACATTGTTAGTCAAGTGCTTGATTTCCGAGTCCGTTGCTGTACCAAATAAGTAATTCATCGCGTTACCTATTCCATTAATATTGCCACGTTTTACACGGGTCTTTGAAGGTATTCCCAGGAGCGGACCATAAAAGCGTCTGATGGACGAATGCTCGTGCATGAATTGCGTAAGTGATTGACGCGTTACGTTCATGCCATGTTCCAACATCAGTGTTTCAGAGCCGTTTTCGCTTGATGCGTAATTTTGTTCTAATTTGCCCAAGATATATTGTACGTTTTTAGCCATTGAGGAGATATGGTTCAACTGTTTACGGTGGTTCAACTGTTTACGGTACGGAACTGTGCTCACGGAAATCGTTATTGCCCAAGAGCTGTAGCTGGGGTAGACCTTTCCGAGCGGTATAAACAGATGACCGGGATCTTGTGGATCCGTCGGTGTGCCGATTGAGGCCATGACACCGAGACCGATGCAGCAGAGCCAGACAGAGAGTTGACTGATGAATGCCATTCCGCCTGTAACACAGAAGTGTTTCGTTACTAGACGTAGAGATGCGGTAAGACATCTAGTGCAAAGAGAGCAGCATTCTTGACAAACGTATTCCAATTGGACAAAGCATCATCTTCTTGATGCTTTGTAGAGATGATGTCTGCATGTGCAAGATCCATCTGTGAAAATTCCGAAAGGGTACGTTGTCGTTTTTCTACAACGCCTTCGTCCTCGATAGAACCAGGGCGTTTGGCACCTGTATAACGATAGGGGTCAGCGGAAACCTGTGGAGGTTCGGATCTGTCGTCAGGCTTGTGTCAGGATCTCAGATTATACCTATGGGTAGGTAAATCCGAGTCGTCACAAGGGCGCTTCAAAGGATTAGGATAGCTCCGAAATCCTTGATGTAACTGCTGTCTTTCATTCTTACCTTCGTCCGGTAACGGGGGTAAGGGAACAATAATGTCAGACAGTGGTTCTGGATCCTGTTGGTTTTGCTCTCGTTGCTCGTACCAAGTCCTGTCAACGAAGGGTAATCTTACCGCTCTCATTGGCTGAACTCTGGTCGGCTCCTCCGGTCTACTTACTCTGTTGGGTACGTGTACGGGAGGGCTCACCTTTTCATATGTCCGTCTTCAAATATCGTTCGTGTCTCTATGCCTAAGATTTTCAGGGTGGACCAATTTCGTTTTGTTTGTGATCATATTTTTGATTTCATAGTTTTCTGGACCTTTTTGAGCCAAGATGCGATGCTGTGGTTTCCAGTGTGTTGTTAATTTGGTAGATTTCCCAGGCTTTACAGTTGGATCGTAATAATAAACGGCATCTCCAGGGAGGAATTTTGATGGAGTGGATCGCTTGGCTATCAATTCTTTGCTTCTTTCTCTAGCTTCTTCTAGGTTTTCGGTTACCTGTTGATAGGCGTCGTGTAACCGTTCGAACATGATTGGCACGTAATCCTCTCCTGTGTAATGTTCTCTTACTTTTAGTAATCCATCTATGCCTAAAACTGGATCTCGACCGTGAAGAATGAAGAAAGGGGAGTAATTTGTTGACTCCGGTTTGCTGGTCCGATAGGCAGCTAAACAAACATCGAGTACCTGATCCCAATTGTCTTGTTCCTCATTGTGTGTGTGTGTGTGTGTGTGTTGGGGTTTTTAAGGGCGCTCCAGCTGCTGGGGCCATTTAGCGCACCTACTATACACTACAATCAATTCTTAAAAGCCACTTAGATCTTCCGCGTTATTCTATAGGTAGATAGCTAAAAGTAAGGCTACTTGATTCCTTCGTGTTTAATTCTATTGCGTTTGTGTCATTCGGTGAGGGTTATATACAATATCAAATCCAATCTCTGTCAAATACCGCAGGACTATGGGGAGCTCAACAGCTGGCTTGTCTCCTAACACACTCGCAAGAGGCATGGGAGGAAAATAACGGGCGCGCAGAGTTCTCAATACATTACATCCTGTGTCAGCCAATACATGCTGTACAGTAAGCCTGCTTTGACAGTGGCTACACCGGCTTGGTACTGAAGCAGAGAAATGGTGTCCGTGGGTTGCAAATGTGTGACCAATACGAAGTCGTGTAAGGCATATTTCCTCCCTTCTACTCCGCCTTTTACTCGACTCCCATGGTTCTATGGCTGGCTTGAGCTGCTTTAAGGCGCAGGTCGACTCAGTGTCCCATTTCGCTTGCCATTCAGATTTGAGAAGACTGTTAATTTCTGCTTTCACATCAGATGCTGGAATTCTAAAAGCTCCTGCTCGAGTAGTCTCAGAAGCCGATCTGGCAGCCAAATCAGCTCTCTCGTTACCAGGTATTCCCACATGACTAAGGACCCATAAAAACTGTATCCTGGCCCCGGCAAAAAGGCGGTATTAAGAAGCCTCCGGATGGTAGGCACTAACCAGGATTTTGGTGGGTGACTAGACTGGAGTGCAGCTAGGGAACTAGCGGAGTCTGTAACAATTAAAAACCGCCCACCGGGGTCTCGGAGAATGTGGCGTAAGACTTGGATAATAGCACATAGTTCGGTAGTAAAAACGGATACCGATGTCGGAAGGTTGAAACCTCGGCTTATGTCCCTTCCCACGAAAGCACATCCAGCACCTAAGCTGCTTTTGGAGCCATCAGTATAGAAGACAGAGTAGCCTGTGTATGATGCAATCTTTTCAAGTGCGGATTGCTGCAATATCATTGGCTGGGTCACAGACTTCCCAAGTGTCAGTAGCTCTTGGTCGCATTGAATGGAAACGTCGCGCCAGGGCGCAGATTTCTGTGGTCGAGTCTTTGCGATTTTTCCTAACGATATTCCGGAACCTTCTAACCAACGCGACGCTCGCATACACAATGCCTGGGAGGAACTCGGGCGGGCCGGTGAGAACAGTCCTGTCACTGATGGGTCAAATAGCCATTTGTATGTGGGGTGATTTGGGTACTGCTTCATTTTACTGGCATATATCAATGCAAGTCGCTTGCGTCTGAGGTCCAGAGGGGGCTCATTTGCATCTACGAGCAAACTAGATCTGCGAGATGTGCGAAATGCGCCTGTCGCCACTCGGATACACGCATGATGTACCGCGTCCGGCGGCTGCTTAACGCTGGTCAGAGCTCCGTCATAAGCAACGCAAGCGTAGTCCAAGACAGATCTGATGAGGGCATGGTAAAGGCGTAAAAGCGAGCTTCTGTCAGCACCATACGAAGTACGTGACACCATTTTGAGAATGTTGATACGTTTCATACACTTGTTTCGAACACTGCGAATGTGGGAGGTATCGGTCAGACGCTTGTCAAAAGTAACGCCTAAGAACTTAGTCTCCGCTACCATACATTTCCAGGTATTCGTTTCTATTCGTTTGCCATACAGGTGAAGGTTGATCTCTGGACAGTACTTATTTCGCCTGCAGAAGTGAACACAGGTACTTTTATTTGTTGAAAACTTAAACCCGTTCAAAATGCTCCATTCAGTGAGGCGGTCAATGCTCAGCTGCAACAGCCTTTGAGCGGATATCGAGGTAGAAGTCGAGATCCAAATCGCAAAGTCGTCAACGAATAATGAACGCTCGATATTATGTGGTAAGACACTGCAGATGTCATTGATTAACACGCCGAACATGGTCACGCTTAAAATACTACCTTGTGGTGTGCCACTCACTTGTCGAAACTTGTCGGAGTGGGAGTTTCCAACTTTAACGTTAAAGAACCTTTCCTTAATGAAGTTATTGAGAAAGTGGCCCATGTGGCCCACAATGCCTGCTTCTTGAAGTTTTCTTCAAGATTGCGTATCGCCACGCCGTGTCATACGCTTTTTCTATGTCGAAAAAAACTGCCACTGTGTGCTGCTTTGCTGCGAAAGAGCAACGAATTGATGTATCGAGTGATATCAAGTGGTCCGTGGTGCTGCGTCCAGCTCGAAACCCACAATGGTACTCAGAAAAGAATCCTGTGCTCTCAAGATACCAAACAAGACGCTTGTTAATCATTCGCTCGAAAAGCTTGCATAGACATGATGTGAGGGCAATAGGTCGGTAGTGCAGTGGGTCATGGCCTTCTTTATCCGGTTTCAAAACTGGGACTACGGTCGCCTGTTTCCATCCCTCCGGGAAGTCGTGTGACGTCCAGATGTGATTGTAAAAGCTGAGCAGTGACTTCATACAGTGTATACTGAGGTTTTTCAGCATAGCATTGTGGATGAGGTCTGGTCCTGGTGCAGTGTTTTTGGTTTGAGCCAAAGCGTCTTTAAGCTCATCAAATGTGAAGCAGTCGTTGAAAGGGAGAATTTCCGACGAGTCGAAGCATATAGGAGTTAATTCACTTGTTTGCTTATGTCTAATAAATCACCTATCGTTCGTGCCAAGCTGCCATCGGTTTGCCCAAGTTGTTCCTATTGTGTTTGCTACTTCTGTGGGATCGGTTAAAATGGTATTCCCTACAGTCAAAACAGGAGATGGCATTGCTGCGCTACGTCCGGACAACCTATTAATCCGTCGCCATATCGTGCTGAGAGGTGTCAGCCGGTTTATAGTGCTTATGTAGGCATTCCAAGAACTTCTTTTGGCCTCCTTAATTGTTCGCTTGACTTGGGCCTTTGCTTTGCGGTACTGGATTAAATTGTTGAGTGTTGGCCTTTTCTCAAAAATACGAAAACAGCGACGTCTTTTGCGAATAAAATGTTTGCAGTCCTCAGTCCACCAGGGGACTGGTATGTGTCGGGGTAGGGCAGAAGTCTTTGGAATGTAAGAACCAGCAGATTGCAATATACGATTACATATTTCATCGTCAAGCTCTGTCGCAGTGCTACCATCCCCTGGCTCAATGTCGAAGTGGCAATCGGCTGCAAAGCTTTCCCAGTCGGCTTTCTGTATGTTCCACTGGGGAATTCTCCTTCCTGGATGGGGCGTGTCAGTCCAAAGCCAGATAGGATAGTGATCACTGCCACACGGATGTGAATGGGTTCTCCACCTAAAACGATCAGCCAAGGTAGAAGAACATAAAGAAAGGTCGATAGCAGACGTGTTTCCTGACGGTAGCGCAATATGTGTAGGAAGTCCATTATTCAAGTTACATACATCATTACGTAATATAACATCCTCCAGTCGACGGCCTCGTCGGCCTGAGCGTGTACAACCCCATGCTGTGCTGTGAGCATTGAAGTCACCCAATAAAAGGAAGTTTCTTGGCAGATGACGGATCAGATCGTGCAGCGCATCCCCGGGAAGGTCTTCGTCGGGGGGTAAATACAAGGATACGCAGGTTATTTTCAAATTTCCAAAATCGACAGTTGCCGCCACAGCTTGGAGGCTAGTCCTGAGATGAAAAGAATATGATGGTACGCTGTAGTGTACTAGTATGGCAACACCGCCATGTGCTATTGTTGTTGAGGGTATGTCGTAACGATATGTTTTATAATTGTGTAATTGGCATGAGTTCTCCTGCTTCAGTTTGGTTTCTTGTACACAGATAAGGGCGGGGGATTTAGAGGCAACCAGAGCCTGTAGTTCAGCTTGGTTCGCCCTAAACCCACGCATGTTCCATTGTAAGATATGGGTCATACTAGTAAGAGTTAAGAGGAGTGTTAATACTAGTCTGGAGAAAATTAATAAGCTCCTCATTGTGCTTTACTAGGTCCTTGGAAGGGCACATCTCCTGACAGCATTCCCTTATACTGTGTACTGGTTTCTCGCTCCCATACCGGATGTGCCCGGTCTCTCGAGAGCGGACGCCTGGTACTACCTGGCTCCCGAGAATGGGACCGGTACCTATCGGTTCGGTCTGATGAGTAGGAGTGAGACCGACCGCGTTCTCGGCCTTGGCCTGAGTCTAAGGGGTGGTTGGGTCTCGGATTTACCTGCAGGTAACTCCGGAAAACTGCCTCATGCTGAGGCCTGGGTGGCGGTTGCGTGACTGGTGAGCCAGGTGGTCCTGCGCGAGGAGGGCGGCGGATCGGGGGCGGTGGCATGGAATCATCTGTTTGTTTTATTGCTGAATGTATGGTTGGATTAGTGGGTGCTTCCTGAGAGATGGGCTCCCGCGGGGGCCTTTCGCTTATCGTGACGGTACTCCTGGCTGGGGATGCTTCTACAGCAGTTTTGTCCTGGGCAAATCCCGTCTGGTTCGCTTCATCTAAACGCTTTAGGGTTACCCGGGCTCGCATCACCCCCACAGATGCCCCGTCAGCTGGTGCGGGGACAGCTGTTTCAGGCAGCGAAGTAGGCGTTCCACATGTGGGTGCTAGAGACTGTATGGGTGAGTCTTCTCTGGCTCGCTTATTCTGTACCTCTTGTCTGTTCTCGTGGTGTCTACCCTCGTTAGTGTCTGAGATTGTTCCACCATTGGAGGTTGATAGGTCTGGGGGACCAGTGTCTGCTACAGTGTTTCGGACCTCTGGTGCTGTTTGCACGCCCTTGTCGACCGTTTCCGTAGCGGGCGCAGCAGTGTCTTGGTACGTTCGGGAGACAGGAGGTAAGAGACCGGCGACAATTGCCAAGAATTCGCGAAGTGAGAGTTGCATTAAGTCTCCAACTTTAGAGTCCAGGCTGGGTTCGGTTGTGCTAGCGTGTTCTGTGATTGTCTGGTTAGTTGATGAGGTGTGAAGGGAGATGCCAACTACTGCGTCTCGGTAGGAAGGAGCGACCGAGGGAGCTTTAGCCTTTGCTGTGGTGGGTCCCATTTCTGGCGACGGCTTGGCGGCTAGCTTAGCTCTATGCTTTTGCATTTGTTTTGCCGCAGTCAGTTTTGGGCAGAGAGGACTCCAAGCTTCGTGGTTTGCTCCGCATACAGCGCATTTTGGCGTTGTGGCTTCGCGTACCGATGACCTATGTCCGAGTCCCGCACACTTTCCGCAGCGCTCCTCTCCCTTACACCTACTGGCCATGTGGCCAAAATCCTGGCATCTGAAGCAACGGACTGGGTTCGGCGTAAACGTTCGCACTTTCAGGGCTATCCACCCCACGCGGACTTTTTCTGGTAGCGTTTTCCCTGCAAAATGGAGAAGGAATGTTCCAGTGTCAGAGCTCTGACTTTCCCCCTTCCTCAGTAGCCGTTTTACCGCTGTTACACCCTGGTCCTCTAGTCCTGCTAAGACTTCGTCATCCGGTACGTCACGCAGATCTCGGCAACTGATCACTCCCCTGCAGCTATTCTTTGTGGCGTGAGGGGACACTTTGATCGGGACTGATAGATACCGATTCGCTGTGCGGATCTGAAAGGAGGTAGATGCTAGCAGCTTTTTCGCATTGCGTGCGTTCTGTACGTCTACTTCGATCTTTCCATCTGGGTGCCGAAACGTGCGTTTGGGATTGAACTTTTCCAGGGCCGTGTGTAGCTGAAATGGATTCAGCTTCAGCGTCCGATCTTCAACAGAGATAACAAGAGACAATGGGATGATCTGCTCTGGTGGAGTTCGCGCGGGTGGTCTGGCGTCCGGAGGGTCCATAGTATCAGCGGAATCAGAGGGTGAACTCGGGGTAGTCGGATTCAAGGCAGGGGTCGAAGTCCGTGCAGTCGGTTCTGTGGAAGTAGCGTGTAGAGAGGCCATGACAAGTCAGTTTACCTTCGGCCCCCCGGGTTGCCAGCTGTCAATAGCTGGGCCCGGGGGCTGGTACAGTGCCTACGGGGGCAGGTGCGCCCGTCTCAGAGGGGCGAGAGGTACTCACACAACCCCTCCGATCAGAACGCACCCACCCCCTTGACGCCATCAGCCCAGTGTGCCGGCAGGGCCATGAGTCGGGACGAAGCAAAACGCGGCAGCCCTCACGCAGCGGAGACTGCGGTCCACCAGGCGCGCGCAACAAGCCGGAGTCTCGCAAATCGACGGTTTCCGAAACCCCGGCCCGCGTCGCGCCCGGCAAGAGCTATCACTGTCCCCACCGCGAAGGGCGCCGCGCCGCACGCCCGAAACATAATCCCCCCTGCTCAACTGGACCGAGCGACAGTGCCCGTAGACACTGCCGCGTAGCTAGGCCGCCCGCGGCAGCCTACGGACGGCTTACCCCCGGTTGGATCGAGATATCTGGGCCAAAGAGGGCGTGTTGGAGCCCTCGGGACTGACCCGCCCGAGGGGAACCTCAACCCCCCAGGATCCCGTCAACCTCGTCGCCGGGGCTCGAGATAGGCCTCGAGTGGGCGCCTTACACCCATAAAATGCCGAAGAAGGCAAATAACTGTGGGAACGATAACTGAAGCATAAAAAGAGGACAGGAACTAAAAATAATCAACAAAATAAGAAAACAAAAACAAACAGGAGCTACATACTGGGAGTTGCAGGACAGATCTGACCCGATCCAATACGGTTACCGACCAGGTAACAAAGGGCCCGTAAGGCAATCATCAGCATCGCCGCGGACCTCATCACCAGAGGCACCGACGACAGACGCCGACTCTAACCGAGGGAAGTTGGAAGAGGCGGCGGCCGTCGGAGGGCTAGAAAAGATGTATCCGCAGCGATGCGACAAAGTGCCTCCCAAGGCATTTTCTTTGCAATCATTTCATTCATGACTCGATGGAATCGTTCTACCTTTCCATTGGAAGCTGCATGATAACTAGAGGTATGAATTCTAGCAATACCAAGTTCTTTCATTACTGTATCTAATACAGCATTGCAGTATTCGGTTCCTTGGTCGCTAATGATCAAACGGGGACATCCATGTCTCGGTAAGAATTCTTCAAGTATGATTCGTGCGATTGTATCGGCCTGTTTGTTGGGGATTGCGTAAGCCTCTGGCCAACCACTGAAATGATCAACCAATGTGCAAACATATTGGTTGCCTCTCGACGATGTAGGATAGGGACCACAAGTATCAATGCCTATGATTTCCATCGGGAATATCGGCATTTGCATGTCAAGAATGGGCCTGCGTTCCTTCTTTAATTTCTTTCGATTATATGTTTCACAAGTCAAGACATATTCTTTGATATCTTTTAACATTCCCGGCCAGAAGTATGACTTTTGTACTTTGTCTAATGTCTTTTCGATTCCTAAATGGCCTCCAAAGAATCCATCGTGCAGCTCTGCAAGCACTTGTTTACGCAATATGCGCGGCAGTACCAGCTGCAACCGGGTATGGGGTCTGGTTTTTGTCCCTGGACTGACGTGGTACAAGAGGTCATCTTGTAAACAGAATTGCTCACGAGGGTTGGACGCGACGTTTTTGTCGGTGCAGGCCTGGATTAAATCGCTAATCTGTTTATCTTTCCTTTGTGGGTCTGACAGCTCGGCGTGCTCAAATGCGTTGGACTTTAGCAGATCGTCTGTTGCAATTTCTGGTTCGCTGCAAGATTCTGCACGGTCGGTTGAAAAATATGCTGTATCTATCACGTTGGCATCGCCTTTCCAATCAAAGTTGTCTGTTTCCAAGTGAACTTCGCCCTGTGTTTCATTTCGCAGTCGAGAGAGCGTGTCAGCAGTGATATTCTGCGGTCCAGAGATATACTCAATTTTGCAGCCGAATTCACCAAGCATGATTGCCCAACGTTGAATACGCGGATTTTTCATTTCACTGGTGAACAGATGTTTCAGGGGTTTGTGATCCGTAAAAATTGTGATATCTGTTCCTAGCACAATGGGTCTTAATTTTTGTAGGCTGTAAATGATAGCATACGCTTCTCTTTCAGTTGTTGGCCATTTTTGCTGAGCCTCGGTAAATTGATTTGAAACATATTGTATGACCCTTGGTTTATCCTCTATACGTTGCATCAAGACTGACCCAATTGCAAACTGACTTGCGTCCGTGTACAGTTGGAAGGGCTGAGAAATATCGGGAAATGCCAAGATAGGTGCTTCGGTCAAACACTGAGCGTTTCAAATGCAGCTTGTGCTTCCTTGTTCCATTTAAATTTAGCATTTTTCTTTGTCAGGATCGTGAGGGGTCGAGCTATTTTACTGAACTCGGAAAAGTACTTTCTGTAGTAAGATGCCATTCCTAGGAAACTTCTTACTTCTTTCACTGAAGCGGGCGGTTGCATGTTTTTGATAACTGCTATTTTGTTGGGATCTACGGAGATTCCTTCGTCTGAAACGACGTGACCTAGATAATTCAATTCTTTACGCAAAATGTCACACTTTGAGATCTTTAGTTTCAAATTTGCCTTCCTCAATTTGTCACAAACGATTTGGATATGTTTGAGGTGTTGTTCAAATGTCTCACTGAAAATGATGATGTCATCAATGAAAACTCTACAAAAGGAGCTTATTTTACCTAATACCTTGTTCATGAGGTTGTTAAAGTAGGCGGGCGCACTTGCTAAACCGAACGGCATGGAAATGAACTCATAAGATTGATTTCCGGTCGAGAAGGCCGTTTTCGGAACATCTTTGTCCTTTACTTTGACTTGCCAAAAACCTGACTTGAGATCTAAGCAGCTACGGTACTTAGATTTGCCTAACGCATACAAAATGTCCTCCGTATTGGGGATACTGGGTGCTGGGACGATTGTCACTGCGTTAATTTTTCGAAAGTCGATGCATACACGCTTTGTTCCATCCTTTTTAGGTACAATGATTACAGGTGATAACCATGGAGAGTTACTATGTCCAATAATTCCTGCATCGTGCATTTCTTTGATATGTTCGTCGAGCATTGCTCGATGTGCTAGCGGTAGTCTATATGGTCTTTGCCAAATAGGAGGATGATTTCCTGTGTCAATTTCAATCTCTAAAGCGTTTGTGACAGACAATTCACTGTCCTTCAAGACGAATACGTCTAAATTTTGACTTAATACCTCTACTAGACAGGACTTCTCTGGGTCTGTAATGTGATTTAATTTGAAAGTGTCTAATTTCTCTTTGTCTAATGACTTCGTTCTCCTCGACATTAGTTGATATCGTATGTATATCGACTTGATCTTCTGATGCATATGACCGAGCAACACCAAGAACTTGTCCGGCTTTAAAGGAAACAAATCGTCCTGTCTCATTCACGATCTCCCATGGAATGTGCTTATTTTTGGCTATTTTCACAATAGCATTGGGCAACAGGATGCCTGGTTCGTCAGCCAAACATGGCGAGGAATGTAGCTGAGAGATTTCGAACTGATCTCCTGGCTTCTTTTGCCTTGTGATTGAATATTTGACTTGGACGTTTGATCGGAGATACACGTTCACTGTTTCCGATAGTCGTACTAGATTTACGCTTTCTGAGTCTGAGTCATTCTTCTTTTTCAACGAAAAGACAGCCTTCCCTATGGTCATTGTGAGGTTCTCGAAATCCAATTGGGCTTTGCGGGATGACAAGAAATCTATACCGAGAATCATGCCACGGCTCAGTTCCTTGATTACGACAAAATCATGATGCATGCGCACTTTGCCAAGGGTGATTCTGATCTGAACTTGTTTGGTTATTTTTAGCTTATGTCCTGTAGCAGACACTAGTTCCAGGTTCCTTTCGTTTTTCACGGGTTTTATGTATTTCTTGTCACATAATTCAAGGAATTCCTCATTGATAAGTGAAAAATGTGCTCCAGTATCCAACAATGATCTAAACGGGTTTTTACCTATGTGAATGTCGACATATGGACAATCGGGACTTACCTCGTTGATGCGTGCCTTATGCACTCGTTCGCTGTGAGGCGACTCTAGTTTCCCTGCGGTGCCTGTGCCTGTTGGCCTCGGGGCTGCTGCTGTTGTGGTTGATTGTTCTGCAACCAGTACATTCGTTTACGACATTTCCTTTGTATATGTCCCACAATATGGCAGAAACTGCAAATTGGGGTACCTGTGTCTGTGTACTGATGCCGTCTTTGGTCAGTTGTCTGATGGTTACGTTCGTATTGTCGGGGCGGCCTTTCCTGATATCGATCGGGCGGTGTTCTCCTTACCTGTTGTTGCGGAGCGTTCGGTACGTAGGACGGGTTGGATGGTTCTGGCACCTGGTTCGCCTGAGGGTATGACGTTGTCGTTATTTTGGGTTTTAGTTCGTCTAAAGCGGATTTCAAGACAGACATTACCTCAACTTTGATTTCTTTCTTGATGTCCTGGATAGCATTGACATCCATGGGTTCGTCTGCGGGCAGGTGGGGATTTGCGTATACACCTTTTTGGTCGATTATCAGATTCTTTCGCTTTGCTTCCAAAGCGATCTCAATTGTGTGAGCCATGGTTCTGGGCTCCTTTTGGATGATCGTGATGCGGATTCTTTGATCTTTTAGACCGTCTGCAAAGTGCCTGATGAGTTGTTCTTTGATCATGTCAGGGAGGTCATCTGCATGCTGCCCGTACGCTTCGAAAACGTTTGTCATGAACCTGTTTCCGTACTTTTCGAGTAATTCATGCACCTTCTGTTTTGAATGCGACAGCTGGATGCGCAAACTATTTGCGTCTTTTAAGTTTGAATATTCTTCAATGATTAGTTGTTTGAAGTCATACCATTTTCTATCGGAGGGCCTGATGTTCCGTGTCCAATTATAGTAGAATCGCTCAGCCGTCCCTGTCAGGTACTGGCTGGCGGCTACCAAGGTTGTCTGATCGTCTTCATTACAATTTTGATGGACCTTATCCATCGTCTCTATCCACTCGGTCAGTCCCTTGGCTCTCAGTCCGTCAAAAGATTTTAGGTTTTTCAGATAGGTTTCAGCTCGTCTACTATACAATAGTTGTAGGCCTATTTCAATTACTGTCTCTGTGTCAAGAGAGTCGGGAGGTAGGGGTGGCATTTCCTGCTCGGCACGATGTCCCAAAGCCATGTCAAAATCGGGGTTCATAATACAATACAAACAATTTACACACTATGTACCTTGGGTTTCAGTCCCAGTTTTCCTCTTCCTCTACAGCTGTTGCTCCGACGGCTCCGACAGTGACAGGTCCGAGTGCTCCTCCTGTGACAGCTTCTGCAACTGTCCTGGGGAACGTTCCTGCGGCTGTTCCTGCGACGGCTCCTGCTCCAGCGGTGGATGAGGCTGCTCCTGCTCCAGCGGTGGATGAGACTGCTCCTGTTCCAGCGGTGGCAAGGAGTTCCTTTGCTAAACGGGCTTCCTCTGCTATGATGGCGTCTAGATCTCGTGCCTCCTGCTCCTCTTCTGTGTCTGAGAAACTCGTATTTACGCGGGCAATTTCGAGTGCTCGACGGGAGAGTGCCTCTTTATATTTGTATTGGACGAAGCGAGGACTTTAAGCGAGCTCTTCTTGCGAGAGTCGTGGTAACGGGGGATATCTATTGCAGATGCGTGCTGACGCGATGGGGTGCTGAGCAACGGGTACACCTCCTTCGATTTTAGAGAAGTACGAAGCGATGTCCCTTGTGCGGAAGTCGGGTGGAAGGTTTTGTGGTGGTGCAAGTAGCTTACCTATTTGCCTCCTTTTTCTTGGCGTTACCAATTCCGGTACTGTGGCTGTCTGGACGGCTTGATCTTTACAGAGAGGGGGTATTAAGCTGGGGCGATTTGGTTTGCAGGTGTAGCTCTCAGCGGTGATTGCTGAATCGTGCCGTGCCCGTGCGAAATCGAGGGAAATTGCTACGGCCTCTGGTCCACAGCAACGGTGTAGGCACACTGGACAACAACAGCGGTGCAATCCTACAACGGAAGTGGTGGCGAGCTGGCACCCACAATCGTGGCAAGCACCACACCCCTTGCAGCACTTGTTACGAGGCTTAGTGTGACAAATGCACTCGTGATCCAAGTTCCTCTGGCTGAAATACCACTCAACGTGCTGGTAGCAGAGTAAAAAGCGGATTTCCTCAAAATCCTTCTTGAGGGTGAGAACTGTCCTGAGGATGTCCCAACAAATGCAGGGACCGTGTTCCAAAGCGTCCAAGTCGCTTGGTGAAACCAATACTGGCTTATCGTGAATGGGAAATAAGGGGATCTCAAAAACATGTTGGCTCGCCAGCTTGCCGATAAATATCACCCTTATATATCAGTATTCTTCTAGTCTTCTATTCCCTTCTCACCTCAGGTAGTAGTCGGTCTTTTGGCTCACCTCAGCGGTTGTAGTTCATCCGCAGGTCACCCGGCACCATTGTAACGTTTCGACTTCGGTGGTGGTATGAAGTTCTGAAAACGTTATATTACGTGATAGTCTAGTCTTGCGGCGGTCACTGATGCAGAGTCTGTCGGTTAACTTACAGATGTATTATAAGTTGTTTCAAGCGGACCTCACGTTTTGATGTACAGTCTGGCGTGTAATAGCTAGTTCTGCCTGCTGAGGTATCGGGGGTCTGGTTTATATACCAGGACGACCCTGCCCCCAGCCTCCGACGCTCGTTACATAAACATCAGTTGGGTGCGGCCGATACCGACACTATGCGCACAAAAACTGGCTGTCGGCTCACAGTACAGCATTGGAAAACCAAGGTGAGCGATTAACAGTCGATCGGTAATAAAGCCGGATACCAAAAAGCATATGTACAAAAGCCCGAAGATCAATCGGCCGCGGTATGGTGAAAGCCAGCGCGCCCATTACATCGAACGCGCGCGCCTCATTACATCGAACGCTTACAAATCGGTAATGACTCACGCAACCATATAACTGCATGCTCGCGTCACAGAGCGACATCAGTTGAGAGCTGAGTAGAAAATAATTGAGAAAATTGAGGAGGGAAACGGGAGAGAAATTTAGGAGGCAAACGCGGGTAAACCGCTACATATGAGCGCCAGTTGCTTTTGCACACTTTAATCCAGTTCCAATTCCTCAAACACATTTTCCCAGAATTTTCGAAGTATTCATAGAAGGGAAAGTATTTCAGTCTGGTGGAAAAAATGAATTCGGTACTTCCTTATGACTGTAATGAATTCAACAATCAAGAGCATCGATGTCACAAACCAAAAACGAAAGTTTTGATTTCAACGTTAGCAATGTTATGCGCATTTTTAGCATAACATCATAGATTCTCACTGGTGATGGATTTTCAAAGCAGAGATCTTTGATTTTGGAACTGCACCAAAGGCATGTTCCTTTCGGGGCAAGTAAATGGAGCATATCGTCATCTCTCTCCGACCTAGGTTTACACTCACCTCAATAGCTTGCAAAACTGTAATGAATGGTATATTCTTGGATGACACCATGTGCTAACTACCTAAAAGAACACCACTGTGAGCAACGGGATCACGTTGGATGTCCTTTCGTAAGATCTGGAGCCCGTGCAGGAGAAAGGAACATCTGGTGCCCATTTTGTGTCTTGAAGAGATACAGCTGAAGGTTGTTTATCTCTAATGACAGTCTGGGGATCAGCGGCGTTAGTCCGAACCCCACGGCAGTTCTTCTGTAAAATTGCATGTTTTTGAGAATGAATTCTGATTGGAGTTAGTTATGCGCTAAAAATAGTTTATCGCACGATATCTAACTGAAGAGGTACCACCACCAGGACTCCCGGGATCAGGAGCTTGCGTCAGCACTGGGCTGCCTCCCAACAACCTAGATCTGCTGCCCCTCGGGTCACAAGCAGTCTCTATCTCCTCTAAGGGCTAGCCACACTGCTCGGGGAGACGGTACTAGAGAGGCCATACTTTTCCTGTCTGGCTCCGACTGGCGTTTTGGTTGCAGAACGAGCCTGCTGGTTCAGCTGTGGCCGGGGGGCGCGAAGTGGGTGCCAGGCCCTGCCCTGATTGAGGTACATACCTGTCGCAGAGGTGGAGGGAGAGGGAATGGCTCCATGTCTGCCTTTGGTACCTCTACCTGCATGTGTCCAGCCCGTGAGGGTACATTTCACCCAAACTTCGGTGATTCTGATGAAACCTTCAGAGTTGTTGAGCCACTTACTTTGGAGGGAGTCTCACAAGAGCGAATCAGTTTGCCTCCTCTTTCTAACCCTAACCAGAACTTGATGCAGTCGGGAGCAGCTTGCTTCACATCACTGGGAAACTCACCAGGAGTCGCAGGGCTCACAGCAACGACTCCAGCAGCTTCAGAGGACATGCCCACTGTCACTGGCACATCATCTGAGACGTATGCTTCACCCTGGGAACCTGGGGTCTCCGAAGTTTTCGTTGTGCGAGTGACTGTGATACTGGGCACTAGTCAGCGACAGCGGAACGTCCGAATTTAAGGGGGTACCATGGCCTTTTTAGCCCATATCTTTCCAGTCAACGGCATAGAGTTAGTGTTAAAATTTCTGATGAAAGGGCACCATGCCCCGATGCCTCCCTCCCCCCCAGCTCCACCGCCAGTGGCATCAGCGTCCTTGACTGAGGGTGATGTAAATTCAAATGTGGTATTTTCAGCGAGGATAGCAATGATCATGGCGTTGGCTGACGAGGTGGAACACTAGGCTTCTAGGCCAACCGGCACCGTCATTCCTATTCCTTATTCCTTTAGTGAACCTAAAACCGAAATGCATATCCGTATTTATGATTGTAGTCCGCCGCCGCTCCTACACTCAAAAGAATCCTAAGTCCCCTCAGAGTGTATTGGCGATAACGCCCATAGGCACAAGGCCACCGTTACTCATGAGGCGGTTGACTGTGGAAAAAACCACGAGTCAACACTATGTCGATAACGACTTTGCATTTGCCCGGGGCGCTGATTTGAAGCCCGTCCAAGCCCGGTTTGGGAAGAATGGATTATCAAGCCAAGGCCCGGTTACCATTAACACATATAAAATTATTTACTAAAGCTTTCAAATATATGTTTTAAGCAATTATCCTAAAAGTTTGGTTCACAAAACCATATAAAAGGTCATACATCAAGCCACATAATAATTCACAAAATGATACAAACACAGTGACAGGCCTTATAAGCTACTAGAATACAGCATCACCTATAAAAAAAGGGTATTTAGATAGTATGGGCACTAAAAATCGGGATGAAAAAGTCATAGACATTTCATTTGCACTTTATAAATCATTATATCGCACGAGCCTAGTCAATAATGTTTATAATAGAGAGGAGTGACAAGTTTTCACTAACTCAGAATATCATGGGAATGCGGAAGGAAAACCTCTGTCCAAATAATGTAACATTTTCTTAGTTTAGTCACTAAACACTGAAGATAGTTAAAGTTCTGGGTCAGCCGGTCTGGAAAGTAGTAAGCAACAGGCCAACAGAACAAGGCCCATCAGGCTAAATTATCAAAACCAGCCATAAAGAACTATCTGATAAGGACCACTAGTTTCAAGGTTCACCAAACATTGAATAAAATATTCACCAATTCACAAAGTAAATCACAAAACAACTCAATCCATCACATCACCATTTGGGCTAACACTATTTCTGTTTGCTTATTTGACGGGCTGCGCTAGTAGGTATGAAGCACCGTGCTGTCACATTAGAGCAATCATTTAGAAAACATTTTCACAAAATTTACCAGAATAGAAGTTTATTTCACGAAAATATTCAAGACTTTGAAAATATATTTAAAATTACAGATTTAAAATAACACAAAGTGTGTGGTCATTTCTTTGTTCCTGAGAAAGGCCACTTTTCACTTTTGGACTTCTTATTCAAAAGGTCTAACTTCACAGGGTAGAACCTAGAACATTAGACCCTTGATCAGTGGACCTTCGATGTAATCCTTTGAACCCGAGATGATCCACCTACTGCGATAATACCTTAGTGTGGTGGAGGAAGTGCTGTTATGTTCAAGTTCAAAGCTATAATAAAGTTTTATTCATAGAGGCCAGGAGATTCCACAAGGAAAATGCAACACATACGCAAGTATATTCATGTTTGGTGTAATTCAAAGGTTCCTAAGGCTACTTGTCCAGTATCTCCCACAACTGACTAATTTATATGTTTTAAGTACTTCGATCAAAACATGTTTCTTTGTGGCTATTTCCTGCTATACAGCCCTTTCGAGTGGATTTGCATCTTTGGGCAATGAAAACAAGATAAGCTGTGAAGGGTCAAACTTATCAACATTGTTCTGCAGCTAGAGTTACCAGGCCAATTTACAATTATGCTCCCACAGATAGTTGTACCGACATATTTACTCACCATTTTCGTAGAGGACATGGGAATGGCTCCATAGATAACATTTTCTTTTACCGGAGCAGAAGCTGAAAGAATTTTAGCAGAGCTAGGTTTAATATCAATATGTACACAAATTTAAATACTTAAATGGTAAACAATATAAGTAACAAATATGCTATTAAATTATATTTGTTCACCAATATGACAAAATTTTAAATAATAGGATATTCATAAATACAGTAGCAGGATGTTGAACTGAGGCATTATTCAATATTTGATTTAAATATTGATACAGGTTTAAGTAACTTGCTTGACCCGGCAGAGTAACAGATATAAAGCTAGAGCTTCATGCTTTACATTCCATGTATGTCTAAAAGTCTCAAAATAATGTAAATGCATTTCAAAAGCTGCTGGTCATGAGTAAGATTATGTTTCAGTGAAAAAGGGTAGAAAAAGGCTTATTTAACTACAGAAAATGACTAAGTCCCAGTTTAGTTGAAGCGGAATGAGCCGGGTGAAGCCCGTTATCAGCCCGACATTGGCTAAATCAGGCCTCAGGCCCGGTCAAAGCCCCGGGCCGGGCCGGGCTTGCCCGGGCCCCGGGCCGAAAGTCCCACCTCTAATAACGACCCTTGCGTGTGCCGATGACGGCCAAGTTAATTGCCGATAACGGCCCAGGTAGACAATAGTAGACAATAACGGCCTTAGTAGACATTTCGAATTAAAGTTCAAACAGGTTGAATAATTACTTCAAATACAGTTCACTAAAGCGTTTCAGTCAAGTATTACGACATTTTTAAACCGCTGACGCAAATCCGTACCTACGATCGCTCCTCGGAGGCGACGGTACTGCATGATCGGGACAGTGAGCCCTATCTCAGGGCACTCGGGGTCGGGCCCGACATCACGTGGGGTGGCCTGTGCATGCAGACAAAAGGTAAGCCGCTAATACACGGAAGCTTAAGCGAAAGCAAGGCCAAAAAAGGCATAGAACGCACATACGATTTGAGAAAATATATAACTGAGTTAAATTGCAATTAGATTTCGAGCGAACAATCAGCCAAATACATTTACTACTCACGGTCAGAGGCGACACGTGCGCTCTCGTTCACGGTCAAGCCAGAAAGAGAAACCAGAGCCAGAAGGTCACCGACGATGACTACACTTCCGCCGCTATCTACGTCCAAAAAATGTCCGCTTCCTGTCACCATCCCTATTTATCCGATCAAAAACAGTATTCAATATTCAAGAAATTAACACTTTCGACATCCAATCCGCAGTTTATACCATTTTCATTACCCCGATCTGGGAACTACCTTTATACGCCCTGATAGTCAACGGTTCGGTGCTAATTGCGCAGTTTCCAAACTGCGAACACTCGCGGTGCCAGATTGTGGCTCTGCGCGGTTGCCACTCCATTGAAGCCCTAGCTAAATACTCTAAAATCTAGCACCGCCGCCAACCTTTCACAACCGGCTGCTCCTACCGCGGTATTCATCACATGGTGAAGGTAGCGCTAGCGTCGGGCACCCGTCCCAACTAGAGGCGCCAGTGTCGGGCACCCGCCCCAGATAAGTGGCCGCCGCGCCTTACAATGATCATTTTCAGTTTTACCGCTGAAACTTCAAAGCACAGGCAACCTCGTAACACGCATCCAGAGGTTTAGGAGCGTTCTTACTGAACTGTTATGCAGTTATCAAAGTAGTGCCCAGTGTTCCAAATGCACACACTTACTAACTCAGAAAGTACATACATAGCTTTTGGGCGATTTGAAATTCTGACTTCGCTGAGAAACTGTACGGGTGGAAGAGGTTTTTAAGCAATTAAAACTTTCAGAAGAGTGAATGGGGCTGTCTTTGACGATGTCGAGCTGAAAATGTAAAGGCTTGAGTATTTTTACATATCGGGAAAAATATGAGGGGCATAGATTTAGCATTTGCATACACTTCAGCTACCTTTACACCGAATTACTAGATTGTCCCTCAATCAGAATATTTTGGGGGCCATATTCCCTTGGTCCACCTTTTTCTACGCCTATGATTCCGTGTAATCACGACATGCTTCGATAGGTCCCCAGCGCTGCCGATATTTGAAGCCATACACGTTTATTATTACACACACACACACGCACGCACGCACGCACGCACGCACGCACGCACGCACGCACACACACACACACACACATACACACACACACATACGTGTTTATGCAGCGTTATGAGGACCAGGACCAAACGCGGCAAAGTGGGGACCGGGGCAACCACCCTTTATATTAAAGAAAGGGGCGCCATATTTTGCACAAGCGGAGTAAACAGCACTAGCGTTGCGATGGTAAAGGTTAGAAACGTCAATGTGCGTTATATCCAAGTCCGCACAATGCGGCGAAGTGGGGACCGGCAGGTGTGACGTCACCATGACGTCATCCAACACAACCAGCGAAGTGAGGACCAATTTCACACACATTCGTATGCTGCTCAATACTCTTATTTGAAACACCGTGTGGCCACTGATCGCATTTTCTTCGCCAGAAACAGGTAGGAGAGGCTTAAGAATTTTTTCCTCCCCCTACAAATAACAATTAAATATTTGCATTACATCAGGCAATTCCAGTATGCCTACTGACAAAAATTCCAAGTTTAGCAGTACCTGATACTCTCAAACAGAACACTTGATCCGCCACTGTTCTTGGCCTTTGTGCCGGAAAGGACTCACGCTACTTCAGGTGACTCAGGAGCCTGCTGGACACCACCAGGCAGCCGGGCCAGCCCCTCACTTTTCGTCCAAAAATATCGTTTCTCAGCGGCATTATGATGTATAACAGTTTTAGGGCTTATCTACGCGCCAACTGCCATGGCATTGTAACATACGCGGATCCAGGATTGCCGATCGAGGGGGGGCACCTTCCCGGGTGGGGGGCTCCATCCGGACCAGGGGGCGCCACTTTTGACCGACAAAACCTATCAGGTTGGCGCCAAATCCTATTGGCGGCGCCGATTTTTGCATCATGGGAAGGGGGGGTTGTTAAGCGACATTTCAGGGGGCGCCACCGACCTTTCAGGGGGCGCCGTGACCATTTCAGGGGGCACCGAGGGTCGATCGGGGGGAGCGCACGTGCCTCCTTGCCTTCCCCCATATCCGCCTATGTCATGTAATGCTGCGAACTATTTCCCTGCCGGAAGGGTTTCTCGGGAGACGACTGCTTCTTGTTCACGGCATCTGCCGGACTTCGAACTAGGTTTGGCCGCCTCGTAGTTTTGACGCAAGCAGGCGTGTAACTTTGTATACTTTTAGGGGTGCGCGAGCACCCCCTAAAACTTTTGAAAGCACCCCTAAACTTCCAAAAGCACCCCTAAAACTATTATGCGATGTTCTAATAGGACATAATGTCAGGATTATGTAGCAATTAAATAATAAGTATCAAAGATTCGGAGCTCTCTTGTAACTATTCATCTAAAGATAATGTCGAGTTTAGAAGATTACTTAAGTGATCTGAAGATTTCATATAACCGCATGAGGTCATATTTAGACGGTGAGCCGCAGGAGTAACTATGGAAATTAGGTAGCTGCCATTTGCGACCAAAGCCGAAAGAGCGCGTTTTCCAAAATGTTAATTGCCGTGTCGCCGTTGTCTCAGAATCAGTACCATCGAGTGCACTCGTCGCTTCCTTGATCATGTCTTCCATACAGAAAAAAATGCTGGACTTCTTTTCCAAAATGCCATAGTGCATGCTGCAATTTATTTCTGAACTTATTTAGGCTGCATGTAGATCAGACCTGTCCATAGCTGATAATACGCACCAAAAGAGGGTCAAAACGCAACATGTGGTAGCTGTAATCTATTGGAACTTGTTTAGAAAGGGAGGGAAATCAGGGCCAGTATCTGGGAAACGTAGCTTGTGCTTAACCCTCGCCCGTCCGAGAGGAGCATCGATGGTCTCCATAAGGCTTTGTAAGGATAGCGGATAAACGGCGCCGCTGCGCCGCCGCACCTTTCATATCTCTTCCTTGATCAATTCCGCATCTTTAAAAAATCAAGTTTGGTCATGTTAGGTTAAGTCATCAGGCAAAGGAAAGTGACTTCATCTAAAATATTAGGATTGCATTTATGCAATAAGTAAAGTAAAGTTATTTATAAGTAAGAACACGTTTAACCTAGCAATCCGACACTTAAAAACCATTATGGGCCTACCGGGTGCTGCAACATATATTCCGGGTTTATAAAATCGGTGATATGCCTAGTCTCATTTACGGGCAACCTCTTCAATGGAAATACATGGTAAAAACTGTGAAATAGCTATATTTTGGCTCATATTGGTTAACCCTCCTCCTTCGGGGGCACGTTTAATCTAGCAATCCGACACTTAAAAACCATCATGGGCCTACCGGGTGCTGCAACATATATTCCGGGTTTTATGAAATCGGTGATACACCTAGTTTCATTTACGGGCGACCTCTTCAATGGAAATACAGGGTAAAAACTGTAAAATAGCTATATTTTGGCTCATATTGGTTAACCCTCGTCCTTCGGGGGGCCGATTCGACGCCCCTCGTTATTTTTTGTGATGACACAAAAAGTTTCGTTTAGCCCAATGCTGCGTGGAAATTGTATAACAAAATTACTTCGACACATCTTGACCAAATTTTAAGTAAATGTCATGTCGGGTCACCGAGTTATGACGCCATTTCTATGCCCATGTAAGGCAATTTTGGTACTAAAATATATCTGAAAAACCGGGCGTTACTCGGCTTCTAGAAGAGGCAGATCAGGTTTCTAAAAAGGATTCGAAGGCTCCTGAAAAGGCAATTTGGAATACGCCATCTATTTTGAGATCAATTCCATAACGAAGGCACCAGGGGTCCCCAAAGGTCAGCAAAGGTTACCGTTTTAGAAGCTCTTGTTGGCTATACTCATGGACGGGACAAGATGTAGAAATTAATTTGGTATCATAGTTACGAGCATCACCCAAGGATTCGATGGTATGCGACCTCACTTCGACTTTGACCTAAGGTTATGTTAGGTGGTCTAAGGCCAAGGTCATGCGTGACCTTGCCAGGTCATGCCACATATTGTGGAACTCCTTGGGTTACGACAAACGCATTGACACCTTGGTTCTAGGTCTATTGATTCCCGAATCATAAGGGATTTTCTAAATGTCTCAAAATTTCACCATTTTTGACCTCACGAGGTTACTAGTTAACCTAGGGTAAACATAATTGTACACTGTCGGAGAGTTCAGATCTCGGGCAACAGGCTGCGCTTTACCGCGTCTTTCCACCTTTCTTAGTTTTCAAACGGATAAGGGTCGAATCGATCCCCCGGTAGGGCGAGGGAGTAAAATACCTCCAGAAGGGCAAAGGTCAAAATAGCTTCCTGTTCTCGTAATAGAAGTATATTGGGCCACCCCAAAGGACCAACTTGACATGTTTGTTCTATGATCTATGTAAGGTCATTTGGGACAATTTAAGCCTCTTTCTGATATGGGTTCGCAGGAAACCCGGACAACTTCGCTGGACAACTTGGCAGGAAATGATAACAGAGATTTCACTTTGGTACCATTTCGCTTAGCTTGTCATTACGAGTCGATTGGTATGAATATCGATTATGTCTGACAAGGTAATGCTCTTGGCCTGACCTTTGGTTAGGTCATTCTTAGATTTTGACACATGTCCATACCATACATAGTTTGATTCGCCGTAACGAGAGGATTTGCCTACATTATGGCTCTAGCTTAACGCAGTTTTCGACCTTAGTTTGGCTATTAACCCGCGCCCTGGTGGGCCTCCGAGCCACCTTAGGCATGGTGGGTGCGTGGGGGGAGGTGTTTGAACGCCTGCCCCCTCGAACTCGGCCCCTACGCGGGATAGCGCAAGACGCGAAGGCTGGTGGATAGCTCATAGAAATTCATGAAGAAACTATATCAGTCATTGTTTGGCTCAGGTTAATATTGAGGTCATGACAGGTCAAAGAAAGTGGCATTTTGAGTAGAGTTTTTCGGCTCTAGCGTCTCAAAGAGTTGAGTTTTAGAACCATTTTCTAGGCACCATTCGCTTCCTCTCATCACGGCGAATCGAATGATGCATAATATGATCATACTAGGTCAAAACACAAAAAATTACCTGACCTCAAGTTAGGTCAAAGTCACATTTTATCTAGCCTAGTCAATATGCACATCAATCGACTTGCAATAGCAATCCAAGCGCAATGGTGTCAAAATAAAAGTTGTACCATCATTTCATGCAAAGTTATTTACCTAGTTCTGAAAACTGCTTAAGTAGCACAGATGACCTCTCAGCGGTCACAGGTCTTAAATTGCAACATGAACCTGAAAAGGGGCCTAGGATACTGCGATTTGGAGAAGATGGAGGTATTCTCAGCTGCATCTACACAAATACAGCCCAATTTCTGTTTTTCCCATGCATTTCCAATAGAGAGGTCTTGATCCGTACTTTACCTTAGGTCATCGATATAGAAAATCATTTTGGCGGCGCCGCCGTTTTTCGTGCCGCCAAAAACCCGAATGGGGATGTTCAAACACCCCCACCCCGGGGCGAGGGATAGATAAGTGTTCAAAGCTTTGTTGGTCCAAGAACAATGTAACACCATAGATAAGCTTTAAATGGTGGTAAAATGCAAAAAATAACACTAAATAGGTAGCCGTTTGTCTGCACGCTAGTTTAAAAGACACCAAAAACTCCTGGCTTAACCACGTTTGCAGCTTTTCGAGCTGTGACCTTTGATGAGTAGGAAGCTCAACACGCGCCCCGCTGGGTTCCCTGGCATGACGCACCGCGCTGGGGGGCGTATTTCGCCCTCTTCCTTCTGTATCTCATTTCCCAGGAAAGCTAAAGAAAAATTACGCACAGCGTTCGAAAGCTCCTGACGTGGCGAAGAAAAATTACAGGAAGTATTCTTATGTCAGGACAATATTGAGGTCAGCATAGGTCAAAGAATATTCCATAGGCTTACAACAGGGCAGTGCACGTTTCCCCCTCTATATATTTATTCAGTGGAGTTAGAGCAAATATTTACACAACATTGGATTCCTCTCATCGTGGTGAATCGAATAATGCACTCGTATAATATGACCTTGCTAGGTCAAAAATGTGAAAATGACCTGACATCGAGCTAGGTCAGGGTCACAGGGTGACCTGGCATGGTCATTTTGCATATCAATCGACTCCCTGTGACAATATAAGCAAAATGCAAGCAAAATGAGAGCTTTATCTCAATTCAGTGAGAAGTTATGGACAAAACAATCACTGTTTGCTCCTGTGACCTGACATGACCTTTGATAGGTCAAATATTCAAAATAACCTTTAAGGTCAATATCGTGGCAAAAATACACGGTTTGAGAATTTTCAATTTTATCTAACCAGTATTTACGGAAAACGAGACCTTTCAATTTTCCACCATAGATTTATAATATGGTGACCAAAAAATTACCCCATCTTAGGTCAATGATATCAAAATTCCGAGACAGCAGATTTGTAGACCCTAATGACCTCATCATATTGTCAAAGTTTCAAACTGATCGATGGGCAGATGTTCCTTATGCGCCGCTTCAAACTTGTGATTCTAGGTTTTGAGGTCGGGTCACTTGACCGTGGATAGCTCCTTGACCTGACACGACTTGACCTAGAAAATTCAGAGGCGTAAAATTGATCAGGGATAAGGTACTGCAAGTTTCGTTGCTCTGCGACTCTTCGTGTTTGCTTTATCCGGGGAAAACCAGGAGAGGAGGGGGCGAATTTTGCCCCCCCATCGGGGTGCGTGTTAAAGCATCCGCGCAGGAATCATTTTGAACATGTGGGAAAGGGCCTTCGATTTCGGTGGGGCCGAAGGTAACTCGGCTTATCGTTTGATTTGTTGCTGAAAAAAGGTACGGGAACGGCTGGAAAATGGTGGGCACTGCCCCCATAGTCCGAAAGTTTTTAACACGGTTTTTGGGCGCATCTCTTAAAGTATGTTGACACGCACCCCGCTGGGGTCCCTGGCATGACGCACCCCGCTGGAGGGGGCGAATTTCGCCCCCTCCCTCCGTATCTCATTTCCCAGGAAAGCTAAAGAAATATTACGGACGGCGTTTGAAAGCTCTTCACGAGACGAAGAGAAATTATACGAAGTATTTTTATTTTAGGTCAATACTGAGGTCAGCATAGGTCAAATAATGCCCCATAGGCTTACAACAGGGCAATGTACGTTTCCCCCTCTAGATTTTTCTCTCAGTGGAGCTAGAGCACATATTTATGCATCATTGATTTCCTCTCATTGTGGTAAATCGAATGATGTATAATATGACCTTCCTAGGTCAAACTGTGAAAATGACCTAACACCTAGTTAGGTCAAGGTCACAGGGTGACCTGGTATGGTCATATTACATATCAATGGACTCCTCGTGACAATACAAGCACAATAAAACCAAAATGGGAGCTTTATCTCAAATCAGTGAGAAGTTATTGCCAAAACAATCACTGTATGCTCCTGTGACCTGACATGACCTTTGAGAGGTCAGATGGTCCAAAACTCAGCTTTATGGTCAAGATCGTGGTAAGAATACACCGTTTGAGCATTTTCAGCTTTATCTATCCCGGCTTTACCAAAACGAGCCCTTTCTATTTTTCTCCATTGACTTAAAATGGGGTGACCAAAAAATTGACCGCACCTTCGGTCAACAATATCAAAATTCCGAGATAGCAGATTTGTAGACCCTAATAGCCTCATCATATTGTGGGAGTTTCAAACTGATCGGTTGGCTGATGCTCCTTAGGCGCCGTATCAAACTCGTAATTTTAGGTTTTGAGGTCGGGTCGCTTGACCTTGGATAGCTCCTTTACCTGATATGACCTGCCCTCAAAAATTTGGTGAGATGCGTAGAATTGATCAGGAATAAGGTACTGTAGGTTTCGTTGCTCTGTGTTTCTTGGTTTTGCGTTATTCCGGGAAAACCAGGAGGGGGCGAATTTCGCCCACCAGCAATGAGCGTGTTAAGTCACTGGCGGATCCAGGGGGATGGCATTTGGGCCATACTCCCCCGAACGCTAAAACCAGGGGGCCAAACTATTTTTTGATCCAAGGGGAACAGTGTGGAGTGCAAATAAAGCAAGAAAGAAGTCATTAGAGATGTTTCGACAAAAGTGTTAGCTAGCTAGTTAAGGGCTCTTTATAAGGCATTCTGTGCAAAGCACCTTTGCCCGCGTCTAAAGTGTGTGGGAGAATTTTGTGGGAGGGGTGTTTACTTTAATGTCGCAGAACAAAGGTGTAAGGACAAAAGTGTAAAGTTTTTACCCCTTTTTACGTTTTTCATCCCCGAACAGTGCCAGTAAAATGTTATGGGTTGGCTAGGAAAAAGCACCCCTAAAGATTTTCACAAAGTTACACCCCTGACTTGCTCCATGTTCTCCCAGATTTCCTGCCGGTTGACCTCAAGGGCAACTCATGCCACTGCTTGGGTGGCCTACCACAGACGTGGCGCCACCTATCGGCGCTATGACCGAGTGGTAGGCATGTCGACAACGAGTCAGCGCCACCAGGGCCAGTAGATTCGATGGACAGCGAGTACAATCCTAGGCTAGTTGAGGTTGGAGTGCATTGATATTTCTGTTGGCACCGTCTTCATATTAGGAATTAGTCCTTGATGTAGCTGATAACAATTAAGACAAGGAGGAGCAAGAAGCAGAGATTGAAGGACATCCTGCTTGTCTGTGCACATATTGAAGTCAAAACGTAAGACTATTTACTATATCAATAATGGTGTTTAATCCCATGGAACTGGTGCAAGCAGTGTGAGATATCATAAGTAGCTTTGGGTAAATAAGATGTTAGTAGTTTGCGGCCTTAAATCTTATTGTAGAATCTACGGGCGATTGGAATGGTGAAATGCGAAGAAGGAAATATTGTAGCAAATCTGTCCGGGACAATAATTCTAATAGGTGTCTAAAAATATACGCTTAGTAATAGTCTTGAAAAACGATCGAGAGACAGGAGACTGCATATTTGGGACGATTATATCATTCGAGGTGATTGGAGCAGCTATAAAGAGTGAGAAATTGCGGTAATTAGTGGGAGCGAATGGAACCGTAAAGTAATTTCCGGTTCTCATGACTCTGTCATGATTTGATTGGGTGATCGTAAATTTTTCAGCTAGAGGAGGGGGAGAGTATTTGCAAGATGTGATTGGACGATAAGGAGGAGCAAATATTTAAAAAGATGCTGAAGTTTCAGAAATTTTAATTCCGTAAAAAGATTCGATGTGTGATCACGAACGCCGACCTTAGCAATTATTCTCACCATCTTCTTTTGGAGAATTACAAGTCTAGTCAGCCGAAAGGAATACGCTACTCCCCAGAGTTCGGAGCAGTAATTAAGATATGGGAGCATAAGTGAATTATAGAGCATGAGGATGTATCTTGAATCCAGAATGTATTTGATACGATTTATAAGCCCAATGTTCCGGGCGATCGTGTGTTCTGTGTTTTTTATATGAGATTTCCACTTTGGATCCTCGCCAATAGTTATCCCAAGGTATTTAGCACTAAAACATCTTTGTATGATGGTATTATTAATTTAAATCTGAATCTGAGAGGCGGGTTCAGAGTAATGGTATACCTGGTAGACAGATTTATTAGCGTTCAGCGTGAGACGATTTCTCACCAGCCAATTATACACTTCTGGTAGGCTATTTGTAGTTATACTTTTAGTTGGTCAATATTGTCAGCTGTATATATACGAGAGCGGTATCATCAGCGAAAAGTAAAAATTTAGGGGTTTCCGTGCTGAGATTATGTCATTGATATAAAGGAGAAATAGAAGGGGCCCAAGAACAGATCCCTGTGGTACACCCATTCTAAGTGTGAGACGATTTTGTGAACATGTATTGTTGAATTTCACTGTCTGTGTCCTGTTTTGAAGATAGGATGACAGGAAATCATTGGACAAGTCCTGAAAGCCATAAAAATGTAGCTTTTTGAGCAGAATTCCATGATTTACAGTGTAAAAAGCCTTCGAAAGATCCAGGCAAATTGTTGCACAAACTTTTTTATTTGCAAGAGGAGAGGTTATACGATCGTAAAGAAGAGCGATCGGCATGTAGGTACTGTGCTTTCTCCTGAACCCAAATTGATGGGAGTACAAAATTTTGTGCAAATTCAGAAAGTTAAAGAGAATGTGGCACCTTCACAACGTGATTTTAACTAAGATAGCCAAGGGGGCGCGGTAGTGGAGTGGTCAGCGTAGCTGGCTTCCAATCAGCCGACCCGGGTTCAAGGCCCGGCGGCTTCCCTGAACAAGGAGCAAGCTGGCTCCCGAGAAACCCTTCCAACAGGGAAAGAGTTGGCGACGCCATATGACCCTGGCAGTTGGTGCGTCGAAAAGCCCCATCAATTATTACTGAGATAGCCAAGTTGTAAAGCAGGTCGGAAAACCCGGTACTCCATATTTCATTTGACTTGGAACTCGATATTTCCGTAGAAAAAAGCTAAAACCTACCTGACACCAGCCACCCTCAGCCCCCCCGTCGCCGGCGGCCATTGTTGTGAGCTACTGGAGTGACGACATATGCTGACGTTACGATGAGCATCAGCTAATCGAAGCCCTTGAGGCGTTTCAAGTATGGTAGTGGTTGCCAGATCGTGACATCATCCACAGTCTGATATTTATTTCTTTTTCTAGAGGAGCATTTTTAAAACCCAAATATTGAGCTTATTGTACATTTTCCAGAGAAATCATGAGTGGTTTCATTATTTTTGACTAAAAGTTCGCCTAATTACACTAAATTCCAGGATGCGACCAAGGTGCCACATTCCCTTTAAGCATCTGATAATAAACAATTTTTTCCGAATACTTTTGAGATAGTACTCAAAAGGGCAATTGGTCTTTAGTTATTGAAATTGGATGGATCCCCAGATTTGAATACTGGTATGATCACTGCATGTTTAAGCAGGAGGGGAAAATTCCTTGAGTTATGCGTTTGTTGAAAATAAAAGCTAAAACTGGAGAGATAATGTCAGAAATTGTTTTAAGGATTTTAAAACTAAGTTCGTCTTCTCCCCCACCAGTGTTTGTCAAGTCCTTAATTGTGTTGGCTATAGTAATGTTACCAAGAAGTGCTCTTAGGTATGGCTGTGAATGATGGTTTTCAAGTTGGTAGGACCTCTGATCGTATTTCGACGAAGAAACGTTGTTTCTTTAATTGTCGATTTATTTGCACCTGGCGTTGTGAACAGGTGATGCAACTTAGCCAAAGCTCCAACACTCTCTTGTCTGCACTTGACCTTACAAGTCCTTCATCACTCTACTGACATACTATCTTCTGCAGCACTGTGGGCGTCTGCCCTACTATGAGCTGAGCTCATCAGTCCGTACTCACATCTGCTGATCTGTGGCTGTCCTTGCACACACACACTGGTCTGTAGTACTCTACATAGTACTGCCTCTATCTGAATGGCTGGCACTGCACTGCATTCTCATTCTCTCTATCTCTGCATGTCTTTCTAAAGTCTGGGCTGACTCGGCATAATACTGCCTAGTACTACGGTGCAACACTGCAACTCTGCAACTGTCTGCTACACACTCTCACTACATTGCCTCTCATGAGGGACGCTAGCTCAGCGCTCCTTATATACGCCGAGTCGGCAGGCTTGGTTACATACGCCGACCAATCACAATACAATACGTCATAGGCGACAGAGTATGGTTCGATGCACTGGTCTGGAGGCTGATGAAATGCTGATGCAATCCAAGGCCAGACAGTGGCGTGACACCACCGTCAGATCTCGTGAGCCAATGAGCGTTTGATACGTCATAGGGCGTTGGCTGGGGTGCATCGTACGATGGACCCGTGGTCATGAACCGACAGGCTACTGCGCAGTATCTGGCAGAGCTCTTTGTCTGAGTGCGACTGCACTTATAATGGGAGGGGGACGAGAAATGAATATGCATACTACAGGACCATTAATTATCGCGTCATTTAGCAATTGAAGTGAAGTAGTTAATAAATTTTCGTTACATCACAGCGCGAGGTCCTTTGAATGAAATTTTGGATTCTTGTCTAAAATTTTCGTTCACCAGATCTGATTCTGTTTACAGGCATCTCAATATTTGAAGCATGATATATTTTACATTTAAACATTTAAGCAATACGGTTACATGAGTGAGTTGAACATCTGCTCACTATAACATACTATAACTAGTTGATTACGTAAAACATTCTTCTTCAACACCTTTCATAATCTACACATCAAAGTCTACATCTGATCCGGCAACTGCCATTGTTGAATCAAAACTGTCTACTGGGAAGTTCTGATTTATGTAATACACTACTTCAGGGGCAGCGTCGGGAGCAGCGACGTTGGTATCGGCAGCAGCGTTGGCGGTTGTTTCGGCAGCGGTGTTGGTTTCGTCAGCGGTGACCGTTTCGGCAGCGGTGTGGTTGTGAGCAGCGTTGCTGTTGTTGGCAGCGGTGTTGGTGGTTGTTGGGACACTGGTGTTGGTTAGTCCCCAACAGCCAGGTCGTATCCTTTGGGGCACGACTTCGTTTGCTGACTTCCAGTACTGTCGCGAGATGCGGACAGGTACGAAGTCTTCAAGGATCCAACTGGCACAGGCCATGGGATGTCCTGCCCACTTCACTAATAAGTGAACTTGCCCATCGTTGTCGTGGTAGTGGTCCACGGCAAACTGATTGGCTGGGATAGCTGGAGTGGTGTTCATGCTGCTTGTTGGATGACTGGTGACTGACTGATGCTCATGGTTGAGTCTAAGCTTTTATTCCACCCGAAGACATGTCAGTGGGGTTGCTGCTGACTGCATTTCCGCTGGCGTTGATGTTGATGCTGCTGAGCTCGGTGCTGGTATCGGGGAGGATTGGGAGCGGTTCGGACATGTTGACCTACGTCTGCGTTTTATGATCACAACGGCGGATGCTGAGGCTGCTATGACAAACACAATGCCTATTGTAGTGCCAGCGATGGGTTTTAAATGGACGCTGAGACGGCTGGATTCCAGGCGCCTTAGCTGGGTACGGAGCTGACTTAACCGATACGTATTATCGGGTACGACAGGAAGCGATTCAATAGCGAGAGATAGAGCTTCAGTATTGTTCTCCAAGTCACTGAGAATGCTATGCCACACATCATGGGCGTCAGCTATGTAACTGAATGCACCGGAAAAAGAGATCTCTGAGTCGAAGCGTCGAAAGGTGGGGAGCGTGAAGAATTTCGTCTGAGCTGAACAACCGAGTTCTAACTGCAAGTGATTTATGGTTTCAGTGAACATCCTTGTCTCTGTTCCATTTTTACATCTCGTGATAATTTCAAGAGGCTCGGATATTATAATCAACCATTCTCCATTTCCAACATACTGAGCTTTAGGCCTGATGGTTTCCTTACTTGATATTTCCTTATCACAATATCTTTGAATTTTCTCCTTATTTTTGGTGAGTAAGAACGGAAGACACTTGTCTGATTCCTGAATGATTTCAAGCCGCTTTTGCACTGGGTAGAACGGTAGGGTGCTTTTGATGAAGACATCCACAGAGTTCTTTTCCAAAATCATATACTTCAGGTTGTCATCTGAGAGAGCAATGTACGAGAAGTCTTCGGTTGTGAACTTTGCAAGATAGTCCTTTCCACTTACAACTTTTGGCGATGCAAGGTTCAGAATCTCATAGATTTGAAATCTATCGCGAACATTTACCAGAGGGATGAAAATATTGACATAGAATCCAAACTCATTCCTGGAAACTGATGTATGACTGACCAAATAATATTTTTCGATCTCTTCGGGCTGAAACGGTAAAGCAACAGAATTTGGGAGGATGTGACTAATGTTCTCTAGGGTTTTCTGAAACTGAACAGGTTTTAGAAACGACCTTGACAGAATACCATATTCTGCAAGACTAGAGTGGAGTTCCAAGTCAGATAGGTAACTTTTAAGATCCTGGAGAGATACTAACAGATCATGAAATATGTCTTCCATTTCGTCTACGATTTCCGTGTATGCCATCATGGCATTTGAAAGTACACGGGTAAGGTATCTTAATTTTTCATCAAGCGTCTTGGTGTAGTTCATAAGCTTATTCAAAGCTCTACGATTTGTTCTAACCTCTAGAGTGGTCACATTCAAAATACTAACGTTTTCATCGATGACGTGAATCAGACTTTTCTGATTAGCCTCCAGATATTGAACATGTTTCAGGATGTCTTTGACATCCGTATTGGTGGCGGTTCCAAACAGACTAGAAATTATGTCACCAACGAATGGGAGCAGAGATCTTTTCGTTCGATGCTTGGTAGGGTTATCCAACAGATTGAAGAGTTCGCGCGTTCTTTGGATTTCACCATTAAGATAGGACTTCTCTTTGTTCAGGCGGTTGATCAAGAGATTCACGCGGGTGCTTTCAAGCTCATGTTTATACGTTGCAATTTTCATGTGAAATTTCATATCAAACTGCTCGATTTGCTGGCTCATGAATTTGAGTGCATCCTTTAAGTTTGCCGTATGGACTGGTACATGAATAGTCCAGTGATCATAAGAGGCATACATCTGACCTTTGGGTACGAATAACACGTTCGATAGGGTTGTTTGGAGGGCAGTTAGTAGGAGGAGACATATTAGTAACTGTTGAATTCTCATCCTGTAACACACAGAAAACACACATTTAAACACTTGAAACTTACTGTAACTTAAACTAGAACATAACCTAATCATGGCCTTCTAACCATTTGTGGCATCGTCTGATCGCATTTGACATCTTGTCAAATCACCATTATCCAATTAATGAATCCGTTTCATCCAGTATCTGATGATCCCTTCATGTCAAAGTACTCATTTCACTCTCAAGTGAAGAATCCGATTAATAACATCATTACATACTACTTCAACAACATGGCTGCCATATTTTCCATATTTTGGCTGATATTTCCCATGTTCATGCTAAACATTTTGAACAGTTCCATCTCTTGTTCCGTATTCAGAGAGGAACCTGACGTTACCTCAGTTACATCACATTTGCTACGTGTATTTACACTATCCTTAGCGGCATTTCTACACTGTACAGTATCTATATCTAAGGTATCTACATTTGTGCTCTCAATGTCTGATATCTCTGAATCAGACGAGTCATCTGCAGCGATGACCTTATTTGGGGGATAATCATCTTCAGAATCTTCTGATTCTATGTCGCGGTCTCGCTTGACCGGCACATATGCAGTTGCATCTGGATTGAGATCCGAATCCAATGGTTCACAAACTCTTTTTGCATCCGGTATTGGATATTCTAAACTACGTTTTGGCTCTCTTTCTCTCTCTTCTCGAATCTGTTTGGCTAATTTCGCCAAAGGAATATCATCCTCCTCGTCTGAGGTAGGGTTATGCATCCGTTTCGCCAATCTTGAAAGCGGAATATCATCCTCATCTTCAGAGGGTACATCAGGTTTTGATTGGCCAGAACTAGTATTGAATTGAGTGTCAGATAGCACGGGTTCCGAAAATCTAACTGGCACAGGCGTTACATCCATATCATCATCATAAGATAATTTTGAACTACGAGGGGGCTGAATTCTGATTGGGATCTGAGACTTTGATTTCTCTTTCTGCTTCTGGTTAATATGGGTTGGTTCGTTCGAAATGTTACACCACGGTGTATTGGGGTCAGCTCGTCTGAGATTTTGAGCGTTCACGGTTTTAGTACCACCTTCTAGCTGGTGTTTGATGACAAAAGTGACATCACTAAGCGCCTTTACTACACGATAGTATGGCTTCCAATGTGAGGTTAATTTTGTTGTGGAGCCAGGGGCTATGGATGGATCACGAAAGTATACCATGTCACCTACTTTGAATTTTACCGACTGTGATTTTCGATCATAGTACAATTTACTCTTTTCATGTCCGAGGGATAAGTTATGCCGAACTTCGTGATATGCACGACTAAGATTTTCCAACATGGTGGGGACATAGTCCTCGCCTTGGTATCTATACTTGGGTGACAACAATGTGTCCATGGGCAAAACAGGGTCACGTCCATGCAAAACGTAGAAGGGGCTGTGTTTTGTTGTTTCGTTTTTGGCAGTACGATACGCCGAAAGAATTGAAGAAATCTTTGTGTCCCAGTCGCGTTGGTTTTTACTCACTAACTTTGCCAACATATCATTTTGAATGCGATGGTACCTTTCACAACGTCCGTTGGATTGAGGGTGATACACAGAAGTTCGAATGTGCTAGATGTTAAAGAATGCCGAGATTTGGTCAATTACTACGTTACAGAATTCTGTTCCATTGTCCGAAACGATGACACGGGGGCACGCGTGTCGAGGGATGATGTGTTCAATGAGTATTTGAGCGACTGTTTCCGCACTTCTTGAATCAGTGGCGAATGACTCGGGCCAACCAGAAAAAAGATCAACTATGTTAATGATAAACCAATTTCCATTGTAACTCTGAGGGAACGGAC
This sequence comes from Lepas anatifera, assembly GCA_034440635.1. Classification (NCBI taxonomy): domain Eukaryota; kingdom Metazoa; phylum Arthropoda; class Thecostraca; family Lepadidae; genus Lepas; species Lepas anatifera. The sequence goes on along the minus strand of JAOTON010000985.1, from coordinate 190,533 downwards.
CACAAGTATCGATCGCTATCATTTCGAATGGATATTTCGGGATCTGCATGTCCTGAAGGGGTGGTCGTTGCTTTCTGAGTTTCCGCATGTTACATGCTACACAAATTTTCAGATGATTCACTACGTCACGATACATACCAGACCAGTAATAACGAGATCGAAGTTTGTCATACGTTTTGTCGATTCCTAGATGACCTCCGAAATAACCAGAATGAGTTTCTTCAACTAACGGCTTCTGCAGAAATTTAGGGATGCACAGTTGAAGACCGGGATGAGGGGTACATTTCGAAGTATCTGTAATACGATACAGTATACTATCTAGCACTACATAACGTTTCGCAACATCACTATGATTTGGATCAGTTGGGTCTTTCATCATTTTGATTATCTTTTGAATCTCTTCGTCCTCACTCTGGAGGGTTTCTAAATCAGGATGCTTTGCGAGAAATTCCTGGAATTTCTCCTTTGGGTCTGAACTTTCATCATAAGGGCACGGTTCTACCGTTGAATCCAACTCAACACGGGGTGCATGGTCGGAATCTATGATATTGACATCCATGGGTTCATCTCTCTGAGGTTCCAATCTAGAGAGGCTATCGGCCACGGTATTCTGTCTACCGGTGACATATTGGATGTCGCAACCGTATTCATCGAGAATAATAGCCCAGCGTTGAATGCGGGGGGTTTCTCATTTCAGCAGTGAACAAATATTTCAACGGTTTGTGGTCTGTCATAATGGTAAATTTCGATCCTAGAAGATAGGGGCGGAGTTTCTGTACGGCATATACGATGACGTATCCTTCCTTTTCTATGACAGGCCAATTGAGCTGAGATTTGTTGAGCTGATGTGATAAATATTGTATCACACGTTCACCTTGGTCAGTTTCCTGAACGAGGGCAGCTCCAATTGAATGGTTTGACGCATCAGTGTACAATTTGTACGGCTTTCCGGTATCTGGATAGGCCAAAATGGGGACATCTGTCAGAACTACTCTCAAAGTGTCAAATGATTCCTGACATTCCTTGGTCCAGTGGAAGCGTGCGTTTTTCTTTGTCAATTCCGTCAGAGGCTTCGAAATTTTCGCAAAGTTTGAGATGAACCTACGATAATAGGAGCACATACCAATGAATGATCGTACACCTTTCACTGTTTGTGGGTGGTTTGAGATCTCGAATGACTTCTTCCTTAGACTTGTCTGGCTGAATGCCACTTGCTGAAACTACATGACCAAGATATTTCACTTCCTGTTTGAGGAAATCACATTTCGACATTTTCAGCTTGAGGCCTGCCTTACGCAGCCTGTTGAACACGTCCTCGATGTGTTCTAGATGCTCTTCAAACGTTTTTGAGAATATGATGACATCATCGATATACGCGATGGCATATTTGTGTTGTATGCCTTGCAAAACTTTGTTCATGAGTTCCGAAAATAGTGCAGGAGCATTTGTCAATCCAAAAGGTAGAACATTCCAAGAATAAAGTCCCAAAAAACATGTAAAAGCAGTTTTGTCAATTGAGTCCTGATCTGCCATGGCAATTTGCCAATAACCACTTTTCAGGTCTAAAGAGGTGAAGTACTGTGATCCTTCAAGCGATGCTAAGATATCATCAATACGTGGCAGTGGGTAACTATTTTTGACGGTGACCTGGTTAAGTTTTCGGTAGTCTACGCAGCAGCGCTTTCCACCATCCTTTTTGTCTACAATGACTATGGGGCTTGCCCAGGGGCTCTGGCTTGGCTGAATGACTCCTGCTTTTAGCAGTTCATCAATGTGATCTTCCACCATTTGCCTTTGGCTAAACGGCAGACGGTAAGGTCGCTGTTTGATCGGAGCATTGTCTCCTGTGTCGATTTTCATGGTAACCAGATCGGTACGGCCTAAATCAGTCTCGCTTTTAGCAAAGAGATCCGAATTGCGTTCAATTAGTTGCTCGATTTCATTTTTCTGATGTTCCGGGACATGAGACAGATCCACTTTTTGAATTTTCATGGCAGGGTCCAGTTTTACTTTTGAAGCTACATTAACCTGTGCACTTGGTTCTGATGGTTCACTTGATTCACTCTGCTCAACAGCGTTGATTTCAGATGCATCTAGCACCTCAGCAAGTCCTATGACTTGTCTGGACGGGAGCCTGTGATCACGTGTTGTGGTATTCACAATCACGGCTGGCAAGTGACCTTTTTCATTAGGTCTACTCACTGAGTTGAGTAGTATGAGTCCAGGTTCGTCACAGAAGTAGGGAGTGTTACTCAATGGTTGTATGGCACAGTCCTGATCAATCAGCTGCACACGGTTCACGTACGCTGGAACTTCCACGTACGACTGTGCTGGGATGGTTGTCTTTTCTGGTAGCCTTACCAATGAGGTGACTGACTGGCAGTTTAGATGTTGGGGCCTCAACGGGATCAGATTATTGTGAATGTTCATTGTTTTCTTGCCGAAATCTAGCTTGACTCCAAATTCACTAAGGAAGTCGTTGCCTAAGATGCAAGCATGCTTTAGACCTTTGACGATTTGAAATTTGAACTTGCGACAGAATTTTGAAACTTCAACTGGTAGGGTCGCTGTGCCAAAGTTTTTGACTTTGTGCCCAGTGAATCTGTCACTTGTGCCCAGTGACAGATTCAAGAGGGGCACAATTTTTGGAGAAGTCCGAAACGTGTTTGGATGAGATTTTGTCAAAGAATTCCTGCGACACGATCGAAATATCAGCACCTGTGTCTACAAGAGTGTACGCCTTACGATTTCCGAGGTAGATCCAACACATTGGGGTGTCACGTTTGATGAAAATTCTGGCGATGTTATCCCTAGGACCATTGGGATCTAGGTTTTCCGTCTGTTCGGTCCCGACAACAGATGGACCACTTAGTTTTCCGGCTGCTGAGGGCCAGGAAATGAGGCTTGCTTTGCTCTACATACTCTCTGGGTATGTCCGGCCTTTTCACAAAATGCACAAATTGGGCAACCATCATGGGTCCATTTAAACCTGCGGGGCGGCTCATTTGATCCTACACCTGGCGGAGCAGTCTGTTGGCTCTGAAACTGAGTCTTCTGGGGCTGATTTTGCGGTCGCCTTTGCCATTGGTTGGGCTGAGGCTGACGTTGAAACTGGCGATTGTTTGATGGGGGTGCCTGAAAATGGCGTTGATTTTGAGGTGGTCCCTGGTATGGGCGTCGAGGTGGGGGTTGACTGTGACTTTGAGGGGGACTGGGAGGTCCAGCTCTTTGATTTTTGCCTACTGTTTTAGCTAACTTGTCTATTTTTGAGCCGACATCCGAGAGACACTTCTCTAGCTTATCGATCCTATCAGATTGGGCGTCATTGCGAACTACATCTATGTCCATTGGTTCCTCTACATCCAGTTTACCTCTGCAGAGCTCAAAGGTTCGGTCTGTCTGTTGCTCATCACTCGCGAATTTGACAGCGTCCTGCAGTGAAGTGAACTTCTTTCTGATCAATGCTCGCGCAAGTCGGTCATCATTTACACCCTTCTGGAAGATTTCCACCAACGTTCTCTGAGAATCGGCACTATTGGGATTGTCGAAAACCTCACTGGCAACGTCCTGGAGACGTTCTGCAAAATTTTCCCATGAGTTCGCCTTTCTTTTGCCTAACTTTTTGCAGCTTTTCGCGGGCGCAGTATGGATCTTTCAGGTCGCTATATCTGTCCCTCAACTCTTTTCTTAGTTCTAGCCATCTGAGATTTGGATTTTCAGTGAGCAGTCTGCAGGCGAATTTTCCTGCGGGTCCACTTAGTGTTCGGGTTGCCAAAATTACCATCCGCTTGTCATCGGCGGTGCAGGCGATTGAATCCATATCCCTAGCCCAATCATGAAATTTGTTGGAGCTCTCTCCCGAGAATGATCTTACATGTTGCGTTAGACCTTGAACTCGGATCTCCATCGAAATGTCTCGCATAGTATCAATCAAAGTGTGTTCAACAGCAGTGGCCATATTGTTAAACAATTTCCAACACAAGTACAATTAGCTAACGAAAATTCAACAGTTTTTAAGGAGAGGGCAAGGAAGCACCTTACTTGTGAGTTTTGAAGCGTTGGTTGCTGTATGAAGCACAGGTGGCGATGAAGAGCTGTGTTGAGAAATTTTTCGAGACGTCGAAAAATTTCCAGTAGCGTTGAAAAATAACTTGAAGCGTTGAAAAACTGCTGGAACCGTTGAAAAACTGCTCGAAGCGTTGAAAAACCACTGGAACCGTTGAAAACTATTTTCTGAAGAGGAGGTAGACGACGTTTGAAGTGGAGAAGTCGGCTGATAACTCGCAGAATTGACGAACTAGTAGAGGTGTCGATGAATCTCGAAGAAAACTTGAAGTTCTAGATGAAGTTGTGATAGACTTAAGTTGGATGAAGATTTTTCAGAACCCGTGTAGAGCTCTAAAAACCGGATAGACGTATTCCTGAGACTGTGCGGATTCCAAAAATATATAGTTTGTATATACTAAAGTTGGATTTTGGTGACACTTCTTTTTCTATGTAGACCTCTAGTAGCGGGCGGGTGGCGCAGTTCGACGGCTGGGGTGAGTCAGCGGCCTTGGGGACGGCTCGGCCGGCGGCGTTGTTCTGTGAGTCACCACTGGGGCACGCGGCAGTGCAGGATGATTGCGTAATAGCGGCGGCGGAGTCGTATGGTCGGCTACTGGGAAAAAAACGTTGATGGCGTTTGTAAGCGTTTTTGAACTTAGAGATGAAATTTTGTCTTGCCGGAGGTGTTTGTAGAGGTGAATCTTGTGAATTAGATGGTATTTGGGTCTCTGTTGACAAGTTGAGTCTCTGATGTCTTAGACTCAAAATGAAGTACTGACAGGAGTGTGGATGGTCGATGGTGGCTGGCTAAGTCCAACGATGTTTTCTAAGTCTCGTGGCTTAGAAAAAATTGAAGTTGGTCACGAAGATCCAAACTTGCAATTTTCGAAGTGTAACTTGATCCGATGTAATTCAATCCGGGTCACGAAGCTCCAAATCTTTTTCTTACCCAGAAGTGCTCTTATGTATGGCTGTGAATGATGGTTTTCAAGTTGGTAGTACCTCTGATCGTATTTCGACGAAGAAACGTTGTTTCTTTAATTGTCGATTTATTTGCACCTGGCGTTGTGAACAGGTGATGCAACTTAGCCAAAGCTCCAACACTCTCTTGTCTGTACTTGACCTTACAAGTCCTTCATCACTCTACTGACATACTATCTTCTGCAGCACTGTGGGCGTCTGCCTTACTATGAGCTGAGCTCATCAGTCCGTACTCACATCTGCTGATCTGTGGCTGTCCTTGCACACACACACTGGTCTGTAGTACTCTACATAGTACTGCCTCTATCTGAATGGCTGGCACTGCACTGCATTCTCATTCTCTCTATCTCTGCATGACTTTCTAAAGTCTGGGCTGACTCGGCATAATACTGCCTAGTACTACGGTGCAACACTGCAACTCTGCAACTGTCTGCTACACACTCTCACTACATTGCCTCTCATGAGGGACGCTTAGTTAGTTAGTTAGGGGCTTTTTATAAGGCGTTCGGTGCAAAGCACCTTTGCCCGCCTCTAAAGTGTGGGGGAGAATTTTCCAGGAGGGGTGTTTACTTTAATGTCGCAGAACAAAGGGACGAATCTTATTTCAAGGAATGGGTCGCGAAGTGTAGCAACACTTGCGAGGGAAGGGGATTGCTACGGCAGAGATGCCGAGCCTGGGGCACAGGTAGGATTTAAAAGGGTACGTGAAGAGTCTTGCCAGCGTAAAGATTAGTTTTTTGAATTTTGTTTCTTGTTATCGAATAACCGTTTGCTTACGTTACTCGAGTTCCTCCATTGAAAAAGAATAATTTTGGGTTATTAGAAATACCCGCAAGCACCATGACGTGATGCCGCGGGTCTTTATCCTGCAACCAGGAGGTGAGGTTACAGCACCCTCTCTGGCTGGGTAGCCGCCGCATAGAGGAAGAGAGAAGGTTAATAGAACAGATAGAGTGTTAGGGAGGGGTGTGAGTTGGTTAGTTGTTAGTCTTAGATGTGGTTAGTATAGTTAGTAGTCCTTAACACGCGCATTGACGGGGGGGCGGGTACCCGCCCCCCTCGGGTTTTTCGGCGATAGTAGAAAAACGGCGGCGCGTAGCGCCACCGTACTTGGTGTACCTTTTCCCTCATCATTTTTACAACTTCTGTGAAAATTTTAAGGTTAGGTCATCTCAGGTCAGGTCACCAGTACAGGTCAAGTGACCCGACCTAAAAAAAGTTTAAGATAGCATAATTCGGAGCAGGGTGAACTTATCCGATTGAAACTCATATCACATAATGGCCCCACCGAGTTCTCTAACATATGTTCCGGTATTTTTGATATCGATGACCTAAGGTCAGGTACGAGGCATGACCTCTCCATTGGAAATACATGGGAAAAATGGTTTTTACGAAATAACTCAGGAACAGATGGTGATAGAGCATTTATTTTAGCTGCATTAGACTCGCCTGGGCTTTGCGGTTCTAATGATATGCATTTTATATAATTTGACCCTGACCTGACCTCAGGTCAGGTCAAATCCTTGATTTGACCTAGCAAGGACAAATTATATATCATTCGATTCGGCTTGCTGAGAGGATTCATATAGTTCAAGTCGTTTTGCTCTATCTTTACTTGTTCAGATGTAATGCCCGAAAAACTGAATTTTACATGTTATCCCTATGACGGGCATGTTTTGACCTCTCGTGACCTTAAATGTGACCTGACAAAAAAATGGTTCAAATGTTTTCGATGGAGAAGTGGATGGGCAGCCCAACGCCGTTTACCGTTTTTCGCTACCTACCGTGGTTCTCGAGATCTTAGGGGGGCGGGTACCCGCCCCCCGTCAATGCGAAGGTGGCTCAGACCCCCGTCAATGCGCGTGTTAAGTTAGGGTTAGTTGGTTAGCAAATATGAACGGATAGTTAGGTAGGGTTAGTTGGTTAGTTGAACTTTTTTTTGGTTTTGTTTTTTTTGTTTTTTTGTTTTTTTCCCTATGGTGGGAGTTATTCTGAGTCTACCATACCTTAGGACCAGACAGCTAAAACCTAGTTTGAAGCACCTATTGTTTAAATTTGTCAGAGGGACGTTTCTAGTGTAATTGTTATTTCTAATATGAGGGGTGCTATTCGGATGCAGGTGTAACTGTGCGCAGTGAGTTGTGATAGCCAGCAATGGTATCAAATGTGGGCTTGAGTTTTCATAGCCTCTTACAGTGAGTGAGAACAATGGAAACTGAAAACGCACTGGGAGATTGCAGTGCTGCCTAACCATGTCCGAATCTGACGGAAGTGAGTGTGATCGGGACTCTGTGTTCACCGACGCCGCATCAGGTACAGACACAACTTCCCGCGGTAAGCGACAGCTCTCGGTTAGTGAGATGACTAGGAACCTTGAAAAGAAAAGACTCAAAAATATGAAAAGGTCTGATGAATAGTCCCCTCGCCAGCGCGCAGGGACAGATAGGGGTAAGGACACTGTGACCCTGGAAGCGATCAAGCAGCTGGTTGAAGACGGAAACAACCGTGTCATTGAAGCCTTAGAGAGAAAGCTTGCGAGCATGGAGAAACGCATAAACGCACTAGAAAGTGAAGTATTCGAGAAAGATGCAGCAATTAGAACCTTGAAAGCGGAATGTGAAAGCCACAAAAAAGAGAACAATGAGTTGAAAGAAAGAGTGGATGGCATTGATAGAAATCGACGTTTATCTACCCTAGTCCTCACGTGCAAAGACTTTGTAGGACGCACCCATGGAGAGGACATGGGCAGTAGAGCTGTTAGGGCTCTCAATAGCCGTCTACCTGGGCTGAACCTATCTGAAAGTGAAATTCAGGTCGCTCACCGATTAGAGTCAGACTCTAAAGTGATTGTGAAGTTCCTGAGGCGCAGTGTACGTGACACAGTGTTCGAGAGGCGGTTCGACCTGTTTCCGAAGCGTGGCCCAAACGACCGGTCGGGTACTGACCGCAGTGGTGTTCCTCGCCACCAACAGATGGCACCACTGTACATCGGTGAATCGCTGGTACCCGAGATGCAGCGAGTATTCCAGCAGCTGTTAGCTGCTCGCAGAGTGGAGAATGGTGCCAGGATTGCTACCGTGTTTTCACGACGCGGTCTGGTGTACTGCAGAAGAACCAAAGGAGGAAACAACATCTGGGTGAGAAGCGAGGAGCATGTTAAGGCCTTGCTAGGGGGTGTACTGCCCAAGCTTCCGTTCCGGGATGGACAGCAGAGCGGCGGACGTACGGGTCGACGGGGAGAGCCGTCTCGGAATGAAGCGGGACCTGGAGGTGGGTCGCAACCTGTCACTGGCTCGCTTCCTGCGTCGGTGGCCCACGCGGCGTCCGGCTCGTCGGGAGCGGCGACGGCTTCGACTGCGGCAGGGCGTGGTCAGGTTCGGGATACCGATTCGCACGTGAATAGCCTCGGGGCGGGAGCACGGAGCGGACCTGGTGGTGCACCTGCAGCAGACGCTGACATGGCGTCGTGAGCGATGAAAACCACTACGATGAAGGGAGTATTTCATAAGAATAAATGTATGTGTATTAAATATGTAGTTGTTGTAAATCTTATTGTCAAAAGTTGTAACTTTTGCGTTATCAGATACTAATCATTTTTTTCGTGAATGAAACTTAGTTTGGGATTTTTATTGAGATAACGTGACCTGATAACCTGGTAGCTCTGCCGTTTTGTGGAGGAGTTTGAATGTCACTGTGGAGGCGCTCATTTGAATTCTTCCGAGCTATACAATCCAGGCTTACATGTTCCTATGTTGAAGTGTCTCGATATACTGATAGATGAAACGCACGTTCAGAGGGAGCATATTTTTGTATTTTATTATCTGTTCTAATTATTTGTATAGAGTCAAGCCGAAGATTCTTTCTATAGATTGATTGTCGATGTTGAAGCTTCTATTGTCTTCAAATATCTGGCAGGAGCATGTGCTAATGATTGGCTTGTATCGCGTAGTAATTAACTTTTGCGCGATGTAAAACGTTGGTATTTCACGATTGCATGCAATGAAAGACGACAATGTACAACAGGAAATGATGTATGTACATGTGTTTTCTAAGCTGAAGGTTCAGGTTAGTTTTGCATGAACAATTCGTAGGCTAATATTTCTGACTCCATGGCGAAATCTATTGAAATTGCAGCTAGTGTGAATGACGAGTCAATTGATGCTGTGCTTGCAGGTCATGTGCGGTGGCGGAGCGGCCGGGTCCCTTCGGCGGGCGTCCCCGCTGCGCCGGGCGCTGCTGTCGTCGGCTGGGCTGCATCTGATCTCCCTTCTGATGGTTCACTGGCGCTGCGGGGGCTGCGGGGCGTCTGCTGGGGGCCCGGCTCGCGTCGTCAGGAGCCGCGCATGATTACTTGAAATGGTACGTGATGCTTCCGCTGATGTCATCGTGAAATGTTTATTTTGAAGCGTTACATTAGTGAGAGCTATCAGGAGTGTGATTTTTGCACTCTGTTACGTAGGATGGCGATGGTGGTACCAGGATATATGGATGTGGATTATTTGACTCCTTGGTTAAAAGGCTACATAAATGTTGAGATGGGAGCTTAAAGCATGTCTCCAGGTATTTACCGTTCATTGGCTGTCCGGGGCCCGGACCTCGCTACCAGCATCAGTTGGTACTGGTATGGTTTGGTGCACTCATGGGAGGGGTCGGTTCGATATCGTGGATGGGATTTCATTAGGTGTGTGTGCATACTATGTAGCATGCTTGTTCGTCGATGTGGGGTCTGGATTAGCATTTATAGCTCCTATAAATTTCAGAAGGCCATTGCTCAGTGCTACTAAAACATTCTATGTATTCGAACATAACATTGAACTCTCATACGAATTCATTGAAATAGGACACTTCCTGGTTGCTTCTGAATTGACATTGTACCGTTTGGCAAATTGGCTAACCGATAGATGGCGAGTAAACTTGCTAGTTCCTCTTTTTCCCGCCAGGTTATGTTTGTTGTTCAACGGTAGCTCGGGAAGAAGAGAAAAACGTTAATTCATTTTAACTTGTATGTCTGATCTTAAAATCCTAACATTTAATGCTCGCGGAATTCGGCTGGCGTCCAAAAGAAGAACATTGTTTCGATTCATACATTCTCACTTTCCCAAACACATAGTGGTAATTCAGGAAACCCACTCATGTGACCGCGATATTTATGTTTGGCAGGCTGAATGGGTATGTATTCGCAAAAACCCTGATATGCGACGCTATTCATGGCGCCGTTTAACACCGCAATTACAGCAATCCAGGCTGGATTACATTATCATAAGCGAATACATTAAAACTCACCATGTTGTAAGCAAGGTTGAGATAAGGCCTGGGGTATTAAGCGATCATAGCATAGTAAGTGCTGAATTTAATATGTTTTCCTCTGATAAAGGTCCAGGGCTTTTTCGATTCCGTAATGAGCTACTTGAAGACACAATCTTTGTAGGATTAGTCAAGACCGAAATAGAGAAAGCAAAACGGGGTCAGGAACTTTATAATAATGTTTCTGAATCTGGTCTTTTGTTGGAACTTCTATCTAGTCAAATAAGAGTAGCTAGCATTAAAAGATGGAAAGAAAGAGAGACTGCAAAACGCGAAGAAAATAATAGGATTTTGGAATCATTAGATAAGATCGAATCCGAAATAGCCACGTGTGGTGATGATTCTTTACTAGAAAGGTATAGACAATTGCAAGTACGTGCGGATGAAATACAAGAAGAAAAGGGTAAACTAGCCATGATTTACTCTGGCGCTAAGTGGCTTGAACAAGGTGAACGCCCTACTCGCTATTTTCTCAACCTGCTTAAGCGAAGGAATATGGATAAGAAAATTGAGGTGCTGCAATCGGAAAATGGTGATTTCGTAACGGGTAACAAAGATATTCTAATTATGTGCAAGGAATTCTTTAATAAGATATACACAACACAGTATAGCTATGATAGAGGTAGTGAATCAGCCTGTGATAAGTTTTTGGGAGAACTGGATTGTCCTAAGGTTAGCGCCGAGAACAGAGAAATATGTGACGCTCCCATCACCGGCATCGAATGCAGGTTAGCTCTTGATGGTATGAAAAACAATAAGGCACCGTCGGTTTCAGGCTTCACTAAGGAATTTTTTCGATTCTTTTGGGAAGACTTAGAACAGATCATTGTAAGTTATATTAGAGAAGTCAAAGAAAATGGACTACTCTTCGTTACTCAAAGGAGGGGTATTATAACGATGATTCCTAAACAGGGTGATCAAAAAGTTTTGAAGAACAAACGAGCGATCTGTCTCTTAGATATTATATATAAAATGATCGCAAAAGTTATTGCAAATAGGTTAATGTTAGTAGTGAGGGATTTAGTTGCTCCTGATCAAACAGGTTCAATACGAGGGCGGAATATTGGAGTAAATTTAAGAACAACTTCTGACATCATAGAATATTGTGACGCCGATAAATTAAGTGGAATACTTATGGCATTGGATTTTCAGAATGCATTCAATTCTGTCGAGCATAAGTTCATTGAAGATACTCTGATAAAATTCGGATTTGGAAGTAATTTTATTGAATGGATTCAGATTCTGCATAGGGATATGGAACTCGCTATCATAAACAATGGATTTACATCCTCATGGTTTAAACCATCGCGTGGTCTGCAACAGGGTTGCCCTGCTTCCAGTCTCATATTTTGCTTAGTTGTCGAAATTTTGGCTGTTAAGATTCGTGCAACACCTAGGTTGAACGGTATAATAATTTCTAATGAGGAGATAAGAATCTCACAATATATAGACGATACAACTTTGTTCGTAAAAGACATTGACTCAGCCAAGAATGCTTTGGAGCTAGTGAAGGAATTCGGAATGTACTCCGGCCTGCAATTAAATCTAAATAAATGCAAATTTATGTGGTTAGGCTCCCAGAAACGCTCAGCGGAACGTATTTGTGGACAAGAACCTAATGAGCGAGTAAAGATTTTAGGCGTTACATTCAGTGCCTTGCATGAGTGTAGCGACATTAATATTCAGCCAGCTATGATTAAGATTCAAAATGTTTTCAACCAGTGGTCCCAGCGAAATCTCACGCTTAAAGGGAAAATAACAATAGCAAAAGCTCTCGTTATTTCTCAGCTAATTCACATGACTTCCGCAGTAATTTTTCAAAAGAGACATCTGGACACAATCCAAAGTAAAATTATGCGTTTTATTTGGAAGGAGCGTCCGCCAAAAGTTGCCAGAGAGGTGCTGTGTCAAGAAGTCAAGAATGGGGGCTTAAACTGTCCAAATGTGATAAATCTTTATAAAGGGCTGCGTTGCTCTTGGATGGGCAGAATCTTGTGGAATATGGATATAGGGTTCGCAAAAATTTTTCAGAAAAGGATTCGTGTTAAGTTAGAGCACATATTGCATATGAATTACAATTTTGCGTGGGTTAATGACAGAAGAGTAGCTGCGTTTTATAGGGAGATGTTATGTTGGTTCAGAGAAGCGGTCCCCATCAAAGAACCTACTTGTGGAAAGGAAGTGCGTAAACAAATAGTGTGGAATAATGAAGCTATTCGGGTGGAAGGGAAAATTATTTTCAATGCTGCATTGTACGAAAACAGTATATTGTTCCTTGATGCATTCCTTAATCATCAGGGACGAATCTTAGATTATAATTCGTTTAAGGAAAGCAACAACTTGACACGATTGGATCCTCTTGTTTATATAGGCTGGTGCCGGGCCATTCCTGCGATATGGAGACGGCTTGCCGTTGGCAGTGAAACACTAACCGTTGAGGAGAAGGTGCTTGGCCGTGGCATAGAAGTGAAAGGAAAAGTTGTCCCGGTTCAGTGGATTAAAGTTAAATATTTTTCAAACAAATTTCTAAAGGAGATAGCCCCCAGAGCGCAAATAAAATGGATAAATGAAGGAGTTGAATACGGAGAAGACTGGTGTAAAGTATACTTACTGCCATTTAACATCACGAAATCAACAAAGCTTCAAAATTTACAATATAGGATAGTTCATAAGTTTTTTCCAACTCGAAGATTCTTGTGTATACGAAAAGTGATAGATGATCCATTCTGTGATAGGTGCGGTAGCGTAGAGACAATTGAGCATTTCTTCGTAGAGTGTGGAGAGGTTAGAGGATTTTGGGATGATCTAGTTAGAAAAATTAACTCAAAGCTTGCCACAACAAAACAGTTCTTAGGCAACGTTACAAACATTCTCTTTGGATCATTAGGAACATTGAATGTTGTCAATTTAATAGTTTTGGCTGCAAAACAGTTCATTGTGAATCAGAGGTTTAAGGATGAAGAAATAAAGATGGGAGTTTTCTCAAAATTTCTGGAAAAAACATTTCAAATGGAACGGTGCATTGCAAAGAAGGACAGAAGAATTGACAGGTTTAACGAGAGGTGGCTACCATTTATCAATGAACATTTTGAGCTTTGTATTTAGTTCGTATAATCTGGACCCACTTCGGCGAGCTGCATGTGGTGAAGGAGGTTGTCGTGATGTGAAGTGATCTGTGAAGTGTATGGAATCAACGTGATTGCACATTGTGGGAGAGTAGGGATCGGGGGGATGGGGTGGGGTAGGGTGGGTTTGGTACCGAGGCGATGGTACGTTGAAGCGACGTGGGGTTATTACTGTGACACCAGTGGCAAGGTGTGAATGAAAATTGTTCAATTGCCTCGCAAAGTTTACAGCCGTGTTTTGTGAAATACATTCTTCCAACAGAAAAAAATTCGGATGCAGGTATTTTCCATACCTGCCACCATAGACGTTCAGATAAAGCTCTCGAGCCTAGAAGCCTTCAGGAATGTAAAGAGCTTGTCCAGCAGCTCAGGGTGATCATTGCCGAGAAGAGTGGAAAGGTTTACTGGGATGTTTCTGATGCGGCAATAATCTAGCATGGGCTGCCTATGGGTGTCGTGCTGGGGACAGTCGATGAGGATATGGTAGGGATTTTCCATGGCAGAGCAGGTACCACAGGTACCTACACGCCCATAGGCATTTAATTTGGTGTGTCCGCTTCTGAGTCTGGTCAGGATGACCTCACGCCGACGACTGTTTTGGTTGGAGCTGGGCCAGTAGCCGATGTTAGGCTTGATATGGAATAAACGGGCGCTGTGGTTAGTGGTCCAGTCATTTTGGATGTACTTCCGGATATGGTTCTGGAGGAGAGCTTTGCTATCGTCTCCGGACCATTTGAGAGGTGCGACCTCTCTGAGTTCAAGAGACTTTTTGGCCTGTTCGTCGGCTTTTTCATTTCCGAGAATTTTGCAGTGGCCTGGGATCCAAAGAAAGGAGACATCTGGGATATCGTCGATACCCTTCTGGATGTCTGCTATTACGTGATGGCTGGGGTTGACTACGTTATTGATAGCTTGCAAGACAGATTTAGAGTCTGAACAGATGACGGCTGAATTAATATTTAGGGTTCTAATCTGGACTAGTGTATCTAGAATAGCGACAGCCTCGGCAGTAAAGATTGAGCAGTTGTCCGGAAGTCGTTTTTGGAGGCAAATATTTTGCCCCCAGATGCCGAGGCCTACTTTTTCGCCTATTTTAGAGCCGTCGGTGAAAATGAAGGTTTTGCCAGTGTTGTTAGACTGGAACTCTAAGAATTTCTGGGAGATCTCCTCTGTGGTGAGGTTGTCTTTGCGTGTGGTGAAAAGAAACTCGACTTTGGGCTGTTTGCGAGTCCAAAAGCGGGAGAGTGGGGGTTTGCCTATTGCTTCTGGAATCGCAAGGTTCAGGGTTTCCAGGGTCTTAGCTACTCTATTCTTAAATGGAGGCCAGGTTATCCGATTAGTTTTTGATACACGTCCAGGGTGAGCGAAACATTGTTTCGCCGGGTGATTTTCGGTAGATTGGACCTTGATATAGTAAGAGATAAGCTGGGAGTGGCGTCTTGTTTGGAGAGGGCACAGCCCACTGTCCACTAACAAACTGGTGATGGGGGATTCTCTGAGCACGCCTGTGGCTGCCCGGATACTTGCGTTTTGGATGCGCTCTAGCTTTAGCTTATTAGTGTTGTTCGTTGAGTCAAAGACGAACGAATTATATTCGAGTATGGGCCGGATCAAGGACTTGTAGAGCATGAGCAGGGTCTTTCGATCCCCGCCGTACTCTGTTCCGCCGAGCATGCGGAGGATATTGACTCGTTTTTGACAGCTAGAGACGACTTTGGTAATATGCTGGTTAAAACCAAGGCGGGTATCAAGGATGACGCCTAAGAATTTGAAGCTTTTCGCGCATTCAATGGGTTTGCCTGAGATTTGGAGCTGAGGAACAGCGTGTCTCACACCTGACCTGGCAAAGACTACGACTGATGACTTTTCGGCCGAGAGTGATAGACCCATTGAATTGCACCAAGCATGGATGTCGTCGAGACTACCCTGCAATTCGGTAGTCGCGGTTTTGAATTCTGGTTGACTGCGCCGCCTGGTGTCGACCGGAGTGGATTTCCAAATAGCGGCATCATCTGCAAATAGGGAGTACTTAACTCCAGGCGGTAGCTTTTTGGAAAAAATGTCATTGATCATGACTAGGAAGAGGGTCGGAGATAAAACGCTACCCTGGGGTGTGCCCTGGTCTTGAGATGTCAGATAGGAAAAGGTGGTGCCGCAGCGCACTTTGAATTTTCTGTCCCTAAGAAAGTTGTCAATGAATCTAGCAAGGTGGCCATGGACTCCCAGTTTACAAAGTTTATACAAAAGGACGTCTTTTTGTACACGATCAAAGGCCGACTTGATATCTAAGAATGCAGCAATTGTGACTTGCTTCTTGTAAAAGCCATTTTGGACATCACTGACCAGTTTGATCAGATTGTCAGTGGTGGCTCGCCCGCGCCGGAAACCCGATTGCATAGCATCGAGTTTCTTTTCGAGAATTTCGTGAAGTCTTACGTTGACCATGCGCTCTACAAGCTTGCTAGCACAGCTAGTAAGCGAAATGGGGCGATAACCTTTAGGGTCCGTTTTTTCTTTGCCAGGTTTTGGAATGGGAATGATGACACTCTCCCGCCACATAGTGGGGAACGAGTCGCTAAGAAACATGTTGTTAATGGCCGAGAGAAGATATTTTAGTGCTGTCTGGCTGAGGTGCCTGAAGAAAGAGTAGTGAATTTCATCCGGGCCCACTGCAGTGTTTCCACACTTGCTAATGGAGTAATTTAGTTCGGTCATTGTAAAAGGTACGTTATAGTACTCCTGATTACTAGAATTGAAGAATGTGCGGCGTTTGCACCATTCGGCCTGGTCTTTTGAGCGCTGGTTGTAGGAACTGTTGGCTGCAACGCCATTGTAATGATCAGCAAAGGCGTCCATGACTTCCTTGCGTGCCGTGATGTTTTGGCCGGAGATTGTCAGTTGAGGGAAGGGTCCATGGGTCGGTCGTTTCGCAGAGAAAGCTCCAATGGTTTTCCAGATTTTAGAAATGGGTGTGAAGCGGTTGAATTTAGAAACGAAGGCGTTGAAACTATCTTTTTGGACCCGCTTGCACGTGTTTTGGAAGTGGGCTTTGGCTGCCCGGAGGGCATTGCGAGTAGGGCTGTGTGCCCTCCTCTCGTAGGCTTTCCTGGCTCTAATCATTTGAGCTTTGGCGTGTGCCGTCTCTGCATTCCACCATGGGGCTCCTTTTTTCTGTCGGGGGCCTTGACTTTTTGGTATTGTTAAATGTGCTGCTGAGCTGATGGCTCTTTGTACCGAGTCAATGTCTGCCGAGACGGGGTCACCTCCGGTGACAAGTGTGAGGTCGACCTCTGCCTCAAACTTGTTCCAGTCGGCACGTTTTAGATTCCATGAGGGTGTAAAAAGAGTAACATGGTCGATTGAGCCTGTGGGAATACCAATTTTTATTGGGAGGTGATCGCTCATTCCTGGGTTGTCTTCGACTTCCCAGGTGAACAGTGACGCAATTCTAGGAGAGCAGCACGAGATGTCAATGGCAGTGTCAGAATGGCCACCGCGCATTGCTTGGTGGGTCGGAGCGCCGTTATTTAAGATAACTAGATTTTGAGAGTCTATTGCGTCATAGATGATTTCGCCTCTGCGAGTGGTGGTGGCGCTGCCCCATGAGGGATGATGACCGTTCAAGTCTCCAACTAGTAGCAAAGGGCCGGGGATTTGTGCCAAAAGTTGGGCGAGGTCCCGAGCCGACGGGTCAGGATCGCTTGGAGAGATGTACAGTGAAATCACCGTCAATTTGACGTGCTGAATTTCTACATTAATAGCGACACAGTCGAGTGGCGTAACCAAAGGCACTTGGCTGTGAGGGATGCTATTTTCAATAAGGATGGCAGTGCCTCCGTTACGGACAGTAGCGTTTACATTATGGCGGTACCAAGAGTAACCCGAGATTTTGAATTTGTTATTATCATTATCATTAAAGAGGGTTTCTTGGAGTGCTGCTACTGCCGGCTTTTTCTCAGCAAAGATTGATTTAAATAAGGGGAATTTCCCAATTAGACTGTTTGTGTTCCATTGGAGAATTGAACCCATGGTGGTTTAATGTCTTAGATGCTGGGGGGTGGGGGTTTGCGGGGGCGGGGGCGGAGGTGATAGGAATGTGTGCTACTCGTGTCGCTGGTAGTGGAAACGGGGGACGAGTGCCGGGTGTACCGGAGTTTCCTCGGCACCGGGGGGCTGCCGGGCCTGAGGGATTTGGATGAGACTGAACTGGTAGGGGAGGCCGACATGAGATAACTATTTTCTACAGAGTCTGTGACCGAGATGCTGTCAGCATTTGGGTAAGACTCGGTCCCGGGCAGCTCACTATCAGGTTCGCTGTTGCTACCTGACGTGTCGGAATCACTGGCAAATTGGGATTGCATGTAATGACATGCCAGATCTGTTTGAGAGCCACAATGGCGGGTCGTCGGTGCTTGAGAGACAGGAGCTTTGCTGCTGTCCGTGAGAGAGGTTTCGGTTTGGGTGGCTACACTGACTTTTTCTGTTTGAGTGGCAGCTGTCTTACTGGAAGGGGGGAGCTGCCACTCTGGTGTTTCCGTCCCGGCGCCCGCCGTAGGCGGCGCCTGGGAGGGGGTGCACCGGTGACTTTTGGGTGGGAGGGGCTGGGAGCGGGGGAAACTCGGTACAGCTAGGCACCTGCTGAGAGCTGCTTTGCCGCCCTTCGGTTGGGGTCCAGGTCTTCCTGGTGCCATGTGAGGGACGGGGGGCGGCGGTACTTTTGGGCGGAAGACCCGGAATGGAACAGGCTGGGTTGGCTGGGGGATCCGTCCAGCCCGTGTTGGGAGTCCACTTGCGCCAAAAGGTGTTTGTGCTGTGGTGCGTGTTTTGCATGACATGGGGGATGGCCAGCCGAAGGGGTACCATGACTAGCGGCTCCATCAGGGGGCGAAGGGGACGCTTTTGGGAGGCGGTGAGCTGAGGAGTGACCTGGCCAGCTGTGCTGGGGGCTGCCGCGGTGGCCTTGCCACTACGTGCCTGGGATAGGGAGTGGCGTTTTTCGCTCTCATGCACTTTTTTGCGGGCCAGGTCGAAGGGGAGCTTTTCGTCTTCAGCCACCATATTTACATGTTTTTCACGGAGCCAGGCTGGGCACTTAGGATCGGTAGCCCCATGGGCGCCGCCACAGGCAGCACACAGGAGGCTAAGGGAGGTGCAGTCTTTGGTTCGGTGTGCAGCACTGCACTTGCCACAGCGGGAGGCGGGGTTTTTACAGCTGGACTCAACGTGGCCGTACCTTTGACAGATTTGACACCTGATGGGGTTGGGGTAGAACGACTTCACTGGGTAGACACAGTCGCCCAGTTTGACACGGCCACAGTCATCTCGGCACTTTGTGTCGAAGGTGACGAGGAAGCGATTGTCTTTACGGTGAGGGGCTTTTTCGGTGGTGGGCTTGGGGAGAGTGAGTCTTTGAATGGTGAGCACACTTTGGCCCTCAAAATCAAAGTTGCGCTCGATTTCGTCTTCAGAGAGGTGGGAAGCCTCTGGCGCACGAATTGTGCCCCGGTAGAAGTTCAGAGACTTATGAATGGCGAAACTCACCGGTTTCGATCCGAAAGTTGTGGTTTGAAGCAAGGTTTTAGTGGAGGCAGCGTTGCTGGTTTTAACAAGGACATCTTTTTGGTGCCGGATAATTTCATAGCTGCCTGTCACCTTTCGGCTGATGGCCTTGTCCAGACTGAAGGTAGATTCCTTTGCAAGATTTTGGTGGATGGAGTCGTAACCACCAACCAGCCAAGCTCCGCTTGGCAGGTTTGCATTGTTAAGGCGATCCACTTGCTTGCTTATGGCTTTTTATTAGGCGTTCTGTGCATAGCACCTTTGCCCGCCTCTAAAGGAGTGTGTGGGAGAATTTTAGAATTTAGTGTGAGGGCAAGCTACGTTAGTCTGTTAAAGCAATGGGAGTTATTTCAAGTAATGGGTTGCAAGATGTTTTAGCTTGCAAGTGGACTTGGTCGTGGCAATGGCATAGCCATGCCAAGGGAGGTCTTTTAATAAGTTTAGACCCGCAGAGTGCGAAGGTTATTTCTGTGGTTGAAGACCTTATAAATTTAGAGTTTGAAATTTAGAATTTGGAATTTAGAATTTGGAATTTAGAATTTAGAATTTTGTGTGTCAGCTATTGATGTCCGCTTGTATACGTTACTCGAAAGCCTCCGTTAACTCAATAATTTCGTATTTTAGAAAGTGCGCTAAACACCTGGCCAGGGTGCCGCGAATTTACCCTGCAACCCGGAGGTGAAGTTGCAGCTCCCCTCTTCGGCTGGGCAGCCGCCGCGCAGAGAAAGAAGTGTGAGAGGATAGTTAGATTGTTAGTAAGAGTATAGGTGTGGTTAGTATAGACCCGCAGTGAAAGGTATCACTGCGGTGAAGAAATCTAACCTATCTAACCTAACCTGATTTCAAAGTTAGCCTAACATAACCTATCCTTAGCCTACAACGAACCATTTAAAGGTTACAAAACTATTGCTTAAATTTCGCAGTGGATCAGCTAAGGTTAGAAAATGGGCAAGTCCTACTTTGGGGGTGCACCATGCACCCTCATCATATATACTGGGAGGAGTGATTTATAGAAACTTCTCTAGCCCAGAATCCTTTAGAAATGTAAAGACTTTTTCGAGAAGTTCAGGATGGTCGTTACCGAGCAGAGTTTTTAGGTCTACAGGGATGTTTTGGATTCGGCAGTAATCTAGCATGGGTTGCCGATGGGTATTGTGCTGGGGACAATCGATGAGAATGTGATGGGGATTCTCCATTGCGTCGCAGGTACCACAGGTACCCGCGTTCCAATAGGCATTTAATTTTGTGTGTCCATTTCTGAGTCTGGTTAGAATAACCTCGCGCCGGCGACTCTTTTGGTTGGAACTGGGCCAGTAGCCGATGTTAGGCTTGATATAAAATAGGTGGGCGCTATGGTTTGTGGTCCAGTTATGTTGAATTTGCTTCCGGATGGTGTCCTGGAGGAGAGCTTTGCTATCGTCTCCAGACCACTTTAAGGGTGCAATCTCTCTAAGTTCTAGGGACTTTTTTGCCTGCTCATCGGCCTTCTCATTTCCTTGAATTTTGCAGTGGCCCGGGATCCAAAGAAAAGAGACATCAGGGGTATCATCGATACCTTTCTGAATATCTGCTATAACGTGGTGGTTGGGGTTGACTACGTTACTGATGGCCTGCAGGACAGATTTAGAGTCTGAACAGATGGCGGCTGAGTTGATATTTTGGGTTCTGATTATGGCTAATGCATTTAGGGATGGCAACAGCCTCGGCTGTGAAGATGGAGCAGTTGTCCGGAAGTCTTTTCTGAAGGCAAATGTTTTGCCCCCAGATGCCGAGGCCTACTTTTTCGCCTATTTTGGAGCCGTCTGTAAATATAAAGGTCTTTTCCGTGTTACAAGATCGGAACTCTAGGAATTTTTGGGAGACTTCTTCCTCTGAGAAGTCCGTTTTACGGGAAGTGAAAAGAAATTCCACTTTGGGCTCTTTTCGAGTCCAGAAGCGGGAGAGTGGGGGTTTGCCTATTGTCGCTGGCAGTGCAAGATTTAGGCTTTCCAGGGTTTTCGCTACTCTGTGCTTAAATGGGGGCCACTTCTGTAGAGTGGCTTTATTTGCTCGTCTGGGATGGGCAAAACATTGTTTTGCCGGGTGATTTTCGGTGGATTGAACCTTAATGTAGTAAGAGATAAGCTGGGCGTCGCGTCTTGTCTGTAGAGGGCACAGCCCGCTATCAGTTAGCAGGCTGGTGATGGGGGATTCTCCGAGCGCGCCTGTGGCTGCCCGGATACTGGCGTTTTGGACTCGCTCTAGCTTTAATTTATTGGTCTTGTTCGTCGAGTCAAAAACGAACGAATTATATTCGAGAATGGACCGAATCAGGGACTTGTAGAGCATAAGCAGGGTCTTTCGATCCCCGCCATACTCTGTGCCGCCGAGCATGCGGAGAATGTTGACTCGCTTTTGACAGCTAGAGACGACTTTGGTGATGTGCTCATTGAAACTCAATCGGGAATCCAGGGTGACGCCCAAGAATTTGAAGCTATTGGTGCATTCAATAGGTTTACCCGAGATTTGGAGCCGTGGAGGGTCGTGTCTGGAATGCGCTCTGGCAAAGACAACGACTGATGATTTTTCCGCCGAGAGTGATAGACCCATTAAGCTACACCAATTATCGATGTCGTTTAAGCTGTCCTGCAACTGCGTAGTTGCGTGTTGGAATTCTGGTTCGTTATACCGCCTGGTATCGATTGCAGTGGTTTTCCAAATGGCAACATCGTCCGCAAAGAGGGAGTAATTTATTCCAGGCGGTAGCTTTTTGGCGAAGAGATCATTGATCATTACTAAAAAGAGGGTGGGGGACAGAACGCTACCCTGGGGTGTGCCTTGGTCCTGGGTTGCCAGGTAGGAGAATGTGGTGCCACAACGGACTTTAAATTTTCGGTCCTTGAGGAAATTTTCGATGAATTTTGCAAGGTGGCCACGAATTCCTAGCTTGCTTAATTTAAACAAAAGGGCGTCTTTTTGTACGCGATCGAACGCCGATTTAATGTCTAAGAATGCAGCTATTGTTACTTGCTTTTTGTAAAAGCCATTTTGGATGTCACTGACTAGTTTCACCAAATTGTCAGTGGTGGCTCGCCCGCGCCGGAAGCCTGATTGCATAGCATCAAGCTTCTTTTCGAGGATCTCGTGAAGTCTAACGTTTACCATGCGCTCGACAAGCTTGCTAGCACAGCTAGTAAGCGAAATTGGGCGATAACCTTTTGGGTCTGTTTTTTCTTTGCCAGGTTTTGGAAGGGGGATGATAATACTCTCGCCACGATGTGGGGAAAGAGTCGCTAAGAAACATGTTGTTAATGGCCGAAAGCAGGTACTTTAGTGCTGTTTGGCTGAGGTGCCTGAAGAAAGAGTAGTGAATTTCGTCAGGGCCCACTGCAGTGTTTCCACACTTGCTAATGGCGTAATTTAGCTCGGTCATTGTAAATGGTACATTATAATACTCTTGATTACCATAATTGATGAATGTGTGCTTTTTGCACCATTCTGCCTGGTCTTTGGAGCGCTGGCTGTATGAGTTATTAGCTGCGACACTGGCGTAATGATCAGCAAATTTATCCATGACTTCCTTAGGTTCGGTGATGGGTTGGCCAGCTATTTCTAGCTGAGGGAAAGGTCCACGGGGTGGTCGCCTCGCAGAGAAAGCTCTAATGGTTTTCCAAACTTGGGTGGTGGGAGTGAAGCGGTTGAATTTGGAGGCAAAAGAGTTGAAACTGTCCTTTTGAACCCGCTTGCACGTGTTTCGAAAGTGTTCTTTTGCTGCCCGAAGTGCGGATCGAGTAGGGCTGTGTGCCCTCCTCTCATATGCCTTGCGGGCTCTAATCATTTGAGCTTTGGCGTGTGCCGTCTCTGCGTTCCACCATGGGGCTCCGTTTTTCTTTCGGGGTCCTCTGGTTTTTGGTATTGCTACTTGTGCTGCTGAGCTTATGGCTCTTAGTATTAATTCAATGTCTGCCGAGTGTGGGTCACCTTCGGTGACCAGTGTGAGGTCGACCTCTGCCTCAAATTTTGTCCAGTCCGCTCGTTTTAGACTCCAGGAAGGGGTAAACAGATCAACGCGGTCGAGTGCTCCTTGGGGGACATTGATTTTGATTGGGAGGTGATCGCTCATGCCTGGGTTGTCTTCGACATCCCAGGTAAATAGTGACGCAATTCTAGGCGTGCAGCACGAAATATCAATGGCTGAGTCTAAATGTCCGCTTTGCGTTGCTTGGCGGGTTGGTGCGCCGTTATTTAGGATAACTAAATTTTGAAAACCTATTGCGTCATATATAATTTCACCTCTACGGTTTGGCGTGGCGCTGCCCCAGGATGGGTGGTGACCATTCAAATCTCCAAGTAATAACAAAGGCCCGTTAATTTGATTAAATAGTTGTGCGAGTTCCCGATCCGTTGGATCAGGGTCGCAAGGGGATATGTATATTGAGACAACCGTCAATTGGACGTGTTGTATTTTCAAACTAATAGCTACACAGTCCAGTGATGTTACCAAAGGCACGTGACTGTGTGGGATGCTATTTTCTATTAGGATGGCCGTGCCTCCCTTACGGACAGCAGCGTTTACGTTATGGCGATACCAAGAGTAACCCGAGATTTTGTATTTATCGTTATCTTTATCAGTAAAGTGGGTCTCTTGTAATGCTGCTAGTGCCGGTTTTTTCTCAGCAAATATTAATGAAAAAAGCGGGAATTTCCCGATAAGGCCATTTGTATTCCATTGCAGAATTGAACCCATGGTGGTTTTTAACGTTTGTGATTAGGGGATCTACGCTTACGAAGGTTATACGAGCACCTGCTGCTGCTGCTATCGCTAGCAGGAGAAACTGGGGTGGAGTGTCTGGAAAAGCTAATTTTCCTTGCTACGGGTGAGCTGCCGGGGCTGGAGGAGCCGGGGCTGGGGGGTTTCCAGGAGGGGAGCTCTGGAAGAGTTTATAACAGTTTTTGCAGAGCTCGTCTCTGAAGCACTGCTGGTGTCAGAGACGGTCTCTGTCCCGGACAGCTCGTTGCCAGACTGACTTTTGTCGTCTGACGTTTCAAAGTCACTTGAGAACTGAAACTGCATATAATGACCTATGAGGTCGGTTTGGGATCCGCAAGTGCGGGTGGTTGGTGCTGTTTGGAAAGAAGCATCGCTTCTTTCCAAGGAGAGAGGAGCAGTTTCAGTTTGGGTTGAAATGTTTACTTTTTGGATTTTGGTTTGAGTGGCAGCCGTTTTACCCTGAGGGGGTAGGCTGCCACTCGTTAAAGGCCTTCTCGGAGCCTGCCTTTGGCGGCGCCTGGGAAGGGGAGCACCTGTGAATTTAGAGTGCTTGGGGGCAGGTAGCGAGGGAAAATCAGACTTTTCAGTCACTCGTGCAGAGTGGCTTTGCCACCCTGCTGCTGGTGTCCAGGTCTTCCTGGTGATTTTAGGTGCCTGAGGGGCGGGAGGATTTTCGGTCGGAAGACCTGGCGGAGAACTAGTGCGGGTCGGGAGATCCTCCCAGCCCGCAGCGGGCGTCCACCTACGCCAAAAGGTGATTGCGCCACGTGGTGGGGGAGGGGGACGGACGGCCTGATGGGCGCCAAGAAAAGGGGCTCCATTAGGGGGCGGATGTGGCGGCTTGTGTTTTTGGGTGGCTGAGGATGTTTGGAAATGGGGTGTTCCTGGCCGGCTGTGCTAGGGGCTGCTGTGGTAGCCTTGCTACCACAGCTTTTTGGGACTGTGCGGCTCTTTTCTTTTTGCAGCACTTCTTTGCGGGCCAGGTCAAACGGGAGCTTTTTTCCTCAGCCAAAACGTTAACTTCTTTTTCTCGGAGCCAGGTCGGGCACTTGGGATTATCTGCCCCATGAGCGCCGCCACAGGCAGCGCACTTGAGGCTTTTTGAGGTGCAATCTTTAGTGCGGTGCTTAGCACTGCACTTGCCGCATCGTGGGGTGGGGTTTTTACAGTTTGATTCTACGTGCCCGTACCTTTGACAAGTTTGGCAACGAATAGGGAGGGGGTAGTACGGCCTAACTGGGTAGACACAGTCGCCCAGTTTAATTTGGCCGCAGTCATCCCGACACTTTGTGTCGAAGGTGACAATAAAGGCGATCCATGAGAATGGCTGGCTATATTAACTTACGTTATACCGTGCAGAACCACTCGAGTTTAGTTTTTCAGTTTTATGGTTGCGCGCGCTTTCTGCGTAGCGTGAGAAAGTTCTGGAGGCTGTGGCGTCAGAGCGTGTGTGTGACGTCAGAGCGTGTGCGTGATGTCAGAGCGTCGGGCGGTTTTCCCCACGCGGCCCGGCTAGCTTAAATGACGGCGGAGCCAGAGAATGAGGCAGGGAGGGTGAGTGCTTGTGCAGTAGAGAATTTTGAGGAGACGCTAACTGACTGGCTCTTGTGTAAGGCTGGTGAATTGGAAGGTTAGGCAAGAGAGCTTTAACTAATGGGAAGTTAACCTATATACAGCGTGGTGTGGGATTTTATCCTATCTGGAGTATCGGCTGAAATTTCCTAATTACAGTGGGCTGTTACAGCCACTAGAAGGTTACTGAGCGGAGGGGAGGCAGGGGGCCTCTTCAGGACCTATCACTAATCGGAGGGGGAGGCAGGGGGCCTCTTCAAGACCTATCAGGGACCTAGGTGGCTATTAGCCTCGAAAGGGTCCTAACTGGGACCTACGTTATTTTAAGGTAGTGTTTTATGGGCAGGTGCCGTGACACCTTTGCATAGACGCAGCCCGTGGAGGGTATATGTGGGACCTCACTGCTAATTAGCGAGGGTGAAAGACAGTCTACTGGCCGTACGTTTAGGGATTTTGGCAATGAAGGACCGATAGGTCCAGTCAAAGCCCCTCACCCAAGAACCAGAGGTTCAACAAGTGAGGTCACCCAAGCTAACCACCGCTCGGGTTTCAGGCCGAAGAGAGAAATGATAGTTGAGAAAGATGCGGGGCGGGACTGAGGAAAAGGGGTACTAGGTGGCCGGAATCCTAGAAACCAACACCACCTAGTCCGATAGAGATAATATTTACAGGTCAGCTGTGGAAACAGCGATAGGCAGGGCTGGAACCAGCAACAGCGCTCGGAGCAGGTGGTCACAGGAACTCCAGCAGCCGCCAACAGCAGTCGCAATAGGCAGCCGGGCGTCGGACGCCAAACAACCAGACCTGTCGGCAGAGCTCAGAACGTAGTGTTAGCGTCTCCGTGTAGGTGGCAGCACTGTCCCTGATGATGAGGGACGCTAGCTCAGCGCTCCTTATATACGCCGAGTTGGCAGGCTTGGTTACATACGCCGACCAATCACAATACAATACGTCATAGGCGACAGAGTATGGTTCGATGCACTGGTCTGGAGGCTGATGAAATGCTGATGCAATCCAAGGCCAGACAGTGGCGTGACACCAGCGTCAGATCTCGTGAGCCAATGAGCGTTCGATACGTCATAGGGCGTTGGCTGGGGTGCATCGTACGATGGACCCGTGGTCATGAACCGACAGGCTACTGCGCAGTATCTGGCAGAGCTCTTTGTCTGAGTGCGACTGCACTTATAATGGGAGGGGGACGAGAAATGAATATGCATACTACAGGACCATTAATTATCGCGTCATTTAGCAATTAAAGTGAAGTAGTTAATAAATTTTCGTTACAAGTAAGAGTATTTACTTGTTGGAATTCGAAGGATTCAACAGGCTGATGAAGGTTGTGCAGAGTATGCATAGGATCTGTGGAGGCACTGGGTAGCTTTGCGTCTAAGGTAGAGCCAATTGTGGCAAAAAATTGTTAAAGGTATTCGCTATAGCAGAAGGGTCATGAAAGGTTGGATCCCCAGCTTTAAATGTGTCAGGGGGTGGAGGTCTTTGCTTATTTTTGCGAGTAAGGCCAAGAAGAATCTGCCATAATTTTTTTAGGATTAGCTCTGAATTCTCCTATTTTTCTTTTGAAGTAGTCTTTTTTGCACTTCGGATCACGCTATTGAGAACGTTGCGATATTGTTTAAACTTAGTTCCATTTTCAGCGGTAGGGTTATGAATTGATATTTTGTATAGTTTATTTTTCTGATTGATGCAGCTTAGAATATTGTACGATATCCATGGCTGGATCGGCACTTTTTTCCTAATGTTTTTTATAATTAACTTAGATAATTATTCTTTAATTGTGTTTATTAGGAAGGCTGCAGCCTCCTCCGCACCATCGATCGCATATACTTGTGCAAGTTTCGGAATAAGGTTTTGCTTCAGGGAATCTGTTTTCCTAAAGTCAAACAGGTTGCTAGTTTGGAGTGTTTTATTTGGATTGGTGTAGTTTATATTAACGGTAATTGAAATCGGCAAATGATCACTGATATCGGAGAGCAGAACGTTGTTCTGGGTGATGATGGATGCTAATAAAGTTGTCGATCAGAGTATTGGAAGTTGCTGTTATTCTAGTAGGGAGGGATATGCATGGAAAACAGCCGGCTGCGGATACCATATTGAAAAATTGGGCGCTGCCTTCAGATGTGTCTAATTTTAGAAGATCGATGTTGTAATCACCCCCTAGTATGGCATGTTTTGGCTCCCTGCCTATTTCTTCAAGAAGGTTTTCGAAATATTCAATGAATTCAAGGGTTTGATATGAGGGAGAGCGGTAAAGCGAACCAATGATTGCATTTCGGGACTTTCTTGGCAGAATTTCAATCAAAACAGATTGAAAATGGGCGTTGCTCAGCTCAAGAGCATTTCGCCTAGCATATGGAATGTCATTGGAAATATAAATTGCTGCTCCCTTACCTCTAGACCCACTCTGGTTTCAAGTCGGTAGTTATCGATCTGATATGATGATATAAGTGAAGGGTCTAACCAGGTTTCAGACACTAGAATAATATCAGGCTTCACATTTAGTTGATTGAGCAACAGAACAAGAGAGTCATAATTCTTCTGCAAGGAGCGAATATTAACATGAATGATATTAAGGCCCTTATTTTCATGATGTAATTGTGCACTTATATCGATATACTTGCATTTATTAAGCACAGCATGTAACGAGTCAGAATTGGGCTAGAATTAATGTCAGTAGAAGCATACTGAGGAGAAAGTCTTGCAATGATGGCAGCAGTATGAGTTCAAAAAATATAAAATTGAATCTGGAATTCGATTACAGAGGGTTGAAGGGCAGATTCGGAAGAAACTCGTTAGCAAGATGCAAGAAGTAACGAAGCTTACGGACTAATGAGAGAAAAAGTGTTAACTCTTAATCTATAAACCCTACAGAACTTTACAGAGAAGACAAAGAACTTAACTAATTTTAGTTTGTTTCTTTTACAAGGACAGACGTACCAACCAACCAATACATTTCTAAGACATATGGAGCAGAAAGTAACAACAATATTTTATACGGCTGACAACATCAATGTCAGCCTCAGGATAGAAGGGAACATGATTATAGGATACGGAAAGGAAAATAAATATTCGATATGAGAGAAACAGTTCTGATGATATGAATAGAGGGTTAGACAGATACACATGTTTACAGGTTAGAAGTTTTGAATTTACTTCTAGTCTGCACTGGTGCAGAGGATGACTCATG
This sequence comes from Lepas anatifera, assembly GCA_034440635.1. Lineage (NCBI taxonomy): Eukaryota > Metazoa > Arthropoda > Thecostraca > Lepadidae > Lepas > Lepas anatifera. The sequence goes on along the minus strand of JAOTON010000985.1, from coordinate 161,993 downwards.
AGAGATCGTCGCTACACACAGATCTGGTCGATGAGTGTCGGAAGGACAGGGAGGGAGCTCCTCAGATATCTTAGGTGATCTAAAATCACTGAAGGATGGAGCGTCTGACATACCACAGGCAGTCTGGGTCTTGTTTGTACCAGCAGAGATAGCAGCTGGGACTATCTTACGCCCCCCATTAAAATCGGGCAGCGGGGCGGGCCCATTTACAATACCCCCTGCAACAGAAACTGCACCAAGTCTGTCACCTAAGAGTTTTGAGGGTGACCTTGCATTCGATGTAGGGAAGCCAGCTCCCAACACCGATCCACCTGTCAGGGAGCAAAGAGAAGCGTCACCAGATTTGACATCCATTGCCTTCAGCCCCAGTCACACTAGAGCCGTTGTCGGCGAACGGTAGCCGATTCTGATCGGCTAGTGGTCTGAACCGTTCTCCGACTGATCCGATGGTTGCGGTCACATTGAGTCGAGGACCGACCTGTCGGTTACTGATCCGGCGAGATCACCGATGCTAATGTGACTGCACAAATTGAATCGGGTGCGAGCAGTCGGAGAGCTGTCGCGGATGAGATTGGTGCGGTCCGCGATCAGTCGCCTCGAGTTCGCAGACCCTATCACGACCAATCGGGTACTGGGCTGAGCAGACGGGGAATGGTCGGAACTTTTTGGGGACTGGTCGTAGATAAGTTTATAATGGTTCAAACCAGTGTGGGATCAGTTGAAGAGTGGTATTGGACTGTTCCCGACCATCTGGCTGATGCATAAAATTGCGAACCGTCGATGTGAAGGGTCATTTGATGTTTGCCCCCCAGACCATGAAAGCTGATATAGACGGAATTGTGCCTCTGACTTGGCTTATTTTCCGACTCTTCCTTTTAGAGCAAGAGGCGTCAGTGCTGATAGCGAGATGGCTGCACTGAAGAAACCAGGCTAGGAGGAGGCGGCGCTCCTGGATCCGACCCTGACTGAAGAGTGGAGAGGAGGCTGCAATAGGAGTTCTACCATTTTCTAATTCGGGAACTGGAAGCTGATTCTGGGTTGACTTATCAACTACGCGAGGATGCATACGCGTCGGAAAAGGGGGGGCCAGAGGGGCCTGCCCCGCCCCACTTTTTAGCAAAAAATTTCCTGATCACAGTCAAAATGGGAGAAAACCGGACATTCTTATAACCAACCGCTGCGGAAGGCAACGAGGAGCCCAAATTCGAACAGTTTTTGGTCCTAATGTGGAAAGATTTTGTCAGCATCAGGTTGAAATTTGGCTGCCCCCCCCCACTTTTTTGCGGGTGGCGACGCTTATGTGAGGATGGAACCATTAATATTCAGGAAACTTGCCATGCTTATCTCTAAGCGAATCAGGATAGGCATGGCATTGCCTCCAGAAAAAAATTGGAACCTAGACTCAAGCTTGCCCTCACCCTGCGTCACTTGGTAACTGGGGAAAGCTACCACAACCTGACATTTCAATTCAGAGTTTTAGTAAAAGACCTGTGTGGACAGATCTTCGAAGAGTTCGCGAAGATTTCGTCTCTACCTCATCCAGTAAAGATGTATGCGAGCACATCGTCGAACATTTCTCTAAACGATGACAATTTCACCACTGCCCTGGTGCCATTGATGGCAAGCACAAATCAATCAGATTAAATGGGGAATATATCCTCTTTTTTTCTTTCCTTGGTATTTTCATATCTTGGTTCGGCTCTAAATTTGCAAATCAAGATGCTTCGTATAATCCCTATACACAAACACATTTTTATTCGGTGAACTCTAAAAAACGGATGCGTGATGCAACTAACAAGGAACTTGTTAAAGGGAATGTGGCAACTTGGTCGAATCCTGGAATTTAGTGTAATTAAGCGTACTTTTAGCCTAAAATAATGAAACCAATCATGATTTCTCTGAAAAATGTACAATAGGCTCAAAATTTGGATTTTGAAATATTCTCCTAGGAAAAGAAATAAATATCTGCCTGTGGGTGATCTCATGATCTGGCAACCACTACCATACTCAAAACGTTTCAAGGGTTTCGATTGGCTGATGATCATCGTGTTGTCAGCATATATCGTTACACCAACAGCTATGACAACTGTGGCCTGCTGTTAAGGGTACATGAGGGGTACATTGCAGGTAGGTTTTAGCTTTCTTTTCTACGGAAATCTTGAGTTCCAAGACAACTGATATATTGAGTACCGGGTTTTCTGACTAACTTTAAAACTTGGCTATCTCAGTTAAAATCACGTTATGAAGGTGCCACATACCCTTGAAAAAATTAAAGGCGAAAGCAAAAATGGCAAAATGTTGTGGCAGGTATGAGGTTAGACTATTAGACTGGCAAGCAGGTCTACCAACGTCTACCAACCTCCTTCCACCCCATACGCTCGCCGACTGATCGCAGATAGGCCACCTCGATCGTCAACAGTTCGAAGACCGCACCCCGTCTGAGTGAGGGTGAAGACAGACAGGTTGATATCAGTCGTCGATTGGTCAGGGAATGGCCTCAGATTGGTTGCTGATGGATCGGCGTTTGATATTTTTCTCAGGGAATGTATTTGTCGCTGAATAATCGCCGAGTGATCGTACAGTTGACTGCGACAAGTCTCCGAATGGTCGCAGACCGGTTGGGACCCATCGGCGACTTATTTAGTTGGCGACAGATATTGCGAACCGTTCATAAAACCGGTCGGGACACATCCGACAGGTTTACGATCATGCCCGACCACTTGCTGACTCCCGACTTGTCGCCGAGCAATTGCAGACCGATCTTCGATTGTGGCCGTCCGGGCGGTCGTAAGCTGTCGAAAACCAGTCGGATCGTGTAGTGTGACTGGGGCTTTCTTTAACCTGGAAGATATTGACCCAGGTAAAAAAAACAGGCTCAAAATTAGGTCAATACACAGTCCCTTCAAAATGCAAGCAGACTTTTTTCTAACCCGTTACGATTTCGAAATCTTAGAGTGGGCTACCATTCCCCTCTTTTTGTGTGCCTTAATGCCAGGCCCCTCTCCAGTGCTAGGCAAGTGTCAAAACCGAGGATCCTAGCTTGGCACCGAGAGTACCTGTGAATTCTTCTTGGCTTTCTCACTATCGACGACATTGGTTTGCCCATAGAACACATGTTGACTGTGCTCTCTCTCTTGCTGGACAATTTCTCTCACAGTGGCTTACAAAGCGTTATCCAGACTGGCCCGAGATGTCCCGAATGTCCAACTACGAGAAATCGGCGGCGTCTCGTCTCACCTACCTGCAGGACCGCTCTAATAACTTGGTAAGTTGTGTCGCGCCTCTCAGCTACCTGTGGGACCACTCTTATCACTTAGTAAGTTGCGCCCTGTATCTCAGTTACTCAGGCCATTTTTTAACATGTTAACTGGGGGCCATTTGCCCCCCCCCAGTCGGCCGAAATGCCCCCAGTGCCCGGAAATTGGCCCCCCAGTGAAATAGACAGGAGACGACTTTAACTTCAACAAATGCAAACTCACCTAACGAAAATAAGACAGAACGCAACCCTATGATAATAATAATCTAGTTTTATTCCTGGTGCCAAATTGGCAATCCACAAAAATTATGTTAAACAATTTCCATCCGTGGCTTTCTCCTCCATCGTGCGAAGACGAAACAAAGCGTGTAGTTATGGGAAATCTCGGCAAAGCAGCCTCAGCATCAACTTATCACAACGTTGGAGATGAACACTGGCCTACAACCAATCAAACATCCTGTTCTATCCGACCGGAAGCCCACACCCCATCCAGTATCGTGAGTTTGTATGATGCTCTCATTTCACACGCGGTCAGTTGTGAGCGCTTAGAACTCGGTCGTGGATTAGACGGGACACGGTGTAGTCAAAGCGCGTAAGACTGGTTGTTGGTGTGGCGGTGTGAAGTGCTTAGCCTTGTTATTTATTATTGTGGTGGTAGCATACATAAACGTCACCACCAGTAAAGAAGTGAGTGGGCCAGCCAAACCTCAACCTGATGCTGACAACAAACTTTCCACGTTTTTACCTAAAACTGTTCGAATTTAGGGTCCTCGTTGCCTTCCGCGGCGGCTGGTTAATACAAATTTCCGTTTTTCTCACATTTTGACTGAGATAAGGAAATTGCTGTTAAAGAAGTGGGTGGGGGGGCAGTCCCCTGGTCCCCCTTTTCCGACGCTTGTTGTAGCATACCTAAAATTTATAGTGAGATCGCTGCATCAATTTGTTCTGCAAAGTCGATAAGTTGTTAGCTGAACTTTCTCATCGATTCCTTGATGTTGAAAATTGGGAGATATTAAATATTTAGCCACAGCCCATCGTTAGAATCATCAAACTGTCTCCCAAGGAAACCTTCCAACAAGGAAAGAGCTGACGATGCCATATAACCCTGACAGTTGGTTGGTCGATAAGCCTAAAAAATTATTAACTGGTTTTTGTACTACATTTCCTAGATGATTTTGACAGCAACAGCCACACATCATAGTGGGTATGTACATAACTTATCTCGACTTAGCCTATAAACCACTCGTGTTCGATACTTTAGGAATTTTCTTACCTTGCCACACTCATAAAGAAAAATAAGAAAGTAACCTTTTCATTTGGAATACATTGCGGCGGCGTCACGGCTGCCAGGTTGGCCATTTTGTGACCAAATATCTCGAATTAGGCTGTTTTGTCGTGTCTGCCCCGCGATTTTTTCGTTGGCCCTTTCTTGGAATCTGGCCTTTTGCCCCTTTTTCTAGCAGCTGGCACCTAAGCTATTTCTGGTTTGTCCCTTGTATAAATATGGCTTCTTTTGACCTCTTCCGCTCTTGAATACGATAATCTGACACCGAAAAAGCAGCAGAGCAGCAGAAAAAATGGTAAGGCGGTGGGAGGGAGGGACAGAACTTTGTTAAAAACACAATCCACAAGAGTGATGGCCAACGAAAACCGGACGCGAAGTATGCGATACTACATGCGCCCTTTCGGTGGAAAGTTACTACTTACTACTTATAACTTAACTTGGTTATTTTTTCTCCTGTTCTGTTTGTTCTTAATTTCTTTTTGCTTTTAAGTGTGTTTTGGCATAATATTTATGTTTAGTTTCGTTGTTTAAGGTGCATCTCGTTTTGTTATGTCCTGTTAGTCTCTCTGTTTTGTATGTTTTTTCTATTTTTCTCTCGTTCGACGGTTGCTGCTTCTTTGCTGGCAGATTATGTTTTGTTCCTTCTAACTAGGTTATAATAATTTGCTCTAATCTGAAAACTGATCGCCTGCTTCCTTTTATTCTCTACTGTGTGCCTGTGACGTTCTGTTCTGTTGCTTTTTATTGCTTTGCCTTGTTCATGTCTTCTTTTGCTGGTCTATTCTTTTTCTTCTGTTGCCTGTCAATGTGAAAAATGAAAAAAAGTTGATGATAATAGTAAAAAAGTTGATGGCAAAGTGCGCCCTCTGAGGCGCCACACTCATCACTTACCGAAATCCTAGATCCGCCACTGTTCAAGAGCAAAAAATGCATAGTTGGAAAAGAGAGAGAGCATTAAATGTTTGCGGGGAGTGGAACGGCCAAGATGATTAATGATGCTAACAAATGTTATGGTTATGTGGATAAAATCACGTGATGGTCACGCAAGATTGGAAGGGCACCACTGGCGTCCTATTAAATGAGTAGTGTGCTAAAAAATATTGTGTCAAGTCAATATCAAACTGTCCACAATTGGTTTCAACCAGTGATACAAGTCGTTTTTTTGTGGGCTTATGACTACCGCTAGGGGTTGTTTTAGCCTCAAATCTGGCTTTTGTGGTATTTATTTGGCTATTTTAGTGAAAATATAATTTTGCCCCTCTTTAGCCCTTTTTCTAACTCTGTTTCACCTTTTCCGCCGACAAAAAACTAGGCAGCCCTGGGCAGCATTTATAATCTGGAATAACATGGAATAATACAAAAATTGAGAAACATTTAACACTAACACGTCTAAGTTTTATTAAACCCCCCCTCAAAATGGGGTCTTGATCCCCTGAAGACACTATAATGGCCAGCACAAGAAATGCCCCCCCCACACTGACTTTTCCTTAAAAATGTCCTGCAGTTACTTGCGGGGCCTCTCTAATCACTTCGTAAGTTGTGCCCCGTCTCTCAGCAGGACCGCTCTAATCACTTGGTAATTTGTGCCTTGTATCTTAGCTACCTGCAGGACATCTCTAACCACTTGGTAAGTTGTTCTCCGTCTCTCAGCTACTTGCGGGACCGCTCTAACCACTTGGTAAGTTGTGTCCCGTCTCTCAGTAGGACCGCTCTAATTACTTGGTAAGTTGTGTCCCGTCTCTCAGCTACGTGCGGGACCGTTCTAACCACTGAGTAAGTTGCGCCCCGTCGGCTGCTATTAATGCTGTTATGATATACGACAGGTCGGTGGCTTACAATGTCCGGTCCCCAGATTTCGCTGGAGTTCCCTCCAACAGCCGTGTCTCAATTACCCAGAACATGGGGAGTTCAGAGAATTGTCAGCCTGGCATTGCCAGTAAACAGCCACTAAAATAAAAACTCATCGGCTCTTTTGTACCTAACTCTTTTAAATGGGAACAGCGCCATCGCATTTCTCAGGCGGTATACTGTGCTGCAGTGTTTGGATAAAGTATGTTGCGCATCAATGCACCTGCGCTGATTCACTGAAGACGAATCTAATTTCGAGGCCAATACAAAATAATAACTGAACTGCTTGGTTCTACCTTTGTATGTACAATGTGCATACACTTTGTGGAGGCCGCTGCTAACACTATTTCCATGCCCAGGGCCGCTTAGTATCGGGCTGCCCATATCGAAAACTCTTTCATTTTCACAAATCAGCTTAGGCCTAGTATATCACGTTAAAAATTTTAATGATAAGCTGCCAATATCTTAATAGCCTGAAATTTTTTTGGATACGGCTTTTTCGAACATTGATCAAATATTCACGTTCAAGTTAAAGTTTGTCTAGTTTATATGTTGCTGGAGGTGACCTTGAGCCATACCCATTGTGAAATTGCTAATTTCGCCCATATGCTTGAACTATTACAGCATTGATGTCCTTAGTTTTTACATCTAGCAGACAGATTGACAGATATCATTTTTCAATCAAATTATAAGCGGGGGGCCAGGACAATGTGTGCTCTGATCACCCCTCCCCGATCCAGCAGTGCAGCAGGCTGTCTTGTTTGTTCCTTCTGTTGCATGTTTTGGTATTCATTACAAACAAATTGAAATAGAGCAGTAGCATGCCTTTTGGCAGCAGCGATGATTCAATGCCGAAAATAGTTCCGTCCACTAACGACATCTTTGAAATTTAGTGGCCTTCAATAGTGTCACTAGAGTTCAAAAAATCAGAAAGGGCGTACCCTTACCACCTTTTACCACAGCCCTCTGCGTATCCATAGAGGGCTGTGGATACCTTTGATCTCATCGCTGAATGGGAATGGGAAGCTTCACTAGCAGATCCAAGGGGGAGGGGAGGAAATAATAAAAGGCAATTTGTCCCCATCCCGCGATTTTCTCCGGTTTTCTTCAAATCTTTCCCCGCGATTTTCGGCCCCATCGCTCCCCTTAGTCGGTCTGAATTCGCCTCCATGTAGCCAATCTGACACCAATGCTTATGTTCGGACTAATGCTTGTCCTTACGTTCATTGTCACAAGGACTACAAATTTTGTTTTGTGCAAGTGACTGAACTAAAAAATCAAATTAAAAATGTGGTGAACTTAACCAATCACCGCATGGCGTGCCCAATCGGAACCTCCTCCCCCCTCCTAACCGTTTAGCTTTTCGTGAATGCCTCCGAGACGATTTTAATGACAGACGAGTCGCTTTGTGTACCTTTTAGGTGATCAATTCGACACTTTTCGACCAAAAATTGGCATCGGCTGGGGCTAGGTCACTGGATTGTGACGTCATTTTCAAAGCCTTATAAGGCAATTTGTTATTTTAAAACAAAACAAATGAATGGTGTTACTTCGTTTCTAGAAGAGCTAGATAAAGTTTTTAAACATTATTCGAAAGCTCTTGAAACGAAAAACCTGTATGCTGTCATCTGTTTTTAGGTCAGGTTTATGACAAGATCACTGGAGGTCATCAATTCCGACTTTTCGAAATTGTGTGCCTTTTACTTTTGAATGCAACAAGATAAAGAAACGTATTTGGTATCCTAGTGACGTACATGGTCTGAGGATTTGAATTGTGTGCAACATGACCTTAAATCTTATCATTTGACCTTGACCGAAGCTCAAGGCTAAGTCAAGCTTATATGGTCATAGTGCATATCATCTTAATCCTTCGATCAAGGCAAGCCCATTGATGCCTTTAGCTTTGTCTCTAGGCCTAATAATTCCCGAGTTATGAGGGGTTTTCTAAATTGCCTTAAACTTGATAATTTTGCCTCGCTGTGACGTCACGGGTCAACAGATATGGTTCAAACTTGATATAAAAGTGCAACACGGCAAGGCACTTTCAACTTTGCAGCCCAGCGCTCGGCAAACTGAGCTACCTAGAGGCAGACAAAGTGCATTACACAGAATGTCTTGTAAAAACCATTAAGTAAGTAAGAAAGGCGCTTTCAGAGACGTTTCCATTTTTTCTTCATCACTACTGGTTGCCGAGATCGGGATGAAAGGGGAGGGGTGGGTCCCATCGCACCCCCAGGTGGTGATATTGGGTACGGAAAGAGTGCAGGTGGTGCTAGGTTAAACCTCACCCCGTTGAAGGGTGTTTAAACATTTTTTTCAAAGGCGCCAAGAAACGGGTGCACGAAACGCCGCCGTACTTGCAGAACTCGCACTTGATCAATTGTGCCACTTTTTCCAAAATTTGAAGTTGGATCACCTCAGGTCAGTTCATCAGACCAGGCCAAGTGACCTTGCCTCCAAAAAATGTTTTACGTAACACGAGTGAAAGCTGGTCAAATCTCTTAATCTACTTTAGGACTACTTCAGGAGAAAGATGACTTGGAAAGATGACTTAAGTCAACAACCTCACAGGAAATGGTGATAGAGTTTGTATTTTGATACAGATACGTCTAGATTATCATTAGAACCCAGCTGATATGTATATTGACTATGTTAGGCCAGATAGTGGCCTTAGCCTGACCTTATGTCAGACCATCTTTATTTTTTAACCTAATATGGTCATATCCTACATAGTTCGATCCGCTGTAACGAGAAGAACTGAGTGACTAGCTCAACCAAGTCAAACGATGGAGCCAAATAATTATTTACCTTGTCATATTTGTTTACCTGTCATAACCTCAACATTGACGGAGTCAAAAGTTACCGATATTGTTTCTTTATCATTGCGTATGGTCGTCTGTTAAGGGTGCGTTATCAATGTTAACCCTATGGGAGCATATTTCGTGAAATATCTCGTAAAGTAATGTGGCTATTGTCGTGATTTTTTCACCAGAAGTAGATAACGAGTGTATTGTTACGGCAATTGTTTTTCAAGCCTGATGCATTTCTAGTTTTTGTACAATTCGACTTTCTTTTTCAAATTTCTCAAACTTTAAAGTTTTAATAATATATTTAATAATTTCAAACTCAAAATTTTAATAACTTTTTACATAATATAAGAATTGAAACAGTGTGGGTGGGCCTATGTTCTAGGAGCCAGTCTCCACAACTCTGTTGTTGTACTTTTTTGAATTTTTGCCTTATAAGAGAGATATGAGAAGCTGAAATTTGAAAGCGTTTTCCAAAATTTCAGGGTAAAAATCGGAAAAACGGAAACAACAGAGTTTTGCGGCTATCTCCTCTATACAATTTCCATAGAGAATAAAAACCAAAAAAAGGATCGGCGGAAAAGTTATTTCAAGTTCTATAAAACTTTCCCAATAGATGGCACTGGCAGTACCGGATTTGCATGAGTGGCCGCTGTGGAAGGTCTGTTCATTCATGCTTTGGTGAATGGGACGGGAGCAGTGGCATAGCCAGAAATTAATCAAGGTAGTTGACAGCAGGGAATCTGCAGTATGAAGTCAAAGTGAATACATTCACGAACGTGGATAGGAAATATTGAACAAAAGGAGAGCCTATAGCCTGGTCACCCCTCGCCACGCCACTGGCACACGGACACCTGTTTACCGGCGTGACCGGTGCCTCTGCGCCCCGGGCGCGCGCCAGTCACGTGGCAGCCGACTGGGGACAGGATCCAGCTGCTCAGGCCCTGCTGAGTGGACAAGGACGTCTCATTGAGCAGTGCCGGATCTAGCCGGTCGGTTTGGGGGGAGGCCAAAGTCACAACAAAAAAACGACACGCTGTAAAAATGTTGCTGCAATATAACTTGACGGTAACTTTTGGGGGTATCCAAGGCGAAAGGCACACAAAACGGTGACGGATTGAAAAATATACGCACAAGATAGTTGGTTTGTGTTATCCATGGCCCAATGTTTACACTAAAGTTGACTGTTTCTGTTTGAAGTTTAGAGTTAAAGGAACAAAAATCTCGCTTATGAACTCAAGAGGAGTCGGGACAAAAAGGAGGTCGATCGCTGTGTGTGTGTGTGTGTGTGTGAGGGGGGGCGTAGTTTACTCCGAGATTTTCCGTTGGGGAGGGGGCTTAAATGCCTTTTTGCCCTCCCTTCTGGATCCGCCACAGCCATAGAATTTGCATGGACTTTGACTACCGTGTTTTCAAATCAAGTATTTGAAATGGGAGAATATGAAGGCATTGTAAAAAACACAATGGGACTTAACCTTTCTAATATTGCATGATCTGGGCATCAAAACTGGTTCGGTTTTTACCGCCCCCACATTCAGTAATCTCAGCAAGGTGTTCTCTAATTGGATCGATAATCTAAACAAGCGAGAGGTCAGTTACAATGATGTGTCAATTAGTTTTTGTCTTTGAAAAACTGGAAGGAATCTATAAGGGTGCCTCGTACCTCCTCGTATCCAGAAGTGAAATCTAGCAGCTCATGTTTCATCATTTTAAGTCAGTCTAACAAATTGCTGTCCCTCAAAAACCATGACCACTGCTTTTACAATCACCAAACTGAGCTCAAAAGCATCAGACTTCACCCGGCCAATTATCCAATCATGATTGATGATGTTTCGGTAACTTCTGTATTCCATTACCGAGAGAAATAGCAACTTGTCTTATAAAATAATATTGTGGTAATGAGACAAAAATAGCTGATTCAGGCTTGGAAACGTTCCCCAGAAAAAAGATGTGGGAATTTTAGAAGGAATAAACAACCGAGGAGAGAGAGAGAGAGAGAGAGAGAGAGAGAGACGAGAGAGAGAGAGAGCGAGAGAGAGAGAGAGAAAGAAAGAGAGAGAGAGAGAGAGAGAGAGAGAGAGAGAAAGAAAGAGAGAAAGAGAGAGATAGAGAGAGAGAGAGACAAAAAGTCAGACGGGAGTGTTTACCTGTACAGGGGAGCCTTGCTCAGGGGGTGATTTTTAGGTCGGAAACAGCCGAAGCGTAGGCCATAGCGAAATTCGGAGTTTTTAATGGGACTGATGTTTTAAATAAAAACAAGTATGTATTATTTTTGTGCTATAAAACACACCATGAAAAGAATAAAACAGTTTTGAAATTGGGTAGGAGTAAGAAATTGAGACAACTCTTTTTAGTTATCGCAAATTTGTATTTCCTAAGAAGCAGGGGCGCTGCCACGGAATTTTCGCAGGGGAGACGGCTGCTGCTGACTGGGAGAGGCGAATTTTGAGCATATTCGATACCTGATAGCAATAATGACGATTGACCCAAAAAGCTTTGCTCGACATCCCCCTGCCTGGCGAACAGGGGAGACGCCCCCCCCGCTTCCGGCGCCCATGCTAAGGGTCTCATTAAAGACATGAATGGATCTTTGCGAACTCTACCTGGATTTTTACTTTACGATTGCTGTAATCATCTAATTATGTGATGATTTCAATGTCACTTATGTGCAGACCCTACTCTGTCACCGTCATGGATGCGGTTTTATGCCTATGCAAAAATACCGGTAATCACGAATCTCCCGATGTGATACTTGTTCCAATTGGTCCCATAGATCCGAAGGGTGGAGTTTATTCTTCATGGCACCTAAAGAAGATTCAGCACAAAGTCATAATTTGTAAAATGCATTCCTGCGTTCACTTCCTTGCTGTCGCTCGGAAACTCATTCCGTCTGGTGACCACACATCACGTCCTTTCTTTCAAGTCTTACGTTCTCTTGTGGACCAGTGAGGGTAACTAAAAGGGCTGAAATCACAAACAGAGCCTCTGCTGAGGCTAGACCACTTCACTTACAGCAAAAATTTATATTCGTTTTAAACGGATTTTGGGGCACAGGGAATGTTCTAGTGTAATTAACTGGGAGAAAAATGGACCCAAATCTGGTTAGCTTTCAGTTTTTCAATGGAAAATGTAGTGTCAGAGTTGGAAGCTGAAGATTTATGGTCCCCCTCACTTTCTGGCCAGTTGCGGTCTGCCTGGCCGAAGCTGGATGGCGCACACCGTTCTGCAACTGGACAATGTGAGCCTTCATGAATCTACTAACATATGAAATGTTGCTGAGTTGGTGTTTTGATAAGCAATATGACTTTATAGTTTGCAAACTTTTGTTTAAAAATGAGTGCCCCCGAAATTTTGTCATTATTTGGTTAATTTTCGGACATCCGTTCAAAATTTCGTCGCAATCAGGTCACCGTCGGCGGTCGAAAATCAGCCTGAAGTAAGTGTTGCATATTCGTAGCTCATTAAAAATCGTACCGGAAAGCTACGTAGGTGTATTTTCGAAATAATATTGACAGAATAGAGCATTCCAAATATACTTAAAGTACAAAAGAAGAATACATTATTAAATTGTATCTGATTTGCGTCAAAAAGCCTAGTTGACCCAAAACGGTGTTTTTACTGACGTGAGCTGGGTGCAGCATCAAGGAGAGGTGGGTGACAGGGAACGATCTTGAGGGAGGTTTATGCCGAATTAGCCCGCCCGAATCCTGTTCGTACTTTGATGTACCCAAATAATGGATTTTTGGGGACATCTAGAAATTGATTGGCCTATGATCACTAGAAGCAAAAGCCGCCGCGAGAGATCTGCAGGGGTCAAAAAAGTTGCTGGCGTGTCACCATTTGGAATTCCACATCACGAATGTGTCACCAAACTAAAAAATGCTACCAAAACCCTTATTTCTTTGAGTTGTTACACCGTTTTTCATTGTTTTTGTGTATTATGCTCCCAATATAAACCAGAGCTGAAAGTTCTGATATATTTATCTAACGTTTGAAGCCGAAGGAAGTGTATGTGAGCAATCAGCAGGGAAGGATCCAGGAATTACCAAATGGGGCCTTGACAGGGGGTCAGGAATAGCTTTGGGGGCTGGACCATGCAAGGAATATATTTTCCTTAAAAACGTGTATATATATATATATATATATATATATATATATATATATATATATATATATATATATATAATATTTCGAAGAGCAAAAAAACCTTAACTTCCGTTTTGGGAGGCAGACAACTTTATGAACTCTGGTGGGTCACAAAGCTATGCACCGGCGCTAAATACGCTGAGGTCCGCTCAACATTGGGTTGGATCTCCACAAATACAGGGATTGACCAAATGTCCGCTAGGATCAGTGATCAGGACCATCCCGAATCGCATCAAATATTCTGTGGCCTGTTTGAATAAAGAGTTACCTATTGCTCCCAAGCAAAGACGGAGGTTGCAGCCACAGAGGGCCGATACCAAAGGGGTAACCGCAAGCAAGGCAGAGGCCGACTGTAGTCAGGCCTAGGTAGACCATGGGGGGGGAGGGCATGAATGTTAGAAGTAGGGGACTGGCTTCGGCCACAACATGTCTGAGATTATCGTGAGGGACCTGGTCGCAAACACATAGGTCGCAAGTGGACCACAGGGGTCCAGAAGCACTTCAGGGGGTCGGATAGTAACAGGAGGTCCGGGTGAACCGCAAAGGGCCCGGCTGAACCCACTGAGGGCCCGGGTAGATAACAGGGGAATTATCTGCATCTGCGGAGAATAGGGCCCGGCTTTGGCAGCAGTGGGCTGGGGGTAATTCGGAGGAGCCCGGTCGCTCACTCAGATGTTCCAATTGGACTAAAGGTCGCCCGGAAGCATGTCAGGCTGCCCGGATAGCCACAGGAGGCCCAGCTCAACCGCTGGGGGCCCGGCTTCTACCACAGGGAGCCCGAGTGGAAAACAGGGAAATTATCTGCAACTGCTGAGAATAGGGGCCCGACTTCGGGTAGCAGTGGGCCTGGGATAATTGTGAGGGCCCCGGTCGCAGACTCAGAGGTTCCGAGTGAACCAAAGGAGGCCCAGAAGCTTTTCAGGGGCCCAGTGTAGAGACCAGTGTAGCTCAGGGGTAAGGCGCCTGCCTTCTGAGATAAGGGTCTCGCGTTCAAATCCCGGGACCCGCTGGGCGCAGGGTTGGCTCTCACGCTTAGCCGTAGCCTTGTCCTGGCAATGACTGCCAACCGCCTTGTGCGGCATGGTGGGACATAGAGAAACAGTCATCAATTCCCAGAATTTTTCCGCATATGCGGGGAATTGGGCAGTAGCTTCTGATGTTGGCAAAGGCCAGGAGCCGAAAAGTAAAAAAGGAACCACTCGGGGAGCCTCAGAGGCCAAAAGCTGGAGACCCGGAAACCAGCATTAGGGAGGGGGAGGGGTTGCGACAGCAACCCTCGGATATCCAAAACGACAACCATTCGGAGCCCTGAGATCGATTTCAGAGGCCTCGAAATACATTAAAATGGGCCCCCAGACCTGAATTCGGGTGACATTTGGAACAGGGGCAACATAATACTTGGGTGAGGATTCTTACGCAGTTGGCTTTCAGACAATTATCAATTTTCCGCCGTGCGCCATACTAGAACATTTATGCAGCGTTAGAAATCCATGGAATTTTTGTGCATTTTCGTAAATACTAAGTAAATACGCTTCCCTTATAGATTTTTTATTTTTCCTTGATAATTCTGCAACACTTCCCACTGAACAATTTTCGAATCAAAGAATATTTTTATCAATCCTTAACATTGTTGGAAGTTTTCCACGATTTCAAAGTAGTCCCATTTTACGTTACGAATTTTTGCACACTTTATACCCAAAAATCTAGGGAAAACGTAGAGGGCTTCGACTGGTTCGCCCTGTGTGTTTTGATGACGATGCCACCGCTCTGTTCTGTACGCATCTTTGCGTATGTATTCTGGAGTGTTAAATTTACCCATATGGCCGGAGCTTCCAAATTTTACGCTGTGGTTTCTCGGCGTAAATCAACTTTTATTTCCCCCGATTTCGAAGCCTGCGGGGCCTAGCCAAAGCCGCAGGGCTCACCCTGTGGTGGCCCAGCGGCTGCGGCGTGAGGCGTTTCTTTCCAGTGCCTAAGGTCAGCCCAAGGGGGTGGGGCCGATCGCTCCCCCTTTGGATACGCCTCTGGAAATCAGGACCACACATAGCATAAATTTTGCTTTTTATCGTTCATGCACGAAAGTCAAGCCAGGGATAACGCAGTTACACAGCTGACCGAAAGATCCTAGGGTAAGCGGAAGCTAAAGCTGCGGACAGTGGCTAATGGCTACAACCGCGAAGTGACAGAGTTCGCAGCTGCAGCATGGCTCCCCGCGGCCACTGTCGACACCATCGATAGGGAGCTGCGCGCTGTGGCTCGCACGATCCCAGCATGCCCGCAGCCAACTCCGACGGACCCCTCATGGTGGAGGCAGGCGGCGCGACCAGGATTTGGCTTGGAGCCTAACCTTCAGAATGGACCCTTTATAGCTTAATGCCTCCCTCCATACCCAGCTCTTAATGAGTAAATATTTCTTCCAATAAGCACAGTGAACTTCACCCGGGATTTTCCTTTTAAGGATTGGAAAAGGTGCACTTTATTAATATTTAAAAATAATTGTGATATCTGGATATCTTATGAACATGTCATGGAAGGAAGGAAGGAGAAAAGCTCACCAGGGGTGTAACTTTGTGAAATTGTTTAGGGGTGCTTTTTCCTAGCCAGCCCATACAATTTTTTCTGGCGATGTTAGGTGATGAAAATCGTTCAAAAGAAATAAAAACTTTACAGTCTGGTTGAAACATCTCTAATGTCTTATTTCTTGCTTTATTTCCACTCCACACTGTTCCCCCCGCGGGCTAAAACATGTTTTGGCCCCCTGGTTTGAGTGTTTGGGGGAGCATGACCCTATCCCTCCACCCACCCCCGAATCTGCCAGTGACTGGACATACTTTAAGCCATACGCCCAAAATCCGTGGTGGCGGCTGCAACCCTAACTTTCGGACTATGGGGGCAGTGCCCATTTTCCAGCCGTTTCCGTACCTTGTTTTCGGTAACAAATCAAGCGATAAGCCGGGTCATTTTTGACCCCCACCAACGTCGGAAACCATTTCACACAACTTCAAAATAGTTCTTGCGCCCATGCTTTATTAACCCTCACCCCGGTGAAGGGTAGTTGAACACCCTCGAATTTTCCGGTGGCACGAAAAAACGGGGGCGTGAAGCGCCGCCGTACTTGGCACATCTTATCCTTGATCGATTTCGCAACTTTCCCCAAATCTTTAAGGTTAGGTCATCTCAGGTCAGGTCACCAATGTAGGTCAAGCGACCTCACCTCCAAAAATGTTTAAGGTGGCATAAGTAAGAAGTGGGTGAATCTATCATATTGAAACTTATGCTACATAATGGGCCGAACGAGTGCTACAAAACATTATCAGGGATTTTTAATATCAATGACCTAAGGTCAGATACGGATCATGCCCTCTGCTTTGGAAATAGATGGGAAAACAAATTGGGCTGTATTTGTGTAGATAAAGCTGATAATACCTTTATATGTCCAAATCGGCACGAATTGGATCATATAAATTGCATCCTGGGCCGCTTTTCAGGTTCATGTTGCAATTTTTACCTGCGACCTCTGAGAGGCCATCTGGGCTACTTAAGCAGTTTTCAGACTTACGTCAATAACTGCATGAAATGATGATACAGCTTTTATTTTGATACCATTACGTTTGGATTGCTATTGCGAGTCGATTTATATGTATATTGACTATGCTGTTATGTGGGCTGCTGCACGGGCTACTCCATTGTGCGCTGACCGTGACGTCAGCTCAGGTCGCATTGTGGTTGGCTGCCGCTGACCCAGAGGGTCTCTGATCATGAATGCACCAGTCGAGACGGAAAGCTCTTTGGACGAGGACGTGCTACAACACTAGGTTAAGAAGTGACCTTGACCTGACCTGAGGTCAGGTCATTTTTGTGTTTGACCTAGTATGGTCATATCATATGTCATTCGATTTTCCGTGCCGAGAGGAAGCGAATGGTGCCTACAAAATGATTTTAACTCAACTCTGTCAGACGCTTGAGCCCAAAAACTATGCTAAAAATGCCACCTTCTTTGACCTGTCATTACCTCAATATTAACTTGAGCCAAAAAGCGACAGATATAGTTTGTTCATGAACTTTTATGAGCTATCCACCAGCCTTCGCGTTTTTTCGCTATCCCGCTTAGGGGCCTAGTTCTAGAGGTGTTTAAACGCCCCCCACCATGACGAAGGTGGCTCGGATACCTACCGGGGCGGGTGTTAAGCTTACTGCTCATCAAAAGGTCACAGCTCGAAAAGCTGCAAACGTGGTGAAACCAGGAGCTTTGGTGTTTTTTTGCGAAAAAACTTAGGCGTGCAGAGAACCGGCTACCTATTAAGTGGTATTGGTTGCATTTTGCCGCCATTTAAAGTTTATCTGCGGTGTTACATTGACTAACAAAGTATTGAACACGTATTTAATAGGGGGAGCTTCAAGTGCCGACGTGATTTGTGATAGACAATGCATTTTCTCGTAAGAGCCTTACGTTGTATGATAAGCGAGATGTAAAGTTAAAACCGTAATTTCTGGTCCCATTGACACGCACATTGACGGGGGTCTGAGCCACCTTCGCTTTGACGGGGTTGGCGGGTACCCGCCCCCCCCCCATCCCCTCCTAAGATATCGAGAACCACGCCAGGTAGCGAAACACGATAAACGGTGGTGGGTAGCCCAACCACTTCTCCACCGAAAATATTAGTACTATTTTTTTGTCAGGTCACATTTGAGGTCATTAGAGGTCTAAACATGCCGTCATAGGGATAACATGTAAATTAAGGATTTTGGTCATTACATCTGAACAAGTAAAGATAGAGAAAAACAACTTGAACGATATGAATCCTTGCAGCAAGCCGAATCAGATGATATATAATATGACGTTGCTAGGTCAAATCAAGGATTTGACCTGACCTGAGGTCAAGTCAAGGTAAAATTAGGTCAAAGGCATATCATTAGAACCGCAGAGACAAGGCGAATCTAATGCAGCCAAAATAAACGCTCTATCACTATCAGTTACTAAGTTATTCAGTTAAAACAATTTTTCCATGTATTTCCAATGGAGAGGTCATGGCCCGTACCTGACCTTAGGCCATCGATATAAAAAATACCAGAACATATTTTAGAGAAATTGGTGAGCCCATTGTGTGATATGAGTTTCAATCGGATAAGTTCACCCTATTCCGACTAATGCTATCGTAAACTGTTTTGAGGACAGGTCACTTGACCTGTACTGGTGACCTGATCTGAGATGACCTGACCATAAAATTTTGAGAAAAACAGTTGTAAAAAAGATGAGAGAAAAGGTATGCCAAGTACGGCGGCGCTACGCGCCACCGTTTTTATGCTATCCCCGAAAAACCCCAGGGGGCGGATACCCGCCCCCCTCCCCGTCAATGTGCGTGTTAAAAATCATGCAGGTTTTCACATAAAGCTCTTGTTGGCAGGGTTGAGAATGCGTGGCCGGATGTGCCCCCCCGACTTTTGAAAACGTTCCGACGCGCCTGGTTTAAGAAGACTGTTCTTAAATAGCCTGTTGTTGACTGATCTTTAACCCGCGCCCGGGTGGGCCTCCGAGCCACCTTCGCCCTTGCCGGGAGGTGTTGGAACACTGCCTCTCGAACTTGGCCCCTATGCGGGATAGCGAAAAAACGCGAGCGCTGGTGTATAGCTCATAAACATTCATGAAGAAGCTATATTAGTCACTTTTTGGCTCAGGTTAATATTTAGACCATGACAGGTGAAAGGAGCTGGCATTTTGAGTATAATTTTTGGGCTCTGGCATCTGACAGCTTTGAGTTAAAACTATTTTTTAGGCGCAATAGCCTTTCTCTTGTCACGGCGAATCGAATGATGTATGATATGACCATACTAGTTGTGAAGGCGTAGATGAGCTCTCTTCCTGTACTCACCAGCTCCGGATCGTCCTCCCGGCGCCCCGCCGCCAAACGCTGCTGGTGGCCCCCTCGGCGCCTGATTGGTCACAGATCACATGACACCGTTCACGGCGCATCCGCAGGCTAAGGCCCCAACACTAGGTCAAGTACGAATGACCTGACCTCAGGTCACGTCAAGGTCACTTTTTAACCTATCATAGTCAATATGCACATCAATAGACTCGCAATAGTAATCCAAACGCAATGGTATCAAAATAAAAGCTGTATCATCATTTCATGCAAAGTTATTGACCTAAGTTTGAAAACTTCTTAAAAGCCCCAGATAACCTCTCAGAGGTCATAGGCCAAACAATGCAGCATGGACTAGGAAGGGGCCAGGATACTACGGTTTGGATAATATGAAGGTATTCTCATCTGTATCTACACAAATACAACCCGGAAAACAAAAAATACAATACAATACAAAAAAATCCCGGAATAAATTAAGCGGCTCTAGCGTTAAGCTAGAGCCATAATGTAGGCGAATCCTCTCGTTACGGGGAATCAAATTATGTAGGGTATGAACATGCTGTGGCAAAATTTAATAATGACCTAACCGAAGGTCAGGTCAAGAGCATTATCTGGTCCGGCATAAATGATATGCATACCGATTGACTCGTAATGATAATGATAACATCTCTATCATCATTTCCTGCCAAGTTGTCCTGCGAAGTTGCCTGGGTTTCCTGCGAACCCATATCTGAAAAAGGCTTAAATTGTCACAAATGATCTTACAGAGGTCACAGATCAAACATGTCAAGTTGGATCTTTGGGATGGTCCAATATACTTATATTACGAGAACAGAAAGTTGATTTACCCCTTGCCCTGCCGAAGGTGTTTTACTCCCTCGCCCTACCAGAAGATCAATTCGACCCCTAACCGGTTGCAACCGTTTGAAAACTAAGAGAGGTGGAAAGACGCAGTAAAGCACAGCGTGCTACCCGTGACCTGAGCTTTCCGGCGGTGTACAATTTTCTTTTACCCTAGGTTAACTGGTGACCTTTTGAGGTCCCAAAATTGTGAAATTTTGACACATTTAGAAAATCTCTTATAATTTGGGAATCAATTGACCTAGAGTAAAGCTCAAGGTGTCAATGGGTCTGTCTTGACCCAAGAAACTCCACAATATGCGGCATGAACTTGTAAAGCTACGCGTAACCCTGACCTTAGGTCAAGGTCTAACCTAACCGTTAGAACACCTCACATAACCTTAGGTCAAGGTCAGAGTCAGGTCGCCTTGGGTGATGCTCACCACTATGATACTAAATTCATTGCTGCATCTTGTCCCGTTCATGAGTTATTGCCAACAACAGTTACTAAAACAGTAACCTTTGCTGACCTTTGAGGACCTCTGGTGCCTTCGTTATGGACTTGGCCTCAAAATGGATGACATATTCCAGATTTCCTTTTCAGGAGCTTTTGAGTGCTGTTTAAAAACGTGATCTAGCTCTTCTAGAAGCTGGGTAACGCCCGGTTTTTCAGACTTATTTTTAGCACCAAAATTGTCTTACATGGGCTTAGAAATGACGTCATAGGTCAGTGACCTGACATGACATTTACTCGAAATTTGTTCAAGATGTGTCAATTAAATTAATTTTGTTATGAAATTTCCACGCAGCATTGGGCTAAACCAAACTGTTTTTGTGTCATCGCGAAAAATAGCGAGGGGCGTCGAATCGGCCCCCGAAGGACGAAGGTTAAGCAATATTGACTGAAATATAGTCATTTAAAAGTTTTTCCATGTATTTCCGTTGAGGAGGTCACCGGTAAATGAAACTGTCACCGATTTCCAAAAACCCGGAATATATGTTGTAGCACCGGTAGGCCCATTATGGTGTATACCTAAGTGTCGCATTGCTAGGTTAAACGTGTTCTTACTTATAAGTAACTTTACTTAACTTTACTCTACCTCTTGCACAAATGCAATCCGATTTTTTTGTAGATGAAGTCACTTGCCTTAGCCTGATGACCTGATCTAACATGACCAAACTTAGTTTTTTTTTAGAAGATGCAGAATTTATCAACGAAGAGATATTCAAAATACGGTGGCGCAGCGCCGCCGTTTTTCCGCTATACTTGAAAAACCTTATGAAGCCCATCGGTGCTCCTCTCGGACGGGCGAGGATTAAGCACAAGCTACGTTTCCCAGATATTGGTCCGGATTTCCCTCCCCTTTTAAACAAGTTTCAAAGATGCACAGCTACTACACGTTGCCTTTTTGACCCTGCTTTGTACGTATAGCAGCTATGGACAGGTCTGATCTACATACAGTCTAGATAAATTCAGGAAGAAACTGCACCGTGGCATTTTGGAAAAGAAGTCCAGCAGTGAACTTTGTTTTTTTCTGGAAGATATTATCAAGGATGCAATAACGAGTCTAGCTGCACTCAATGGCATTGCTTCTGAGACCACGTTGACACGGCAGTTAACATTTTGGAGAACGCGCTCTTTCGGCTTTGGTCGCAGGTGACAGTTACCTAATTTCCATGGTTACTCCCGCCGTTTAAATATGACCTCATGCTGTAATATGAAACCTCCAGATCACTTAAGTAGTCTTTTAAGCTCGATACTATCTCTCCAGATCAATAGTTACTAGAGAGCTCAGAGTCTCTGACACTTTCTATTCAATTGCTAAATAATCCTGGCATTAGGTCCGATTAGAATGTCGCAGAATAGTTTTAGGGGTGCTTTTGGAAGTTTAGGGGTGCTTTTAAAACTTTTAGGGGTGCTCGCGCACCCCTAAAAGTATGCAAAGTTACACTCCTGAAGCTCACCGCTCTGGACGGACGGGATCAGATGAGGAAAGACTTGCTGGTGGAGAATCATCTTCAGAGTTTGCAGTTGGCGGCTCTCACCACTCACCACACGCACTTGTGCCTGCTGAGCAGCGAAATATTCCAATGTCACTTCAGTGATTATTCTTAGAAAATTATAGATAAAGAATCTCGCAGCGAGAGGGTAGCAGTTAAGTGTTACCGCTGAATATTTGCCGTGAAGAAAGATATTATCACGCATTAATATGATTGTGATATTTTAAATGTCATACAGTCACGACATTATAAAACAAACAAATTCACACACTTGATGTTCATAAACATCTCTCAGATCTCCCCCCCAGCTTGCTCTCGCGCAGCAGTTTCGGGAGACACAACGAGATCATTGCTCGGAATCGGTGTTCAGGGGTCCATGGGATCGATTCACGGTGGCTTCTGAGCGCGATGCTCGAACTGACCTTGCTCACTGAACGAGCACTTCACTTGCTTTGAGCTGACCTTGTTCCTGAAAGCGTAGGCATTGGTCTCAGGGCTCCCAAACTTGACCTCCTGGGACCCCGGGAATCAGTCTCGGAGGCCCCCGAACATCGGTCTCGGACTCCACGAGCATCGCTTTGGGGCCCCCGAACATTTGCCTCGCTGCCCCGAGAACCGCTCCGGGACCCCCAAAACCTGGTCTCGTCCCTCCCTCCCCCCTCAAAGCGACGCTCGGAACAGATATTCGGGGACCCCGAGACGGATTCTCGAGGGATTCCAAAACCAAGCTCAGAGGGACCCAGTGATGCTCGGAAGCCTCCAAGAATGATTTTGGGTGTGGGGGTGTCCAGGAGACCGATGATCACGGTCTCCGAGTCAATATCAATGCTCGGGGGCCTCAGACAGATGTTCGATGCCCCTAAAATGTATACCTCTATCAATCCTAGGAAATCCACCTAGTGAGCAACATATTCTCAACACAGGCACATCTACCCGAGCACTTTTTCCGAGACCCTCCGATCTTGGTCCCGAGCAGTGGTCTCGGGGCCCCCAAGTGTGATATTCGGGAGCTCCCAAGACCGATATTCGGGTCTCCCAAGACCAATGTCCCTGGCCCCCGGGAGTGATGTTCGAGGCCAATGTTTAGGGGCTCCCGAGACTGATTCCCGAGGGCCAAAAGATCGGGGGCCCCGAGAAGGATGCTCGGAGCCCCAAGAATGTTCGGGAACCCAAAAGACAGATGCTCAGAGGTCCCCGAGAGCGATTTTCTGGGGCCCTCCAAGACTGATTATCGGGGTCCCCGAGACCAAGCTGGAGAGGGGGAGCACCAACACCCATATTCCTGCTTTACAGTGAACAGTAAGCCCAAGAGGAGTCCACGGACCCCCTAGGCTACGCCATTGCCCCAGCCCCACCTGTATCAAACCAAAGCAGGCCCCAAGCAACCATGTTCTCTAGTTGTCGGCATCGTAGAGGAAAGGGATTATGTAACTGAATTGACAGCATTTTGTATCCTCTTTCTCAAAACTTACTCCATACTTTAAGAGCTTTTAAAGTCAGGTTTAAAATAGCAGTGGCATAAAAAATAGAGCAAGAAGTCCCAAATCATATCAGCGTACAAAGAGTGCCAAATGAGGACCAGCACAATAGGCACCAGGCCAAACATAATTTTTCGCTAAAATAATAGTTCTACATGTGAAAGATTGTGCGATAGCATATTGAGGGATAAAATCGTACCTGACCATTCCCAAAATGTGCAAAAGTTTAAGAGTGCAAAAATATGCAAAATCATGTATACAGCTTTGCATCCTGCACAATACACCTCAATTGAGCCAGATAAATGGGTGAGCTTACTTTCCATCCAATCATGAATATTCCCTTCATATATCTATCTAGACAGCTTTCTTACAGCTGTCATGAAAATTTGCCTGTATTTGATAAAGTTTTAGTGACTTCCCCAATCCCCTCTCTCACAGTCCCAAATGCTTTAAGCCCATTCCAAACCTATACACCTACTGCTTCAGCAAAAACTAATAACACCTACAATGTTTCACAGACAAGGCAGGAGCAACATTAAGAGGATTTTTTGTATGATTGTAAAGGTATGCTGAATGAAAATATTTTTTGTCATTTATCAGCCAGTTACACTGACTCTGTTTTAACTTAAAATCTGATGAATGCACTACAGTTCCAAGCAATCCTGTCTGTGTATGACACAGGCAGAAAGAACATGCCTTGTCTAGAAAAAATCTTGTTATGGCAGCTCTTTGATTTGTCAAACATTTTTAGGTCCCTACAGTTGGCCAGCCAAGATCAATTTTCTCTTTCTAAATGCTTAAAATAATATAAATACTCATATCAAGATACATTTTGCAGGGTGTTGATCATTGAACACAGCAAAACTTGCAACAGTTACCATTATGATGGCTTTAAACATTTCATTCAATAGTTTATTCACATTTATGAAGCATTTTGAATCATTGCTAGAGAAAAGCACATCATGCTAATCATTGCTTAATCTCCCAAAACGCTTCTTCAAACCAGACTTCTATCCTTTTTTATTCACTAGCATTATCAAGCCAAGGGACATTGGGGAGGCAAATGTTTTTTTTAACTGAAGCAGTGGCACTCCTTCCTTCTTTTCCTATATGGAGTAATACACATTTGCTGTTTACCTGCAAATGAAAAGCCACAATAAATCACATATGCTGTCCTCAAATGCCCACAACCACCAACATACTTCACCTATCCACCATGTTAAAATATACATCTGGTGGTTTATCCCTGCTTGCCCCAGCACCACAAGTTCTGCCCCCAAGTATGTTTGTGCCCTGCAGTTTCTTTTGCTGACCCCAATCTGAAAAAAAATTGGCAGACTGCTGAAAATTTACACTCATGGCACAAATATGTCCATGTACATACATACCTTCACCATGGAAATACCTCAAAAATCATTATTGTCACATTTAAATGATTTTATATTTGTAATGCTTGCATGAGTTCGCGGTGCCGCTCACCATCCAGAGTGTGCTAGTGGTGCCCCACAGACAGAAAAAAACTATCTCAAGATGGTAGGTCTGAATCCATATATGAACATCAATGCTTCACATGATTTATCATATATGCATGAGCTAAGCAGGTACTAAAACTGCTCACTATGCCCAACAACCACCCTAATAAAATGTTGAAAACTGACACAATCTGCTTACCTACTGTTCTTCCCCCACAGACTGCCCCACAATGGTCTTGACCCACATCCCTGCTAGTCATAGCCACCCCCAAAAGCTACCTCCTAAATAACTCAAACTACAAGTTCTTATTCTTGTCATTGTGCCAATCCACAACATTTTGCAGACTAGAAGTGGGATGTTTTTCAGTTATTAAATCTAGATATTGATGCCCAACACACTCCAAAGATGAAACAAAAAATATTTTTTTCTTCAAGTAGGCACTGCATGAGGCAGGCCTGGAGGTCTCTGTGAGTTGATACTGGCACGGCACTACAAGCCCTATATAAAGTCTACGGGAGACCCAATTTCAGGGGGTCCGAGAGTTGATCCAAGGGGGGCCAAAGGGGCTGTTACCCCCAACAAAGCCCAAAATAGTGTCTTTTGCCTACCAAAAGATCCAAATTTAGGCCCTTTTAAAATACTATATTTTCGGGATTTCTTGATGGAGCTCCCTCCAAACATTGATTTTGTTCCCCCAAAAAGTTGCTCCTGATTTCGCCAATGAGGGGTCCGACCCCCCAGGATTTCCACGCATGGGCTTAGAGAGATAGGTATCTAGGTACCCAGTTACAACTGCCCTCTTGAGTCCCCGACTCGGCATACCAGTAAGCACAGCGGCAAAGTCTACCTTCACTGCAGAACTTACATATATTAAGTTTAAGCAGTATTTCTATGTCATACTTAGTACCAACATACCTGACTGATCAACACCTATACTCTCACCACCTTGCCACCACATGCGGAAGAAAGGTAGCAACCGATATTTTCCTTCCTCTTCCTTGCTTTTCCGCTCTCTATATTTTTCCAGCGCCTAATTTATAAATAAATATCTACAGCGCGCCTAATGCGGCGGCTGGCGCAGTGCGGTGAAGGCCTAGCCGCTCAGCTGATTATAGCCAGGGTACTTTAACTACGGGTACAACCAAGTTTCCTACTAAATATAGTCCTCCCATGATGACGTCACCGCCCTTTCCTACTAAGTTATAGAAGATTCTACTAAGTTTTTGGAAGGATCAGCTGGAACATACCAAGTTTGGGCGTATTTGGTACCAATCTAGTATAAATCGAGATCAACTTGTGTCACCTATTTGACAATAACCTTAATCTCAACGGCGAGCAGCGTATTTTACGTAAATCTAATGAAAAATTATAACACTTCAAAGAATTTGTTGCAAGAGCATGCATTTATTTGATCAACTCAGGCCTACATAATAGCCGAGAGAAATAAATTTACCTTCGCTCAAGAGATCACCGGTGTTTATTGTCTTCTGCTGCAGGTACCACCAACAGCCAATCAAAGGTCAGAAATCAACAGCCAATCAAAATCGAACTTAGTCTTACTGCAAACAGCCGTTAGTGCTGAACCTGTCCTTATTTTGACACGCTCTGGAAAATTTGTAAAAATTATATTCTTCACTGGAGTTTTTGCAAAACGACTGATGGTTTCACAAATAAAAATATTTTAGCTTTCTGTTCAACCATATAAGTGTTGTCGATACAGTTCTAAAACAGGTTATTTAGAGCTTCGAAAAAGTGCAATTTCTCCAATGCCCTGCATAGTAACTGTAGTGCCTCTCCAGCCATGATGACGTAATGCTGCCAAACAACTTGAACGGGGTCTGGATTATAGCAGTGATGTGTTCGACCACGGAAGGAGAAATGAATACAGCTGGTGACATAGCCTGGGGGCAATGGTGACAATGGCACTTTATCACCATTCGTGTCACCAGCCCATGCTGAGAGATAGGCGAGGGCCCGAACTTTTTCGAGCCCAGGATCGAATATGGTTCGAATAATTCACCGCATTTACCAAATATGGTTAGTCGAACAAAGCTTATGGCGCAGACGGTTAAAATGGGCCAACCAAATTGGAACCGTGCCAACCAAGTCAATCCAGATTTTGCAATGTATGAGAATTAGAGGTGCCACTTTTGTGAATCGACTTGTGACTTTTGTCACCCGGTGGAACTCCAGCTGTCACCATTTAGAATGGCAACTTTTTCGACCCCTGGAGATCTGTTCCAACGAGTGAAAACCCAAAACATTATCCCCCGGGTCAGCTAAGATCTGTGGAAGCCTTCATCATTTGTTGCCCATCATCCTTCCTCAACAGAGCAAAACTTCCAACAGAGCGAGAGGTGCTAAAATATGACCTTACCAACAGCAGGAAGATCCTCGCCTTTTTGGAGATGGCACTGCTACCAGTGCAAGTGTAAATGTGAATATGTTTTGAGCCATGGCGTTCACGGAATATAACTGCAAGGGGAACTTGCGACGGCTGCTGGATGGAAGACTTTTTCTGACAAAGAACAGAGTGGGAGGGTGACGGTAAAAAATGAAAGACGCGTTCAGTATGCTGGCTAATCTTTGGGATGTCGCAGCGCCCCACTCTGCAGTGTCTCAAAAATGGTTTTGCACTAGGATACTGAGTGTAAAATTTACGTTTGAAAATATGGTAGGCGAGTGGCAAGTCCAAACGGTATAATATTGTGGGCGTTAGTTTAAACTCGATTACATCCCTTACTTAAAGTTTGCTCATTTTTCATCCAATTTTTCCTCGCTTCCACCCTAGATGATTTTATATACACTAGGATTATTGAATTATGCCAAAATAAATCCACTAGAAAAGTGGGTCCAAAAGTGAGAAAGAAAAAAGTGAATGGGAAATTCAGAGCGCCTGGGTGTCATTCCCTACTAATCATTCTAGGATTTGTATCATTGTGCCTCCATCGCCATGGCCAAGGATGGCACTCTCCCGTCAGAGGAATACAAATGGCAGAACACTAGGCTCTACCAATATCAGTAAGACCAATTTCTGGCCGCCATGAACTGGAATGACAAGAACTTTCAGGTCAAAAGAAAGCGGCGATGTCCCGGGAGCAGAGTGGAAAAAATGACGACGACTGCAGGGCAGAAATTCACTCAATTAGTGTGTCCCCATAGTACAGTCCTCATAAGAAAAGGCAAACAATTGTGTGAGTCAGATTTCTGTGTCATATTCTGCCAGCACCTGTTATCGCCGAGAATGCTGACTAGCGACCTTTCAGGGGTACCATCCAGCTTTCAGAGGGGTACCGCGACCATTTCAGGGAGCACCGAGGGTCGAACGAAGGAGGCACGTACCCCCCTTTGCACCCCTGGATCCGCGATTGATTCTCCCACTTTGGAGTGGCCATGTGAGGACTTGCGTGTCCCGTTCCTTAGCCCATCAGCCTTATGGCATTCAATGTTCCGAATTTTCGACCGGTAAAATTTCTTCACCCTCGGTACTTAAAGCTCATGCCCGATGCAATATTTTTTGCTGCTGATGTTGCATCTTTGCCATTTATTTAGCAAAATAACCGTTTATTTCTCTTTTTGCTGCGATTTATACACATTTTTTGCTCCCCAACATATTACGGTGTTTTCTGTGTCATTTAAACTCCATAAAAGTCAATCTTGAATCTATAAATTTTCAGCAAGAGGATATTTTCTCGTCCAGTTGAACTAGGGCCTTCCATGAAATGATCACAAGACCCCTTGAAAGGCCGATGACACCTCACTGAAATTTCGCTGGGGAAGCGGTGTTGCATCACCCCTAATGCTTGCCGAATATTGCAGACACGTCGTTCAGTTCTTGAAAATCGGAATGGACTATACAACTTTTATTGTGCGTGTTTAGCGCAAACATGCCTTTAGCTCTTAACATCAGGGAACTATGGCTTCGTGACTGTAAGCATGTGAGGGTTATTTGGACATCAGGACACGTTTTCACACGAATCTCTCACTTCTCCTCTCCTCATAAAAAGGTCACACAAACAATTCCAAAATCCAATGATAATGATCTGTGGATTCAATTGAATCACATCAGTGTTAATTCAAAGTCAGAGCTGAGAGCTATTCATAAATTACGTAACATGTGTTCGTATAATTTTAACCCACCTCCCTTATGGTAATACTTTCTTACGCCCTGTTGTAACGTCTAACAAAACGGTTGCTGACTTCCCACTCCCTGTTTTTCATTAGGTACTTTATGGACGGTCTCTTGTTTAGGAGGTCATCTTTTGATCCTGTCCTAGGTCAGGGCCTATAACTTGGTAAACTACTTCCAATACATTACAAAAGCTTTGGTTTATGTCGAACTGATGTGGTCAGGAAGGGTCTGGACGGGATTGAGATCGTACACGTGTATTGTCGTTTACAACACAAACTATCCTATAATCAGAAACACCTCTCGATCACAGTGAGGACAACTCCGCACATGATCGAGGGGTAGAACGCTACCCCTTCTCCGAGCACCAGAAAAATGTTCCACAATAAATACTTGGGTAAACTCATGGAGCTGCGCGCCTTAGGGTTCGGTGGGTGAGTGAGTCAGTGAGCCACTTTCCGTGACCGCTACGAGGCGGGGGATCCCTAAGATACGCCAAGGCGGTCACAAATGCGGGGACCCGGCCCATGTGTCATGTGTATGTGCATGCGTGTGTACGCGCGGAGAATGACGACCCACCGACGTAAGGCGGGCCAAGAACATAAAATCTGGTCACGAAAGTGGCCGAAAAGGGAAGTAGGAAATGGACACGGATCCTACCACTGACTGAGTGCTAACTAGCGCAAATAGCGTAGCAAATCCACAGCCATGCTTGAACTGCCATTTGGCTAGCTTTGGTCCACCCCAGGTGACAGTGGTGCGAGCTGCAACCGCTTTCTCATCTAGAGAAATCAAAACATTTGCCCAATAGCGGTCTGACCTCGGAAAAATACTGGGCCCGCCTCAGCGAGAGCACCTGCTACTGCGACGTGTCTGACCTTGCCCGCAGCGGTTCTTGGTCACCTGAAGGGTCGTAAAGCGTGGAGTGCGCAGCGTACTACGGTTTACAACCAACGTGTCACGTGGGCAATCTTTGTAACGAGATGAATGAACGAATGACCTGACATCTGTTGTTTGGGAAACAGGGTTTTAGTTCTGATGGGTCATGTCATATGGCGCATGTGTCGAGGGTAACGCACCCTTAATCTTTGTTTACCAGCCTTCGCGTTTAATCTCTATCCCGCAAAGGAGTTGAGCTCAATAGGTGTTCAAGACCTTCCCGTATCCGAGCGAAGGTGGATCGGAGGACCACTGGGGCAAGCGTTAATCCTACCATAAGCCATGAACTCGGTACCTCCCAGGTCGACGACAAGCTGATTGACAACTACGTGGTACTGACGTCATTCGCCGAGGTACCGTTCAGCTGTTGTCGGCCGGACGCCGCCTCCACTTGGTGCACGCGCCAGTACCTCGTCTTCAAGTTGTACGGCTACGACTTCAAGGTCAACTCCACCATTTACCAGCGGGGATGTGTCAAACAGGTCCGTAGGTTATCCCCACATCAGCCGGCTGTTATAAATTTGTAGGTAGCTAGAAGATACTGATGAGCAGTTATCTGCATGACTAGGAACAGTTTCCCTGAATGAGCGCTCGTCTGTTTGTGTCAGGTGGAGACGTACATTAACGGCCGTCTGAGTGGCGTCGGTGTGATGCTGCTGGTCCTGCTTTCGGTGAGGCTGCTGAATCTGCTGATGCTGCGCCTGGTGCAGACGTCCACCTTCAACGCTCTGGTGGGCCACCGGCACCTCTCACCAGCGCTGGGGTGGCTCATCACCACCACGGCACCTCAGGTGGGTGCCCATCCCGCTACGGCACTTCAAATGAGTGTCTACTCTATCACCACCACGGTACCTCAGGCGGGTGTCCACTTTGCTACCTGTCTACCCTGCCACCACCATGGCAACTCAACAAAGTGTCTACGCTTTCACCACCAAGGCACCTCAGGTCGGTGTCTACCCTTCTACCACCACGGCACCTCAGCTGGGTGTCCACTCTGCTACCGAACCTTAGGTGGGTGTCCACTCCGTTACCAAACCTCAGGTGGGTGTCCACTCTGCTAAAAAACCTCAGGTGGGTGTCCACTCCGCTACCAAACCTCAGGTGGGTGTCCACTCCGCTACGGAACCTCAGGTGGTTGTCCACCCCACTTCCGAACCTCAGGTGGTTGTCCACTCCGCTACGGAACCTCAGGTGGTTGTCCACCCCACTACGGAACCTCAGGTGGGTGTCCACTCCGCTACCAAACCTCAGGTGGATGTTAACCCCTCTACGAACCTCAGATGGGTATCCACCCCGCTACGGAACCTCAGGTGGGTGTCCACCCCCACTACAGAACCTCAGGTGGCTGTCAACCCCGCTACGGAACCTCAGGTGGGTGACCACCCCACTACAGAACCTCAGGTGGGGCTTTTGCCACGTAAAAACCACGGCACCTCAGGTGGGTATACCCAAGGCCATTGAATTTTCAAAAAGTTTATTTTTTAGCTTTCGTGACTTTTCCTGCTCTTTGGTCTGAGTGAAGTTTCTTGGCACCATTTTTTATCAAAATTGAAAACAATTGTATTGGTCATGGGACCTCTGTCTGTATTTGTAAATTGTATTTTGTCATGTCATGATACTGCTTTGTGCGTAATATGTGATGCTTTTCGTCACCCATGCCTCTTAAAATTTATGAGCTCAACACAAAGCTACCGTGCAAAGCTAACAAGTTATCTTTCATTGTTGTCCACTGGACAACTACTTTTGATCTTTTCTACGGCCGAAAGGTACTCAATCAGAAATAATACATGCTCGGGGATGTACGCACGTATGCAGATGTCAACAAAGCAGCAACGTGGAAACCGTGTCAAGCTGCGTGAGTGTTCCGCTTATAATCTCACTTTATGAAGCAGTCAGGGCTGGAGCATAGTCTAATACAGTATTATGCAGGAGCGCAACTTTATATTTTCGATTGGGGGGGCACCCGGCTCGAAAGGGGGCCCGTACATGATGGGGGGCCCGTACATGATGGGGGGCCCGTATTTTTTAGTGAAAATGTGACCGAAAAAACGTATTTTCGACCGTTTGTTGTCGAAAACTGACTGCAAAGGTTAAATAACAATTTTTAGCACGCTATTCGTCACTGTTCCTGATTTGCACTATTTAGCCCAAAAAGTAGTCAGAAGACCCAATCTTTTGAACGAGCTGCCAAACTATGTAAGGATATTGGACAAGTAGGTGCCTACTTACCGTCTTCGTCGTCCACGCGGGATGCTCTCCTCCGGAGGTACAACGGGATCAGCCCCGGACGACGCAGGAGGGATGGATGCTGGAGGGTCTTTTAGCAAACGGGATCCGGCTGGTGGGTTGGCCGAGGAAGATAATGATCAGGAAAAGAAGGATTGGAATTACAACCTTACTTTACCGTTTTGTTGGAAACTATACACATTGCACTTTTCCGAGTTAGTTTTAAATTGGGGTTTTAATTTTTTGCGGTCGATAAATGAACGTAGCTTGCAAAGTACCAAAAATAGTAGTGATATGAACTACTTTAAGTGGACACGTACGTTGCTAGATATTAAATGCAAATATGATCGGAGTCATTTTATAACAGTTTGCAAAATTAGCAAGAAGATTCTAGATTCATAGGTTACCTGAAAAATGAACAAAGTTTGTGTAGTTTTGCCAGAGCAGCTCCTCGGTATTGAATGTTCTTTGTTTTACGCCTTTATGCACCCGACTTATGTTTATACTGTCCAACCATTTTAACATTCACACCTGGAACGAAATCGCATTATCGCGAATAATTTTATACAAATGGAAGGTAGAGATCGAAGTGCGAAATTCCTTTATCATCGGGGATACTGATATTTATGTTTAATGATCAAGACACCTTTTTCTGATCCATTCACCTTGCCAGTTCATGACATTTAACAACACTGGGTACCGGTCAAGGGGTACTATGAATAGGTGGTACTGCCTATTTCCCTTTACAATCCTCATATAGGATCAGTACAAAAGGAATGGGGGGCCTAAAATTTCTCACGCCCCATCCATTTTTCCCCGAATGTTCTAGGAGGCATGGAACCGGCCGCACGTTGCCCGGGAAAACCACAGGGGGCCCGCAAGCATGGCAGGGGGCCGGTTTCGGCAACAGGGAGCACGGATACACTACCTGGGGCACGAAACTGCTCACAAATAAGGAACTCCTGCAAATACGCGACTAACACAACAGCTTCAGTTTCTGCACGATATTCTTAGACCACAAGGGGCTCAGACAGACCACAGAGGGCCTGAGCACACCAAAGGGGCCGGGCAGACCACAGGAACCCAGAAACCATAGGACGCCGGTAAGCCCAAAAGGGGCCCGAGCAGACCACACACAGCCAGCAATTTGGCTGGACTCTGCCCGATATATGCTGGGCTTTGACTGGGCAGAGCCCGCGTACATGGGCTCAGACCAGGTTCGGCTCCGCTGCGCCTGGGCAGAACCCATGGTCAAGCAAGACCGGGCTCTACCGCTCGGGCAAGTTGTCATCCACCGACCTAATGTCGGGCTCAGCCCGAGTCTATGTGGCTCAGCTATGAGTCTTGGGCTCGGGCAGAGCCCGGCCCAGCCCGCTCTGGGCCCGGTCGGAATTGCTGGCTGGGCAGCGGGCCCGGGCAGACCACACGGGGCCTGGACAGATGAAAGGACCCGGGCAGACCACAGGGACCCGAGCAGAACACAGGGGCTGGGCTAGCCACAGAGGGGCCCCAGTCTGGAAAGTATGGCAGCAGACCCGACGAGTCCGCACCAGCCTTGTAGATTTTTCGCACCACCAGCAGCCTAAAATTCACACCAAGCATTGGTGAGAAATTTCACTGACCTGGAAATTTCGATGTTTTTACCAGTTTCTCCCTTCTCAGACCTCTGTGGGTGTTTGATTTGAGCTCCCCCGCACCATACAGCAAAAGTGGGCATTTGTTTGCTCCAAAGTTCGAACCACCTGAAGGGTGTCCGCACCACGAGATCTCGCCAAAAGTGCCATACTTTGCAGACTGGGAGGGGCCCGGGCAAACCACAGAGGGCCCGCGCAGACAAAAGGGGCCCCGAACGGACAAAAGGGGGTCCGCAGAGGCCACACAGAGGCCCGGACAGACCAAAAGGGTTCCGGGAAAACTACAGGAGGCCCGGGCAGACCACAAGGGGCTCGATCAGAACAAAATGGGCACTAGCAGACAAGGGGTCCGTGCAGACCAAATGGGACCCAGCCAATCTGCAAAGTATGGCAGCAGGCCAGACGAGTCGCACCAGCCATCCAAAATTATCGCACCACCAGCCTAAAAGAAATCGCACCAATCTGCCATATACCAGGGAGAAAAACGCACACATTCCTACCCACACGATGCAATACTACCTCTCTTATTAGTTAGTTAAGGACTTTTTATAAGGCCCCTCCCGTGTCTTCCTAACTATTCAGTCATTATTTTTTTCTAGTTTTCAGTGTCAACTTCCTCGCACCAGTCTTGCAAATTCGCACCAGGCTGATAAAATTCGCACCACTCGCTCCTGTCTCCAAGGGCACTCACACCGACGAGATCTCGTCGAAAATGTCATACTTTGCACACTGGGGCCCGAGCAGACCACAGGGGCCCGGACAGGCCACAGGGGGCCCGGTCAGACCAATAGGGGCCCGGGATACCACAGGGGCCCGCATTGCAAGCATGGCAGAGGCTGGTTGCAGTTACACGAACCGCATCCATGGCAGGCCCGTCTGCATCCACAGGGTATTAACTACTGCGAGTAGGGACCCGGCTGCAGCCACCAGGGGCGGGGCGAATGGGGTGGCCACCAGGGGGGGCGAATGGGGCAGTCATCCCTTAAACCCAAGAGCCTCTGAGGACGAAATGCTGAATTCCAGGGGCCCGTTTGCAGTCACAGGTGGCCCGGTTGGACCACAGGGAATCCGTTTGCAGTCACAGGGGGCTCGGGTGGATCTCAGGGGGCCCAGTTGCAGTCAAAGAGGGCCCGTGTGGATCACAGGGGGCCAGGATGGATCACATGGGTCCGGGTGGATCACAGGGGGCCCCAGGTGGATTACAGGGGGCCCGATTGCAGTCACAGGGGGCCCGGGTGGATCAAAGGGGGCCCGGTTGCAGTCACAGGGGGCCCGGGTAGATCATAGTGGGCCCGGGTGGATGAAAAAGGGCCCGGTTGCAGTCACAGGGGGCCCGGTTGCAGTCACATAGTGCATGGTTGCAGTCACAGGGGCCCTGAGTGGATCACAGATGGCCCGGTTGCAGTCCCAGGGGCCCGGGTGTATCACAGAGGGCCCGGTTGCAGTCACAGGGGGCCGGATGGCTCACAGAGGGCCCGGTTGCAGTCACAGGGGACCCGGGTGGATCACAGATGGCCCGGGTGGATCTTAACTGGCCTGGTTGTAATCACAGGGGGTCCAGTTGCAGTTACAGGGGGCCCGGGGGATCACAGGGGGCCCGGTTGCAGTCACAGGGGGCTGAGTGAATCATAGGGGGCCCGGTTGCAGTCACAGGGGCCTCGGTGGATCACAGATGGCCCAGTTGCAGTCACAGGGGGCCCGGGTGGATGACAGGGGGCCCGTGTGGATGACAGGGGGCCCGGTTTCAGTCACAGGTGGCCCGGTTGGACCACAGGGAATCCGTTTGCAATCACAGGGGGCCCGGGTGGATCTCAGGGGGCCCGGTTGCAATCAAAGAGGGCCCGAGTGGATTACAGGGGGCCAGGATGGATCACATGGGGCCCCGGGTAGATCACAGGGGGCCCCAGGTGGATTACAGGGGGCCCGATTGCAGTCACAGGGGGCCCGGGTGTATCACAGGGGGCCCGGTTGCAGTCACAGGGGGCCCGGTTGGATCATAGGGGGCCTGGTTGTAATTACAGGGGGCCCGAGTGGACCACATGGGGCCCGGTTGCAGTCACAGGGGGCCTGGGTGGATCATAGGTGGCCCGGTTGCAGTCACAGGGGCCCCGGGTGGATCACAGATAGCCCAGTTACAGTCAAAGGGGGCCCGGGTGGATGACAGGGGGCCCGATTTCAGTCACAGGGGGCCCGGGTGGATCATAGATGGCCCGGTTGCAGTCACAGGGGGCCCGGATGGAGTCACAGGGGGCCCGGGTGAATCATAGGGGGCCCCATTTGTAATTACAGGGGGCCCGGGTTGATCACAGATGGCCCGATCCCAGTCACAGGGGGCCCGGGTGGATGATAGGGGGCCCGGTTGTAATCACAGGGAGCCCGGGTGGATTACAGGGGGCTCGGTCGCAGTCACAGGTGGGCCGGGTGGATCAGAGAGGGCACGGTTGCAGTCACAGGGGCCCAGGTTGGATCATAGATGGCACGCTTGCAGTCACAGGGGACCCGGTTGGAGTCACATGGGGCCCGGGTGGATCATATGGGGCCCGGTTATAATTACAGGGGGCCCGGGTGGATCACAGAGGGCCCGGTTGCAGTCACAGGGGACCGGGTGGATCGCAGAGGGCCCGGTTGCAGTCACAGGGGCCCTGGTGGATCACAGTTGGCTCTGTCCCAGTCACAGGGGGCCCGGGTGTATCACAGGGGCCCGGGTGGATGATAGGGGGCCCGGTTGTAATCACAGGGGGCCCGGGTGTATCACAGGGGTCCGGGTGGATGATAGGGAGCCCGGTTGTAATCACATGGAGCCCGGGTGGATCACAGAGGACCCGGTTGCAGTCACAGGGGGCCGGGTGGATCGCAGAGAGCCTGGTTGCAGTCACAGGGGCCCCGGTGGATCACAGTTGGCCCGGTCCCAGTCCCAGGGGGCCCGGGTGTATCACAGGGGCCCGGGTGGATGATAGGGAGCCCGGTTGTAATCACAGGGAGCCCGGGTGGATTACAGGGAGCCCGGGTGGATTACAGGGAGCCCGGTTGCAGTCACAGGTGGGCCGGGTGGATCACAGATGGCCCGGTTGTAGTCACAGGGAGCCCGGGTGGATGACAGGGGGCCCGGTTGCAGTCACAGGGGCCCGGGTGGATCACAGGGGGCCCGGCTGGATCACAGGGGCCCGGTTGCCGTCACAGGGGTGCGGGTGGATCAAAGAGGGGCCCGGTTGCAGTTACAGGGGGCCGGATAGATCACAGGGGGCCCGGCTGCAGTCACAGGGGGCCCGGGTGGATTACAGGGGGCCCGGTTGCAGTCCACAGGGGGCCCGGGTGGATCACAGAGGGCGCGGTTGGATGACAGGAGGCCCGAGACTGCCGGAATTAGGGACCCGGCTGCAGTCAAAGTGGGCCTGAAAAATATCGTTAGGGGCCCGGTTGCGGACACCGAGGTTAAGGATGGCCCACAGGGCACCCGCAAGCATGCCAGGGAGCCTGGTCTCAGCCAAAGCTAGCCCAAATAGACCACTGGGGCCCGGAATCGTGGCAGGGGCCCGGCTCTGTCCGCAGGGGCCCGCAACTTGGGATTGGGGGGCTCGTCGGGTCATTGGGGGGGCTTCTCCGAGCATTGGGGGGCTCGGCCCCCCCAAATATATGGAAACTTGCGCCCCTGGTATTATGTATGGAATGATAGTTTTTGTTTGTTCAAGCCAGTTTTGACCACTAACCAATTGCAGAATAACTTCCTATCAAGCCAGTAATCACTAAACCGTCTCAATTCTTCATAATATTCAGTTTCCAGCAAAGGGTTATCAACCCGTCGCCCGCGCGACCACTAAGCACCCATCAGACCGTCTTAAATTCGAAACACGCGCCATCCGCCCAGCGGAGACTCGTCGGCTGTTCGTGCTTGCGCTTTTGCTGTCACTGACGCCTAATGCAAAAGTTGAGCTACCTTCTGACACCTTTGTGGGAGGTTCATTGGCCGTAGAGGAACTCAGCTGGGTCACTTAGTGAGAGGAGAAATAGGCCACGCGACACCTCATAAAAGCTTTAAAAAATGAAAGAACCTCTCGGTGCAGAAAAGCGGTACCAACATTCCATATCAAAGTGACCCCCATTTTTTCCTGTAATTTCTTGTCGGCCTGGCTCCTACTTTTTTGGAAAAGAGGGATGCTGCTCACCCTTTGATGGCCAAATCTGTACCCAGTCACATTTTGCACCAAAGTTGGTACAATTGTCCAATTTTAGCACAAACTGTAGCCCTTTTGTTTTTTTCTGACTACAGTTCTACTTATTACAAAATACGTGTATACTCTAGCTGAAATTATTGAACACTTCTTTCATATTTTCATTCCTGTGTCAGCTTCCAAAAAAAAATAAGGGCTATGGCCTCGTGTGGTATCAGCAACCCAGCATCAAATCCCCGGAAAGCGAGTAAAATTAAACTGCGTGAAGTATCTCGTATCTGTAGTTAGAAATGAGCCAATAACACGACCAGGGATGCAATACAAAAACATGATATGCATATGTCTGGTCACCGTTTAACTCTCGCCTCACCGTGGGGGCCATCGCCCCCCTAAGGTTTTTTCAGGGGTCTAAAAACTTGCCGATCTACCTACGCCGTCGGCGACCCTATCATCTTTTGGTTGGCGACCCAGCAACCGTCTCAAGCTCTGATTCCACCTGTTTTCCTATGATTTTAGCTTCCACCATCCGCTCCTGCTTCTAAATATGCTTACCTTCTCCAATGTCTCCACCCGTCATCGTAAACATACAGTGCCCATCAAAACCTATTGGATGAAGTCTGCCAGTTCCTTTGGCCAAGAATGGGCAGAATCTACTTCGACAAAGAGACAAGTTAGCCTTCGTTTCCCGCCTTGTTTGGCGTTTCTGAAAGACAGCTTGGCTACAACGGGGCATCTTTGGCCGATTACATCTGGTATCATCACCGCCCTTAGGATCTCGTTCGGACTTCCTCCACAAGAAGATATTGGGGGTCGGAGCTTTCGTACTGTATTACAGTGCTTCGTCAGCGATGATCGTTCGGAATATAAGGGGGGATAAAAAGGCACAAGAGAACAAACAGTACAAAAGTTGAGCTCAGAAAAAAACATGCGACATCAATAATCTACACGTGACAGCAATAAACCATTGACTTCCTAGAGCGACCTAAGAAATTATAAATACATTAAAAGGTAAAGTTTTAAAAAACGCATCTTTAACATGGAAGCGCTAGAGTACTAGGGTTAGCAAGAGAGGGAGGGGGTTTAAGACAGCTACAATAAAACACGCAATACTCGCAATACTCACTTATTAATTATATAAAAGATGGGGAAGCTATAAAAGGGGGATAGAGAACACGAGTGGAGAGGGGGCGGGGGGGGTTAAATGTTACAATAAAAACACACAACATTCACTTATTTATGGTAAGAAAATCCAAAGCTATAAAATACCTATTATCGATTCCATATAATGCAAACTTTCGCTTATATATGATACGAAAAAGGAAACATTATAAAATACATATTATCTAATCAAATATAAAAGACACTATTATACAAGCATTGTCAAAATATAAATCAGTAAAGCCTACGATACATCATGTAAAAATGCAATAAAAACATTCAAAATACACTACGATCAAACATTCACATTACACAAGATCAAAAGGAGCTTCCATCCTAGGAACAGGCACGACGAATTATAGGAAGCCATCTATCGTTTAAGAGA
Organism: Lepas anatifera; assembly: GCA_034440635.1. Taxonomy (NCBI): domain Eukaryota; kingdom Metazoa; phylum Arthropoda; class Thecostraca; family Lepadidae; genus Lepas; species Lepas anatifera. The sequence goes on along the minus strand of JAOTON010000985.1, from coordinate 122,355 downwards.
GAGCCTGAGTTCCTATTTACACTGGCATCATTAGGAGAGACAAGCAGAGTTTGTCGACGTCCACGAGTTTGGATGTAGGCCGATTCCATAAGCAAACGCATCTGGTGGTAGGCTGCGTGGTTGAGTATCTTGACTTGCGAGAAGGCTGGAGTGCACTGCCGGTGCTCACTGAAGGCTGATGCCTTCAGTTTGGAGGGCACTTGTCCTCTCCAGCTGTTGCGGTGCTCTTGAATCCGTGACTGTACTTCTCGATCAGTTTCACCGATGTAAATGACGCTTTCCCCTCCTACCTTGCATGAACACTCGATGAGGTATATCACGTTGCTTTTCTGTGAAGTGGGCAGCTGGTGCTTAGCCTTGCTGCACACCAAAGATCCTACGGTTCGCAGCGGTTTGGACACCAGTTCTATGCCGATCTTGTTGGCTTCTCTTTTGAGTTGGTAGAAGTCGTGTCCTGCAAACGGCACAGAGAGGCGGGTGAAAGGCTTGTTGGTGTCGTCAGGGTTGGGAGGCGCGGGAAGAGCACGAGCCTTGAGTTTGAGATCTTTTCTTGTTTTTGTTATCACCGAGTCTATGAATTCCCGGGGGTAGCCATGTTGGCAGAACTTTTTGCTTATAAATTTTAGTTCCTTGTTGCAGTCACTGTTCCTGGAGCAGTATCTTAAGGCTCGAATACAGTCTGATCTGATGGCGGATCTCTGGTATCGCTTTTCCGTGTAGGATTGGAATGCAGGCACTTGGTTTGTGGCACAAGCTTTGCGGTACACTGATGTTACGAATGTCTTGTCTGCTCTCGTTATTAGTATGTCCAAATACGGAATTGTGCGGTTTTCTTCAAATTCTTTAGTCACTTTGATACTAGGACCTTTGCTGTTAAGTAGTTCCACCCAGGTTCTGACTGAGGCATCATCACCTTCGAGAAGTACCAAATAATCATCTGCATACCTGCAGAAGCTGTAGACGTGGACACCGCAGGTAGCAGCTAGGGACTGGAGGTTGTTTTCCCATTGGCCCATGAACAAATCGGCTACTACCGGTGAGTAACTTTTACCCATGGCCAGGCCGAAAGTCTGACGGAACCACCTCTCTTTATCGCCGTCTTGAACCACAGCATGACAGTTACGGATCGAAAGGTCGAGGAGGTCAGCAACTGCATCAGACTTCAGACAGGTGACTTCAGAGAGAGCTTCCTTGTGGGCGTGAAGAAGGACACGGATGAGTGGTATGGCCTGTTCGATCGGTATTGACGGAAACATAGCTTCGACGTCTAAAGAAACGAGGCGGCATGTGTTGGCGATGTGTTCCTGTTCTCGTAACATTTACAACACCTCCATTGATGACTTAATTGAATGAGTGGGTCTCGGGAGGACCTTGAGGCATGATGTCAAGTGTTTTGTCAGCTCGTAATCTGCGCTCCGGTGAGCTGGACAAATAGGACGTAACTTCAGGCTTGAGGTCCAATGAAGTCTTTCTTCCTCTGTTGTTGGTGGGGCGGCATACTTGTGGGTCTTAACTAGTCCGTAAAATGGGCCGCACCGGCCGTGTGTTTTGGAGAGTTGGCGATACAGTTTGTAGCCTTCTTCGTTTGTCTGCTTAAGCATTTGGTCCCGGCGCTTTCCATGGACGGCTGGGTCGGCGAGAAAAGTTAAAAGAATATCGTTAAACTTCGCTGCGAACGCCTCCGCAGGATCCGACGTAACTTCTTCATATGTTGGTGATTGAAGTGTGCGAAGTAGAGCAGCAGTGTAGTCTTAATGGTCGATAACTACCAAGGCCTTCGCTTTGTCGGCAGGTACAACAACTCTAGAGCTGTCATTGGCTAGTGATGCTAGAGTCCGAGCAATGGATAATGGCAGTTTGGGTCGTGGCTTGTTGATGGCCCGGGTTAGGATGGTCTCTGCTTTGTTCAAGAAAGCAGTGATAGCATCCCTGGTGACGGATGTCTTGTCAGCTTGTTTAGAGGCGATGTCTGAGGCCATTTGACTTCTAAGCCACAGCTTCCGAATCTGCCATCAAGTGTCTAGAAAGTATGGGTGATAACATCTACAATCACATGCTGCGGAAAACCGAAGATGTCAAAGCAAGAAAGCTTAGCCGCCTTATCTCTGAGGCCGGTGGTCTTGTATTTAACAACAAACAGCATGTTGTAAACAAGCAATCGGTGGCAGAAACACCGACCGTCATCAACCTCTCAAGTCGACTCCTGACAGCTGATGAAAAAACGGCTCTGAAACTTCGATCTAAATATTCGCTAGCCCCAAATAAACCACCAGTCTTAGAGCTAGCACTTAGAAGTCAAATGGCCTCAGACATCGCCTCTAAACAAGCTGACAAGACATCCGTCACCAGGGATGCTATCACTGCTTTCTTGAACAAAGCAGAGACCATCCTAACCCGGGCCATCAACAATCCACGACCCAAACCGCCATTATCCATTGCTCGGACTCTAGCATCACTAGCCAATGACAACTCTAGAGTTGTTGTACCTGCCGACAAAGCGAAGGCCTTGGTAGTTATCGACCAACAAGACTACACTGCTGCTCTACTTCGCACACTTCAATCACCAACATATGAAGAAGTTACGTCGGATCCTGCGGAGGCGTTCGCAGCGAAGTTTAACGATATTCTTTTAACTTTTCTCGCCGACCCAGCCGTCCGTGGAAAGCGCCGGGACCAAATGCTTAAGCAGACAAACGAAGAAGGCTACAAACTGTATCGCCAACTCTCCAAAACACACGGCCGGTGCGGCCCATTTTACGGACTAGTTAAGACCCACAAGTATGCCGCCCCACCAACAACAGAGGAAGAAAGACTTCATTGGACCTCAAGCCTGAAGTTACGTCCTATTTGTCCAGCTCACCGGAGCGCAGATTACGAGCTGACAAAACACTTGACATCATGCCTCAAGGTCCTCCCGAGACCCACTCATTCAATTAAGTCACCAATGGAGGTGTTGTAAATGTTACGAGAACAGGAACACATCGCCAACACATGCCGCCTCGTTTCTTTAGACGTCGAAGCTATGTTTCCGTCAATACCGATCGAACAGGCCATACCACTCATCCGTGTCCTTCTTCACGCCCACAAGGAAGCTCTCTCTGAAGTCACCTGTCTGAAGCCTGATGCAGTTGCTGACCTCCTCGACCTTTCGATCCGTAACTGTCATGCTGTGGTTCAAGACGGCGATAAAGAGAGGTGGTTCCGTCAGACTTTCGGCCTGGCCATGGGTAAAAGTTACTCACCGGTAGTAGCCGATTTGTTCATGGGCCAATGGGAAAACAACCTCCAGTCCCTAGCTGCTACCTGCGGTGTCCACGTCTACAGCTTCTGCAGGTATGCAGATGATTATTTGGTACTTCTCGAAGGTGATGATGCCTCAGTCAGAACCTGGGTGGAACTACTTAACAGCAAAGGTCCTAGTATCAAAGTGACTAAAGAATTTGAAGAAAACCGCACAATTCCGTATTTGGACATACTAATAACGAGAGCAGACAAGACATTCGTAACATCAGTGTACCGCAAAGCTTGTGCCACAAACCAAGTGCCTGCATTCCAATCCTACACGGAAAAGCGATACCAGAGATCCGCCATCAGATCAGACTGTATTCGAGCCTTAAGATACTGCTCCAGGAACAGTGACTGCAACAAGGAACTAAAATTTATAAGCAAAAAGTTCTGCCAACATGGCTACCCCCGGGAATTCATAGACTCGGTGATAACAAAAACAAGAAAAGATCTCAAACTCAAGGCTCGTGCTCTTCCCGCGCCTCCCAACCCTGACGACACCAACAAGCCTTTCACCCGCCTCTCTGTGCCGTTTGCAGGACACGACTTCTACCAACTCAAAAGAGAAGCCAACAAGATCGGCATAGAACTGGTGTCCAAACCGCTGCGAACCGTAGGATCTTTGGTGTGCAGCAAGGCTAAGCACCAGCTGCCCACTTCACAGAAAAGCAACGTGATATACCTCATCGAGTGTTCATGCAAAGTAGGAGGGGAGAGCGTCATTTACATCGGTGAAACTGATCGAGAAGTACAGTCACGGATTCAAGAGCACCGCAACAGCTGGAGAGGACAAGTGCCCTCCAAACTGAAGGCATCAGCCTTCAGTGAGCACCGGCAGTGCACTCCAGCCTTCTCGCAAGTCAAGATACTCAACCACGCAGCCTACCACCAGATGCGTTTGCTTATGGAATCGGCCTACATCCAAACTCGTGGACGTCGACAAACTCTGCTTGTCTCTCCTAATGATGCCAGTGTAAATAGGAACTCAGGCTCTCTCTTAAACGATAGATGGCTTCCTATAATTCGTCGTGCCTGTTCCTAGGATGGAAGCTCCTTTTGATCTTGTGTAATGTGAATGTTTGATCGTAGTGTATTTTGAATGTTTTTATTGCATTTTTACATGATGTATCGTAGGCTTTACTGATTTATATTTTGACAATGCTTGTATAATAGTGTCTTTTATATTTGATTAGATAATATGTATTTTATAATGTTTCCTTTTTCGTATCATATATAAGCGAAAGTTTGCATTATATGGAATCGATAATAGGTATTTTATAGCTTTGGATTTTCTTACCATAAATAAGTGAATGTTGTGTGTTTTTATTGTAACATTTAACCCCCCCGCCCCCTCTCCACTCCTGTTCTCTATCCCCCTTTTTATAGCTTCCCCATCTTTTATATAATTAATAAGTGAGTATTGCGAGTATTGCGTGTTTTATTGTAGCTGTCTTAAACCCCCTCCCTCTCTTGCTAACCCTAGTACTCTAGCGCTTCCATGTTAAAGATGCGTTTTTTAAAACTTTACCTTTTAATGTATTTATAATTTCTTAGGTCGCTCTAGGAAGTCAATGGTTTATTGCTGTCACGTGTAGATTATTGATGTCGCATGTTTTTTCTGAGCTCAACTTTTGTACTGTTTGTTCTCTTGTGCCTTTTTATCCCCCTTATATTCCGAACGATCATCGCTGACGAAGCACTGTAATACAGTACGAATACTCCGACCCCCAATATCTTCTTGTGGAGGAAGTCCGAACGAGATCCTACGAAAATCGACTCCACAGTATGGCCTTTAAAGAATCACCGCCCTTAGTTGCTGCTAGTCTATGCTAGTTATGTTTCTTCACTTATTACAATTTTTGGTTCCAATTTTATGAAAAACGACTGAAATCACCTGGTACTTTAGATCTCCATCTCCCCGTACCGTATTTATGTTCTATTTTTAAGTTCAAACTAGAATGTACTAGAATCTGTCACGAGTCGGTACCAAGTCGGTGATTTTCTTTTTTCAATAGGCGACCAATGGGCGACCAAGTCGGCCGAAACCGCCGACTTGCGTGGTCGCCTGGTCGCCGGTGGTCGCCCTGGTACATTTTCGGTGTCTGCGGCCTTCAGAACGAGCGCGGCGCGGGCTGCCGCTAATATTTTTATATTGTTGTTGGAAGCAGTGAGCGCCGTTTTTGACGACTGGTGTTCAATTTCTTAAATCTAAGGGGCTAAATCAAGATGTGCGTTTATCATAGACGGTCCGTGCAATCTAGGTGGGTTTTGGAATCTACTTGCAATGATGTTTCCTTGTTTTGCTTTACCGCGAAAAGTCTCAGAAGAAAAAAAACTTGAATACAAGTGGTGCATGTTTAAACCCTTTCCATCCACGATCACGCTAAAATGTCATCGTAAACATTGTTGTATAGTCACACATTCCCAAGGGCGTGGATTTCCTAAATGATTTTTGGGGTGCCTTATTATGAGACTATCCATATCAAGTATACTGATTTTGATACCACCATGTTCTTGCCTTATACCTACCAGTGTGCAAATTATGGCATTTTCGACGAGATCTCGTCGGTGCGAGTGCCCTTGGAGACAGGACCGACTGGTGCGAATTTTATCAACCTGGTGCGAACTTGCGAGGTTAGTGACTCTTAAACTAAACAAATAGTGGCTGAATGGCTATTAAGACACAGGAGGGGGCCTTGTAAAGATTCCTTAACTAACTGACTAATGATTGAGGTAGCATTGCATTGTAGGGGTAGGAATGGGTGCATTTTTCCCTGGTATGTGCCAGATTGGTGTGAATTTTTGGAGGCTGGTGGTGCGAGAATTTTAGATGGCCGGTGCGACTCGTCTGGCATACTGTCATACTTTGCAGACTGGGCCTTTTAGCTGGACATATAACTGGGTGACCAAGTAGGCCTGTTATTTAACGATTTTAAAGTCCCTGAAATGAGAAAAAGACAATTTTAAGGATGCTCTTAGTAGGCACAGAAAATAACTTGAGCTTTCATTTGAGGTGCCACAGCAGTGACAGGTCCAAGGGATCCCTGAACTCGAGTTCAGGACCCTTTAAATTTGAAAGGATTAAGGGTGGCCTGAGGAAAAGGGTACCCCCAAAACTGATTAAACCAGGTCTGTGAGGCAGAAAGTACCTTGCTACTGCTCCCACCACTAGAATACAAATGATGGGGCTACAGATGGAGCTTTGAAGTTTAGAAGTTGTAAAAAATGGCATTAAAGGTGCTGAAAACAGGTTTTGTTGTGCTAGGTTGGCTCGCATCATGCTCTGTATGGCCATATGTCTTGGTCTGTATATATTATTATCTCAAGTGGCAATATAAATCAAATATTAAAAAACTTTTTTGTTTCACTAGGTATCTATTAATTGATTTTGTATATTACTAGTGTTTTATTTACACAGATGCACCAAGACATGTGAATGATCATAATAAACATGTTGAGCTTCAATATTTGAAGCAGGGAATAAAGTATGATTTCCTGTTTCTGCTTCAAAGATAAATGCCCTCTAAAATTTTAGGAACAGAAATAATCCAGGTAGAAAGAACAAAAGTTTGTTTCATGGCCTAAAATATTGTTATGGAAAATGGTCTCAAGCATTCCCATAATTGAGAATGGGTGTTCCCATCTATGGGTCAAGCATTCCCATTTATGGCACTGTTACCATTTTTAAGTCACACCAACCACAGTTTTCTCCCACTGATTGATGATGATAGCCACCCTTTTGGGTGAAGTGTGCCCTTTTGGTTGACAGCATGCAATCTCAGAGGGCTGCCCCTTACTAAAATCCTAGATCCATCTCTGTGCATTGGTACCCCATAAGGGATATAAATGTGCATTCCTGCACAGCACAAAGATGTGATAAACCATTTCCAATTTGCCAGAAGACAAGGACAATGGTCCAATCCAAGTCTGCCAAACATAGAATAAGCTGTGTCTTTTGCACAAATGGATGCACACTGGGTGATCAGGGTGTGTGTGTATGTTTTTTAACTGACTGATTATATGCATCCAAGTTTCTGATAATATCTTGTATTTTTTGTCACAAGAAAGTTGAATCGTTTTGTTTTCTCTAGCATGGATGAAATATGGAAGCACTGCCACAGAGGTACAGCAGAAATATCACAGAGAGATTGAGTCCACCACAAAAGAACAGGTTGCTGAAATGCAAACTGTTCTTCTCAGTACCCAATCCTGGTCCAAATGGATCATCAGTAACTATTCTGGAAACTTTTTCAGTCCTGATTATTAATGCTAAAATGCATCAATTAAGAGCATTGGTAATAGTTATCATGGGAATGATGTCATGCAAAGAAAACAAGGTTATTCCCAAGAGACAGCATTGCTATTGCTTTGAGTAGAACCATGTTCAACAATGGAGCGAAAATTGGGCCTCATCTTAGCAATGGTTGATATTTTCCACTGCACTTCTGAGGAAATGTTGCCAATGAATAATGTTTGAATTATTTATTTGAAATGTTACAGTAATTTATCTGATTTGTGGCGCCTCAAGGTGAAGAATCACAAGTATTTCACGACGCATGTATGTACATGAAAACATTTTTCTCTAGTTAAATGAAACATCGGAACTGTTTCTGAGGCTCTTTTTTAAGGTGCTGCAAACCCTTTTATTTGTCTCTAAGATAATGCCTAACAATTTTTTCACATGGATGGACACAAAATAAAACCATTATTGATGAGAGAACAACAATGGTGCATCAATCATGGTTGTATCTTGCTTGGTATAGAAGTGATGGGCGAAAATGTTAATGCCCAGGGGCGCTACCACGGAATTTTTACAGGGGAACGGAACCGGGCTGGTGCTGACCGGGGCAGGAGAATTGTGAGCATATTTGGTACCTGACAGCATTAATGACGATGAACCGAAAATTTTGGGGAGACCTCCCCCTGGTTGGCCAACAGGAGGATGCGTAGGTACCCCGTCCCACCGCTTTTGGCGTCCATTTAATTGCCCTTGTGTACGGGCAGTGTATCATCTTTGACCTCGATTGACCTCCAAACAGACTTAGCCTAAGATTAGTGGGCACTATCGATACGTATTCATGACTGCGTAGTGCGTATAAATGACTGATCACTATCCAATATTGGCTTTTAGGTCCGACATATCACGCCCAATGCGAGCGTTCTTCGTATTATAACTTGAAGCTACGTGATAACATCCCCAATATTCAGTGTCCTGTTGCGCTCTAGCCTTTGAACTGATATGAAAATGGATGTTGCCTTAGTGAAAGAGCTGGTCCGGCTCTGTCGAATAGCGTTGAGAAAGTGGTTCCGGCTATTTTGCGTACGGAGATAAGCAAGATTTTATAGAGCACTGCATTTGATACATTTTGACGTATATGAATTATTCCCCTCTGGTGACCACAGTATTGACCTTCCGCAAAAATTCCGGGAGTAACGCCGATTGCATTTCCGACGAACTTTCGATCGCTTTTTCCGCTTCTATCTTTCTTTGTTTCCGAGATCGAGGGTGTCATTTTTAACCCCCTCCCACCAGAGGGGGGGTCATAGGTGATTCATGCTGGTCACCGGGGCTAGGGTTAAGGGCCAGCATGTATAATTTTGTTGCTTTCAGATCATAACTTCAACTTTAATACTGAATTATAATCTCATGAAATCACTTAGGTAATGACTTGATTCTGGCTTAGGTCATCGATATCGAGAAACCCGATCTATATTTTATAGTTTTTTTTATATCTATATTTTATCGGTACCTTCCCCCTTGCACTCGCCAGTGCTTCCCTATAGCCATATTTATACCACTTTTAAGACCGATTTTGTAATACATGTAGTATTAGGTTCGGCGACCATCTAAGAAGCTTGGATTTTAGTCGGCGACCACAAGCTCACTTTTTAGACCCCTGGTTTTTTTCGGGATAGCAGAAAAACGACGAGACGTAGCACTTCGGTTGGTGATTCTACATCTTACCCCATCATTTTCACACAATCCTGAAATTTTTTACCCCAGGTCACCCAAGGTCAGGTCACCAGGTGAGGTCAACCAAAGTCACCTCACTTCAACTTTTGAGCTCTATAAGAGGTTTATTTCTTCGTCGATTGATTTTAAACTTCCTACACTTCATGACCCGTCCAGGATCTAGACGATTTATATCCGGGATTTTTATATTGGGTGACCTGAGGTCAGGTCACGAGGTGACCACTCCCATTGTAAAGCATGGGGAAAAGCTGTCTTATAATCTAAAAGTCACAAAAACTATTGAAAATGCTCAGCTTGCTAAAAAAAGCGCTTTTGGACACCTTTTCACGGATCCCAGGGGCCGTATTGACCCTCTGACCTCTCCGAGGTCATCCAAGGTCATCAGGGGCCAAAAACAGTCTTTTGACAATAACTTTTGACCTAATTAAGCTAGATCGCTGAAACAAACATCATCGTGTATGTCTCGTCACTGGCTGTCATTTGATATACGGCAAGGTCACTTTTTGACCTTTCGTGACCTCAGGTCATAGCAGGTAACAAGGATACCTCTGGAGGTCAAACCACTGGGGGAGATCATTATGTTCTACATAACAGAAAAAGGTCTGGCATTTTCCTATCAAATGAACTTTAACAGATCTCAACAGCTCTTATGGCATAAGAGTTATGCCCAGTTTGCTTAAGCATTGCATATTTGAGTGAAAATAGCCTATCTTAACCAACTTGGCCCCTGGAGGTTAAACCATTGACCTGAGCGCTTAAACATCTCCATATTTTGATACTGAATTCACTCGAGCTTTTTAATGCACTTTGCAGATTTGTGCTAACCCCCTATTTTCGGAGTTAGAGGGGGCCATCGATAGCCCCCGGTGGGGCGAAGGTGGCGCCGGACCCCCGGTGGGGTCCGGGTTAAGGTGCCTTATTGTGTAGCAGAGCTGACCGGTAGGTAGTCATACCAACAAACCTTTTTGACTCTGTGAGAACTTGAAATTCATAATGTGTGATGTTGGTGCAGGCGGCCCCGTCGGCGGATTATGACAATTTGCTAGAAGATGACTTGCTCTCGGACATGTACGAGGACGAGTGGGACGGCATCGACGACATCGACTCCATGCTGGAGATGTCGCAAGACGACAGCAGCACCACCTGGGACGAAGACAGCAGCGCCACCTCCGCGGACACGCAACAGACGGAGTCGGACGGAACCGAGTCCGAGTCTGACGCAGCGGCGACTGATCTCGGCGCCGGGAGCCCCGGGCCCGCCGACACTGGTGAGCCTGTCCTCAGCGCAGCAGGCACGGCCGCAGACGCTCTCGGACCAGCAGACACCGGCGGAGAGACGCCGAGCTCACCAGATCCCAGCACGCCTGGCTCCGAGGAGATGACAGAAATCAGCTCTCTACCGCCTCCGTGACCTGAGGGCGTGGCATTGACGAGTGTCTGATTCAAGTGAAGATCTCTTGACTAACGTTAAGTGTGGTATGACTGATTGTGTAATGACCAGGATAATTTTAGTAGATAAGATAACTTACGTGTTATGATATGCATGTCATTTTGCTTCATGTGCAAAACTTTATCAATATATTGAACAACAAATCTTGAGATGTTTCCAGACGATCAAATGTCTTCAAAACATAAAAACTTTGCCAACATATTTTCTTTCATACAGGTTAGGGTGCAAACGACGCGAAAAATCTAGAATGTAGCTATCCGGCTCTTCCTAGATTAGGGGATACTGGGGTCAAATGTGACACGGGGCAATTGTAACACTGGCCATATTGTCTAAACTAATCAATGGTTGGAGCTAGTGGCACAACCGGAATTGCGCCATCAGCTGCTACCTTTGTTAACGAAGTTTCAACTCGGTGCGGCGGGTAAGTCAGGCGCTGTTCACAATTATGTGTTTTTGAGGGTGTTTGGTAACTTTTGAAATATTTAAAGACGACTAGCTTATTGATGGTTATAATAAGGTACAGCGAAAAAAAGTTTCAGTGCATAAAGTGTGTTTAATTAGCTACGAAATGAGCACAGAATCTGTCGCCTAGGCCAGCCCGTCGAGCGGCAATTTGGTTTAAAAATTGCACGTTGCGATGGGGACAATTGTAACATTTCTCTTGGGGTCAAATGTAACAATGTTACAATTGAACCCTATGGCCTTACGACGTATTAAACTTGCTTCTATTGTACAAATGCAGTAGCTAGGTTAGTGATTTTATGATCCTGCGCGCACCCAGTATGTTCGTTTCGGGGGGGGCTGACGACGGGACGTCAGGCCGATAAAGGGGGCGCATTTGTTCACCCAAAAGGGCCAATCTTCATATCCTGGGGGTGGGAGCGATGAACGTTTTGCTTCGCAGACCTGGTGTCAACTGTTTTTCGGGGGAGGCACTTAACACGTTGGGGGGGGCACGCCTGGATCCAGGCCGACCGTTGGGGGGCGGGGGAAAGTGTTCTAAAATCGGGAAAACATGGATTTTAGAGAAAAATCGACAAAAATCGGGCGATTTTGGGGGGAGCCCTGCCCAGTTTTCCCCCTGGATCATCCAGTGGGGAGGGGAGGGTGGAGTGCGGTCCTACTATCCCCTGGGTGCGCTACTGTTTATATTTGCTTTTCAATGATATGTTTGTTCGTTGGTTGGTATATGTTTCGGAAAAGTGTCAATGTGGGCTGCCCTATAGATTATTTCGAATATTGATAACTAGATGATCATCGAGGTTTAAGGGCACGTCAGCTGCTAAGGCCCAGTTTGAAAAATTAAAGAGATTTCAGTCAACTTATACATATATTTTTGTAGGTAGTCATTCCAATAGGCAAATGTGCCAAAAATAATACGTGTTTGGTTCTGGAAAGGGTCATTCCTTTTCGGAAAAATATTCAATATTTACTGACCGGACTGATAGGTAAATTTAGACAAAAATTTGGAACTCAGTATATTCAGGTAATTTCTAGGGACTATTCAAATCACCGTATTCATTGTGTGTTCATTCGTTGTGTCGTTGTGTCGTTCGTCGTATGTCGTTGTTCGTTGTCTGTTCATCTTTCTAAAATATTGCATCGGCTGTTTTCAAACAAATGTCTCGCACTTTCGGAGAATGCTTCGTTTTCGACCACGCACCACCGAAAGCGGGGCTAGACTGGAGACGTTCCATGAAGCTGAAGTGAATGCCAAAGATGCAGAAGTGGTTGTATTAATATTTTTTATGGTTCAAATAAATGGTCGAAATTCATACGGCTTTAATATGGTACAATTGACCCCCGGTGCTGTTACAATTGCCCCTCACTTGGGGTAAATTTTAACAGCTGAACGAAATTTTTAGAAGTGAAATTTTGACCCCTAATCTTTTTTATTTTTCTTTCCACGTCTGTCACCTTGGAAAATCTTCCAAGGTGATGAAAATATAATTATAAGTGATCTAACCCAAAGCACTATTTCTCCAGAATCAGAAATTTAAAATTTGTTACAATTGGCCCCAGTCTCCCCTAATTGCCTTGCCTCATTTTGCGTTAGTTCAATAGCTTGATAGACCTCCACCGGGAGGACATACCATACTAGAATGTATGGTATGTCCTCCCAGTAGAGCCATTCCACCGTAAATCGACCAAGACATAAAACCCTACTATTTTTTATTTTCACCAAAATTGGTATATGGTGATAAGCAAGGGCGTAGAATCCACCCATGGCACCCAAATTTTTTGAAAATTGTTTGAGAGAAATAGCCTCCGGAAATTTTTGAAGGTCATTATATAGGCATTGATTAGAATGCCTATAGCTCGAAAAAGTTTTGAAGTGGTTTTTAAAAATTTTGTAGTCTTAGGATGTAAATTTTATGGACAACATTTTGGCTGTCTTCAATTTTGAAATTTAAACAAAAAACTGTTAGTGACCTCATGACCTAGTTTTATAACGGTGACCTTGACCCGTAGTACAGTAAAATTAAAAAAATTCTCTTGGAAGCGTTTTGACATATGGTAGTAGTCTTTCATATCAAGTAATAAAAATAATGGCTTTCGAAATGTATATAATACTTTTAGCTTCATATACATAACATGTCACAGTGGAGCTATGCTAGCGTAACTCATGTTCTAATTGACTTGCAACTTTAAAATAAAAACATTGGAAGAATCAAAATCAAGCAGTCAAACTAGAATTGAATCACTTTACCACAAGCACAGGAATAAGGGGTTGCCCTCCCCTATTTTGAATTCACATTATTGTCCCTTTGGAAATGAACTTACCTGGTGTAAATGGCATGTATGGTTGTTTGGATCATTGTACATCTTTTGAAAATAAATATTTCCCCGCCACATTGAATCACCGAACTATGATGTCATTTCCAGAAACATTTAACCCGCGCCCCACCGGGGGTCCGGCGCCACCTTTGCCCCACCGGGGCAGCAATGCCCCCCCTAACTCCGAAAAAATGCAAGTTAGTGCAAAGCTGCAGAGTGTATTAGAAAAATCATGCGAATTCAGTAAGATTTTATCTGGCATGTTTAAACGCTCCGGTCTATGTTTTGACCTCCAGAGGTCAAATTATGTCACGATAGGCTATTTCCAATAAAATATGCAATCCTTAAGAAACCTGAGCATAGCTCTCACGCCATTAGAGCTATTGAGATCTGGAAAAAATCATTCGGTAGGAAATACCAGGACTTTCTCTACTATGTGAAACATAATGGCCTCCCGCCAGAGGTTTGACCTCCAGAGGGTACCTTGTGACTTTATATGACCTGAGTTTACGAAAGGTAAGAAAGTGACCTTGTTGTATATAAAACAAAAACCAATGACGAGACATGCACGATGACCTTCAATTCAGTGCTCTCGCTTGATTAAGTCAAAAGTTATTGTCAGTATATCGGCTTTGACCTCTGGTGACCTCTGGTGATCTCAGATAGGTTAAAGGGCAATATCTCCCCCTGAGATCCATGAAAGGGTGTCCAAGAACGCTTTTCTGAGCAATCTGAGTATTTACGATTATTTTGTGACTTTTACTTTATAAGACACTTTTTCCCATGTTTTTTCATGGACGGGTTTTCCTGGCCTGGTGACCTGACCTAGGATGACCCGGGGTTATAAATTTCAGGGATGATGGGAAGATAATGGGGTAAGAGGTATAACCCTCAACCGTGGTGCTGCCCCTCGTTGTTTGTCTGTTGTTCCGAAAAACCTTAGGGGGCCATCGATTTCATTATTCTAGGTGGGGCGAGGGTTAAGGAAGATTTTTGGCTTTTGAGGCTTTGTGCCGCGTTCCCTCGCACGTAGCTTGAATCTAAAACATTTTATGGCCTCAGTTCGGCTTCTATAGCCTTTGGTAACCTCTTGTGGCATCTCATACGTGTTTAAGCTTGACCTATGGTAATCTCTAAGTGAATTCTGCTCAGCGTACTCATTATTTTAGCTCGTTTACAATGAAGAAGTTTTAGGCACTAAAAACATATCATTGGTGATTTTTAGTGGTGCATTGCATTGCATGGGACTGGTTCAGAGTTCAAAAGTACTCCTTAGAAGTGAAAGCAACTAGTTCAAGGGTCCACATCATTTAAATGAACTATTCATAAGCCATTCTGAATCATGTACGCCAATTTAATGAGTTTCTAATCATCTGTCACTGCTTACACCCCCTTCAAGTCAAATTAGCTCAAAGGCCGAAAAATTCAAGTCCGTATTGGAAGAAAAACGTCTTGTTCAGTGTCATTTTTGTGCAAATTGACTATTCGTAAAAAATTTGCATCATTTTCGCCAAATGCCTGCTTCATCATCTGTTATTGTTTACACCCCCTTCAAGGTCAAACAAGGTCAAATTTCGAAAAAGGTCAAGTCCATATCATATGTAAATCAACTAGTTTCGTGTCCATATAATTCGAATTGACTATTCATAAACCATTATGCATAATTTACGCCAAGCAACTTTGCTTCTTCATCTGTTATTGCTTACCCCCTTTCAAGGAAAAATAAGGTCACAGGTCGAAAAATGTCAAATCCGTATCGGACGTAACTCAAATAATTCGGTGTTCATCTCATTTAGAAATACTGAATTGAAATACGCATCTGTAGGCGTTATTCGACACATATTTATCACTGAGATCACGCAAAGTCAAACCTAGTCCATTGAATGTCAAAAAAGTAATAAAACATCTAACCTCATAAAAGTGATCCTCGAAGGCTGGAAGAAAATATTATGTGTCAGATCATGAGCAAATGCTGCAAAAGAAAGGTGAGAGACAGGAGCATTCACGTGAAAACGGGTACAGGCGCCCAAAGGATCCTAATATGCCTCCACTCTTGAGGTCATAACTCCGTGACCTTGCAGGGTAGGAAATATTTTTTCTCGCAAAATGTGCACAATGAATGCCCCAGAGGCTATACAACATTTCAAGACTCTTACTTCAGAAGCTTGTTTTCAATGCTTCAAAAACCTGCGGGGGCGGGGGGGGTGCAACAACCCGCCTGTACGTGCAAGGGTTAACACACCCTATGGCGTTGACTAGTATTAATTGGGTTAAAAATTCCACGGCCCCCTTAAATTCGGACGTTCCGCCGTCACTGGCATTAATTATACCATGGGTTACGACGGCACAGCTCCATAGTGACACCTAGTGTCATGTTTCGGAAGTAAAAAGTTGTATATCTTGTGCGAAAGCCATATTTCTTATTATTTTACATAAAAGAGAATTACGAAATGTAAACATCATTTCACACGAATTTATAAATTTCACTGTACTGCGGGCCAAGGTCACCATTCAAAAAATATGTCACGAGGTCATGAGGTGAAATTGACAGAAATATAAAAATCGAAGATAGCCAAATTGAAATCTGCTAAATGTCAAACAAAAAGGTAAAATATCGTTACGATCATTGAAAACAATGACAGAACTATAGGCTTTCAAAACAATGCCTACATGGTGAACCCTGAAAAATGCCGGAGGCTATATCTGTCTTCCCAAATTATCAAATAATTTTTTTGATGCCATGGTTAGATTCGGCACCTTTGGAACCCCCTTAGCACCAATTTTGGAGAGAAACAAAAAATGGAGGGGTTTTATTTTACGATATTTTTGGTCGATTTATGGTGGAATGACCCAGTAGTAGAATATACATACATAACCTAGAATGTAGCTATTCGGCTCTTCCTAGATTAATTGCTTTGACTCATTTTCTGTTAGTTCAATACGTTGATAGACCTCCACCGGGAGGACATACCATACATATTATACCATACATACTATACATGCCATACCATACATACCATACCATACATACCATATCATACTATACCATACCACACATACCATGTGAACATTGGTTTTGTCGTTGGATAAAAAATAAACTCGTCGCAATCTGTGCTAAGGCCTTGTTAACAGTTGGTGTACAAAGCCCAGATATTGAAAAACGGCTACGCTACACCACTGAACTCGCGGTCAGGGACGTAGGAGCGGGGGGGCGGGCAGGGGGCAGCTGCCCCCCAACTTTGATGATTCTTAACCATTAACCCTATGGCGTTGACTGGAAAGAAATGACTTGAAAATTCCCGCTGCCCCCCCTCCCAACTTTGAACATAGTTCCGACGCTCCTGCTCGCGGTGCCAACTGGTTATATCGTGGTGCAAGGTTTCACATGCAGTTATAATTTGTCGACGAATTTGCTTTGCAGAAGCGTTACATGTGCCGAAAAGTTTCACCTGCGGTTGTATGTACTGTCTCGCCGGGCTTTGCGGAAGCTTTATACCATGCCGCAAACTTTCACCTGCAGCCATACTGTACCGCCGAGCTTTGTTGGGGCGTTATACTGTGCCGGAAGGCCTAACCTCTTACCGCCGAAGTTACTTAGTGGAATCACTTTACTGCGCTGCAAAGTTACCCCTGCAGCTCTACTGTACCGCCAAACTCATTTTGATACAACTCATCAATTCGTTCACCAAAACTTGTTGCAACGTGAGCAGGGGTGGAAAAACCCGCCAACTCACCAACCAGGGATTGCGACAGACCTTGGCTACTGAAAATATTAAGTGCGACAGAAAACGTCTACGAAATCGGAACTCCGACAGCCGCGAAGAAATTAAAAGGGATCCCAGGGACCTGGGCCATTACTCAGTTAAAAACCTCGATACATAGCAAGGGGGCATTTGACCCCCACCCACATCAACCCCCGCCTCCCCCTGAAATTATAGATTGCAGGTTTGAATACCTGGTGGCCCATTTCTCCGTTTTATGTCAGTGCCGTTTTGCAGTGTCTATGGCAGCCTTTACATATGTGGCAGAATTAAGCATAAGTGTAATGTTCAGTAAGCCTCATTGCGAATTCAGGAATATTATTGCATGGTTGTTTTGTATCAATGTCGATACTAATGCCGCATTATGTGTGCTTTAGTAAATGGCTATACTGAAAAGCTAAAAGCGACAGCTTTCAGTGTTAGACATTAGGTTGGCGACAGGTTTGAGGTTTTTTCCTCCCCTGAACGTGAGTTCGGTGATACAATAGCGTAGCAGTGATATTTTTATATTTGGGCTCTGTACCCCGTAATGACAAGACCTGCTGGGAGGGCGGTTGCTGCCTCTGGCTTGTGATTTGACTCAACCAGGGAATTTTTAAGGAAATATCAGTGGGAGGGGGCATTTCTTGTGCTGGCCATATTAGTCTTTTCAGGGAATCAAGACCCCATTTGGAGGGGTAGGGCGTGTGAATAGACGCCTTAGTAATAAATAATCGGTTTCCATTTTTTTTAAATTCCATAAGTTATAGATTCTGCTCAGGGCTGCTAGCTTTTTTTCGGTGACAGAAGGCCGAATCCGAATTAGAAACAGCAACAAAAAGGGTTCAAAATTTGTTTTAACAGAAATTACCAAGTAAGTAAATCAAATATGCCAAAAAAGCCAGATTTGAGGCTAAAAAAACCCTAACAGTAGTCATAAACCCACAGAAAGTCGACTCGTATCACTGTTTAGAACTAATTCAGCACCATCAATTATCTTGGCCGCACCAATTACCTTGGCCGCACCACTCCCCGCTAACATTTAATAATTTTTCTGTTTATTTCACCTGTGAATTTCTTGCTCTTGAACAGTGGAAAATGTATGATTTTGGTAAATGGGGGGAGGGTGTAGCCTCAGAGGGCGCACTTTGTCATCAACTTTTCACCCAAAGGGTGTCTATAGTATCACATCCTTCGCGTCCGGTTTTCGGTGGCCGTCACTCTTGTCGATCGTCCCTCCCACCGCCATAACAGTTTTTCTGCTGCTTTGCTACTTTTTTGGTGTCAAAACATCTTATTTAAGAGCGGAGAAGGCCAAAAGGAGCCATATTTATGCAATGATCAAACCAAAAATAGCTTGGGTTCCAGGGCCCAGAAAAAGGGCCAAAAGCCCAGATTCCAAGAAATGGCCAACCGAAAAAATAACAAGGCCAAAAACGACAAAAAATGCTAAATTCTAGAAATTTTGCCAGAAAATGGCCGGCCTGGCAGCCCTGAAGCTGCCGCAATGTATGTCAAATAAATAAACTATTTCTGATTTTTCTTTATGAGTTTCGCAAGGCAAGAAAATTTCCAAAGTATCAAACACAGATGGTTTATATTCTAAATCGAGGCAAGTTTTATGTACATACTTACTATGTTGTGGGGCTGTTGCTGTCAAAATCATTTAGTGAATGTTGTGCAAAAACCACTTAATTATTTTTGGGATTTATCGACGCCCCAACTGTCAGGGTCATGTGGCGTCGCAACTTTTTCCCTGTTGGAAGTGTTTCTTGGGAGCCAGTTTGATGATTCTGCCGAATATATAATCTCTCCCAATTTTCAAATTCAAGGAATCGATGAGAAAAGCTAAGTAACAACTTAGACGGGTCAGATGTAACACGGAGCAATTGTAACAGTGGCCATAATTCCAAATTAACCGATGGATCAGCCGTAACACCGGAAATGCGCAGTCAACTGGTGCTTTTTTTTAATTGGCTCGGTGCGGTTGGTAATTCGGGCAAAGTTTGCTATCAAGTGTTCTTTACGGTGTTTTTTTATTTTGAAAGATGTTTAGCTTATTGGCGGATGTTGTAAGATACAGCCTGAACAGCTTGAATGTGCTGTAAAGAAGACTAAAGTAGCTACAAAATGAGCATAGTAGAGTGCCTCTTGCATTAAATCGTTAAGTGGATATTTTTTAAGGTGGCGTGGTGCGAAGGGGGCAATTGTAATACTTTCCTTAGGATCAAATGCAACAGTATTACAAGTGAAAAAAACTGGTTATTTACTGCACCAATGTAGTAGTTAGGTCCGTGGGTCGTTCTGGCCATCTGGATGCTGAGCAGCCCGGCCCATCGGGGATTGGTCAGGGGCCGGTCATCTCTAAAATCGTTCGGCCTTTGCCAGAGACTGGACGATGGAAGCAGACCAATGTTGGCCGGAAGACAAAAAAAAAACGGAAATTCTTACCGAAACACCCGAAAAGAGAGCGCTTAAAAACGGGCGTACAAAAACAAAACACAGGCCATGCCACGGTGCTGGCTGGGGCGGGGGCTTCTGGTTGGATAGAAATCGATGTTTGGTTAGTTGTAGGCTATCTCCAGCGTTGTGGTTAGTTAAATTTATCCTGAGGTTACTTAGCCGGGATTTCCCGTAACTACTTGCTCTGTTTCGTTTTTGCACGATGAGTGGACAGCTACTGATGGTAGTTTTTGAACACAGTTTTTTGTGAATTGCCAATTTGGGACGAGCAATACAACAAAATTATTATTATGGGGTGGTATTCTGTCTTATTTTCGTTAGGTGAGTTTGCGCTTATTCAGTTATAAGAAATACTAGTCTATTTCACTGGGGGCCAATTTCCCGGCACTGGGGGGCATTTCGGCCGACTGGGGGAATTGGGCCCCCAGTTAACATATTAAAAAAATGGCCTGGACTCAACTCTGACTCAGCCGGTTGCGCCGTGCTGATTTTTACGGTCAACAGTGATGTGATATTGTGCTGCAAGATCTCGCCTGCAGCTAGGCTGTACCGCCGAACAAGTGGTGCCGCCCGTGATTCGGGTCATTGGTGTCGAAAGCGAGGGAACTGGGGTCCTTCCCCCTGCAGACAATCCAGAGAGGAACTGACCTAAAAATTGTGATACTCGACTAAATATCTTAGCCTTTTCTCCTGCTTTCTAACTTAAACTTCAGACAATGCCTCCAAATATAATCCTATTTATTTCTATCCATAAAACATTGCGGCATACAGTGGTGGTCGCAGCCTTAGGCTGGCCCCAGCACGGCCAACAATTGAACACAACTCAAGCGAAAAATTACTTGAGTTAGCGTCGGATCTGACCCTGAGTTACAAATCAGCAAGTCTGCTCCCCAGGACCAAAGAACAGACGAGGAGAGGGGGTTTGCTTAGGACTGTATGTTATGCCATGTAGTGGCGAATCTACATAAGGGAAAATGGGCAAATACCCCCCCTAAACTGAAAACGGGTGGACAAACGTGTCTTTTGCCCCTCCCCTAAACGAGTGCAGAGAGCAGTTATTCTCAAAGCTAAAAAGTGTTATATAAGGTGATTTTTGATAAGAAATGACTGTGCTAGCAAATAGACCAGAGGTATTCTAGGTATCTGGTACACCTTCCGAAAAAGGACCAGAAGAGAGCGCTGTCAGAAGCCGGTGACGAACGAAGTAAGAAACGGCTTCTATTCTGACAGTTTTTCCGGTCTCGTCGTCGTTGTCTGTCAGAAGCCGGTGACGAACGAAGTAAGAAACGGCTCCTATTCTGTCTGAAAGTTTTTCCGGTCTCGTCGTCAGAAACCGGTGACGAACGAAATAAGAAACGGCTTCTATTCTGACAGTTTTTCCGGTCTCGTCGTGGTTTTCAGAAGCCGGTGACGAACGAAGTAAGAAACGGCTTCTATTCTGACAGTTTTTCCGGTCTCGTCGTGGTTGTTGTCTGTCAGAAGCCGGTGACGAACGAAGTAAGAAACAGCTTCTATACTGACAGTTTTTCGTTCTCTGTTGTCCGTCAGAAGCCGGTGACGAACGAAGTAAGAAACTGCTTCTATTCTGACAGTTTTTCCGGTCTCGTCGTGGTTGTCAGAAGCCGGTGACGAACGAAGTAAGAAACGGCTTCTATTCTGACAGTTTTTCCGGTCTCGTCGTGGTTGTTGTCTGTCAGAAGCCGGTGACGAACGAAGTGAGAAACGGCTTTGTTGCGTCTATGATGCTTACCATTAATTATCGGTAGCACGCAACTCGTTCCGGTTATTACTCGGAAATATACACCATGGTCTGAGACACGTGTTTAAGCCGGAAGTTTTGTTTATTTAAGGGCGAATCAAAACAATGCAGCGCTGTCGGTTCTGATAACACACAATATATTTATGCAACGCTGCTGTCGGCAGTTAATTGGAACTTTTACAAATCTGGCGCACGAATTTCAATGCTGGCGCATTACACAACACAACATCCGCCCCCTCAAAAATAAAGTTCTACGGCTACGACCTTAACCATGAAAGGACAGCCAACAACACAACTCGCTGAACATCGTAACACGTCAGCCTAACTCGGCGAATACCTCAAAGGAGCCCTAATGACTCGCTCGCTACGCCTGATGGGCGGTGTCACCGGATCTGGCCTGAGGGTAGGACAGGGTGTTAGCTGGGGCTCAGGCGTCACTGGGCTGTCTGGCTCTGCAGGCTCTAGTTCAGCTGGCGACGCAGAGTGCACAGGGACTGAGCTAGCGTCAAACCAGGTCTCCGCGCTCGGATCGACGTGGTTTCCAGGTCGCGCAGTCACGAGATCTCGCGCGTGGACACGTCGGCCGTCTTGGAGCCGGTAACTGAGCGGGCCCGTGCGTGCGTCCACTTTTGCAGCCTGTGAGCCCGTGAACTTTCCAGTTCGACGGCACCTGACACGCACCGTGTCGCCGGCCTCCCACTGAGGCGCTTTGCCAGCGCGCCTGTCGTAGCGCGCTTTGTAGGCAGCCTGGTAGCGCTGAACGCGCTCGGGGTTTACCCGTACTGCCTCCGAGTCCTGTGGCAGACCCAAAACGTCGAGGGCTGTGCGCATCTCGCGGCCCCTCATGACCCTGAACGGGGACAGACCTGTCGCCGGGTGAGGGGTAGCGCGGTAGTTTTTCAAAAACTCGCGCAGGTACCCAGCTCTGGGTTTCTTCAGGATCCGCGCCGTCTCAATGGCGTCCTTCACTGTCCTGTTTAGGCGTTCTACCATGCCACAGGTCGTCGGACTGTAAGTTGAGCTGTGGATAAGCTTTACGCCGACTGACGCGAGAAACTGGCTCAGCTCTGATGACCGAAACTGGGGACCGTTGTCGGTCACTAGCACTTCTGGCACGCCTTCTCTGCCGAACAGCGATTCGAGGAACCGTATAACTGTGGCTGCAGTCACCTCACCACACAAGGCAACCTCCGGCCACCTGCTGTACATGTCACAGAGGACGATGCCATAGCGCTCATGCTGTGGACCCTTCATCGGCCCTATGATGTCGCACATTACTTTCCGCCACGGCCCAGAAGGTAGTGGAAAGGGGTGGAGTGGCGGTCGGCAGTCCTGGACGTGTGCGCTGTGTGCGGAGCACAACACGCACTCCTTCAGGGCGACCTCTATATCCGCGTCCATGGACGGCCACCAAAACCTGTCTCGAAGCCTTTGCTTCGTTCGCACTATCCCCTGGTGGGACTCGTGCGCGTTACTGATCACACGGCTGCGGAGCGTCTCTGGCACCACAAGCCGTTCTCCACGGAAGATAAGCTGGCCGGCTACAGACAGCTCATGGCGTACTGCAAAAATGCCTTCATAGGCACGGCCACATCGCGCGCTCTGCCAGGCCACCCGCCTTGCACGTGCTGACACACGGCTGTCAGCGTGGCGTCACCTGCAGAAGCGTCTGCGAACTCAGCTTCGGATACAGCTGAGGTACTGGACAACATCGCCACCTGGACCGTGTCGTCGTCTTCCCAGTCCACCTGAGGAAGGGGCAGCCTGGAAAGGCCATCAGCCACTTGGTTACACTTTCCAGGGATGTACTCTACATCAAAACAGAATTCCATCATCCGAGCCTCCCATCGAGCAACTCGGCGCCCGACTCGGCTCGAGCCCTTGGGTCCATAAATGGTACAGAGTGCCTGATGGTCAGTCCTGAGGAGGAATCTCCGACCCCATAGGTACACTCGCCATTTCTCCACGGCCCACACACAACAGAGTGCCTTCTTCTCTACAGTGGAGTAACCTCTCTCAGCTGAGGAAAAGGTCTTAGAGGCGTACGACACTACCTCCTCTCTCCCGTCAGGTCCTACCTGACTGAGGCGAGCACCACACCCAACGTCACTGGAGTCACAGGTGAGGATGGTGCGCTGTGCCGGATCAAAGGCGCACAGGGCAGGAGCCCTCTGGATGGCAGCCTTGATCTCCTTGACAAGCTGTGAACTCTCATGGGTCCACACGAACGGTTCTGCCTTCAGCAGAGATCTCAGTGGATCAACCAGAGTTGAGAATCCAGGCACGAATCGCGAGTGATAGCTCACTGAGCCCAAGAACGACTGCAGCTCAGCAGCTGTGGAGGGGTCAGGCCCACTCACTAGTGGGGCGATCCGCTCTGGATCTATGCGGATGCCGCTGCCTGATACCAGGTATCCCAGGAAGTTGATGCTGGGCACCCCTCGTACACACTTGGCCTGGTTTACCAGCACGTTCCGATCTCGGAACACCGCTTCAACCTGCCTCACGCGATGGTCATGCTCCTCTCTGGTGGATGCATGCACAACTACATCATCTTGGTGGATGGATACGCCGCTGATCCCCTTCAGCATCGACTCCATGACCTGCTGGAAACACGGACCTGCAGAGGCCAGACCGAACGGAACCCTAGTGAACCGCCTGAGCCCCTGAGGAGTGGAGAAGCAGGTTAGGCTGCGGCTGACTGGATGAAGATCCACCTGGTGGTAGGCATCCTGGAGGTCAAACTTTGTGAACACACTTGAACCTCGGAACCTGTGAAGCATGTCCTCTATGTTGGGTAGAGGATACCCATCTATAATCACAGCTCTGTTCGCTTGTCTGAGGTCTACACATACACGTATGTCTCCATTACGCTTCTTAGTTACCACTAAGGGAGACACCCACTCAGACGCATGAACCTTCTCGATCACACCTGCCTGCTCCATCCTATCCAAACGCTCTCTCACCTGATCTCTTACCGACCACGGCAGTTGACGGAGAGGTTGGCGGACAGGAGGGATGTTGGGGTTGATGGTGATGCGATGCTGGTACCCACGGATAGGAGCAGCTTCTTGCTGGGTTTGCACCTTCTCGGCAGGTTCAGGTTGGGTTGGAGGATGAGGTTCCTGAGCGACAGCACACACTTGGTTATTCACAACGCTAACCTCGAACAAACGCATCATATCCAAACCCATGATGGGACGGCCATGGGGCACAACATACACACTAACACACTTCTCTAGCCCCTTGTACCTAACTAACACATCTGCCACACCTAACACTTGTACCTTCCCCCCTTGGTAGGAACACAGTTGCTCTGCGGTTTGGACAAGCGGCACACCAGTTAACACACTCTTGGGCAGGATTGATACACTTGACCCAGTGTCGACCATCATCTCAATGTCTTTGCCTGCCACTTGAACTGGAGCGCTTAACTGAGCAGAACCCACAGAGAGAATCTCCAGTGCCCGCACAGCATGCATGCCTGCAGCTGTCCTCTTGCTGTGGCACATGGATGCCCAGTGTCCTTGCCGACCACACTGGTGGCACACGGCACTTCTTGCAGGGCACACATTGACAGCATGTGGGTGAAGCCCACACCTTTGGCACTTCACAGGTGGGTGATGGGGCTGCGACGAAGCACCACCACCAGAGTACTGACTAGGTCCAGGGTGCGAAACTTGCTGGCGCTTACCTCTGGCTCTGGAGCGGGGTGGGCGAGGCTTACCCTGGTACGCGTAGTTGACCTCTACGGGCTGGCTAGCTGTCACTTGGGTAGCTGACTGCAGAAAACTGGCTTCCCGAGCAGCAGTTTCCACTGTCTCTGCAATGCGGAGAGTCTTCTCCAGCGTCAGCTCATCCTCCATCAGCAGGCGTTGGCGCAAGGTAGGAGAACATGTCTTCTCAACCACCTGGTCTCTGATAAATTCTTCCGACTTGTCGCCATAGTCGCAGGTTGCGGCTAGGCCACGAAGGACACTTACCCATTGGGCAGTTGTTTCTTGAGGCTGCTGGTGGCGGCTATGGAAACGGCATCGCTCACCAACCACGTTTGTCTTGGGCCCGAAAAAGCTAGTAAGCTTTCGCTTCAGGTGGGCAAGGTCTGACTCGCCTTCCAACTTGGTCAGAACAGGCAGAGTATCAGCTATCCGCTGACCTTCACATCCTAGACAGTGCATGAGGAGTGCTACTTGCCTGGGTTGGGGGAACACGTCACCACCAATGGCTTGCAGATATACGTCGAACTGACGCAACCACGTGGCCCACGGGACTGGCGCAGGGCCAGGTGCGGCTAAATATGGCGCGGGGGCACCTCTTAAAACATCCATAATGGCACGGAAGCAAGCTCAATTCTCTGGGAAGAGCTACAACTGGTCGCCAAAATATGTTGCGTCTATGATGCTTACCATTAATTATCGGTAGCACGCAACTCGTTCCGGTTATTACTCGGAAATATACACCATGGTCTGAGACACGTGTTTAAGCCGGAAGTTTTGTTTATTTAAGGGCGAATCAAAACAATGCAGCGCTGTCGGTTCTGATAACACACAATATATTTATGCAACGCTGCTGTCGGCAGTTAATTGGAACTTTTACAAATCTGGCGCACGAATTTCAATGCTGGCGCATTACACAACACAACAGGCTTCTATACTGACAGTTTTTCGTTCTCTGTTGTCCGTCAGAAGTCAGTGACGAACGAAGTAAGAAACGGCTTCTATTCTGACAGTTTTTCCGGTCTCTTCGTTGTTGTCTGTCAGAAGCCGGTGACGAACGAAGTGAGAAACGGCTTCTATACTGACAGTTTTTCGTTCTCTGTCAGAAGCCGGTGACGAACGAAGTAAGAAACGGCTTCTATTCTGACAGTTTTTCCGGTCCGTCGTCGTTGTCAGAAGCCGGTGACGAACGAAGTGAGAAACGGCTTCTATACTGACAGTTTTTCGTTCTCTGTTGTCCGTAGTAGTCAGAAGCCGGTGACGAACGAAGTAAGAAACGGCTTCTATTCTGACAGTTTTTCCGGTCTCGTCGTCAGAAGCCGGTGACGAACGAAGTAAGAAACGGCTTCTATTCTGACAGTTTTTCCGGTCTCGTCGTTGTCTGTCAGAAGCCGGTGACGAACGAAGTGAGAAACGGCTTCTATACTGACAGTTTTTCGTTCTCTGTTGTCCGTAGTAGTAGTAGTTGTCAGAAGCCGGTGACGAACGAAGTAAGAAACGGCTTCTATTCTGACAGTTTTTCCGGTCTCGTCGTCGTCGTTGTTGTCTGTTGTTGTTGTTGTCTGTTCTGAGCGCTGGTATCAGAGACCTAAAACTTTTGTGGATAAAAGGCACTTCCAAATGAAAAAGCACCACGGTTGTCAATTTTCAAAATTTTTAAAATTTTGCCCAGGATTTTGCATTATGTGATTTTTAACTTTTATTTTTCTATTTTTTGCTAATTCATCTAGACTCTTCAAACTTGCACCCTTTGACATCAGGGAAATTTGTAGTTCACACAAAAAGTTGGAAAGAAAAAGCTTTAAATTTAAGGCTCTAAATTAGCTTTTAAACTTTGCACCCTAAATTTGGCATAAAACTCATGGTCTAAACTACAGGCTCGAAATATCTAAAGCTACAGCAGTTTAGGTTCTGAGTCAAATATCAACTTAAAGGCCGGTTTGTGCAGTACTGCACAAACACAGAAACAAAACAAAAACGGAAATTTAAGGGTCCTTTTTGGCCCATTCCGTGAAGGTCTGCATTTCCCAAAATATCATTCAAACCCTTATATCTTCCGATCTAATTGATAAAAATTAGTTCCCATTTCAGATAAAAAGAGAGAATAGCCTCGTTTATTATATATTTAGAGATAAAAACTTTCAGACTGAAACTTTTTATTTTATAAGCAAAAATAAAATATAAGTTTTTAAAACTTTTATTCCCAGCCCCCTGGTTTCCAGACCATGATAGCTACGGTATTGAACTTAACACGGCTGGATAGAAAACTTCGTTGCCGTCATTTTTCTCACTCATACCCCCCACTTATCTCTTACGGCTTCCGCGCTATAAGCCGTAAAATACATTTCAAAGTGGTAATTTTATCAGTTCATTTTTGCTTCACACCGGGGTTTAGGGTGGTTAGAGTCATTGGAGGAAATAAAATTTTGCATGCAGCTAGGTAAGAGACATATGTCGACATTCCATCTGCATAGATATCAATGAAACACCAAGTTACATTTACAAACATGCCGTTTCTCCACGCAACGTTGTAGCAAATCACCCCGCGTCACCCCTGCGTCCACGCCGCGGCAATGCCGGCGATCGGCGCGGCCGTTTCTGTTTATTTATGGTCTGGTAAAAAGTACCGAATACTACCCATAATGCATCACAAGTGATTAGAGTACCGTAATAGTCCGAGTTTACAATAAGAGTATTATGTTTCTGTTTTTGGACCATGGGTGGATCCAGGGAATAAGTAGGCTAGGTGCCCCCCCTCACCCTTCTCCCCCATCCCCCTCCCCAACCCCCAATTGATCATCGGAGGTGCAGGGTGCCATCGAACTTTCCAGGGGTTTCCGGGACAATTTCAGGGGGCGCTAAGATTCTATTGGGGGCACCTGTTCCCTTTCCCCCTTGGATCCGCCTATGTCGTTTCGGGGGGCACGGAGGTGGGGTCGTTACGGGTGTGGGGGTAAGGAGCTCGAGCATAAGCGGATCCAGGACATCAGCATGGGGGTAGGGGCTAAGGAGTTCGAGCATAGGCAGACCCAGGACATCAGTACGAGGGTGGGGCTAGGGAGTTAGAGCATAGGCGGATCCGGGACATCGGTACGAGGGTCGGGCTAGGGAGTTAGAGCATAGGCGGATCCAGGACATCGATACGAGGGTCGGGCTAGGGAGTTAGAGCATAGGGGGATCCAGGACATTAGTACGGGGATGGGGCTAAGCAGCTGAGCATTAGCGGATTCAGGACATCAGTACGGGGTGAGACTCGGGAGTTCCAGCATAGGCTGATCCAGGACATGAGTAGGGGGGGTAGGGGCTACGGAGTTCAAGCAGAGGCGGATCCAGGATATTAGTACGGGGATGGGGCTAAGGAGATCGAGCATAGGCGGATCTAGGACATCTGTACGGGGGTGGAGATAAGGAGCTCGAGCATAGGCTGATCCAGGACATCAGTATGGGTGTGGGGCTAAGGAGCTCGAGCAGAGGAGGATCTAGGACATCAGTACGGCGGTGGGGCTAAAGGGCTTGAGTATAAGCGGATCAAGGACATTAGTACGGGGGTGAGGCTAAGGACCTCGAGCATAAGCGGATCCAGGACATCAGCACGTGGGTAGGGGCTAAAGAGTTCGAGCATAGGCGGATCCAGGACATCAGTACGGGAGTGGGGCTAAGAAGCTCGAGCATAAGCGGATTCAGCTGATCAGTACGGGGGTGGGGCTCAGGAGCTCGAGCATAGGCGGATCTAGGACATCAGTACGGTCGTGGGGCTCGGGCGTTCCGGCATAGGCGGATCCAGGACATTAGTAGGGTGGTAGGGGCTGAAGAGTTCGAGTATAGGCGAATCCAGGGCAGTACGGAGGTGGGGCTACGGAGTTCAAGCATAGGCAGATCCAGGACATCAGTTCGGGGGTGGGGCTAAGGAGCTCGAGCATAGGCGGATCCAGGACATCAGTGCAGGGGTGTGGCTCCGGAGCTCGAGTAAAGGCGGATCCAGGACATCAGTGGGCGGGGTAGGGGCTACGGAGTTCGAGCATAGGCGGATCCAGGACATCAGTAAGAAGGTGGGGTAAGGAGCTCGAGCATAGGCGGATCCAGGACATCAGTAGGGGGTAGAGGCTAAGGAGTTCGAGCATAGGCGGATCCAGGACATCAGTACGGAGGTGGGGCTAAAAAGTTCGAGCATAGGCGGATCCAGGACATCAGTACGGGGTCGGGGCTAAGGAGCTCCAGCAAAGGCGGATCCAGGCCTCAGTACGGGGGTGGGGCTAAGGAGCTCGAGCATAGGCGGATCTAGGACATCAGTACGGTGGTGGGGCTCGGGCGTTCCAGCATAGGCGGATCCAGGACAATAGTAGGGTGGTAGGGGCTAAAGAGTTTGAGTATAGGCGAATCCAGGGCAGTACGGAGGTGGGGCTACGGAGTTCGAGCATAGGCAGATCCAGGACATCAGTTCGGGGGTGGGGCTAAGGAGCTCGAGCATAGGCGGATCCAGGACATCAGTGCAGGGGTGTGGCTCCGGAGCTCGAGTAAAGGCGGGTCCAGGACATCAGTACGGGGGTGAGGCTAAGGAGATCGAGCATAGGTGGATCCAGGACATCTGTACGGGGGTGGGGCTAAAGAGCTGGAGCATAGGCGGATCCAGGACATCAGTATGGTTGTGGGGCTAAGGAGCTCGAGCAGAGGCGGATCCAGGGCATCAGTACGGGGGTGGGGCTAAGGGGTTCGAGTATAGGCGGATAAAGGACATCAGTACAGAGGTGGGGCTAAGGAGCTCAAGCATAGGCGGATCCAGGACATCAGTACGGGGGTGGGGCTAAGGAGCTCGAGCATAAGCGGATCCAGCATATCGGTACGGGGATTGGGCTAAGGAGATCCAGCATAGGCGGATCCAGGACATCTGTACGGAGGTGGGGCTAAGGAGCTCGAGCATAGGCGGATCCAGGACATCAGTATGGGTGTCGGGCTAAGGAGCTCGAGCAGAGGCGGATCCAGGACACCAGTACGGAGCTGGGGTAAGAGGCTCGAGTATAGGCGGATCTAAGACATCAGTACGGGGGTGGGGCTAAGAAGCTCGAGCATAAGCGGATCCAGGACATCAAGGGGCCAAAGAGTTAAAACAGGTAGGGGCTAAAGAGTTAAAAATAAGCGGATCCAGGACATCATTACGGAGGTGGGGCTAAGGAGCTCGAGCATAAGCAGATTCAGGACATCAGTACGTGAGTGGGGCTCGGCAGCTCGAGCATAGGCGGATCCAGGACATCAGTAGGGGTAGGGGCTAAGGAGTTCAAGCATAGGCGGATCCAGGGCAGTATAGAGGTGGGGCTACGGAGTTCGAGCATAGGCAGATCCAGGACATATGTAAGGGGGTGGCGTAAGGAGCTCGAGCATGTGCGGATCCAGGACATCAGTTCGGTGGTGGGGCTGAGGTCTCGAGCTGGGGCATAACTCGTTAACAAATAGGCTGAATTGGGTGAAAATCTGCAGGTATAGGTGAAATACCGTCGGAAAACCCATCATACTTTATATTGTATCTCCTTTCTTCTCGTCATGCCCAGTCTTTGCTTAACAAAACAAACATTATGCGTGTGTTTATTTCTTTGATAATATGAACAGAGGGCAAGCGTGGTGCAGTATGCAGAGACATGCTAATTTAGGAAAACATGGGCCTAGACAGAGGATTGAATGGAGCCATAATGAGAACACAAAACCTAAAACTCCAACATTGCGTTGTTATAAGTATCAAACTGCTGAAAAAACTCGCCTGTCAATCGAACTGTTTGGCTAACGTACATTGTCACCGGCTTCTCCTGCGCCAGAGCGGCACCTGCCGAGGCCGCAGGCCGAGGTCTGTTGTTGTCAGAAGCCGGTGACGAACGAAGTGAGAAACGGCTTCTATACTGACAGTTTTTCGTTCTCTGTTGTCCGTAGTAGTAGTAGTAGTTGTTGTCTGTTCTGGGGACTGGTATCAGATACTTGAAACTTGCAGGGATGAAAGGCAGGAACCCATAAAAAATCCCGACGGCTGCAGATTTTCGAATTTTGCAAAAACTTTTCCAAAATTTTGGATTATAATTTTCTAAACTTTTATTTTTCTATTTTTAGTCTACAGCTCTCAAAGTAACTCTCTTTTACACACAATCAATTACCAGTTTTTGCTCAAAGTTTGAAGCAAAAAATCCAAATTTGTACTTCCAAAATGATTTTTTGAAACTTTGACCTCCAACTTGTAGTGAAATGCATTACCAAAGTTACAAGTTCGAAATATCTGAAGATATGATGCTAAGTGTTCCAAACTGGATTTTTACAGACAGAATGGACTGTGCATTACTGCATAGACACTAAACTGAACCAAAAGCATAATTTTGAAGGTCAGTTTTGGCCCTTTTTCCAAAACATTGCAATTATGGCCTAAAATTTTAAAACCATATAACTTTCAAAATTATGAACTTTTTTGAGCGCAGTTTTCTTTGTTGAGATGGGTATTGTCATCTCAACAACATATTCTAAACTCAAATTTCTGAGTTAATGGGAAATATTTTTCTGCAAAAAATACAATATTTTTTTTTTTTTGGGAATTTATGACTATATATTTCCAAATTTTCTTTTCGAAATTGGTACCCAAAAAAAGCCCGACTCAAGTTCTACAACCGTCTGCCTGACCATACCCGCGCGTCTCCCATAGGTTTTGAGCTATATGATGATAAAGACTGAACTTGTTGCGGTTTTCATAGGTTGTAATAGATTCATCACGTGATAAAGTGCCTTTATACTCAACTGGGATATATGGCTCTCTCTATACTTGTAGTATGGGAAATTATGAGCTCTGCCGTTTTTGTTTCATGACGCTCTGACGACTAGGTCGCCACTGAGGGGCAAAATACTTCGGTCCCGTTTTTCCCGAAGCAGAAGTGACGTCATTCTGCCCTTCTTGCATGGACCTTCTGTGCCGCGGCAGTAGTCTGTAGCCGGTAAATGCGTGCAAGAAAGGCATAACATTTCTACCCGAGTGCATACAGCGGGTGGCTAGCCGGTCGGGGCGGACGGGAACCTGACTAGACGGCAGAGGGTGCCGAGGCGTGTTTAGAGATCCGAGGAAGTGAGCAGTGATGCCCTCAGGCATCTAGGGAACGGTAGCAGGGTCCAGAGGCGTGCTGAGATAGCTCATGGGAGACATTTCGGACGGGGGAGCAGTGAGGATGG
Organism: Lepas anatifera; assembly: GCA_034440635.1. Classification (NCBI taxonomy): domain Eukaryota; kingdom Metazoa; phylum Arthropoda; class Thecostraca; family Lepadidae; genus Lepas; species Lepas anatifera. Next base: position 90,002 of record JAOTON010000985.1, on the reverse strand, counting down.
GGGCTGGTACGGGACTGGAGCCTTCCCCGCCATTCCCTCGGAACAGCTTCTGTGTTTGTATTAACCATAGATATTCTGACATTGGGGGGGAGTTCAGCCCCTAGCTCCGCCCATTGTATCTACCACCATTTGAATAGCCACCATGTATGTATATAAGCATATGAAAGATTGACGATTTCGTTGCACTCCGTACCAAATTAGCGAACAATATCAGTGAGAGGCAATCGACCATGCAGATTTCGAATGTGGTATTCCGGTCAACAAAAGGTCACTGCGCATGCGCACTGGAGCTAATGGTAACAGAGGTTATCTTGGCAACCTACGGGTTGATTTTCTTGAAATTTTGTAAACAAAAAAATAGCACGAAATATAAGTAAAAAATGTCATTGAAGCTGCACTGCGCTGCGCATGCGCAGAAGAAATTATAAAGATAAGCCTGAAAGGCAAGGATATTTCAGAGGAGGACCTGAACAGAGGGAAAGCCAACGTGCTTAAATTAAGCATGATTGCTTTGTCACCCTTGGTAACAACAAAGGTCTGTGCGCATGCGCATTAGAACTTATGGTCATGGAGGCTATCTCGGGAGCCAATAGACCGATTTCGCTCAAATTTTTGCGAGTAAAAGCAGAATATCATCTGCGAATCCTAATTGATGGCATTATGACGCTGCACTATTATGCGCATGTGCAAAAGGAATTCTAAGGAATAATAGGCTATAAGGGATCATTTAGACCAGGAGACAAACAAACGGCATATTAACATGCTTCAGTCAACTATAACGGTATGTTTGCTCTCATTCACTGCAGACGTTACTGCGCATGCGGACTGGGACTTAGGGTAACCGAAGCTAACTCGGTAAAAAATTGCCTGAATTGGGTGAAAATCTGCAAGTATAGGTGAAATACGGTCGGCAAACCCATCATATTTTGTATTGTATCTCGTTTCTTCTGGTCATGCCCAGTCTTTACTTGACAAAACAACCATTCTACGTGTGTTTATTTATTTGGTGACATGAACAGAGGGCAAACATGAAGCAGTCTGCAGAGACATGCTAATATAGGAAAACATGGGCTTACAAAGGGGATTGAATGGAGTCATACTGAGAACACAAGACCTAAAGTCCAAAAATTGCGTTGGTGTAAGTATCATACGGCTGAAAACACTCGTCTGTCAATCGAACTGTTTGCCTAACGTGCATTGTCACCGGCTTCTCCTGCGCCGGAGCGGCACCTGCCGAGGCCGCAGGCCGAGGATCTGTTGTTGTTGTTGTCTGTTCTGAGCGCTGGTATCAGAGACCTAAAACTTCTGTGGATAGAAGGCACTTCCAAATGAATAAGCACCACGGTTGTCAATTTTCAAAATTTTCAAAATTTTGCCCAGAATTTTGCATTATGTGATTTTTAACTTTTATTTTTCTATTTTTTGCTAATTCATCTACAGTCTTCAAACTTGCACCCTTTTACATCAGACAAATTTGTAGTTCACACAAAAAGTTGAAAAGGAAAAGCTTTAAATTTAAGGCTCTAAATTAGCTTTTAGACTTTGCACCCTAAATTTGGCATACAACTCATGGTCTAAACTACAGGCTCGAAATATCTGAAGCTACAGCAGTTCAGGTTCTGAGTCAAATATCAACTTAAACGCCGGTTTGTGCAGTACTGCACAAACACAAAAACAAAACAAAAACAGAAATTTAAGGGCCCTTTTTGGCCCATTCCGTGAAGGTCTGCATTTCCCAAAATATCATTTAAACCCTTATATCTTCCGATCTAATTGATAAAAATTAGTTTCCATTTCAGATAATAAAAGAGAATAGCCTCCTCTATTATATATATATAGAGATAAAAACTTTCAGACTGACACTTTTTATTTTATAGGCAAAAGTAAAATATAAGTTTTTAAAATTTTTATTCTCAGCCCCCTGGTTTCCAGACCATGATAGCTACGGTATTGAACTTAACACGGCTGGATAGAAAACTTCGTTGCCGTCATTTTTCTCACTCATATCCCCCACTTATCTCTTACGGCTTCCGCGCTATGAGCCGTAAAATACATTTCAAAGTGGTAATTTTATCAGTTCATTTTTGCTTCACACCGGGGTTTAGGGTGGTTAGAGTCATTGGAGGGAAATGAAATTTTGCATGCAGCTAGGTAAGAGACATATGTCGACATTCCATCTGCAAAGATATCAATGAAACACCAAGTTACCTTTACAAACATGCCGTTTCTCCACGCATCTTTGTAGCAAATCACCACGCGTCACACCTGCGTCCACGCCGCGGCAACGCCGGCGATCGGCGCGGCCGTTTCTGTTTATTTATGGTCTGGTAAAAAAGTACCCAATACTACCCATAATGCATCACAAGTAATTAGAGTACCGTAAAAGTCCGAGTTTACAATAAGAGTATTATGTTTCTGTTTTTGGACCATGGGTGGATCCAGGGAATAAGTAGGCTAGGTGCCCCCCCACCCTTCTCCCCCATCCCCCCTCCCCAACCCCCAATCGACCATCGGCGCCCTCTGAAATTGTAAAGACACGCCTCTCAAGGTCGATGACGCTCTCTGAAATGTCGCTTCCCATACGCAGATCCAGGATTGCCTATCGGGGGCGAGGTGGAAGGGGAAACTTCCTGGTGGGCGCTATCTACACCAGGGACGCCACTTTTGGCCGGAAAAACCTATCAAGTAGGCGCTAAAACCTATCAGTAGACCCCGATACCTACATCTCGGGGAAAACGACATTTCAGGGGTGGCATCGAACTTTCCAGGGGTTTCCGGGACAATTTCAGGGGGCGCTAACATTCTATGGGGGCACCTGTCCCCTTTCCCCTCTGGATCCGCCTATGTCGTTTCGGGGGGGCACGGAGGTGGGGTCGTTACGGGTGTGGGGGTAAGGAGCTCGAGCAAAAGCGGATCCAGGGCATCAGCATGGGGGTAGGGACTAAAGAGTTCGAGCATAGGCGGAGCCAGGACATCAGTACGAGGGTGGGGCTAGGGAGTTAGAGCATAGGCGGATCCAGGACATCGGTACGAGGGTCGGGCTAGGGAGTTAGAGCATAGGCGGATCCAGGGCATTAGTACGGGGATGGGGCTAAGCAGCTGAGCATTAGCGGATTCAGGACATCAGTACGGGGTGAGACTCGGGAGTTCCAGCATAAGCGGATCCAGGACATCAGTAGGGGGGTAGGGGCTACGGAGTTCGAGCATAGGCGGATCCAGGATATTAGTACGGGGATAGGGCTAAGGAGATCGAGCATAGGCGGATCTAGGACATCTGTACGGGGGTGGAGATAAAGAGTTCGAGCATAGGCGGATCCAAGACATCAGTACGGGGGTGGGGCTAAGAAGCTCGAACATAAGCGGATTCAGCTGATCAGTACGGGGGTGGGGCTCGGGAGCTCGAGCATAGTCGGATCCAGGACATCAGTAGGGGTGGGGGCTAAGTAGTTCGAGCATAGGCGGATCCAGGCCTCAGTACGGGGTGGGGCTGAGGAGCTCGAGCATAGGCGGATCCAGGACATCAGTACGGTGGTGGGGCTCGGGCATTCAGCATAGGCGGATCCAGGACATCAGTAGGGGTAGGGGCTAAAGAGTTCGAGTATAGGCGAATCAGGCAGCGAGGGCGAGTTCAACATAGGCAGATCCAGGACACAGTTCGGGGTGGGGCTAAGGAGCTCGAGCATAGGCGGATCCAGGACATCAGTGCAGGGGTGTGGTTCCGGAGCTCGAGTAAAGGCGGATCCAGGACATCAGTACGGGGGTGGGGCTAAGGAGATCGAGCATAGGTGGATCCACGACATCTGTACGGGGGTGGGGCTAAAGAGCTGGAACATAGGCGGATCCAGGATATCAGTATGGGTGTGGGGCTAAGGAGCTCGAGCAGAGGCGGATCCAGGGCATCAGTACGGGGGTGGGGCTAAAGGGTTCGAGTATAGGCGGATAAAGGACATCAGTACAGAGTTGGGGCTAAGGAGCTCAAGCATAAGCGGATCCAGGACATCAGCACGTGGGTAGGGGCTAAAGAGTTCGAGCATAGGCGGATCCAGGACATCAGTACGGGGGTGGGGCTAAGGAGCTCGAGCATAAGCGGAGCCAGGATATCAGTACGGGGTTAGAGGCTAAGGAGTTTGAGCATAGGCGGATCCAGCATATCGGTACGGGGATGGGGCTAAGGAGATCCAGCATAGGCGCGGATCCAGGACATCTGTACGGAGGTGGGGCTAAGGAGCTCGAGCATAGGCGGATCCAGGACATCAGTATGGGTGTCGGGCTAAGGAGCTCGAGCAGAGGCAGATCCAGGACTTCAGTACGGGGCTGGGGCTAAGGGGCTCGAGTATAGGCGGATCAAAGACATCAGTACGGGGGTGGGGCTAAGGAGCTCGAGCATAAGCGGATCCAGGACATCAAGGGGCTAAAGAGTTAAAACAGGTAGGGGCTAAAGAGTTAAAACATAAGCGGATCCAGGACATCAGTACGGGGGTGGGGCTAAGGAGCTCGAGCATAAGCGGATTCAGGACATCAGTACGTGGGTGGGGCTCGGGAGCTCGAGCATAGGCGGATCCAGGGCATCAGTAGGGGTAGGGGCTAAGGAGTTCAAGCATAGGCGGATCCAGGGCAGTATAGAGGTGGGGCTACGGAGTTCGAGCATAGGCAGATCCAGGACATATGTAAGGGGGTGGGGTAAGGAGCTCGAGCATAGGCGGATCCAGGACATAAGTTCGGTGGTGGGGCTGAGGTCTCCAGCTGGGGTATAGCTCGGTAACAAATAGGCTGAATTGGGTGAAAATCTGCAGGTATAGGTGAAATACCGTCGGAAAACCCATCATATTTTATATTGTATCTCCTTTCTTCTCGTCATGCCCGAGTCTTTGCTTAACAAAACAAACATTATGCGTGTGTTTATTTATTTGATGACATGAACAGAGGGCAAGCGTGGTGCAGTATGCAGAGACATGCTAATTTAGGAAAAATGGGCCTAGACAGGGGATTGAATGGAGCCATAATGAGAACACAAAACCTAAAACTCCAACATTGCGTTGTTATAAGTATCAAACTGCTGAAAAAAACTCGCCTGTCTATCGAACTGTTTGGCTAACGTACATTGTCACCGGCTTCTCCTGCGCCAGAGCGGCACCTGCCGAGGCCGCAGGCCGAGGTTGTTGTTGTTGTTGTTGTCTGTTCTGAGCGCTGGTATCAGAGACCTAAAACTTTTGTGGATAGAAGGCACTTCCAAATGAATAAGCACCACGGTTGTCAATTTTCAAAATTTTCAAAATTTTGCCCAGAATTTTGCATTATGTGATTTTTAACTTTTATTTTTCTATTTTTTGCTAATTCATCTAGACTCTTCAAACTTGCACCCTTTTACATCAGGGAAATTTGTAGTTCACACAAAAAGTTGGAAAGAAAAAGCTTAAAATTTAGGGCTCTAAATTAGCTTTTAAACTTTGCACCCTAAATTTGGCATAAAACTCATGGTCTAAACTACAAGCTCGAAATATCTGAAGCTACAGCAGTTCAGGTTCTGAGTCAAATATCAACTTAAAGGCCGGTGTGTGCAGTACTGCACAAACACAGAAACAAAACAAAAACGGAAATTTAAGGGTCCTTTTTGGCCCATTCCGTGAAGGTCTGCATTTCCCAAAATATCATTCAAACGCTTATATCTTCCGGTCTAATTGATAAAAATTAGTTCCCATTTCAGATAATAAGAGAGAATAGCCTCCTTTATTATATATTTAGAGATAAAATTTTTCAGACTGAAACTTTTTATTTTATAGGCAAAAATAAAATATAAGTTTTTAAAATTTTTATTCTCAGCCCCCTGGTTTCCAGACCATTGTAGCTACGGTATTGAACTTAACACGGCTGGATAGAAAACTTCGTTGCCGTCATTTTTCTCACTCATACCCCCCACTTATCTCTTACGGCTTCCGCGCTATAAGCCGTAAAGTACATTTAAAAGTGGTAATTTTATCAGTTCATTTTTGCTTCACACCGGGGTTTGGGGTGGTTAGAGTCATTGGAGGAAATAAAATTTTGCATGCAGCTAGGTAAGAGACATATGTCGACATTCCATCTGCAAAGATATCAATGAAACACCAAGTTACCTTTACAAACATGCCGTTTCTCCACGCAACGTTGTAGCAAATCACCACGCGTCACCCCTGCGTCCACGCCGCGGCAACACCGGCGATCGGCGCGGCCGTTTCTGTTTATTTATGGTCTGGTAAAAAAGTACCCATTACTACCCATATATGCATCACAAGTAATTAGAGTACCGTAAAAGTCCGAGTTTACAATAAGAGTATTATGTTTCTGTTTTTGGACCATGGGTGGATCCAGGGAATAAGTAGGCTAGGTGCCCCCCTCACCCTTCTCCCCCCATCCCCCTCCCCCAAACCCCAATCGACCATCGGCGCCCTCTGAAATTGTAAAGACACGCCTCTCAAGGTCGATGACGCTCCCTGAAATGTCGCTTCTCATACGCGGATCCAGGATTGCCTATCGGGAGCGAGGTGGAAGGGGAAATTTCCTGGTGGGCGCTATCTACACCAGGGACGCCACTTTTGGCCGGAAAACCTATCAAGTAGGCGCTAAAACCTATCAGTAGACCCCGATACCTGCATCTCGGGGAAAACGACATTTCAGGGGGTGCCATCGAACTTTCCAGGGGTTTCCGGGACAATTTCAGGGGCGCTAAGATTCTATGGGGGCATCTGTCCCCTTTCCCCCTTGGATCCGCCTATGTCGTTTCGGGGGGGCACGGAGGTGGGGTCGTTACGGGTGTGGGGGTAAGGAGCTCGAGCAAAAGCGGATCCAGGACATCAGCATGGGGGTAGGGGCTAAAGAGTTCGAGCATAGGCAGACCCAGGACATCAGTACGAGGGTGGGGCTAGGCAGTTAGAGCATAGGCGGATCCAGGACATCGGTACGAGGGTCGGGCTAGGGAGTTAGAGCATAGGCGGATCCAGGACATTAGTACGGGGATGGGGCTAAGCAGTTGAGCATTAGCGGATTCAGGACATCAGTACGGGGTGAGACTCGGGAGTTCCAGCATAGGCGGATCCAGGACATCAGTAGGGGGGTAGGGGCTACGGAGTTCAAGCATAGGCGGATCCAGGATATTAGTACGGGGATGGGGCTAAGGAGATCGAGCATAGGCGGATCTAGGACATCTGTACGGGGGTGGAGATAAGAAGCTCGAGCATAGGCTGATCCAGGACATCAGTATGGGTGTGGGGCAAAGGAGCTCGAGCAGAGGCGGATCTAGGACATCAGTACGGTGGTGGGGCTAAAGGGCTTGAGTATAGGCGGATCAAGGACATCAGTACGGGGGGTGAGGCTAAGGAGCTCGAGCATAAGCGGATCCAGGACATCAGAACGTGGGTAGGGGCTAAAGAGTTCGAGCATAGGCGGATCCAGGACATCAGTACGGGGGTGGGGCTAAGAAGCTCAAGCATAAGCGGATTCAGCTGATCAGTACGGGGGTGGGGCTCGGAAGCTCGAGCATAGGCGGATCTAGGACATCAGTACGGTGGTGGGGCTCAGGCGTTCCAGCATAGGCGGATCCAGGAAATTAGTAGGGTGGTAGGGGCTAAAGAGTTCGAGTATAGGCGAATGCAGGGCAGTACGGAGGTGGGGCTACGGAGTTCGAGCATAGGCAGATCCAGGACATCAGTTCGGGGGTGGGGCTAAGGAGCTGGAGCGTAGGCGGATCCAGGACATCAGTGCAGGGGTGTGGCTCCGGAGCTCGAGTAAAGGCGGATCCAGGACATCAGTGGGGTGGGGGGTAGGGGCTACGGAGTTCGAGCATAGGCGGATCCAGGACATCAGTAAGAAGGTGGGGCTAAGGAGCTCGAGCATAGGCGGATCCAGGACATCAGTATGAGGGTGGGGCTAGGCAGCTGAGCATTAGCGGATTCAGGACATCAGTACGGGGGTGAGACTCAGGAGTTCCAGCATAGGCGGATCCAAGACATCAGTAGGGGGTAGGGGCTACGGAGTTCGAGCATAGGCGGATCCAGGATATTAGTACGGGGATGGGGCTAAGGAGATCGAGCATAGGCGGATCTAGGACATCTGTACGGGGGTGGAGATAAGGAGCTCGAGCATAGGCTGATCCAGGACATCAGTATGGGTGTGGGGCTAAGGAGTTCGAGCATAGGCGGATCCAGAGCATCAGTACGGAGGTGGGGCTCGGGCGTTCCAGCATAGGCGGATCCAGGACAATAGTAGGGTGGTAGAGGCTAAAGAGTTCGAGTATAGGCGAATCCAGGGCAGTATGGAGGTGGGGCTACGGAGTTCGAGCATAGGCAGATCCCGGACATCAGTATGGGTGTGGGGCTAAGGAGCTCGAGCAGAGGCGGATCCAGGGCATCAGTACGGGGGTGGGGCTAAGGGGTCTGAGTATAGGCGGATAAAGGACATCAGTACAGAGGTGGGGCTAAAGAGCTCAAGCATAAGCGGATCCAGGACATCAGCACAGGGGTAGGGGCTAAAGAGTTCGAGCATAGGCGTATCCAGGACATCAGTACGGGGGTGGGGCTAAGGAGCTCGAGCATAAGCGGAGCCAAGATATCAGTACGGGGGTAGAGGCTAAGGAGTTTGAGCATAGGCGGATCCAGCATATCGGTACGGGGATTGGGCTAAGAAGATCCAGCATAGGCGGATCCAGGACATCTGTACGGAGGTGGGGCTAAGGAGCTCGAGCATAGGCGGATCCAGGACATCAGTATGGGTTTCGGGCTAAGGAGCTCGAGCAGAGGCGGATCCAGGACGTCAGTACGGGGCTGGGGTAAGAGGCTCGAGTATAGGCGGATCAAAGACATCAGTACGGGGGTGGGGCTAAGGAGCCTGAGCATAAGCGGATCCAGGACATCAAGGGGCTAAAGAGTTAAAACAGGTAGGGGCTAAAGAGTTAAAACAGGTAGGGGCTAAAGATTTAAAACATAAGCGGATCCAGGACATCAGTACGGGGGGTGGGGCTAAGGAGCTCGAGCATAAGCGGGTTTAGTACATCAGTACTTGGGTGGGGCTCGGGAGCTCAAGCATATGCGGATCCAGGACATCAGTAAGGGTAGGGGCTAAGGAGTTCAAGCATAGGCGGATCCTGGGCAGTATAGAGGTGGGGCTACGGAGTTCGAGCATAGGCAGATCCAGGACATATGTAAGGGGGTGGGGTACGGAGCTCGAGCATAGGCGGATCCAGGACATTAGTTCGGTGGTGGGGCTGAGGTCTCGAGCTGGGGCATAACTCGGTAACAAATAGGCTGAATTGGGTGAAAATCTGCAGGTATAGGTGAAATACCGTCGGAAAACCCATCATATTTTATTTTGTATCTCCTTTCTTCTCGTCATGCCCAGTCTTGACAAAGGTCAGTGCGCATGCGCATTAGAACTTATGGTCATGGAGGCTATCTCGGGAGCCAATACACCGATTTCGCTCAAATTTTTGCGAGTAAAAGCAGAAGAGCATCTGCTAATCCTAATTGATGGCATTATGACGCTGCACTATTATGCGCATGTGCAGTAGGAATTCTAAGGAATAATAGGCTCTAAGGGATCATTTAGACCAGGAGACAAACAAACGGCATATTAACATGCTTCAGTCAACTATAACGGCATCTTTGCTCTCATTCACTGCAGACGTTACTGCGCATGCGGACTGGGAGTAGGGTAACCGAAGCTAACTCGATAACAAATTGGCGGAATTGGGTGAAAATCTGCAGGTATAGGTGAAATACGGTCGGCAAACCAATCATATTTCATAATGTATCTCCTTTCTTCTGGTCATGCCCAGTCTTTACTTAACAAAACAAACATTATGCGTGTGTTTATTTCTTTGATGATATGAACAGAGGGCAAGCGTGGTGCAGTATGCAGAGACATGCTAATTTAGGAAAACATGGGCCTAGACAGGGGATTGAATGGAGCCATAATGAGAACACAAAACCTAAAACTCCAACATTGCTTTGTTATAAGTATCAAACTGCTGAAAAAACTCGCCTGTCAATCGAACTGTTTGGCTAACGTACATTGTCACCGGCTTCTCCTGCGCCAGAGCGGCACCTGCCGAGGCCGCAGGCTGAGGTAGTAGTAGTTGTTGTCTGTTCTGAGGACTGGTATCAGATACTTGAAACTTGCAGGGATGAAAGGCAGGAACCCATAAAAAATCACAACGGCTGCAGATTTTCGAATTTTGCAAAAACTTTTCCAAAACTTTAGATTATATTTTTATAAACTTTTATTTTTAATAGTTTTTTATTTCATAATACTCTTATTGTAAACTCGGACTTTTACGGTACTCTAATTACTTGTGATGCATTATGGGTAGTAATGGGTACTTTTTTACCAGACCATAAATAAACAGAAACGGCCGCGCCGATCGCCGGTGTTGCCGCGGCGTGGACGCAGGGGTGACGCGTGGTGATTTGCTACAAAGATGCGTGGAGAAACGGCATGTTTGTAAAGGTAACTTGGTGTTTCATTGATATCTTTGCAGATGGAATGTCGACATATGTCTCTTACCTAGCTGCATGCAAAATTTTATTTCCCTCCAATGACTCTAACCACCCTAAACCCCGGTGTGAAGCAAAAATGAACTGATAAAATTACCACTTCGAAATGTATTTTACGGCTCATAGCGCGGGGTCCTTTCAACTTGTTGCAATGGCAAGATTGCCATTGCAACAAGTTGCATATCATTGCAACACCAGTCTACCTTTACTTAAATGTAATACATCATGCTAGTATGTCTCCAGCTCGAAACCTCACCCCGCCGTTCGGCCGTAGCGTCGCTGCGGGCGGCGCATTGGTAGCTGCTAGCCGAGACAGATGTCATAGCTATGTACGCATGCTATAGTCCAGCGCGAATGCCCAGTGGTGGCAGGGTAGTCTGTCTCGTTTCGGCTCCTCTACTCGTGCGGCGGGCGCGTTGTCTATTAGATATTCATATCAGTCGGACGGCCGGGTGGCGGCCGTGCGGTCGGGTCCCTGCGCGCTGTGGCGACTTGCGACGAATAAAAAACAAAATGGTGGCCAGGAACTGGTTTGCTTGTTTGGTTTGTTGTGTTTTGTTTCTTTATGTGTCTCCGAATCTTACTGTGTATGTGTGTGACACGTCCCGTAAAAGTGATGTGTTTTATGGAAGAGATAAGAGAGGCCCCACCACTTAAGCCTTCGGGCTTTTTGCGTCAATATTGTCATATTGTCATATTGTTGTCTGTCATATTGTTTCCGTCCAATAAAAGTTTAACATCTATCTATCTGTCTACCCGCTAGTTAATGAATCTCTAACCATAGGTAACACTGGTTAAAGGATCCACCGTTGCACACAATTTCTTTCCCAGCCGAATAAACCTCTTTGTGGTCATACCATGACACATGACTCTTTGCACTGCCTGCTTAAATTAACTATATAAGCAGTGGCGAATCCAGGCCATTAGTATGGGGGGTGGGACTAAGGAGGTGGAGCATAGGCGGATCCAAGACATCAGTACCGGAGTGGGGCGAGGGAGGTCGAGCATAGGCGGATCCAAGACATCAGTACGGGGTGGGGCTAAGAAGCTCGAGCAAAGGCGGATCCAGGACATCAGGACGGCGTTGGGGCTACGAGCTCGAGCATAGGCAGATCCAGGACATCAGTACGGGAGTGGGGCTAAGGACCTCGAGCATAAGCAGATTCAAGACAGTACGGAGGTGGGGCTACGGAGTTTGAGCATAGGCGGATCCAGGACATCAGTAAGGGAGTGGGGCTAAGGAGCTCGAGCATAGGCGGATCCAGGCCATCAGTAAGGAGGTGGGGCTAAGGAAATCGAGCAAAAGCGGATCCAGGACATCAGCATGGGGGTAGGGGCTAAGGAGCTCGAGCATAGGCAGACCCAGGACATCAGTACGAGGGTGGGGCTAGGCAGTTAGAGCATAGGCGGATCCAGGACATCAGTACGAGGGTCGGGCTAAGGAGTTAGAGCATAGGCGGATCCAGGGCATTAGTACGGGGATGGGGCTAAGCAGCTTGAGCATTAGCGGATTCAGGACATCAGTACGGGGTGAGACTCGGGAGTTCCAGCATAGGCGGATCCAGGACATCAGTAGGGGGTAGGGGCTACGGAGTTCATGCATAGGCGGATCCAGGATATTAGTACGGGGGTGGGGCTAAGGAGATCGAGCATAGGCGGATCTAGGACATCTGTACAGGGGTGGAGATAAGAAGCTCGAGCATAGGCTGATCCAGGACATCAGTATGGGTGTGGGGCAAAGGAGCTCGAGCAGAGGCGGATCTAGGACATCAGTACGGTGGTGGGGCTAAAGGGCTTGAGTATAGGCGGATCAAGGACATCAGTACGGGGGTGAGGCTAAGGAGCTCGAGCATAAGCGGATCCAGGACATCAGAACGTGGGTAGGGGCTAAAGAGTTCGAGCATAGGTGGATCCAGGACATCAGTACGGGGGTGGGGCTAAGAAGCTCAAGCATAAGCGGATTCAGCTGATCAGTACGGGGGTGGGGCTCGGAAGCTCGAGCATAGGCGGATCTAAGGACATCAGTACGGTGGTGGGGCTCAGGCGTTCCAGCATAGGCGGATCCAGGAAATTAGTAGGGTGGTAGGGGCTAAAGAGTTCGAGTATAGGCGAATGCAGGGCAGTACGGAGGTGGGGCTACGGAGTTCGAGCATAGGCAGATCCAGGACATCAGTTCGGGGTGGGGCTAAAGGAGCTGGAGCGTAGGCGGATCCAGGACATCAGTGCAGGGGTGTGGCTCCGGAGCTCGAGTAAAGGCGGATCCAGGACATCAGTGGGGTGGGGGGTAGGGGCTACGGAGTTCGAGCATAGGCGGATCCAGGACATCAGTAAGAAGGTGGGGTAAGGAGCTCGAGCATAGGCGGATCCAGGACATCAGTATGAGGGTGGGGCTAGGCAGCTGAGCATTAGCGGATTCAGGACATCAGTACGGGGTGAGACTCAGGAGTTCCAGCATAGGCGGATCCAAGACATCAGTAGGGGGGTAGGGGCTACGGAGTTCGAGCATAGGCGGATCCAGGATATTAGTACGGGGATGGGGCTAAGGAGATCGAGCATAGGCGGATCTAGGACATCTGTACGGGGGTGGAGATAAGGAGCTCGAGCATAGGCTGATCCAGGACATCAGTATGGGTGTGGGGCTAAGGAGTTCGAGCATAGGCGGATCCAGAGCATCAGTACGGAGGTGGGGCTCGGGCGTTCCAGCATAGGCGGATCCAGGACAATAGTAGGGTGGTAGAGGCTAAAGAGTTCAGTATAGGCGAATCCAGGGCAGTATGGAGGTGGGGCTACGGAGGTTCGAGCATAGGCAGATCCCGGACATCAGTATGGGTGTGGGGCTAAGGAGCTCGAGCAGAGGCGGATCCAGGGCATCAGTACGGGGGTGGGGCTAAGGGGTTCGAGTATAGGCGGATAAAGGACATCAGTACAGAGGTGGGGCTAAAGAGCTCAAGCATAAGCGGATCCAGGACATCAGCACAGGGGTAGGGGCTAAAGAGTTCGAGCATAGGCGTATCCAGGACATCAGTACGGGGGTGGGGCTAAGGAGCTCGAGCATAAGCGGAGCCAAGATATCAGTACGGGGGTAGAGGCTAAGGAGTTTGAGCATAGGCGGATCCAGCATATCGGTACGGGGATTGGGCTAAGAAGATCCAGCATAGGCGGATCCAGGACATCTGTACGGAGGTGGGGCTAAGGAGCTCGAGCATAGGCGGATCCAGGACATCAGTATGGGTTTCGGGCTAAGGAGCTCGAGCAGAGGCGGATCCAGGACGTCAGTACGGGGCTGGGGTAAGAGGCTCGAGTATAGGCGGATCAAAGACATCAGTACGGGGGTGGGGCTAAGGAGCTCGAGCATAAGCGGATCCAGGACATCAAGGGGCTAAAGAGTTAAAACAGGTAGGGGCTAAAGAGTTAAAACAGGTAGGGGCTAAAGATTTAAAACATAAGCGGATCCAGGACATCAGTACGGGGGGTGGGGCTAAGGAGCTCGAGCATAAGCGGGTTTAGTACATCAGTACTTGGGTGGGGCTCGGGAGCTCAAGCATATGCGGATCCAGGACATCAGTAAGGGTAGGGGCTAAGGAGTTCAAGCATAGGCGGATCCTGGGCAGTATAGAGGTGGGGCTACGGAGTTCGAGCATAGGCAGATCCAGGACATATGTAAGGGGTGGGGTACGGAGCTCGAGCATAGGCGGATCCAGGACATTAGTTCGGTGGTGGGGCTGAGGTCTCGAGCTGGGGCATAACTCGGTAACAAATAGGCTGAATTGGGTGAAAATCTGCAGGTATAGGTGAAATACCGTCGGAAAACCCATCATATTTTATTTTGTATCTCCTTTCTTCTCGTCATGCCCAGTCTTGACAAAGGTCAGTGCGCATGCGCATTAGAACTTATGGTCATGGAGGCTATCTCGGGAGCCAATACACCGATTTCGCTCAAATTTTTGCGAGTAAAAGCAGAAGAGCATCTGCTAATCCTAATTGATGGCATTATGACGCTGCACTATTATGCGCATGTGCAGTAGGAATTCTAAGGAATAATAGGCTCTAAGGGATCATTTAGACCAGGAGACAAACAAACGGCATATTAACATGCTTCAGTCAACTATAACGGCATCTTTGCTCTCATTCACTGCAGACGTTACTGCGCATGCGGACTGGGAGTAGGGTAACCGAAGCTAACTCGATAACAAATTGGCGGAATTGGGTGAAAATCTGCAGGTATAGGTGAAATACGGTCGGCAAACCAATCATATTTCATAATGTATCTCCTTTCTTCTGGTCATGCCCAGTCTTTACTTAACAAAACAAACATTATGCGTGTGTTTATTTCTTTGATGATATGAACAGAGGGCAAGCGTGGTGCAGTATGCAGAGACATGCTAATTTAGGAAAACATGGGCCTAGACAGGGGATTGAATGGAGCCATAATGAGAACACAAAACCTAAAACTCCAACATTGCTTTGTTATAAGTATCAAACTGCTGAAAAAAAACTCGCCTGTCAATCGAACTGTTTGGCTAACGTACATTGTCACCGGCTTCTCCTGCGCCAGAGCGGCACCTGCCGAGGCCGCAGGCTGAGGTAGTAGTAGTTGTTGTCTGTTCTGAGGACTGGTATCAGATACTTGAAACTTGCAGGGATGAAAGGCAGGAACCCATAAAAAATCACAACGGCTGCAGATTTTCGAATTTTGCAAAAACTTTTCCAAAACTTTAGATTATATTTTTATAAACTTTTATTTTTAATAGTTTTTTATTTCATAATACTCTTATTGTAAACTCGGACTTTTACGGTACTCTAATTACTTGTGATGCATTATGGGTAGTAATGGGTACTTTTTTACCAGACCATAAATAAACAGAAACGGCCGCGCCGATCGCCGGTGTTGCCGCGGCGTGGACGCAGGGGTGACGCGTGGTGATTTGCTACAAAGATGCGTGGAGAAACGGCATGTTTGTAAAGGTAACTTGGTGTTTCATTGATATCTTTGCAGATGGAATGTCGACATATGTCTCTTACCTAGCTGCATGCAAAATTTTATTTCCCTCCAATGACTCTAACCACCCTAAACCCCGGTGTGAAGCAAAAATGAACTGATAAAATTACCACTTCGAAATGTATTTTACGGCTCATAGCGCGGGGTCCTTTCAACTTGTTGCAATGGCAAGATTGCCATTGCAACAAGTTGCATATCATTGCAACACCAGTCTACCTTTACTTAAATGTAATACATCATGCTAGTATGTCTCCAGCTCGAAACCTCACCCCGCCGTTCGGCCGTAGCGTCGCTGCGGGCGGCGCATTGGTAGCTGCTAGCCGAGACAGATGTCATAGCTATGTACGCATGCTATAGTCCAGCGCGAATGCCCAGTGGTGGCAGGGTAGTCTGTCTCGTTTCGGCTCCTCTACTCGTGCGGCGGGCGCGTTGTCTATTAGATATTCATATCAGTCGGACGGCCGGGTGGCGGCCGTGCGGTCGGGTCCTGCGCGCTGTGGCGACTTGCGACGAATAAAAAACAAAATGGTGGCCAGGAACTGGTTTGCTTGTTTGGTTTGTTGTGTTTTGTTTCTTTATGTGTCTCCGAATCTTACTGTGTATGTGTGTGACACGTCCCGTAAAAGTGATGTGTTTTATGGAAGAGATAAGAGAGGCCCCACCACTTAAGCCTTCGGGCTTTTGCGTCAATATTGTCATATTGTCATATTGTTGTCTGTCATATTGTTTCCGTCCAATAAAAGTTTAACATCTATCTATCTGTCTACCCGCTAGTTAATGAATCTCTAACCATAGGTAACACTGGTTAAAGGATCCACCGTTGCACACAATTTCTTTCCCAGCCGAATAAACCTCTTTGTGGTCATACCATGACACATGACTCTTTGCACTGCCTGCTTAAATTAACTATATAAGCAGTGGCGAATCCAGGCCATTAGTATGGGGGTGGGACTAAGGAGGTGGAGCATAGGCGGATCCAAGACATCAGTACCGGAGTGGGGCGAGGGAGGTCGAGCATAGGCGGATCCAAGACATCAGTACGGGGTGGGGCTAAGAAGCTCGAGCAAAGGCGGATCCAGGACATCAGGACGGCGTTGGGGCTACGAGCTCGAGCATAGGCAGATCCAGGACATCAGTACGGGAGTGGGGCTAAGGACCTCGAGCATAAGCAGATTCAAGACAGTACGGAGGTGGGGCTACGGAGTTTGAGCATAGGCGGATCCAGGACATCAGTAAGGGAGTGGGGCTAAGGAGCTCGAGCATAGGCGGATCCAGGCCATCAGTAAGGAGGTGGGGCTAAGGAAATCGAGCATAGGCGGATCCAGGACATCAGTAGGAGTAGTGCTAAGGAGCTCGAGCATAGGCGGATCCAGGACATCAGTACGGGAATAAACCTAAGGAGCTCGAGCATAGGCGGATCCAGGACATCAGTTCGGGGTGGGGCTAAGGAGCTCGAGCATAGGCGGACCCAGGGCATCAGTACGGGGGTGGGGCTAAGGAGCTTGATCATAGGCGGATCCAGGACATCAGTACGGGGTTGGAACTCGGGACCTCAAGCATAGGCGGATCCAGGGCATCAGTACGGGAATGGGGCTAAGGAGCTTGAGCATAGGCGGATCCAGGACAGTACGGAGGTGGGGCTACGGAGTTCGAGCATAGGCGGAACCAGGACATCAGTAAGTGCGTGGGGCTAAGGAGCTCGAACATAGGCGGATCTGATAAAACTCAACTGTCAATCGAACTGTTTGGCAGGCACGTAACGTACATTGTCACCGGCTTCTCCTGCGCCAGAGCGGCACCTGCCGAAGCCGCAGGCCGAGGTAGTAGTAGAGTAGTTGTTGTCTGTTCTGAGGACTAGTATCAGATACTTGAAACTTGCAGGGATGAAAGGCTGGAACCCATAAAAAATCCCGACGGCTGCAGATTTTCGAATTTTGCAAAAACTTTTCCAAAATTTTAGATTATATTTTTATAAACTTTTATTTTTATATTTTTCTATTTTTAGTCTACAGCTCTCAAACTCACACTCTTTTACACACAATCAATTACCAGTTGTTGCTCAAAGTTTGAAGCAAAAAATCCAAATTTGTACTTCCAAAATGATTTTTTGAAACTTTTACCTCCAGCTTGTTGTGAAATGCATTACCAAAGTTATAGTTTCGAAATATCCGAAGATAGGTGTTCCAAACTGGATTTTTACAGACAGAATGGACTGTGCATTACTGCATAGACACTAAACTGAACCAAAAGCATAATTTTGAAGGTCAGTTTTGGCCCTTTTTCCAAAACATTGCAATTATGGCCTAAAACTTTAAAACCATATAACTTTCAAAATTCTGGACATTTTTGAACGCAGTTTTTTTGTTGAAATGGGTATTGTCATTACAACAACATATTCTAAATCCAAATTTCTGAGTTAATGGGAAATATTTTTCTGCAAAAAATACAATATTTCTTTGTTTTTTTTGGGAATTTAGGACTACATATTTCCAAATTTTCTTTTTGAAATTGGTACAAAAAAAGCCCGGCTCAAGTTCTACAACCGTCTGCCTGACCATACCCGCGCGTCTCCCATAGGTTTTGAGCTATATGATGATAAAGACTGAATTTGATGCGGTTTTCATAGGTTGTAATAGATTCATCACGTGATAAAGTGCCTTTATACTCAACTGAGATATATGGCTCTCTCTAAACTTTTAGTATGGGAAATTATGAGCTCTGCCGTTTTTGTTTCATGACGCTCCGACGACTAGCTCGCCACTGAGGGGCAAAATACTTCGGTCCCGTTTTTCCCGTAGCAGAAGTGACGTCATTCTGCCCTTCTTGCATGAACCTTCTGTGCTGCGGCAGTAGGCTGCAGCCGGTAAATGCGTGCAAGAAAGGCATAACATTTTTATCCGAGTGCATACAGCGGGTGGCTAGCCCGTCGGGCGGACGGGAACCTGACTAGAGTGCAAAGGGTGCCGAGGCGTGTTTAGAGATCCGAGGAAGTGAGCAGTGATGCCCTCAGGTATCTAGGGAACGGTAGCAAGGTCCAGAGGCGTGCTGGGATAGCTCATGGGAAACATTTCGGACGGGGTAGCAGTGAGGATGGGGGCTGGTACGGGGCTGGAGCCTTCCCCGCCATTGCCTCGGAACAGCTTCTGTGTTTGTATTAACCATAGATATTCTGAAATTGGGGGGGAGTTCAGCCCCTTGCTCCGCCCATTGTATCTACCACCATTGGAATAGCCACCATGTATGTATATAAGCATATGAAAGATTGAAGATTTCGTTGCACTCCGTACCAAATTACCGACCAATATCAATGAGAGGCAATCGACCATGCAGATTTCGAATGTGGTATTCAGGTCAACAAAGGTCACTGCGCATGCGCACTGGAACTAATGGTAACAGAGGCTATCTCGGCAACCTACGAGTCGATTTTCTTGAAATTTTGTGAACAGAAGAATATCACGAAATGTAAGTCAAAAATGTCATTGAAGCTGCACTGCTCTGCGCATGCGCAGCAGAAATTATGAAAATAGGCCTGAAAGGCGAGGATATTTCAGAGGAGGACCTGAACAGAGGGAAAGCCAACGTGCTTAAAGTTAGCATGAGTGTTTTGTCACCCTTGGTAACAACAAAGGTCAGTGCGCATGCGCATTAGAACTTATGGTCATGGAGGCTATCTCGGGAGCCAATACACCGATTTCGCTCAAATTTTTGCGAGTAAAAGCAGAAGAGCATCTGCTAATCCTAATTGATGGCATTATGACGCTGCACTATTATGCGCATGTGCAGTAGGAATTCTAAGGAATAATAGGCTCTAAGGGATCATTTAGACCAGGAGACAAACAAACGGCATATTAACATGCTTCAGTCAACTATAACGGCATCTTTGCTCTCATTCACTGCAGACGTTACTGCGCATGCGGACTGGGAGTAGGGTAACCGAAGCTAACTCGATAACAAATTGGCGGAATTGGGTGAAAATCTGCAGGTATAGGTGAAATACGGTCGGCAAACCAATCATATTTCATAATGTATCTCCTTTCTTCTGGTCATGCCCAGTCTTTACTTAACAAAACAACCATTATACGTGTGTTTATCTATGTAATGACATGAACAGAGAGCAAACGTGACGCAGTGTGCAGAGACATGCTAATGTAGGAAAACATGGGCTTACACAGGGGATTGAATGGAACCATAATGAGAACACAAAACCTAAAACTCCAACATTGCGTTGTTATAAGTATCAAACTGCTGAAAACACTCGCCTGTCAATCGAACTGTTTGGCTAACGTACATTGTCACCGGCTTCTCCTGCGCCGGAAAGCACCTGCCGAGGCCGCAAGCCGAGGTCAGAAGCCGGTGACGAACGAAGTAAGAAACGGCTTCTATTCTGACAGTTTTTCCGGTCTCGTCGTCGTCGTTGTTGTCAGAAGCCGGTGACGAACGAAGTAAGAAACGGCTTCTATTCTGACAGTTTTTCCGGTCTCGTCGTTGTTCTCAGAAGCCGGTGACGAACGAAGTGAGAAACGGCTTCTATACTGACAGTTTTTCGTTCTCTGTTGTCCGTAGTAGTAGTATCAGAAGCCGGTGACGAACGAAGTAAGAAACGGCTTCTATTCTGACAGTTTTTCCAGTCTCGTCGTCGTCGTTGTTGTCTGTTGTTGTTGTCTGTTCTGAGCGCTGGTATCAGAGACCTAAAACTTTTGTGGATAGAAGGCAGTTCCAAATGAATAAGCACCACGGTTGTCAATTTTCAAAGTTTTCAAAATTTTGCCCAGAATTTTGCATTATGTGATTTTTAACTTTTATTTTTCTATTTTTTGCTAATTCATCTAGAATCTTCAAACTTGCACCCTTTTACATCAGGGAAATTTGTAGTTTACACAAAAAGTTGGAAAGAAAAAGCTTTAAATTTAGGGCTCTAAATTAGTTTTTAAACTTTGCACCCTAAATTTGGCATAAAACTCCTGGTCTAAACTACAGGCTCGAAATATCTGAAGCTACAGCAGTTCAGGTTCTGAGTCAAATATCAACTTAAAGGCCGGTTTGTGCAGTACTGCACAAACACAGAAACAAAACAAAAACGGAAATTTAAGGGTCCTTTTTGGCCCATTCCGTGAAGGTCTGCATTTCCCAAAATATCATTCAAACGCTTATATCTTCCGATCTACTTGATATAAATTAGTTCCCATTTCAGATAATGAGAGAGAATAGCCTCCTTTATTATATATTTAGAGATAAGAACTTTCAGACTGTAACTTTTTATTTTATAGGCAAAAATAAAATATAAGTTTTTAAAATTTTTATTCTCAGCCCCCTGGTTTCCAGACCATGATAGCTACGGTATTGAACTTAACACGGCTAAATAGAAAACTTTGTTGCCGTCATTTTTCTCACTCATACCCCCACTTATCTCTTGCGGCTTCCGCGCTATAAGCCGTAAAGTACATTTCAAAGTGGTAATTTTATCAGTTCATTTTTGCTTCACACCGGGGTTTAGGGTGGTTAGAGTCATTGGAGGGAAATGAAATTTTGCATGCAGCTAGGTAAGAGACATATGTCGACATTCCATCTGCATAGATATCAATGATACACCAAGTTACCTTTACAAACATGCCATTTCTCCACGCAACGTTGTAGCAAATCACAACGCGTCACCCCTGCGTCCACGCCGCGGCAACGCCGGCGATCGGCGCGGCCGTTTCTGTTTATTAATGGTCTGGTAAAAAAGTACCCATTACTACCCATAATGCATCACAAGTAATTAGAGTACCGTAAAAGTCCGAGTTTACAATAAGAGTATTATGTTTCTGTTTTTGGACCATGGGTGGATCCAGGGAATAAGTAGGCTAGCTGCCCCCCTCACACTTCTCCCCCATCCCCCTCCCCCAACCCCCAATCGACCATTGGCGCCCTCTGAAATTGTAAAGACACGCCTCTCAAGGTCGATGACGCATCCTAAAATGTCGCTTCCCATACGCGGATTCAGGATTGCCTATCGGGAGCGAGGTGGAAGGGGAAATTTCCTGGTGGGCGCTATCTACACCAGGGACGCCACTTTTGGCCGGAAAACTTATCAAGTAGTTGCTAAAACCTATCAGTAGACCCCGATACCTGCATCTCGGGGAAAACGACATTTCAGGGGGTGCCATCGAACTTTCCAGGGGTTTCCGGGACAATTTCAGGGGGCGCTAAGATTCTAGGGGGGCACCTGTCCCCTTTCCCCATTGGATCCGCCTATGTCGTTTCGGGGGGCACGGAGGTGGGGTCGTTACGGGTGTGGGGGTAAGGGGCTCGAGCATAAGTGGATCCAGGACATCAGCATGGGGGTAGGGGATAAAGAGTTCGAGCATAGGCAGACCAAGGACATCAGTACGAGGGTGGGGCTAGGGAGTTAGAGCATAGGCGGATCCAGGACATCGGTACGAGGGTCGGGCTAGGGAGTTAGAGCATAGGCGGATGGAGTTGAGTATAAAGGCACTTTATCACGTGATGAATCTATTACAACCTATGAAAACCGCATCAAATTCAGTCTTTATCATCATATAGCTCAAAACCTATGGGAGACGCGCGGGTATGGTCAGGCAGACGGTTGTAGAACTTGAGCCGGGCTTTTTTTGGCACCAATTTCGAAAAGAAAATTTAGAAATATATAGTCATAAATTCCCAAAAAAACAAAAAAATATTGTATTTTTGCAGAAAAATATTTCCCATTAACTCAGAATTTTGAGTTTAGAATATGTTGTAATGACAATACCCATCTCAACAAAGAAAACGGCACTCAAAAATGTCCAGAATTTTGAAAGTTATATGGTTTTAAAGTTTTAGGCCTTAATTGCAATGTTTTGGAAAAAGGGCCAAAACTGACCTTCAAAATTATGCTTTTGGTTCAGTTTAGTGTCTATGCAGTAATGCACAGTCCATTCTGTCTGTAAAAATCCAGTTTGGAACACCTAGCATCATATCTTCAGATATTTCGAACTTATAACTTTGGTAATGCATTTCACTACAAGTCGGAGGTAAAAGTTTCAAAAAATCATTTTGGAAGTACAAATTTGGATTTTTTGCTTCAAACTTTGAGCAACGACTGGTAATTGATTGTGTGTAAAAGAGTGTAAGTTTGAGAGCTGTAGACTAAAAATAGAAAAATATAAAAATAAAAGTTTCTAAAAATATAATCTAAAATTTTGGAAAAGTTTTTGCAAAATTCGAAAATCTGCAGCCGTCGGGATTTTTTATGGGTTCCTGCCTTTCATCCCTGCAAGTTCCAAGTATCTGATACCAGTCCTCAGAACAGACAACAACTACTACTACAACTACTACCTCGGCCTGCGGCCTCGGCAGGTGCCGCTCCGGCGCAGGAGAAGCCGGTGACAATGTACGTTAGCCAAACAGTTCGATTGACAGTCGAGTGTTTTCAGCAGTTTGATCCTTATAACAACGCAATGTTTGAGTATTAGGTTTTGTGTTCTCATTATGGCTCCTTTTAATCCCCTGTCTAGGCCCATATTTTCCAAAATTAGCATGTATCTGCATACTGCACCACGCTTGCCCTCTGTTCATGTCATCACATAAATAAACACACGTATAATGTTTGTTTTGTTAAGCAAAGACTAAGCATAACCAGAAGAAAGGCGATGCAATATAAAATATGACGGGTTTTCCGACAGTATTTCACCTATACCTGCAGATTTTCACCCAATTCAGCCTATTTGTTACCGAGTTATGCCCCAGCTCGAGAGCTCAGCCCCACCACCGAACTGATGTCCTGGATCCGCCTATGCTCAAGCTCTTTAGCCCCACCCTCGTACTGATGTCCTGGATCCACCTATGCTCGAGCTCCTTATCCCAACCCCTTACTGATGTCCTGGATCTGCCTATGCTCGAACTCCGTAGCCCCACCTCTGTAATGCCCTGGATCCGCCTATGCTCTAACTCCCTAGCCCCACCCTCGTACTGATGTCCTGGATCCGCCTATTCTCTATCTCCCTAGGCCCACCCTCGTACTGATGTCCTGTATCCGCCTATGCTTGAACTCTTTAGCCCCTACCCCCATGCTGATGTCCTGGATCCGCTTATGCTCGAGCTCCTTAGCCCCACCCCCTTACTGATGTCCTGGATCCGCCTATCCTCAAAATCCGTAGCTTCACCTCCGTACTGTCATGGATCCGCCTATGCTTGAGCTCCCTAACCCCATCGCCGTACTGATGTCCTGGATCCGCCTATGCTTGAGCTGCTTAGCCCCATCCCGTACTGATGTCCTTGATCCGCCTATGCTCGAGCTCCTTAGCCCCACCTCCGCACTGATGTCCTGGATCCGCCTATGGGCGAGCTCCTTAGGCCAATCCCTGTACTGATGTCCTGGATCCGCCTATGCTCGAGCTCCTGAGCCCCACCCCCGTACTGATGTCCTGGATCCGCCTATGTTCGAGCTCCTTAGCCCCATCCCCGAACTGATGTCCTGGATCCGCCTATGCTCAAACTCCTCAGGCCCATCCCCGTAGTGATGTCCTGGATCCGCCTATGCTCGAGCTCCTTAGCCCCACCCCGAACTGATTTCCTGGATCCGCCTATGCTCGAGCTCCTTAGGTTTATCCCCGTACTGATGTCCTGGATCCGCCTATGCTCGAGCTCCTTAGCGCTACTCCTACTGATGTCCTGGATCCGCCTATGCTCGAGCTCCTTAGCCCCACCTCCTTACTGATGGCCTGGATCCGCCTATGCTCGAGCTCCTTAGCCCCACTCCCTTACTGATGTCCTGGATCCGCCTATGCTCAAACTCCGTAGCCCCACCTCCGTACTGTCTTGGATCCGCTTATGCTCGAGGTCCTTAGCCCCACCCCCGTACTGATGTCCTGGATCCACCTATGCTCGAGCTCTTAGCCCCAACGCCGTCCTGATGTCCTGGATTCGCCTATGCTCGAGCTTCTTAGCCCCACCCCGGACTGATGTCCTGGATCCGCCTATGCTCGAGCTCCCTCGCCCCACTCCGGTACTGATGTCTTGGATCCGCCTATGCTTCACCTCCTTAGTCCCACCCCCTTACTAATGGCCTGGATTCTCAACTGCTTATACAGTTAATTTAAGCAGGCAGTACAAGGAGTCACGTGTCATGGAATGACCACAAAGAGGTTTATTCGGCTGGGAAAGAAATTGTGTGCAACGGTGGATCCTTTAACCAGTGTTACCTATGGTTAGAGAATGCATTAACTAGCGGGTAGACAGATAGATAGATGTTAAAATTTTATTGGACGGAAACAATATGACAGACAACAATATGACAATATGACAATATTGACGCAAAAGCCCGAAGGCTTAAGTGGTGGGGACTCTCTTATCTCTCTCATAAAACACATCACCTTTACCGGACGTATCACACACATACACAGTAAGATTCGGACACACGTAAAGAAACAAAACACAACAAACCAAACAAGCAAACCAGTTCCTGACCACCTTTTTGTTTTTTATTGGTCGCAAGTCGCCACAGCGCGCAGGACCCGACCGCACGGCCGCCACCCGGCCGTCCGACTGATATGAATATCTAATAGACAACGCGACCGCCGCACGAGTAGAGGAGCCGAAACGAGACAGACTACCCTGCCACCACTGGGCATTCGCGCTGGTCTATAGCATGCGTACATAGCTATGACATCTGTCTCGGATAGCAGCTACCAGTGCGTCGCCCGCAGCGACGCTACGGCCGAACGGCGGGGTGAGGTTTCGAGCTGGAAACATACTAGCATGATGTATTACATTTAAGTAAAGGTAGACTGGTGTTGCAATGATATGCAACTTGATGCAATGGCAAGATATGTCTCTTATCTAGCTGCATGTAAAATTTCATTTCCCTGCAATGACTCTAACCACCCTAAACCCCGGTGTGAAGCAAAAATGAACCGATAAAATTACCACTTTGAAATGTATTTTACGACTTATGGGTCGGACGCCGTAAGAGATAAGTGGGGGGTATGAGTGAGAAAAATGACGGCACCCAAGTTTGCTATCCAGCCATGTTAAGTTCAATACCCTAGCTATCATGTTCTGGAAACCAGGGGCTGAGAATAAAAAGTTTCAAAACTTATAATTTATTTTTGCCTATAAAATAAAAAGTTTCAGCTGAAAGTTTTTGTCTCTAAATGTGAAAAGTTGAATTGGGTGAAAATTTGCAGGTATAGGTGAAATACCGTCGGAAAACCCATCATATTTTATATTGTATCTCTTTTCTTCTCGTCATGCCCAGTCTTTGCTTAACAATACAAACATTATGCGTGTGTTTATTTCTTTGATGATATGAACAGAGGGCAAGCGTGGTGCAGTATGCAGAGACATGCTAATTTAGGAAAACATGGGCCTAGACAGGGGATTGAATGGAGCCATAATGAGAACACAAAACCTAAAACTTCAACATTCCGTTGTTATAAGTATCAAACTGCTGATAAAACTCGCCTGTAAATCGAACTGTTTGGCAGGCACATAACGTACATTGTCACCGGCTTCTCCTGCGCCAGAGCGGCACCTGCCGAGGCCGCAGGCCGAGGTAGTAGTAGTAGTAGTAGTTGTTGTCTGTTCTGAGGACTGGTATCAGATACTTGAAACTTGCAGGGATGAAAGGCAGGAACCCATAAAAAATCCCGACGGCTGCAGATTTTCGAATTTTGCAAAAACTTTTCCAAAATTTTGGATTATATTTTTATAAACTTTTATTTTTCTATTTTTCTATTTTTAGTCTACAGCTCTCAACCTTACACTCTTTTACACACAATCAATTTCCAGTTTTTGCTCAAAGTTTGAAGCAAAAAATCTAAATTTGTACTTCCAAAATGATTTTTTGAAACTTTTACCTCCAACTTGTAGTGAAATACATTACCAAAGTTATAAGTTCGAAATATCTGAAGATATGATGTTAGGTGTTCCAAACTGGATTTTTACAGAGAGAATGGACTGTGCATTACTGCATAGACACTAAACTGAACCAAAAGCATAATTTTGAACGTCAGTTTTGGCCCTTTTTCAAAACATTGCAATTATGGCCTAAAACTTTAAAACCATATAACTTTCAAAATTCTGGACATTTTTAAACGCAGTTTTCCTTGTTGAGATGGGTGTTGTCATTACAACAACATATTCTAAATGCAAATTTCTGAGTTAATGGGAAATATTTTTCTGCAAAAATACAATATTTTTTTGTTTTTTTGGAATTTAGGACTACATATTTCCAAATTTTCTTTTCGAAATTGGTACCAAAAAAAAGCCCGGCTCAAGTTCTACAGCCGTTTGCCTGACCATACCCGCGCGTCTCCCATAGGTTTTGAGCTATATGATGATAAAGACTGAATTTGATGCGGTTTTCACAGGTTGTAATAGATTCATCACGTGATAAAGTGCCTTTATACTCAACTGAAATCAATGGCTCTCTCTATACTTGTAGTATGGGAGATTATGAGCTCTGCCGTTTTTGTTTCATGACGCTCCGATGATTAGTTCGCTACTGAGGGCCAAAATACTTCGGTCACCCTTTTCCCGCAGCAGGAGTGACGTCATTCTGCCCTTCTTGCATGGATTTTGTGTTCTGCGGCGGTAGGCTGCAGCCGGTGAATGCGTGCAAGAAAGGCATAACATTTCTATCCGAGTGCATACAGCGGATCACTCGGCCGGCCGGGTGGCGGCCGTTCGGTAGGGTCCCGCTCGCGGTGGGGAGTTGCGACGAATAAAAAACAAAATGGTGGTCAGGAACTGGTATGCTTGTTTGGTTTGTTGTGATTTGTTTCTTTATGAGTGCCCAAATCTTACTGTGTATGTGTGTGATACGTACGGTAAAAAGTGATGTGTTTTATGAGAGAGATAAGAGAGACCCCACCACTTAAGCCTTTGGGCTTTTGCGTCAATCTCTTTGTTATACCCGTCATATTGTTTCCGTCCAATAAAATTTTATCATCTATTCATAGGCGGATCCTGGATTGCCGATCGGAGGGGCACCTCCGGGGGGTGCCATCCGGACCAGGGGGACGCCACTTTTGACCGGCAAAACCTATCAGGTGGGGCTAAGGAGCTCAAGCATAGGCGGATCCAGGACATCAGTACAGGTATTGGGCTAAAGAGCTCGGGCATAGGCGGATCCATGACATCAGTAAGGTGGTGGGGCTAAGGGCCTCGAGCATAGGCGGATCCAGGACATCAGTACGGAGGTGGGGCTAAGGAGCATAGGCGGACCCAGGACATCAGTGCCGAAATGGGCCTAAGGTGCTCGATCATAGGCGGATCCAGGACATAAGTTCAGGGGTGGGGCTAAGGAGCTCAAGCATAGCCGGATCCAGGACATCAGTACGGAGGTGGGGCTAAGGAGCTCGAGCATAGGCGGATCCAGGACATCAGTATGGGGGAGGGGCTAAGGGGCTCGAGTAAAGGCGGATCAAATATTTCCGAGAGGGGAGAAATCGTCCCGGGGGAAGGGGTGTAATCCGGAACTGGAGCGCCTCACTATTGACCGGTAAAATCTATCAAGTGGACGCAAAATCCTTCCGATGGGCGCAGATATTCGTATCTTACGGGGGTGGGCAGTGGCATTTCAAGCGGCGCCATCAAATGTCTAAGGGGGCGCCGTGGCCATTTCAAGGGGCGACGAGGGTCGATCAAGGGGGCACGTGCCCCTATACCCCCTCCCCACCACCCTGAATTCACCTATTCTTTTGAGCATCCTGATCATTGCTTGGAAACATCCTCCGCCTATGCCATAGCTGTAGGACTTTTCACATGGGTTAAGACAATCTGCTCCTCAGGCCCATCCCCGTACTGATGTCCTGGATCCGCCTATGTTCGAGCTCCTTAGCCCCACGCACTTACTGATGTCCTGGTTCCGCCTATGCTCGAACTCCGTAGCCCCACCCCGAACTGATGTCCTGGATCCGCCTATGCTCGAGCTCCTTAGGTTTATCCCCGTACTGATGTCCTGGATCCGCCTATGCTCGAGCTTCTTAGCGCTACTCCTACTGATGTCCTGGATCCGCCTATGCTTGAGGTCCCGAGTTCCAACCCCGTACTGATGTCCTGGATCCGCCTATGATCAAGCTCCTTAGCCCCACCCCCGTACTGATGCCCTGGGTCCGCCTATGCTCGAGCTCCTTAGCCCCACCCCGAACTGATGTCCTGGATCCGCCTATGCTCGAGCTCCTTAGGTTTATCCCCGTACTGATGTCCTGGATCCGCCTATGCTCGAGCTCCTTAGCGCTACTCCTACTGATGTCCTGGATCCGCCTATGCTCGAGCTCCTTAGCCCCACCTCCTTACTGATGGCCTGGATCCGCCTATGCTCGAGCTCCTTAGCCCCACTCCCTTACTGATGTCCTGGATCCGCCTATGCTCAAACTCCGTAGCCCCACCTCCGTACTGTCTTGGATCCGCTTATGCTCGAGGTCCTTAGCCCCACCCCCGTACTGATGTCCTGGATCTGCCTATGCTCGAGCTCTTAGCCCCAACGCCGTCCTGATGTCCTGGATCCGCCTTTGCTCGAGCTTCTTAGCCCCACCCCGTACTGATGTCGTGGATCCGCCTATGCTCGAGCTCCCTCGCCCCACTCCGGTACTGATGTCTTGGATCCGCCTATGCTCCACCTCCTTAGTCCCACCCCCATACTAATGGCCTGGATTCGCCACTGCTTATATAGTTAATTTAAGCAGGCAGTGCAAAGAGTCACGTGTCATGGTATGACCACAAAGAGGTCTATTCGGCTGGGAAAGAAATTGTGTGCAATGGTGGATCCTTTAACCAGTGTTACCTATGGTTAGAGATTCATTAACTAGCGGGTAGACAGATAGATAGATGTTTAACTTTTATTGGACGGAAACAATATGACAGACAACAATATGACAATATGACAATATTGACGCAAAAGCTCGAAGGCTTAAGTGGTGGGGCCTCTCTTATCTCTCCCATAAAGCACATCACTTTTACCGGACCTATCACACACATACACAGTAAGATTCGGAGACACGTAAAGAAACAAAACACAACAAAACAAACAAGCAAACCAGTTCCTGACCACCATTTTGTTTTATATTCGTCACAAGTCGCCACAGCGCGCAGGACCTGACCGCACGGCCGCCACCCGGCCGTCCGACTGATATGAATATCTAATAGACAACACGCCCGCCGCCCGAGTAGAGGAGCCGAAACGAGACAGAATACCCTGCCACCACTGGGCATTCGCGCTGGTCTATAGCATGCGTACATAGCTATGACATCTGTCTCGGATAGCAGCTACCAGTGCGTCGCCCGCAGCGACGCTACGGCCGAACGGCGGGGTGAGGTTTCGAGCTGGAAACATACTAGCATGATGTATTACATTTAAGTAAACGTAGACTGGTGTTGCAATGATATGCAACTTGTTGCAATGGCAAGATGTGTCTCTTATCTAGCTGCATGTAAAATTTCATTTCCCTGCAAGGACTCTAACCACCCTAAACCCCGGTGTGAAGCAGAAATGAACCGATAAAATTACCACTTTGAAATATATTTTACGACTTATAGCTCGGACGCCGTAAGAGATAAGTGGGGGGTATGAGTGAGAAAAATGACGGCACCCAAGTTTGCTATCCAGCCATGTTAAGTTCAATACCCTAGCTATCATGTTCTGGAAACCAGGGGGCTGAGAATAAAAAGTTTCAAAACTTATAATTTATTTTTGCCTATAAAATAAAAAGTTTCAGCTGAAAGTTTTTGTCTCTAAATATATAATAAGGGGGGCTATTCTCTTTTATTATCTGAAATGGAAACTAAATTTCATTAATTAGATCCGAAGATATAAGGGTTTGAATGATATTTTGGAAAATACAGACCTTCACAGAATAGGCTAAAAAGGACCCTCAAATTTCCGTTTTCATTTTGTTTTTGTGTTTGTGCAGAACTGCACAAACAGGCCTATAAGTGGATATTTGACTGAGAACCTGAACAACCGTAGCTTCAGATATTTCGAGCCTATAGTTTAGACCATGAGTTTTATGTCAAATTTAGGGTGCAAAGTTTAAAAGTTAATTTAGAGATTTAAATTTAAACCCTTTTCTTTCCAACTTTTTGTGTGAACTAAAAATTTACCTGATGTAAAAGGGTGCAAGTTTGAAGATTCTAGATGACTTAGCAAAAAATAGAAAAATAAAAGTTAAAAATCACATAATGCAAAATTTTGGGCAAAATTTTTAAAATTTTGAAAATTGACAACCGTTGTGCTTATTCATTTGGAAGTGCCTTCTATCCACAAAAGTTTTAGGTCTCTGATACCAGCGCTCAGAACAGACAACAACAACAACAACAACAACCTCGGCCTGCAGCCTCGGCAGGTGCCGCTCCGGCGCAGGAGAAGCCGGTGACAATGTACGTTAGCCAAACAGTTCGATTGACAGGCGAGTGTTTTCAGCAGTTTGAAACTCATAACGCAATGTTGGAGTTTTAGGTTTTGTTTTCTCATTATGGCTCCATTCAATCCCCTGTGTAAGCCCATGTTTTCCTAAATTAGCATGTCTCTGTACACTGTGCCACGTTTGCCCTCTGTTAAAGTCATCACATAAATAAACACACCTATAATGTTTGTTTTGTTAAGCAAAGATCGGGCATGACCAGAAGAAAGGAGACACAATATAAACTATGATGGGTTTGCCGACCGTATTTCACCTGTACCTGCATATTTTCACCCAATGCAGCCTATTTGTTACCGAGTTAGCTTCGGTAACCCTATGTCCTAGTCCGCATGAGCAGTAACGTCTGCAGTGAATGAGAGCGAAGATACCGTTATAATTGGCTGAAGCATGTTGGTATGCTGTGTGTTTGTCTCCTGGTCTAAATTATCTCTTATAGCCTATTATTCCTTAGAATTCCTACAGTGCATGTGCAGCACAGTACAGCGTCATAATGCCGCCAATTGGGATTAGCAGATAGTATTCTGCTTTTACTCGCAAAGTTTGAGCAAAATCGGTCGATTGGCTCCCGAGATAGCCTCAATGACCATAAAAGCTAATGCGCATGCGCACTGACCTTTGTAGTTATCAAGGGTGACAAAAAGTTCATGCTAAATTTAAGCATGTTGGCTCTCCTCTGTTTATTTCGTCCTCTGAAATATCCTCAACATTAAGGCTTAATTTGATAATTTCTACTGCGCATGCGCAGGGCAGTGCAGCTTCAATATGACATTATTTGTGGTTTGCATTTCATGTTATTTTCTTCTTCACAAAATTTGAAGAAAATCAACCCGTAGGTTGCCGAGATGGCCTCTGTTACACTTAGTTTCACTGCGCATGTGCAGTGACCTTTCATTGACCTGAAGACCAGATTCAAAATATGCATGACCGATTGCCACTTATTGGTATGGTTGGATAACATGGAACAGGATGCAACGAAATTTATGTATCATTTATATGTCTAAATACGGTGGCGGATACAAGGGGCGAGGCTAAGGGACTTAACCCTCGCCCCACCGGGGGGCCATCGATGGCCCCCCTAAGGTTTTTCCGGGATAGCAGAAAAACGACGAGGCGTAGCACCGCGGTTGAGGACTCTACCTCTCACTGCATCATTTTCCCATCATTCCTGAAATTTTTTTCCCAGGTCACCCAAGGTCAGGTCACCACACGAGGTCAACCAAGGTCACCTCACTTCACCTTTAGAGCTCTGTAAGAGCTACATTTCAAAGTCGATCGATTTGAAACTTCCTACACTTCATGACCCCTCCAGGGTCTACAAGGTGTATATCCGGGATTTTTCGATTTCGTGCCCTGAGGTCAGGTCACGAGGCGACCTCTCCCATTGGAAAAGCATGGGGAAAAGCTATTTCATGATATAAAAGCCACAAAAATGATTGCAAATACTCAGACTGCTCAGAACAGCGTTTCGGACACCCTTTCACGGATCCCAGGGGTCATATTTTCCCTTTGACTTTTCCAAGGTCATCCAAGGTCACCAGGGGTCAAAAACAGTATTTTGACAATAACTTTTGATCTAATTGAGCTAGAGCGGTGAAACAAAAACCATCGTGTTTGTCTTGTCACTGGCTTTCATTTGATATACGGCAAGGTCACTTTTTGACCTTTCGTGACCTCAGGTCATATTAGGTCACGAGGTGACCTCTGGCGGTCAAACCACTGGCGGGAGGTCTTTACGTTCTACATGGCGGAAAAAGTACTGGCAATTTGCTATCAAATGTACTTTACCAGGCCTCAATAGCTCTAATGACATAAGAGTTATGCCCAGTTTGCTTAATCATTGCATATTTGAGTGAAAATAGCCGATCTTGACCTAATTTGGCCTCTGGAGGTCAAACCATTGACCTGAGCACTAAAACATGCGATGTAATTTCTTACTGAATTCACGCGAGCTTTCTATTGCACTTTGCAGATTTGCGCTAACGCCCATATTTCCGGAGTTAGAGGGGGCCATCGATGGCCCCCCGGTGGGGCGAAGGTGGCGCCGGACCCCCGGTGGGGCGCGGGTTAATCCCCCATGTGAAAAGTCCTACAGCTATGGCATAGGCGGAGGATGTTTCAAAGCAATGATCAGGATGCTCAAAAGAATAGGTGAATTCAGGGTGGTGGGGGAGGGGGTATAGGGGGCACGTGCCCCCTTGATCGACCCTCGTCGCCCCTTGAAATGGCCACGGCGCCCCCTTAGACATTTGATGGCGCCGCTTGAAATGCCACTGCCCACCCCCGTAAGATACGAATATCTGCGCCCATCGGAAGGATTTTGCGTCCACTTGATAGATTTTACCGGTCAATAGTGAGGCGCTCCAGTTCCGGATTACACCCCTTCCCCCGGGACGATTTCTCCCCTCTCGGAAATATTTGATCCGCCTTTACTCGAGCCCCTTAGCCCCTCCCCCATACTGATGTCCTGGATCCGCCTATGCTCGAGCTCCTTAGCCCCACCTCCGTACTGATGTCCTGGATCCGGCTATGCTTGAGCTCCTTAGCCCCACCCCTGAACTTATGTCCTGGATCCGCCTATGATCGAGCACCTTAGGCCCATCCCGGCACTGATGTCCTGGGTCCGCCTATGCTCCTTAGCCCCACCTCCGTACTGATGTCCTGGATCCGCCTATGCTCGAGGCCCTTAGCCCCACCACCTTACTGATGTCATGGATCCGCCTATGCCCGAGCTCTTTAGCCCAATACCTGTACTGATGTCCTGGATCCGCCTATGCTTGAGCTCCTTAGCCCCACCTGATAGGTTTTGCCGGTCAAAAGTGGCGTCCCCCTGGTCCGGATGGCGCCCCCCCGGAGGTGCCCCCTCCGATCGGCAATCCAGGATCCGCCTATGAATAGATGATAAAATTTTATTGGACGGAAACAATATGACGGGTATAACAAAGAGATTGACGCAAAAGCCCAAAGGCTTAAGTGGTGGGGTCTCTCTTATCTCTCTAATAAAACACATCACTTTTTACCGTACGTATCACACACATACACAGTAAGATTTGGGCACTCATAAAGAAACAAATCACAACAAACCAAACAAGCATACCAGTTCCTGACCACCATTTTGTTTTTTATTCGTCGCAACTCCCCACCGCGAGCGGGACCCTACCGAACGGCCGCCACCCGGCCGGCCGAGTGATCCGCTGTATGCACTCGGATAGAAATGTTATGCCTTTCTTGCACGCATTCACCGGCTGCAGCCTACCGCCGCAGAACACAAAATCCATGCAAGAAGGGCAGAATGACGTCACTCCTGCTGCGGGAAAAAGGTGACCGAAGTATTTTGGCCCTCAGTAGCGAACTAATCATCGGAGCGTCATGAAATAAAAACGGCAGAGCTCATAATCTCCCATACTACAATTATAGAGAGAGCCATTGATTTCAGTTGAGTATAAAGGCACTTTATCACGTGATGAATCTATTACAACCTATGAAAACCGCATCAAATTCAGTCTTTATCATCATATAGCTCAAAACCTATGGGAGACCCGCGGGTATGGTCAGGCAAACGGTTGTAGAACTTGAGCCGGGCTTTTTTTGGTACCAATTTCGAAAAGAAAATTTGGAAATATGTAGTCCTAAATTCCCAAAAAAAACAAAAAATATTGTATTTTTTGCAGAAAAATATTTCCCATTAACTCAGAAATTTGCATTTAGAATATGTTGTTGTAATGACAACACCCATCTCAACAAGGAAAACTGCGTTTAAAAATGTCCAGAATTTTGAAAGTTATATGGTTTTAAAGTTTTAGGCCATAATTGCAATGTTTTGGAAAAAGGGCCAAAACTGACGTTCAAAATTATGCTTTTGGTTCAGTTTAGTGTCTATGCAGTAACGCACAGTCCATTCTCTCTGTAAAAATCCAGTTTGGAACACCTAACAACATATCTTCAGATATTTCGAACTTATAACTTTGGTAATGTATTTCACTACAAGTTGGAGGTAAAAGTTTCAAAAAATCATTTTGGAAGTACAAATTTAGATTTTTTGCTTCAAACTTTGAGCAAAAACTGGAAATTGATTGTGTGTAAAAGAGTGTAAGGTTGAGAGCTGTAGACTAAAAATAGAAAAATAGAAAAATAAAAGTTTATAAAAATATAATCCAAAATTTTGGAAAAGTTTTTGCAAAATTCGAAAATCTGCAGCCGTCGGGATTTTTTATGGGTTCCTGCCTTTCATCCCTGCAAGTTTCAAGTATCTGATACCAGTCCTCAGAACAGACAACAACTACTACTACTACTACTACCTCGGCCTGCGGCCTCGGCAGGTGCCGCTCTGGCGCAGGAGAAGCCGGTGACAATGTACGTTATGTGCCTGCCAAAAAGTTCGATTTACAGGCGAGTTTTATCAGCAGTTTGATACTTATAACAACGGAATGTTGAAGTTTTAGGTTTTGTGTTCTCATTATGGCTCCATTTAATCCCCTGTCTAGGCCCATGTTTTCCTAAATTAGCATGTCTCTGCATACTGCACCACGCTTGCCCTCTGTTCATATCATCAAAGAAATAAACACACGCATAATGTTTGTATTGTTAAGCAAAGACTGGGCATGACGAGAAGAAAAGAGATACAATATAAAATATGATGGGTTTTCTGACGGTATTTCACCTATACCTGCAAATTTTCACCCAATTCAGCCAATTTGTTACCGAGTTATGCCCCAGCTCGAGACCTCAGCCCCACCACCGAACTGATGTCCTGGATCCGCCTATGCTCGAACTTTTTAGCCCCACCTCCGTACTGATGTCCTGGATCCGCCTATGTTCGAGCTCCTTAGCCCCATCCCCGAACTGATGCCCTGGGTCCGCCTATGCTCGAGCTCCTTAGCCCCACCCCGAACTGATGTCCTGGATCCGCCTATTTTCGAGCTCCTTAGCCCCACGCACTTACTGATGTCCTGGTTCCGCCTATGCTCGAACTCCGTAGCCCCACCCCGAACTGATGTCCTGGATCCGCCTATGCTCGAGCTCCTTAGGTTTATCCCCGTACTGATGTCCTGGATCCGCCTATGCTCGAGCTCCTTAGCGCTACTCCTACTGATGTCCTGGATCCGCCTATGCTTGAGGTCCCGAGTTCCAACCCCGTACTGATGTCCTGGATCCGCCTATGATCAAGCTCCTTAGCCCCACCCCCGTACTGATGCCCTGGGTCCGCCTATGCTCGAGCTCCTTAGCCCCACCCCGAACTGATGTCCTGGATCCGCCTATGCTCGAGCTCCTTAGGTTTATCCCCGTACTGATGTCCTGGATCCGCCTATATTCGAGCTCCTTAGTGCTACTCCTACTGATGTCCTGGATCCGCCTATGCTCGAGCTCCTTAGCCCCACCTCCTTACTGATGGCCTGGATCCGCCTATGCTCGAGCTCCTTAGCCCCACTCCCTTACTGATGTCCTGGATCCGCCTATGCTCAAACTCCGTAGCCCCACCTCCGTACTGTCTTGGATCCGCTTATGCTCGAGGTCCTTAGCCCCACCCCCGTACTGATGTCCTGGATCTGCCTATCCTCGAGCTCTTAGCCCCAACGCCGTCCTGATGTCCTGGATCCGCCTTTGCTCGAGCTTCTTAGCCCCACCCCGTACTGATGTCCTGGATCCGCCTATGCTCGAGCTCCCTCGCCCCACTCCGGTACTGATGTCTTGGACCCGCCTATGCTCCACCTCCTTAGTCCCACCCCCATACTAATGGCCTGGATTCGCCACTGCTTATATAGTTAATTTAAGCAGGCAGTGCAAAGAGTCACGTGTCATGGTATGACCACAAAGAGGTTTATTCGGCTGGGAAAGAAATTGTGTGCAACGGTGGATCCTTTAACCAGTGTTACCTATGGTTAGAGATTCATTAACTAGCGGGTAGACAGATAGATAGATGTTAAACTTTTATTGGACGGAAACAATATGACAGACAACAATATGACAATATAACAATATTGACGCAAAAGCCCGAAGGCTTAAGTGGTGGGGCCTCTCTTATCTCTCCCATAAAGCACATCACTTTTACGGGACGTATCACACACATACACAGTAAGATTCGGAGACACGTAAAGAAACAAAACACAACAAACCAAACAAGCAAACCAGTCCCTGACCACCATTTTGTTTTTTATTCGTCGCAAGTCGCCACAGCGCGCAGGACCCGACCGCACGGCCGCCACCCGGCCGTCCGACTGATATGAATATCTAATAGACAACGCGCCCGCCGCCCGAGTAGAGGAGCCGAAACGAGACAGAATACCCTGCCACCACTGGGCATTCGCGCTGGTCTATAGCATGCGTACATAGCTATGACATCTGTCTCGGATAGCAGCTACCAATGCGCCGCCCGCAGCGACGCTACGGCCGAACGGCGGGGTGAGGTTTCGAGCTGGAAACATACTAGCATGATGTATTACATTTACGTAAAGGTAGACTGGTGTTGCAATTATATGCAACTTGTTGCAATGGCAAGATATCTCTCTTACCTAGCTGCATGTAAAATTTCATTTCCCTGCAATGACTCTAACCACCCTAAACCCCGGTGTGAAGCAAAAATGAACCGATAAAATTACCACTTTGAAATGTATTTTACGACTTATAGCTCGAACGCCGTAAGAGATAAGTGGGGGGTATGAGTGAGAAAAATGACGGCACCCAAGTTTGCTATCCAGCCGTTTTAAGTTCAATACCCTAGCTATCATGTTCTGGAAACCAGGGGGCTGAAAACTTAAAATATATTTTTGCCTATAAAATAAAAAGTTTCAGTTTGAAAGTTTTTATCTCTAAATATATAATAAGGGAGGCTATTCTCTTTTATTATCTGGAATGGAAACTAAATTTCATTAATTAGATCCGAAGATATAAGGGTTTGAATGATATTTTGGGAAATACAGACCTTCACGGAATAGGCCAAAAAGGACCCTCAAACTTCCGTTTTCTTTTTGTTTTTGTGTTTGTGCAGAACTGCACAAACAGGCCTATAAGTGGATATTTGACTTAGAACCTGAACTGCCGTAGCTTCAGATTTTTCGAGACTATAGTTTAGACCATGAGTTTTATGTCAAATTTAGGGTGCAAAGTTTAAAAGTTAATTTAGAGATTTAAATTTAAACCCTTTTCTTTCCAACTTTTTGTGCGAACTACAAATTTCCCTGATGTAAAAGGGTGCAAGTTTGAAGATTCTAGATGAATTAACAAAAAATAGAAAAATAAAAATTAAAAATAACATCATGCAAAATTTTGGGCAAAATTTTGAAAATTTTGAAAATTGACAACCGTGGTGCTTATTCATTTGGAAGTGCCTTCTATCGACAAAAGGTTTAGGTCTCTGATACCAGCGCTCAGAACAGACAACAACAACAACAATAACAACCTCGGCCTGCGGCCTCGGCAGGTGCCGCTCTGGCGCAGGAGAAGCCGGTGACAATGTACGTTAGCCAAACAGTTCGATTGACAGGCGAGTTTTTTTCAGCAGTTTGATACTTATAACAAAGCAATGTTGGTGTTTTAGGTTTTGTGTTCTCATTATGGCTCCATTCAATCCCCTGTCTAGGCCCATGTTTTCCTAAATTAGCATGTCTCTGCATACTGCACCACGCTTGCCCTCTGTTCATATCATCAAAGAAATAAACACACGCATAATGTTTGTTTTGTTAAGCAAAGACTGGGCATGACGAGAAGAAAGGAGATACAAAATAAAATATGATGGGTTTTCCGACGGTATTTCACCTATACCTGCAGATTTTCACCCAATTCGGCCTATTTGTTACCGAGTTATGCCCCAGCTCGAGACCTCAGCCCCACCACCGAACTGATGTCCTGGATCCGCCTATGCTCGAGCTCCTTACCCCACCCCCTTACATATGTCCTGGATCTGCCTATGCTCGAACTCCGTAGCCCCACCTCTATACTGCCCTGGATCCGCCTATGCTTGAACTCCTTAGCCCCTACCCCTACTGATGTCCTGGATCCGCCTATGCTTGAGCTCCCGAGCCCCACCCAAGTACTGATGTACTGAACCCGCTTATGCTCGAGCTCCTTAGCCCCTCCCCGTACTGATGTCCTGGATCCGCTTATGTTTTAACTCTTTAGCCCCTACCTGTTTTAACTCTTTAGCCCCTTGATGTCCTGGATCCGCTTATGCTCGAGCTCCTTAGCCCCACCCCCGTACTGATGTCTTTGATCCGCCTATACTCGAGCCTCTTACCCCAGCCCCGTACTGACATCCTGGATCCGCCTCTGCTCGACCTCCTTAGCCCGAAACCCATACTGATGTCCTGGATCCGCCTATGCTCGAACTCCGTAGCCCCACCTCCATACTGCCCTGGATTCGCCTATACTCGAACTCTTTAGGGCCTATGCTGGAACGCCCGAGCCCCACCTCCGTACTGATGCTCTGGATCCGCCTATGCTCAAACTCCTTAGCCCCTACCCCCTACTGATGTCCTGGATCCGCCTATGCTCGAGCTCCTTACCCCACCTCCTTACTGATGTCCTGGATCCGCCTATGCTCGAACTCCGTAGCCCCTACCCCCCACCCCACTGATGTCCTGGATCCGCCTTTACTCGAGCTCCGGAGCCACATTCCTGCAATGATGTCCTGGATTAGCCTACGCTCGAGCTCCTTAGCCCCACCCCGGAACTGATGTCCTGGATCTGCCTATGCTCGAACTCCGTAGCCCCACCTCCGTACTGCCCTGGATTCGCCTATACTCGAACTCTTTAGCCCCTACCACCCTACTAATATCCTGGATCCGCCTATGCTGGAACGCCCGAGCCCCACCACCGTACTGATGTCCTAGATCCGCCTATGCTCGAGCTTCCGAGCCCCACCCCCGTACTGATCAGCTGAATCCGCTTATGCTCGAGCTTCTTAGCCCCACCCCCGTACTGATGTCCTGGATCCGCCTATACTCAAGTTCTTTAGCCCCACCGCCGTACTGATGTCCTAGATCCGCCTCTGCTCGAGCTCCTTAGCCCCACACCCATACTGATGTCCTGGATCAGCCTATGCTCGAGCTCCTTATCTCCACCCCCGTACAGATGTCCTAGATCCGCCTATGCTCGATCTCCTTAGCCCCATCCCCGTACTAATATCCTGGATCCGCCTATGCTCGAACTCCGTAGCCCCTACCCCCCTACTGATGTCCTGGATCCGCCTATGCTGGAACTCCCGAGTCTCACCCCGTACTGATGTCCTGAATCCGCTAATGCTCAGCTGCTTAGCCCCATCCCCGTACTAATGTCCTGGATCCGTCTATGCTCTAACTCCCTAGCCCGACCCTCGTACCGATGTCCTGGATCCGCCTATGCTCTAACTCCCTAGCCCGACCCTCGTACCGATGTCGTGGATCCGCCTATGCTCTAACTGCCTAGCCCCACCCTCGTACTGATGTCCTGGGTCTGCCTATGCTCGAACTCTTTAGCCCCTACCCCCATGCTGATGTCCTGGATCCGCTTATGCTCGAGCTCCTTACCCCCACACCCGTAACGACCCCACCTCCGTGCCCCCCCGAAACGCATAGGCGGATCCAAGGGGGAAAGGGGACAGATGCCCCCATAGAATCTTAGCGCCCCTGAAATTGTCCCGGAAACCCCTGGAAAGTTCGATGGCATCCCCTGAAATGTCGTTTTCCCCGAGATGCAGGTATCGGGGTCTACTGATAGGTTTTAGCGCCTACTTGATAGGTTTTCCGGCCAAAGGTGGCGTCCCTGGTGTAGATAGCGCCCACCAGGAAATTTCCCCTTCCACGTCGCTCCCGATAGGCAATCCTGGATCCGCGTATGGGAAGCGACATTTGAGGGAGCGTCATCGACCTTGAGAGGCGTGTCTTTACAATTTCAGAGGGTGACGATGGTCGATTGGGGGTTGGGGAGGGGGATGGGGGAGAAGGGTGAGGGGGGCACCTAGCCTACTTATTCCCTGGATCCACCCATGGTCCAAAAACAGAAACATAATACTCTTATTGTAAACTCGGACTTTTACGGTACTCTAATTACTTGTGATGCATTATGGGTAGTAATGGGTACTT
Organism: Lepas anatifera; assembly: GCA_034440635.1. Lineage (NCBI taxonomy): Eukaryota > Metazoa > Arthropoda > Thecostraca > Lepadidae > Lepas > Lepas anatifera. The sequence continues at coordinate 49,027 of JAOTON010000985.1, read as the reverse complement.
TTTTACCAGACCATAAATAAACAGAAACGGCCGCGCCGTTCGCCGGTGTTGCCGCGGCGTGGACGCAGGGGTGACGCGTGGTGATTTGCTACAACGTTGTGTGGAGAAACGGCATGTTTGTAAAGGTAACTTGGTGTTTCATTGATATCTTTGCAGATGGAATGTCGACATATGTCTCTTACCTAGCTGCATGCAAAATTTTATTTCCCTCCAATGATTCTAACCACCCCAAACCCGGGTGTGAAGCAAAAATGAACTGATAAAATTACCACTTTGAAATGTACTTTACGGCTTATAGCGCGGAAGCCGTAAGATATAAGTGGGGGGTATGAGTAAGAAAAATGACGGCAACGAAGTTTTCTATCCAGCCGTGTTAAGTTCAATACCGTAGCTATAATGGTATGGAAACCAGGGGGCTGAGAATAAAAATTTTAAAAACTTATATTTTATTTTTGCCTATAAAATAAAAAGTTTTAGTCTGAAAAATTTTATCTCTAAATATATAATAAAGGAGGCTATTCTCTCTTATTATCTGAAATGGGAACTAATTTTTATCATTTAGATCAGAAGATATAGGCGTTTGAATGATTTTTTGGGAAATGCAGACCTTCACGGAATGGGCCAAAAAGGACCCTTAAATTTCCGTTTTTGTTTTGTTTCTGTGTTTGTGCAGTACTGCACAAACCGGCCTTTAAGTTGATATTTGACTCAGAACCTGAACTGCTGTAGCTTCAGATATTTCGAGCATGTAGTTTAGACCATGAGTTTTATGCCAAATTTAGGGTGCAAAGTTTAAAAGCTAATTGAGAGCCCTAAATTTTAAGCTTTTTCTTTCCAACTTTTTGTGTGAACTACAAATTTCCCTGAAGTAAAAGGGTGCAAGTTTGAAGAGTCTAGATGAATTAGCAAAAAATAGAAAAATAAAAGTTAAAAATCACATATTGCAAAATTCTGGGCAAAATTTTGAAAATTTTGAAAATTGACAACCGTGGTGCTTATTCATTTGGAAGTGCCTTCTATCCACAAAAGTTTTAGGTCTCTGATACCAGCGCTCAGAACAGACAACAACAACAACAACAACCTCGGCCTGCGGCCTCGGCAGGTGCCGCTCTGGCGCAGGAGAAGCCGGTGACAATGTACGTTAGCCAAACAGTTCGATTGACAGGCGAGTTTTTTCAGCAGTTTGATACTTATAACAACGCAATGTTGGAGTTTTAGGTTTTGTGTTCTCATTATGGCTCCATTCAATCCCCTGCCTAGGCCCATGTTTTTCTAAATTAGCATGTCTCTGCATACTGCACCACGCTTGACCTCTGTTCATATCATCAAATAAATAAACACACGCATAATGTTTGTTTTGTTAAGCAAAGACTGGGCATGACGGGAAGAAAGGAGATACAATATAAAATATGATGGGTTTTCCGACGGTATTTCACCCATACCTGCAGATTTTCACCAAATTCAGCCTATTTGTTACCGAGTTATGCCCCAGCTCAAGACCTTAGCCCCACCACCGAACTGATGTCCTGGATCCGCCTATGCTTGAGCTCCTTACCCCAACCCCTTACATATGTCCTGGATCTGCCTATGCTCGAACTCCGTAGCCCCACCTCTATACTGCCCTGGACCCGCCTATGCTTGAACTCCTTAGCCATTACCCCTAATGATGTCCTGGATCCGCCTATGCTCGAGCTCCCGAGCCCCACCCACGTACTGATGTCCTGAATCCGCTTATGCTCGAGCTCCTTAGCCCCACTCCCGTACTGATGTCCTGGATCCGCTTATGTTTTAACTCTTTAGCCCCTACCTGTTTTAACTCTTTAGCCTCTTGATGTCCTGGATCCGCTTATGCTCGAGCTCCTTAGCCCCACCCCCGTACTGATGTCTTTGATCCGCCTATACTCGAGCCCCTTAGCCCCGGCCCCGTACTGATGTCCTGGATCCGCCTCTGCTCGAGCTCCTTAGCCCGACACCCATACTGATGTCCTGGATCCGCCTATGCTCGAGCTCCTTAGCCCCATCTCCGTACAGATGTCCTGGATCCGCCTATGCTGGATCTCCTTAGCCCCATCCCCGTACCGATATGCTGGATCCGCCTATGCTCAAACCCCTTAGCCTCTAACCCCGTACTGATATCCTGGCTCCGCTTATGCTCGAGCTCCTTAGCCCCACCCCCGTACTGATGTCCTGGATCCGCCTATGCCCGAACTCTTTAGCCCCTACCCCTCTGCTGATGTCCTGGATCCGCTTATGCTTGAGCTGCTTAGCCCCACCTCTGTACTGATGTCCTTTATCCGCCTATACTCGAACCCCTTAGCCCCACCCCCGTACTGATGCCTTGGATCCGCCTCTGCTCGAGCTCCTTAGCCCCACACCCATACTGATGTCCTGGATCCGCCTATACTCCAGCCCTTTAGCCCCACCCCCGTACAGATGTCCTGGATCCACCTATGCTCGATCTCCTTAGCCCCACCCCCGTACTGATGTCCTAGATCCGCCTTTACTCAGGCTCCGGAGCCACACCCCTTGCACTGATGTCCTGGATCCGCCTATGCTCGAGCTCCTTAGCCCCACCCCCGAACTGATGTCCTGGATCTGCCTATGCTCGAACTCCGTAGCCCCACCTCCGTACTGCCCTGGATTCGCCTATACTCAATTTCTTTATTCCCTACCACCCTACTAATGTCCTGGATCCGCCTATGCTGGAACGCCCGAGCCCCACCACCGTACTGATGTCCTGGATCCGCTTATGCTCGAGCTCCTTAGCCCCACCCCCGTACTGAGGCCTGGATCCGCCTTTGCTGGAGCTCCTTAGCCCCACCCCCGTACTGATGTCCTGGATCCGCCTATGCTCGAACTTCTTAGCCCCACCTCCGTACTGATGTCCTGGATCCGCATATGCTCGAACTCCTTAGCCCCTACCCCCTACTGATGTCCTAGATCCGCCTCTGCTCGAGCTCTTTAGCCCCATCCCCGTACTAATATCCTGGATCCGCCTATGCTCGAACTCCGTAGCCCCTACCCCCCTACTGATGTCCTGGATCCGCCTATTCTGGAACTCCCGAGTCTCACCCCGTACTGATATCCTGATTCCGCTAATGCTCAGCTGCTTAGCCCCATCCCCGTACTAATGTCCTGGATACGCCTATGCTCTAACTCCCTAGCCCGACCCTCGTACCGATGGCCTGGATCCGCCTATGCTCTAACTCCCTAGCCCCACCCTCGTACTGATGTCCTGGGTCCGCCTATGCTCGAACTCTTTAGCCCTTACCCCCATGCTGATGTCCTGGATCCGCTTATGCTCGATCTCCTTACGCCCACACCAGTAACGCCCCACCTCCGTGCCCCCCCGCCCCCGAAACGACATAGGCGGATCCAAGGGGAAAGGGGACAGGTGCCCCCCATAGAATCTTAGCGCCCCCTGAAATTGTCCCGGAAACCCCTGGAAAGTTCGATGGCACCCCCCTGAAATGTCGTTTTCCCCGAGATGCAGGTATCGGGGTCTACTGATAGGTTTTAGCGCCTACTTGATAGGTTTTTCCGGCCAAAAGTGGCGTCCCTGGTGTAGATAGCGCCCACCAGGAAGTTTCCCCTTCCACCTCGCCCCCGATAGGCAATCCTGGATCCGCGTATGGGAAGCGACATTTCAGGGAGCGTCATCGACCTTGAGAGGCGTGTCTTTACAATTTCAGAGGGCGCCGATGGTCGATTGGGGGTTGGGGAGGGGATGGGGGGAGAAGGGTGGGGGGGCACCTAGCCTACTTATTCCCTGGCTCCACCCATGGTCCAAAAACAGAAACATAATACTCTTATTGTAAACTCAGACTTTTACGGTACTCTAATTACTTGTGATGCATTATGGGTAGTGTTGGGTACTTTTTACCAGACCATAAATAAACAGAAACGGCCGCGCCGATCGCCGGCGTTGCCGCGACGTGGACGCAGGGGTGACGCGTGGTGATTTGCTACAACGATGCGTGGAGAAACGGCATGTTAGTAAAGGTAACTTGGTGTTTCATTGATATATATGCAGATGGAATGTCGACATATGTCTCTTACCTAGCTGCATGCAAAATTTCATTTCCCTCCAATGACTCTAACCACCCTAAACCCCGGTGTGAAGCAAAAATGAACTGATAAAATTACCACTTTGAAATGCATTTTACGGCTTATAGCGCGGAAGCCGTAAGAGATAAGTGGGGGGTATCAGTGAGAAAAATGACGGCAACGAAGTTTTCTATCCAGCCGTGTTAAGTTCAATACCGTAGCTATCATGGTCTGGAAACCAGGGGGCTGAGAATAAAAATTTTAAAAACTTATATTTTATTTTTGCCTATAAAATAAAAAGTTTCAGTCTGAAAGATGTTATCTCTAAATATATAATAAAGGAGGCTATTCTCTCTTATTATCTGAAATGGGAACTAATTTTTATCATTTAGATCAGAAGATATAGGCGTTTGAATGATTTTTTGGGAAATGCAGACCTTCACGGAATGGGCCAAAAAGGACCCTTAAATTTCCGTTTTTGTTTTGTTTCTGTGTTTGTGCAGTACTGCACAAACCGGCCTTTAAGTTGATATTTGACTCAGAACCTGAACTGCTGTAGCTTCAGATATTTCGACCCTATAGTTTAGACCATGAGTTTTATGTCAAATTTAGGGTGCAAAGTTTCGAAGCTAATTTAGAGACTTAAATTTAAACCTTTTTCCTTCCAACTTCTTGTATCAACTACAAATTTCCCTGATGTAAAAGGGTGCAAGTTTGAAGAGTCTAGATGAATTAGCAAAAAATAGAAAAATAAAAGTTAAAAATCACATAATGCAAAATTCTGGGCAAAATTTTGAAAATTTTGAAAATTGACAACCGTGGTGCTTATTCATTTGGAAGTGCCTTCTATCCACAAAAGTTTTAGGTCTCTGATACCAGCGCTCAGAACAGACAACAACAACAACAACAACAACAGACAACAACGACGACGAGACCGGAAAAACTGTCAGAATAGAAGCCGTTTCTTACTTCGTTCGTCACCGGCTTCTGACTACTACGGACAACAGAGAACGAAAAACTGTCAGTATAGAAGCCGTTTCTCACTTCGTTCGTCACCGGCTTCTGACAACAGACAACGACGAGACCGGAAAAACTGTCAGAATAGAAGCCGTTTCTTACTTCGTTCGTCACCGGCTTCTGACAACAACAACAGACAACGACGAGACCGGAAAAACTGTCAGAATAGAAGCCGTTTCTTACTTCGTTCGTCACCGGCTTCTGACTACTACTACGGACAACAGAGAACGAAAAACTGTCAGTATAGAAGCCGTTTCTCACTTCGTTCGTCACCGGCTTCTGACAACAACAGACAACGACGAGACCGGAAAAACTGTCAGAATAGAAGCCGTTTCTTACTTCGTTCGTCACTGGCTTCTGACTACTACTACTACGGACAACAGAGAACGAAAAACTGTCAGTATAGAAGCCGTTTCTCCCTTCGTTCGTCACCGGCTTCTGACAGACAACGACGACGACGAGACCGGAAAAACTGTGAGAATAGAAGCCGTTTCTTACTTCGTTCGTCACCGGCTTCTGACAACAACAGACAACGACGAGACCGGAAAAACTGTCAGAATAGAAGCCGTTTCTTACTTCGTTCGTCACCGGCTTCTGACTTCGGCCTGCGGCCTCGGCTAACGCCGTTTTGGCGCAGGAGAACCACATGACAATGGGCTGAAATCAAACCATATTTCGTTCTTAATGTATCTTCATAAGCGTGTAAGTCAATTTTATTATTATTTTCTTTGAAATAACTAATAAAGAGCACATCATCACCCCCGGATTCGAACCGGTCACCCCTGATCAAGAGACAGTGCCTCTAACCACTTGACCACCGTGCCATAGTTTTCACCCTCCCACTAGCCGAACACCTGTGACCAGGAGGTCACTGGCCGGCACCACTCAGCCGAACATGACGGGACGCCGGCGCTGGGTGCTGTGTTTGTCCGGAAAAGGTACGATATAAAGGTGCTTCTAGAAGACGAACCAAACATGATTTTGGGCTGAAATTACTTGTATCGTCGAGCTAGGATCCTAAGCTAGCTTCATACCAAATTTCATCCACTTCCATTCATTTTAAGGACTTGAAACCATGGTGAGAAGCAAAGATAATTCGAGAAAATTACCACCTTGTAAAACATTCTCCGATTAATTACTCGAAAGTCTTTAGAGATAGGTGGGTAGTATAAGTGAGTGAAATGACCGCAAAGAACTTTCCTATCCAGCCATGTCACTTCTGAGTTTGTGAGTGACATGAGTTCGGAACCAGGAAGCTGCAAATATAAAGTTTTTTTACTCACATTTTAGTTATGGCTATAAAACAAAGAATTTCAATATTGCAATTTCCATCTCCAAATATTATGAGGCGGAAGCAATGCTCTTTCGTTCCATCCCCTGGCTCAATGTCGAAGTGGCAATCGGCTGCAAAGCTTTCCCAGTCGGCTTTCTGGATGTTCCACTGGGGAATTCTCCTTCCTGGATGGGGCGTGTCAGTCCAAAGCCAGATAGGATAGTGATCACTGCCACACGGATGTGAATGGGTTCTCCACCTAAAACGATCAGCCAAGGTAGAAGAACATAAAGAAAGGTCGATAGCAGACGTGTTTCCTGACGGTAGCGCAATATGTGTAGGAAGTCCATTATTCAAGTTACATACATCATTACGTAATATAACATCCTCCAGTCGACGGCCTCGTCGGTCTGAGCGTGTACAACCCCATACAGTGCTGTGAGCGTTGAAGTCACCTAATGAAACGAAGTTTCTTGGCAGCTGGCGGATCAGATCGTGCAGTGCATCCCCCGGGAGGTCCTCGTCGGGAGGTATGTAAATGGAAGCGCAGGTTATTTTCGTATTTCCGAGATCGACAGTTGCTGCCACAGCTTGGAGGCTAGTTCTGAGAAGGAAAGAATGTGATGGTACGCTATAGTGTACAAGTATGGCAACACCGCCATGCGCTATTGTTGTTGAGGGTACATCGTAACAATATGTTTTATAATTGTGCAATTGACATGAGTTGTCTTGTTTCAGTTTGGTTTCTTGAAGACATATGACTGCGGGAGATTTTGAGGCAACCAGCGTCTGTAGTTCCGGGTGGTTTGCTTTAAAACCCCGCATATTCCACTGTAAGATGTGGGTCATATTATTGAAAGCTAAGAGAAGTCTTAGAACTAGACTGGATATAAGAAAATGACTCTTCATTGTGCTCAACTAGGTCCCTGGAAGGGTACTCCTCCCGAGAGCATTCCCTTGTACTGTTGGTTTGTCTTCTGCTCCCATACTGGGTGTGCTCGGTCCCTTGAAAGTGGACGCCTGGTGCTACCCTGTTCCCGGGAGTGGGACCGGTATCTCTGTGTTCGGTCTGAAGAAAAGGAATAAGACCGACCTCGCTGCCGAATTTGTTCTGAGGCTACGGTGTGGTGAGTTCTAGGTTCTACCTGCAGGTAGCTCCGAAAAACCCCCTCCTTCTGCGGGCTAGGTGGCGGTAGTGCGGCTGGGAAGCCAGGAGGTACCGTGGGAGGTGGACCTGGGGTTGGGGACGGAGGCACTGCACGAATTTGCTGTGGCTTGGTCGCTAGGATTGCTGGTGGAGGAGAGTGTGCGGGAGGCGGAGGGGGCGGTGGCATTATAGCAGCATTGTTCGTTTGGACATTAGCTGTTGTGGTCTCAGTGGTGGTGGGCTGCGGCACCTCTGTGTCGCTACCTACATTGCTGGTGGGGGGTTCCTCATGCCTCGATCATTGTCTGTGAGCTTTGGTTAAGGTAGTATCTAGGCGGGGTAAAATAACCCGGGCTCGCTTTGTGGCGGCAGGACCATCAAGTTGGAGAGCAGGTGTGATCTCTGTCGTTTCAGACGTTTGCGGACTTTTGTGGGGTGGGGACTGAGTTGGTGTGTTCTCTCGCGCACGCTTACCGTGGCTTTCTTTGTGCGTTTCGTCACTATCGGTTTGGCAGGCCCGGGAGATTATCTGAGGTCTGGGTGTCTCAGAGCCCACAGGAACTGCGGCTACTACGGCATCTCTGGATTCCAGCGAGGTTTGTGTCCCCTTGTCACTGCTATTTGTACAGCTCGCTGGTTTTACAGTTTTGTCCTGCCGAGAGAGCAAGTCGACTACCACCGCCAGGAATTGGCGGAGCGAAAGTCCCGTACACTCGCCTATGTTTGAATCCAAGCTAATGGACGGAAGGCTCTGATTCGTGGTTGGGTGTTGGTGGCCATGGCTGACTTTGTCCGCTGACGGAGCTTGAGAAGAGCTACCAACCACAATGTCTCGGTACAGAGTGGGCGTTCTGTCTGTTGTGTTCGTTGGTATGTTGGGTTTGGCTGACAGGGGTTTGGTTGTTAAGTTTTTCTTTTGTTGTTTTTTGGCCTCAGCCAGCTTAGGGCAGGCGTTGCTCCACGCCTCATGTGCTGCCCCGCAACCTACACATTTTGGCTCACTGGCCACACACGCCGTGGACTTGTGGCCAGATTCTGCGCATTTCCCACACCGTTCTTCTGCCTTGCATTTACTAGCAATGTGGCCAAATCCCTGGCATCTGAAACAGCGGATCGGGTTTGGTACGAACGGCCGGACCGTGATGGCCATCCATCCCACTTTCACTTCCCCGGCAACTTGGTTCCTGAAAAGAGGAGGAGAAACGTTCCTGTGTCCGAGTTCTGGCCCTCACTCTTTCTCAGAAGCTTTTTCACTTCCGTGACGCCTTGATACCTAAGCCCTTCAAGGACCTCCTTTTCCGAAACATTACACAAGTCGGTACAGCTAATCACGCCTCTACAGCTATTCTTTGTTGAGTGAGGAGACACCTTGATGGGGACAGACAAATATCTTTTGGGGGTGCGGATTTCCAAAGAGGTTGTTGCCAGCAACTTCTTCGCAGCACATTCGCTTTCCATCTCAACTTCTACCCGTCCATCTGGGTGTCGGTACGTGCGCTTGGGCTGGAATTTCGCCAAAGCTCCATGAAGCTGAAACGGGTTCAACTTCATGGTCCTGTCCTCTACACGAATGACAAGTGTCAAGGGGGTAGCCTGCTCTGGTTGAGTTCGCGCGGGGGCCCGGCGTCCGGAGAGTCCATCAAATCAGCAGTGTCAGAGGGTGAGCTAGGGGTAGTCAGGTTCATGGCAGGGGTCGGAGTCCGTGCAGTCGGATCGGAGAGAGCGGGTGCAGATAAAGACGCCATAATAGAGGAGTTTACCTTCGGCCCCCCGGGTTGCCAGCTGTCAATAGCTGGGCCCGGGGGCTGGTACAGTGCCTACGGGGGCAGGTGCGCCCGTCTCAGAGGGGCGAGAGGTACTCACACAACCCCTCCGATCAGAAGGCACCCACCCCCTTGACGCCATCAGCCCAGTGTGCCGGCAGGGCCATGAGATGGGACGAAGCCAAACGCGGCAGCCCTCACGCAGCGGAGACTGCGGTCTACCAGGCGCGCACAACAAGCCGGAGTCTCGCAAATCGACGGTTTCCGAAACCCCAGCCCGCGTCGCGCCCGGCAAGAGCTATCACAGTCCCCACCGCGAAGGGCGCCGCGCCGCACGCCCGAAACATAATCCCCCCTGCTCAGCTGGACCGAGCGACAGTGCCCGTAGGCACTGCCGCGTAGCTAGGCCGCCCGCGGCAGCCTACGGACGCCTTACCCCCGGTTGGATCGAGATATCTGGGCCAAAGAGGGCGTGTTGGAGCCCTCTGGACTGACCCGCCCGAGGGGGACCTCAACCCCCCAGGATCCCGTCAACCTCGTCGCCGGGGCTCGAGATAGGCCTCGAGTGGGCGCCTTACACCCATAAAATGCCGAAGAAGGCAAATAACTGTGGGACCAATAACTGAAGCATAAAAAAGGAAAGGAACTAAAAATAAACAACAAAATAAGAAAACAAAAACAAACAGGAGCTACATACTGGGAGGTGCAGGACAGATCTGACCCGATCCAATACGGTTACCGACCAGGTAACAAAGGGCCCGTAAGGCAATCATCAGCATCGCCGCGGACCCCATCACCAGAGCCACCGACGACAGACGCCGACTCTAACCGAAGGAAGTCGGAAGAGGCGGCGGCCGTCGGAGGGCTAGAAAAGATGTATCCGCGGCAATGCGACAAAGTGCCTCCCAGGGCTGACTGGCGCCCCGGGCGCGTCACACCCCGTTGCTCCAATCTTTACTTGCCGGACGAATCCGGCAAATGAAGATCGGTCCCCTGAGGGGATCGCCGGTAGCAAATCACCACGCGTCACCCCTGCTTCCACGCCGCGGCAACGCCGGCGATCGGAGCGGCCGTTTCTGTTTATTTATGGTCTGGTAAAAAAGTACCCAATACTACCCATAATGCCTCACAAGTAATTAGTGTACCGTAAAAGTCCGAGTTTACAATAAGAGTATTATGCTTCTGTTTTTGCACCATGGGTGGATCCAGGGAATAAGTAGGCTAGGTGCCCCCCCCCCCCCCCCAACCCCCAAGACCATCGCGCCCGAATGAAAACACGCCTCAAGGCAACGCTCCTAAATGTCGCCCCAACGCGGATCCAGGATGCCTATCGGGGGCAGGTGGAAGGGGAAACTTCCGGTGGGCGCATCACACCAGGGACGCCACTTGCCGGAAAACCTATCAAGTAGGCGCAAAACCATCAATAGACCCCGAACCCATCTCGGGGAAAAGACATTTCAGGGGTGCCACGAACTTTCAAGGGCTTCGGGACAATTTCAGGGGCACTAAGATTCTAGAGGGCCCCCCCTCCCCCTTGATCCGCCTATGCCGTTTCGCGGGGAGCACGGAGGTGGGGCGTTACGGGGGGGGGTAAGGAGCGACAAAGCATCCGGGACATCAGCATGGGGGAAGGGCAAAGAGTTCGAGCATAGGCGGACCCAGGACATCAGAAGAGGATGGGGCAGAGAGTTAACCAAGGCGGATCCAGGGCATCGGTACGAGGGTCGGGCTAGGGAGTTAGAGCATAGGCGGATCCAGGACATTAGTACGGGGATGGGGCTAGGCAGCTGAGCATTAGCGGATTCAGGACATCAGCACGGGTGAGAATCGGGAGTCCAGCATAGGCGGATCCAGGACACAGTAGGGGTAGGGCTAAGGAGTACGAGCAAGGCGGATCCGGGGCAGACGGAGGGGGCCAGAGTTGACAAGGTGATCCAGGATATAGTACGGGGATGGGGCAAGGAGATCGAGCATAGGCGGATCTAGGACACGTACGGGGGTGGAGATAAGGAGCCGAGCAAGGCGATCCAGGACACAGTACGGGTGTGGGGCAAGGAGCCGAGCAGAAGCGGATCTAGGACATCAGCAGGGGTAGGGGCAAAGAGTCGACATAGGCGGATCCAGGACATCAGTACGGGGTAGGCTAAGAAGCCGACAAAGCGGATTCAGCTGATCAGTACGGGGGTGGGGCTCGGGAGCGAGCAAGGCGGATCCAGGACATCAGTAGGGGAGGGGCAAGGAGTTAGAGCAAGGCGGATCCAGGGCATCAGTACGGAGGTGGGGCAAAAGACGACAAGGCGGATCAGGACACCGTACGGTGTGGGGCTCGGGCGTTCAGCATAGGCGGATCCAGGACATAGTAGGGGTAGGGGCTAAAGAGTTTGAGTAAGGCGAATCCAGGGCAGTACGGAGGTGGGGCTACGGAGTTCGACAAGGCAGATCCAGGACATCAGTCGGCGTGGGGCAAGGTGCCGAGCAAGGCGGATCCAGGACATCAGTGCAGGGGTGGCCCGGACAGTAAAGGCGGATCCAGGACATCAGTACGGGGTGGGGCTAAGGAGATCGAGCATAGGTGGATCCAGGACACGACGGGTGTGGGGCAAAGAGCGAGTATAGGCGGATCCAGGACATCAGTATGGGTGTGGGGCTAAGGCTCGAGCAGAGGCGGATCCAGGACATCAGTACGGGGTGGGCTAAGGGGCGTATAGGCGGATAAAGGACATCAGTACAGAGGTGGGGCTAACGAGCTCAAGCATAAGCGGATCCAGGACATAGCACAGGGTAGGGACTAAAGAGTTCGACATAGGCGGATCCAGGACATCAGTACGGGGTGGGGCTAAGGAGCTCCAGCATAAGCGGACCAGAATATCAGTACGGGGGTAGAGGCTTAGGAGTTTAAGCATAGGTGGATCCAGCATATCGGTACGGGGATGGGGCTAAGGAGATCCAGCATAGGCGGATCCAGGACATCTGTACGGTGGCGGGCCAAGGAGCTCGACAGAGGCGAATCCAGGACATCAGTACGGGGCTGGGGCTAAGGGCCGAGTATAGGCGGATCAAAGACATCAGTACGGGGTTGGGGCCAAGGAGCTCGAGCATAAGCGGATCCAGGACATCAAGGGCCAAAGAGTTAAAACAGGTAGGGGCTAAAGAGTTAAAACATAGGCGGATCCAGGACATCAGTACGGGGTGGGGCTAAGGAGCTCAGGCATAAGCAGATTCAGGACATCATTACGTGGGTGGGGCTCGGGAGCCGAGCATAGGCGGATCCAGGACATCAGTAGGGTAGGGGCTAAGGAGTTCAAGCATAGGCGGATCCAGGGCAGTATAGAGTTGGGGCTACGGAGTTCGAGCATAGGCGATCCAGGATATATTTAAGGGGTGGTGTAAGAAGCTCGCGCATAGGCGGATCCAGGACATCAGTTCGGTGGTGGGGCTTAGGTCTCGAGCTGGGGCATAACTCGGTAACAAATAGGCTGAATTGGGTGAAAATCTGCAGGTATAGGTGAAATACCGTCGGAAAACCCATTATATTTTATATTGTATCTCCTTTCTTCTCGTCATGCGTAGTCTTTACTTAACAAAACAACCATTATACGTGAGTTTATCTATGTATTGACATGAACAGAGGGCAAACGTGACGCAGTGTGCGGAGACATGCTAATGTAGGAAAACATGGGCTTACACAGGGGAAAGAATGGAGCCATAATGAGAACACAAAACCTAAAACTCCAACATTGCGTTGTTATAAGTATCAAACTGCTGAAAACACTCGCCTGTTAATCGAACTGTTTGGCTAACGTACATTGTCCCGGCTTCGCGCCGGAGCGGCACCTGCCGAGGCCGCAGGCCGAGGTAAGAAGCCGGTGACGAACGAAGTAAGAAACGGCTTCTATTCTGACAGTTTTTCCGGTCTCGTCGTTGTCTGTCAGAAGCCGGTGACGAACGAAGTAAGAAACGGCTTCTATTCTGACAGTTTTTCCGGTCTCGTCGTCGTTGTCTGTCAGAAGCCGGTGACGAACGAAGTGAGAAACGGCTTCTATACTGACAGTTTTTTGTTCTCTTTTGTCCGTAGTAGTATATCAGAAGCCGGTGACGAACGAAGTAAGAAACGGTTTCTATTCTGACAGTTTTTCCGCTCTCGTCGTCGTCGTTGTCTGTTGTTGTTGTTGTTGTTGTTGTTGTCTGTTCTGAGTGCTGGTTTTAGAGACCTAAAACTTTTGTGGATAGAAGGCACTTCCAAATGAATAAGCACCACGGTTGTCAATTTTCAAAATTTTCAAAATTTTGCCCAGAATTTTGCATTATGTGATTTTTAACTTTTATTTTTTATTTTTGCTAATTCATCTAGAATCTTCAAACTTGCACCCTTTTACATCAGGGAAATTTGTAGTTCACACAAAAAGTTGGAAAAAAGCTTTAAATTTAAAGGCTCTAAATTAGCTTTTAAACTTTGCACCCTAAATTTGGTATAAAACTCATCGTCTAAACTGCAGGCTCGAAATATTTGAAGCTACAGCAGTTCAGGTTCTGAGTCAAATATCAACTTAAAGGCCGGTTTGTGCAGTACTGCACAAACACAGAAACAAAACAAAAACGGAAATTTAAGGGTCCTTTTTGGCCTATTCCCTGAAGGTCTGCATTTCCCAAAATATCAGTCAAACCCTTATATCTTCCGATCTAATTAACATAAATTAGTTCCCATTCCAGATAATAAAAGAGAATAGCCTCCTTTATTATATATTTAGAGATAACATCTTTCAGGCTGAAACTTTTTATTTTAGAGGCAAAAATAAAATATAAGTTATTAAAATTTTTATTCTCAGCCCCCTGGTTTCCAGACCATAATAGCTACGGTATTGAACTTAACACGGCTGGATTGAAATCTTCGTTGCCCTCATTTTTTTCACTTATACCCCCACTTATCTCTTACGGCTTCCGCGCTATAAGCCGTAAAATACATTTCAAAGTGGTAATTTTATCAGTTCATTTTTGCTTCACACCGGGGTTTAGGGTGGTTAGAGTCATTGGAGGGAAATGAAATTTTGCATGCAGCTAGGTAAGAAACATATGTCGACATTCCAACTGCATAGATATCAATGAAACACCAAGTTACCTTTACAAACATGCCGTTTCTCCACGCAACGTTGTATTAAATCACCACGCGTCACCCCTGCGTCCACGCCGCGGCAACGCCGGCAATCGGCGCGGCCGTTTTTGTTTATTTATGGTCTGGTAAAAAAGTACCCAATACTACCCATAATGCATCACAAGTAATTAGAGTACCGTAAAAGTCCGAGTTTACAATAAGAGTTTTATGTTTCTGTTTTTGGACCATATGTGGATCCAGGGAATAAGTAGGCTAGGTGCCCCCCCTCACCCTTCTCCCCCATCCCCCTCCCCCAACCCCCAATCGACCATCGGCACCTTCTGAAATTGTAAAGACACGCCTCTCAAGGTCGATGACGCTCCCTGAAATGTCGCTTCCCATACGCGGATCCAGGATTGCCTATCGGGGGCGAGGTGGAAGGGGAAACTTCCTGGTGGGCGCTATCTACACCAGGGACGCCACTTTTGGCCGGAAAACCTATCAAGTAGGCGCTAAAACCTATCAGTAGACCCCGATACCTGCATCCCGGGGAAAACGACATTTCAGGGGGTGCCATCGAATTTTCTAGGGGTTTCCAGGACAATTTCAAGGGGCGCTAAGATTCTATGGGGGCACCTGCACTCTTTCTCCCTTGGATCCGCCTATGTCGTTTCGAGGGGGCATGGAGGTGGGGTCGTTACGGGTGTGGGGGTAAGGAGCTCAAGCATAAGCGGATCCAGGACATCAGCATGGGGGTAGGGGCTAAAGAGTTCAAGCATAGGCAGACCCAGGACATTAGTACGAGGGTGGGGCTAGGGAGTTAGAGCATAGCGGATCCAGGACATCGGTACGAGGGTCGGGCTAGGGAGTTAGAGCATAGGCGGATCCAGGACATCGGTACGAGGGTCGGGCTAGGGAGTTAGAGCATAGGCGGATCCAGGACATTAGTACGGGGATGGGGCTAAGCAGCTGAGCATTAGCGGATTCAGGACATCAGTACGGGGTGAGACTCGGCAGTTCCAGCATAGGCGGATCCAGGACATCAGTAAGGGGGTAGGGGCTACGGAGTTCGAGCATAGGCGGATCCAGGATATTAGTACGGGGATGGGGCTAAGGAGATCGAGCATAGGCGGATCTAGGATATCTGTACGGGGGAGATAAGGAGCTCGAGCATAGGCTGATCCAGGACATCAGTATGGGTTTGGGGCTAAGGAGCTCGAGCAGAGGCGGATCTAGGACATCAGTACGGCAGTGGGGCTAAAGGGCTTGAGTATAGGCGGATCAAGGACATCAGTACGGGGGTGAGGCTAAGGAGCTCGAGCATGAGCGGATCCAGGACATCAGCACGTTGGTAGGGGCTAAAGAGTTCGAGCATAGGCGGATCCAGGACATCAGTACGGGGGTGGGGCTAAGAAGCTCGAGCATAAGCGGATTCAGCTGATCAGTACGGTGGTGGGGTTCGGGAGCTGGAGCATAGGCGGATCTAGGACATCAGTACGGTGGTGGGGCTCGGGCGTTCCAGCATAGGCGGATCCAGGACATTAGTAGAGTGGTAGGGGCTAAAGAGTTCGAGTATAGGCGAATCCAGGGCAGTATGGACGTGGGGCTACGGAGTTCGAGCATAGGCAGATCCAGGACATCAGTTCGGGGGTGGGGCTAAGGAGCTCGAGCATAGGCGGATCCAGGACATCAGTGCAGGGAAGTGGCTCCGGAGCTCGAGTAAAGGCGGATCCTGGACATCAGTGGGGGGGTAGGGGCTAAGGAGTTCGAGCATAGGCGGGTCCAGGGCATCAGTAAGAAGGTGGGGCTAAAATTTACAAGCGGATCCAGGACATCAGTACGGGGGTGGGCAAGAAGCTCTAGCATAAGTGGATTCAGCTGACCAGTACGGCAGTGGGGCTAAGGAGCTCGAGCATAGGCGGAACCAGGACATCAGTGCAGGGGTGTGGCTCCGGAGCTCGAGTAAAGGCGGATCAAGAACATCAGTACGGGGGTGGGGCTGAGGAGATCGAGCATAGGTGGATCCAGGACATCTGTACGGAGGTGGGGCTAAAGAGCTGGAGCATAGGCGGATCCAGGACATCAGTATGGGTGTGGGGCTAAGGAGCTTGAGCAGAGGCGGATCCAGGGCATCAGTACGGGGGTGGGGCTAAGGGGTTTGAGTATAGGCGGATAAAGGACATCAGTACAGAGGTGGGGCTAAGGAGCTCAAGCATAAGCTGATCCAGGACATCAGCACAGGGGTAGGGGCTAAAGAGTTCGAGCATAGGCGGATCCAGGACATCAGTACGGGGGGTGGGGATAAGGACCTCGAGCATAAGCAGAGCCAGGATATCAGTACGGGGGTAGAGGCTAAGGAGTTTGAGCATAGGCGGATCCAGCATATCGGTACGGGGATTGGGCTAAGTAGATCCAGCATAGGCGGATCCAGGACATCTGTACGGAGGTGGGGCTAAGGAGCTCGAGCATAGGGGGATCCAGGACATCAGTATGGGTGTTGGGCTAAGGAGCTCGAGCAAAGAGCGGATCCAGGGCAGTATAGAGGTGGGGCTACGGAGTTCGAGCATAGGCAGATCCAGGGCATATGTAAGGGGGTGGGGTAAGGAGCTCGAGTATAGGCGGATCCAGGACATCAGTTCGGTGGTGGGGCTGAAGTCTCGAGCTGGGGCATAACTCAGTAACAAATAGGCTGAATTGGGTGAAAATCTGCAGGTAAAGGTAAAATACCGTCGGAAAACCCATCATATTTTATATTGTATCTCCTTTCTTCTTGTCATGCCCAGTCTTTGCTTAACAAAACAAACATTATGCGTGTGTTTATTTGTTTGATGATATGAACAGAGGGCAAGCGTGGTGCAGTATGCAGAGACATGCTAATTTAGGAAAGCATGGGCCTACACAGGGGATTGAATGGAGCCATAATGAGAACACAAAACCTAAAACTCCAACATTGCGTTGTTATAAGTATCAAACTGCTGAAAAATCTCGCCTGTCAATCGAACTGTTTGGCTAACGTACATTGTCACCGGCTTCTCCTGCGCCAGAGCGGCACCTGCCGAGGCCGCAGGCCGAGGTTGTCTGTTGTTGTTGTTGTCTGTTCTGAGCGCTGGTATCAGAGACCTAAAACTTTTGTGGATAGAAGGCACTTCCAAATGAATAAGCACCACGGTTGTCAATTTTCAAAATTTTTTCAAAATTTTGCCCAGAATTTTGCATTATGTGATTTTTAACTTTTATTTTTTTATTTTTTGCTAATTCATCTAGAATCTTCATACTTGCACCCTTTTACATCAGGGAAATTTGTAGTTGACACAAAAAGTTGGAAAAAAGCTTTAAATTTAGGGCCCTAAATTAGCTTTTAAACTTTGCACCCTAAATTTGGTATAAAACTCATGGTCTAAACTGCAGGCTCGAAATATTTGAAGCTACAGCAGTTCAGGTTCTGAGTCAAATATCAACTTAAAGGCCGGTTTGTGCAGTACTGCACAAACACAGAAACAAAACAAAAACGGAAATTTAAGGGTCCTTTTTGGCCTATTCCGTGAAGGTCTGCATTTCCCAAAATATCAGTCAAACCCTTATATCTTCCGATCTAATTAACATGTCGATGTCAACATGATGTTAACATGATGTCGACATTCCATCAGCATAGATATCAATAAAACACCATGTTACCTTTACAAACATACCGTTTCTCCACACAACGTTGTAGCAAATCACCCCGCGTCACCCCTGCGTCCACGCCCCGGCAACGCCGGCGATCGGCGCGGCCGTTTCTGTTTATTTATGGTCTGGTAAAAAAGTACCCAATACTACCCATAATGCATCACAAGTAATTAGAGTACAGTAAAATTCCGAGTTTACAATAAGAGTATTATGTTTCTGTTTTTGGACCATGGGTGGATCCAGGGAATAAGTAGGCTAGGTGCCCCCCTCACCCTTCTCCCCCATCCCCCTCCCCCAACCCCCAATCGACCATCGGCGCCCTCTGAAATTGTAAAGACACGCCTCTCAAGGTCGATGACGCTCCCTGAAATGTTTCTTCCTATACGCGGATCCAGGATTGCCTATCGGGGGCGAGGTGGAAAGGAAAACTTCCTGGTGGGCGCTATGTACACCAGGGACGCCACTTTTGGCCGGAAAACCTATCAAGTGGGCGCTAAAACCTATCAGTAGACCCCGATACCTATATCTCGGGGAAAACGACATTTCAGGGGGTGCCATCGAACTTTCCAGGGGTTCCGGGACAATTTCAGGAAGCGCTAAGATTCTAAGGGGGGCACCTGTCCCTTTTCCCCCTTGGATATGCCTATGTCGTTTCGGGGGGGCATGGAGGTGGGGTCGTTACGGGTGTGGGAGTAAGGAGCTCGAGCATAAGCGGATCCAGGACATCAGCATTGGGGTAGGGCTAAAGAGTTCGAGCATAGGCAGACCCAGGACATCAGTACGAGGGTGGGGCTAGGGAGTTAGAGCATAGGCGGATCCAGGACATCGGTACGAGGGTCGGGCTAAGGAGTTAGAGCATAGGCGGATCCAGGACATCGGTACGAGGGTCGGGCTAGGGAGTTAGAGCATAGGCGGATCCAGGACATTAGTACGGGGATGGGGCTAAGCAGCTGAGCATTAGCGGATTCAGGGCATCAGTACGGGGTGAGACTCGGCAGTTCCAGCATAGGCAGATCCAGGACATCAGTAGGGGGGTAGGGGCTACGGAGTTCGAACATAGGCGGATCCAGGATATTAGTACGGGGATGGGGCTAAGGAGATCGAGCATAGGCGGATCTAGGACATCTGTACGGGGGTGGAGATAAGGAGCTCGAGCATAGGCTGATCCAGGACATCAGTATGGGTGTGGGGCTAAGGAGCTCGAGCAGAGGCGGATCTAGGACATCAGTACGGCGGTGGGGCTTAAGGGCTTGAGTATAGGCGGATCAAGGACATCAGTACGGGGGTGAGGCTAAAGAGCTCGAGCATAAGCGGATCCAGGACATCAGCACGTGGGTAGGGGCTAAAGAGTTCGAGCATAGGCGGATCCGGGGCATCAGTACGGGGGTGGGGCTAAGAAGCTCGAGCATAAGCGGATTAAGCTGATCAGTACGGGGGTGGGGCTCGGGAGCTCGAGCAAAGGCGGATCTAGGACATCAGTACGGTAATGAGGCTCGGGCGTTCCAGCATAGGCGGATCCAGGACATTAGTAGGGTGGTAGGGGCTAAAGAGTTCGAGTATAGGCGAATCCAGGGCAGTACGGAGGTGGGGCTACGGAGTTCGAGCATAGCCAGATCCAGGACATCAGTTCGGGGGTGGGGCTAAGGAGCTCGAGCATAGGCGGATCCAGGACATCAGTGCAGGGGTTTGGATCCGGAGCTCGAGTAAAGGCAGATCCAGGGCATCAGTGGAGGGGGGGTAGGGGCAACGGAGTTCGAGCATAGGCGGATCCAGGACATCAGTAAGAAGGTGGGGTAAGGAGCTCGAGCAAAGGCGGATCCAGGACATCAGTAGGGGGTAGGGGCTAAGGAGTTCGAGCATAGGCGGATCCAGGACATCAGTACGGAGGTGGGGCTAAAAAGTTCGAGCATAGGCGGATCCAGGACATCAGTACGGGGGTGGGGCTAAGGAGCTCCAGCAAAGGCGGATCCAGCCCTCACTACGGGGGTGTGGCTTTGGAGCTCAAGTAAAGGCAGATCCAGGACATCAGTACGGGGGTGGGGCTAAGGAGATCGAGCATAGGTTGATCCAGGACATCTGTACGGAGGTGGGGCTAAGGAGCTCGAGCATAGGCGGATCCAGGACATCAGTATGGGTGTCGGGCTAAGGAGCTCGAGCAGAGGTGGATCCAGGACATCAGCACGGGGCTGGGGTAAGAGGCTCGAGTATAGGCGGATTCAGGACATCTGTACGTGGGTGGGGCTCGGGAGCTCGAGCATAGGCGGATCCAGGACATCAGTAGGGGTAGGGGCCAATGAGTTTAAGCATAGGCGGATCCAGGGCAGTATAGGGGTGGGGCTACGGAGTTCGAGCATAGGCAGATCCACGACATATGTAAGGGGGTGGGGTAAGGAGCTCGAGCATAGGCGGATCCAGGATATCAGTTCGGTGGTGGGGCTGAGGTCTCGAGCTGGGGCATAACTTGGTAACAAATAGGCTGAATTGGGTGAAAATCTGCAGGTATAGGTGAAAAACCGTCGGAAAACCCATCATATTTTATATTGTATCTCCTTTCTTCTCGTCATGCCCAGTCTTTGCTTAACAAAACAAACATTATGTGTGTGTTTATTTCTTTGATGATATGAACAGAGGGCAAGCGTGGTGCAGTATGCAGAAACATGCTAATTTAGGAAAACATGGGCCTAGACAGGGGATTGAATGGAGCCATAATGAGAACACAAAATCTAAAACTCCAACATTGCGTTGTTATAAGTATCAAACTGCTGAAAAAACTCGCCTGTCAATCGAACTGTTTGGCTAACGTACATTGTCACCGGCTTCTCCTCCGCCAGAGCGGCACCTGCCGAGGCCGCAGGCCGAGGTAGTAGTAGTTGTTGTCTGTTCTGAGGACTGGTATCAGATACTTGAAAACTTGCAGGGATGAAAGGCAGGAACCCATAAAAATCCCGACGGCTGCAGATTTTTGAATTTTGCAAAAACGTTTCCAAAATTTTGGATTATATTTTTATAAACTTTTATTTTTCTATTTTTCTATTTTTAGTCTACAGCTCTCAAACATACACTCTTTTACACACAATCAATTACCAGTTGTTGCTCAAAGTTTGAAGCAAAAGAATCCAAATTTGTACTTCCAAAATGATTTTTTGAAACTTTTACCTCCAACTTGTAGTGAAATGCATTAACAAAGTTATAAGTTCGAAATATCTGAAGATATGATGCTAGGTGTTCCAAACTGGATTTTTACAGACAGATTGGACTGTGCATTACTGCATAGACACTAAACTGAACCAAAAGCATAATTTTGAAGGTCAGTTTTGGCCCTTTTTCCAAAACATTGCAATTATGGCCTAAAACTTTAAAACCATATAACTTTCAAAATTCTGGACATTTTTGAACGCAGTTTTCTTTGTTGAGATGGGTATTGTCATTACAACAACATATTCAAAATGGAAATTTCTGAGTTAATGGGAAATATTTTTCTGCAAAAAATACAATATTTTTTTGTTTTTTGGAATTTATGACTATATATTTCCAAATTTTCTTTTCGAAATTGGTCCCAAAAAAGCCCGGCTCAAGTTCTACAACCGTCTGCCTGACCATACCCGCGCGTCTCCCATAGGTTTTGAGCTATATGATGATAAAGACTGAATTTGATGCGGTTTTCATAGGTTGTAATAGATTCATCACGTGATAAAGTGCCTTTATACTCAACTGAAATCTATGGCTCTCTCTATACTTGTAGTATGGGAGATTATGAGCTCTGCCGTTTTTGTTTCATGACGCTCCGATGACTAGTTCGCTACTGAGGTCCAAAATACTTCGGTCACCTTTTTCCCGCAGCAGGAGTGACGTCATTCTGCCCTTCTTGCATGGAGCTGGTGTTCTACGGCGGTAGGCTGCAGCCGGTGAATGCGTGCAAGAAAGGCATAACATTTCTATCCGAGTGCATGCAGCGGATCACTCGGCCGGCCGGTTGGCGGCCGCTCGGTAGGGTCCCGCTCGCGGTGGCGACTTGCGACGAATAAAAAACAAAATGGTAGTCATGAACTGGTATGCTTGTTTGGTTTGTTGTGATTTGTTTCTTTATGGGTGCCCAAATCTTACTGTGTATGTGTGTGATACGTACGGTAAAAAGTGATGTGTTTTATGAGAGAGATAAGAGAGGCCCCACCACTTAAGCCTTCGGGCTTTTGCGTCAATCTCTTTGTTATACCCGCCATATTGTTTCCGTCCAATAAAATTTTATCATCTAACCATAGGCGGATCCAGGATTGCCGATCGGAGGGAGGCACCTCCGGGGGGGCCATCTGGACCAGGGGGACGCCACTTTTGACCGGCAAAACCTATCAGGTGGGGCTAAGGAGCTCAAGCATAGGCGGATCCAGGACATCAGTATAGGTATTGGGCTAAAGAGCTCGGGCATAGGCGGATTCATGAAATCAGTAAGGTGGTGGGGCTAAGGACCTCGATAATAGGCGGATCCAGGACATCAGTACGGGGGTGGGGCTAAAGAGCATACGCGGACCCAGGACATCAGTGCCGGGATGGGCCTAAGGTGCTCGATCATAGGCGGATCCAGGACATAAGTTCAGAGGTGGGGCTAAGGAGCTCAAGCATAGCCGGATCTAGGACATCAGTACGGAGGTGGGGCTAAGGAGCTCGAGCATAGGCGGATCCAGGACATCAGTATGGGGGAGGGGCTAAGGGGCTCGAGTAAAGGCGGATCAAATATTTCCGGGAGGGGAGAAATTGTCCCGGGGGAAGGGGTGTAATCTGGAACCGGAGGGCCTCACTTTTGACCGGCAAAATCTATCATCAAGTGGACCCAAAATCCTTTCGATGGGCGCAGATATTCGTATCTTAGGCGGGTGGGCAGTGGCATTTCAAGCGGCGCCATCAAATGTCTAAGGGGGCGCCGTGGATATTACAAGGGGCGCCGAGGGTCGATCAAGGGGGCACGTGCCCCTATACCCCCTCCCCCCACCACTATGAATACACCTATTCTTTTGAGCATCCTGATCATTGCTTTGAAACATCCTCCGCCTATGCCATAGCTTTAGGACTTTTCACATGGGGGGATTAAGCCCCTAGCTTCGCCCCTTTGTATCCGCTATCGTATTTAGACATATAAATAATATATAAATCTCGTTGCACTCTATTCCATATTATCGAACAATATCAATAAGAGGAAATCGGTCGTGCAGATTTTTAATCAGCTCTTCAGGTCAATGAAAGGTCACTGCACATGCGCAGTGAAACGAAGTGTAACAGAGGCCATCTCAGCAACCTATGGGTCGATTTCCTTCAAATTTTGTGAACAAGATAATTACACGGAATAAAAACAAAAAAAATCAAATTGAAGTTGCACTGCTCTGCGCATGCGCAGTAGAAATTAACAAATTAAGCCTTAAAGTTGAGGATATTTCAGAGGAGGAAATGAACAGAGGAGAGGCAACATGCTTAAATTTAGCATGAACTTTTTGTCACCCTTAATAACTACAAAGGTCAGTGCGCATGCACATTACATTTTATGGTCATTGAGGCTATCTCGGGAGCCAATCGACCGATTTTGCTCAAACTTTGCGAGTAAAAGCAGAATACTATCTGCTAATCCCAATTGGCGGCATTATGACGCTGTACTGTGCTGCACATGCCCTGTAGGAATTCTAAGGAATAATAGGCTATAAGGGATAAATTAGACCAGGAGACAAACACACAGCATACCAACATGCTTCAGGCAATTATAACGGTATCTTCGCTCTCATTCACTGCAGACGTTACTGCTCATGCGGACTAGGACATAGGGTTACCGAAGCTAACTCGGTAACAAATAGGCTGCATTGGGTGAAAATATGCAGGTATAGGTGAAATACGGTCGGCAAACCCATCATAGTTTATATTGTCTCCTTTCTTCTGGTCATGCCCGGCCTTTGCTTAACAAAACAAACATTATACGTGTGTTTATTTATGTGATGACATTAACAGAGGGCAAGCGTGGTGCAGTATGCAGAGACATGCTAATTTAGGAAAACATGGGCCTAGACTGGGGATTGAATGGAGCCATAATGAGAACACAAAACCTAAAACTCCAACATTGCGTTGTTATAAGTATCAAACTGCTGAAAAAACTCGCCTGTCAATCGAACTGTTTGGCTAACGTACATTGTCACCGGCTTCTCCTGCGCCGGAGCGGCACCTGCCGAGGGCGCAGGCCGAGGTAGTAGTTGTTGTCTGTTCTGAGGACTGGTATCAGATACTTGAAACTTGCAGGGATGAAAGGCAGGAACCCATGAAAAATCCCAACGGCTGCAGATTTTCGAATTTTGCAAAAACTTTTCCAAAATTTTGGATTATATTTTTCTGAACTTTTATTTTTCTATTTTTCTATTTTTAGTCTACAGCTCTCAAACTTACACTCTTTTACACACAATCAATTACCAGTTGTTGTTCAAAGTTTGAAGCAAAAAATCTAAATTTGTACTTCCAAAATGATTTTTTGAAACTTTTACCTCCAACTTGTAGTGAAATGCATTACCAAAGTTATAAGTTCGAAATATCTGAAGATATGATGCTAGGTGTTCCAAACTGGATTTTTACAGACAGAATGGACTGTGCATTACTGCATAGACACTAAACTGAACCAAAAGCATAATTTTGAAGGTCAGTTTTGGCCCTTTTTCCAAAACATTGCAATTATGGCCTAAAACTTTAAAACCATAAAACTTTCAAAATTCTGGACATTTTTGAACGCAGTTTTCTTTGTTGAGATGGGTATTGTCATTACAACAACATATTCAAAATGGAAATTTCTGAGTTAATGGGAAATATTTTTCTGCAAAAAATACAATATTTTTTTCTTGTTTTGGGAATTTAGGACTACATATTTCCAAATTTTCTTTTCGAAATTGGTCCCAAAAAAAGCCCGGTTCAAGTTCTACAACCGTCTGCCTGACCATACCCGCGCGTCTCCCATAGGTTTTGAGCTATATGATGATAAAGACTGAATTTGATGCGGTTTTCATAGGTTGTAATAGATTCATCACGTGATAAAGTGCCTTTATACTCAACTGAAATCTATGGCTCTCTCTATACTTGTAGTATGGGAGATTATGAGCTCTGCCGTTTTTTTTTCATGACGCTCCGATAACTAGTTCGCTACTGAGGGCCAAAATACTTCGGTCACCTTTTTCCCGTAGCAGGAGTGACGTCATTCTGCCCTTCTTGCATGGAGCTTGTGTTCTGCGGCGATAGGCTGCAGCCGGTGAATGTGTGCAAGAAAGGCATAACATTTCTATCTGAGTGCATGCAGCGGATCACTCGGCCGGCCAGTTGACGGCCGCTCGGTAGGGTCCCGCTCGCGGTGGCGACTTGCGACGAATAAAAAACAAAATGGTGGTCAGGAACTGGTATGCTTGTTTGGTTTGTTGTGATTTGTTTCTTTATGGGTGCCCAAATCTTACTGTGTATGTGTGTGATACGTACGGTAAAAAGTGATGTGTTTTATGAGAGTGATAAGAGAGGCCCCACCACTTAAGCCTTCGGGCTTTTGCGTCAATCTCTTTGTTATACCCGTCATATTAGCCGTTTTCACACGAGGAAATAAATGGAACTTAGTTCATACTATTCACCTTCCTACTATTTACCCGGGTGAATAGTAGGTTTTAGATACTCACATTTTGGGTCCTAAGAGCTCATTTGGGACCAAAATACATTTATAAAATAGATATTGTATGATTTAAAGTGATCTGCAAATCATCCTCATTCAGAATATTCATAGAAATTCCCTTAAATCTAAGCCATAATCCCTACGTGGGAAGACGTAGTACGCGAGCCCCTCCACCGAATGTTCCGACCCGCCCGGTCGGAATTTACATCTGGCAAAGTTCCACCTTGGGAAAAGTACAATCTAGTAGGAGGGTACTTAGCCTCTGCCTATGCTGCCGTGAGCATTTTAACCAATCAGCAGCACTCACGGTTCACGAAACTTGGGATATGTTCACGCTTTGCAAACTTTTCTCAAGATAACAGAAATTAACCCCATGCTGCCACCCCAAATTTTCTGGCAAATTGTTGGATGTCCAGGCAGCCATTGTTGATGGGCAAATATCTTAGGAATTCAGATGTGTGATGCGTAGGTTTGTCATTGCAAAGTTGCTGCCAATCAAGTGGTCAAAATAATTGATATGGCAGGT
This sequence comes from Lepas anatifera, assembly GCA_034440635.1. NCBI lineage: Eukaryota > Metazoa > Arthropoda > Thecostraca > Lepadidae > Lepas > Lepas anatifera. Next base: position 22,833 of record JAOTON010000985.1, on the reverse strand, counting down.
GTTTAAATAGGAAAACTAAGTTAGAGATGCGCTCTTCCAAGTGATTGCTCAGAAACATTCACACACATCTACCACGTGGTCAAGCAGAAAACCTTCAGAGTAAGTTGTAGGCTTATGTTGCTACCCATATGAAGTGTATTTTTCTTGAAAATAAATAGGTATTTGTTAAGCTGATAGAATACAGTTTGTGGGTGTATGAATTTTTAAATAAATCCCATGATTATCCATATTCTGGTTAGCCGCAGTCTTCTGCGGAACAGTAAAAATCATACACCAAGTTTATTAATTATTTGATACTGATGTATTCATTAAATTATGAAAAATGTTCTTAAGAATAAATGTGATTGTGAAGCTGATTGAATTCAGTTCATGAGTGCTTAAATTTATAGAAAAACTTTGCACACACATCTACAAAAAGTGGGAGCAAAACAAAAAGTGGGAGCAGCGGGCTATACTAGTAGGGTAAGTGAAAGATAACCAACTTAGATAGGAGGTTAAGACTACTTGAAGATGGAATTTTGCCGAGGCAGAAGTGGCGCATAGTGAAGTGCTGCAAATAGTAAAAGAATCGTGGAAGAAGGGTAAAACATCAACATTAGCTTAGCTGGCAGGATCGTCTCAGCCTACAGGTATGGCAATTGATCGGACACCCATTGGAGATGTAAAGAGAGCTAGGACAAGATTGCTGGAAGCTGTTGCAGTGAATCTGAGCCTGTCAACTAATGACGTAGATAACAACCGAGGAGCAAAACAATTATGTAGGAAGGAACAGATCAAGGATGGGAGGGGAACAAGAAGTAAAAAAGCAAAAGGCAGTAATAGTAAGAAAATACCAGCACACAGTGAGGTCAGGATAGATAAGGTGAACAACAATAGTGCGGAGGAGAAGAACAGTGAGTACATTTGTCCTATGTGCATGGAGGAAGCAGGGAACAATGTAATTGAATGCGAAGAATGTGAGGGGTGGTTTCACTGCATGTGTGGGAATAAATGAGGAAGACCACCCCAGCTTGGGAGATATCAGCTGGATATGTACGAACTGTCCAAAACTGGCTTGTGAGGCTGGCACAGGAATAAGTGAACCTGGGGTGGGTTGTACAAAGGAAGGAAATGTGAGAGTGGCGGTGCATGAACGCCAGGCTGTGCATGATGACGGGGCATGGCATGGAAACACTAGTCCGCCTAACCTTGCCAACGCTTGCTTGGATATAGTAGACCCAATACAGGAGCAGACCATCATGGATCCCCCAACTGATGTGCATACTGCTTGCAACTCATCTACGTGTGAACCCCTGCATGCTGTCACAGAAACCTATACCCACTCAGGAGCAATGCTGCAGGACCTCAATAATGAGGCTTCCGAGCTGATGCGGAATGACACGTGTTCAAAAACCTTAATGCCAAAAGGAGCAGTGGAAATGTTCTTGGCGGCTGCAGAACCAAACACTGAAATGAACGTAGAAACATTAGGATACTTAGCTGGCCAAATCACAGGTGGAACCACTAGGATAACACATCTACTAATTCCTGAGCAAGTAGGTGACACAGCATCCTGTGAGTGTCGGAATGAGGAACAAATCCTGCAGACACTACAAGAGAATGACATTGTGCAAGTTGGTTGGATACACACCCATCCACTGTATGACACCTTTATGAGTTCAGTAGATGTCCACACACAATTCCTGATTCAACGAGAGCTGCCACAGGCTATAGCAATTGTATGCTCAACAAAGCAGAGGAAAACTGCATTCTATTCCCTGACAGAAGAGGGTATGAAGAATGTTGGGAGCTGCCAGAAAAGAGGCTTCCATGCTGGCTGTGGAGCAGATAACAACTGGATGGACATCAAGGCACCTGAATACACAGGAGAGCCTATAGAGGTCATTGACATGCGGATGCCAGAACACCCTCAGCCTATCCCTGATGATCAGCATAAGGTCACAACTGCAGAGTGTGAGAAAAATAAAAAACAAAACCCAAAAACTGGTGATGGTTCTCTGTTGAATGACAAGCAGGAAGGTAAGGCACCTGAGCAGAGACATACAATGGAGGAGGTGGTTGTGATGATAGATGGCAGCCACATGCCATGTGCAGGGGGTACATCTGAGAATGAGGATACTGGAATACCGCTAGATGAGGCTGGATCAGCAAGAAGCATCAGCAAGGATGGTGCACCCAGTAAGGTTGGCATGGACCATCAAGACAAAGGAGAGCTTCCCGCCACCAATGTGGAGGAAGGAACCGAGATGGATACTGAACGGGACAGTCAAAGCGAAAAGAAAAAAGAGGGAAGTATGCCAGTAAGGAAGCCAAGGGTTGGTTTGGCAGCACAACTAGTGCAAGTCAAGGCAGAAAATCAGGCACTTCGAACTGGACTGCAGCAACTCAAAATGGCTCAAGAAAAAGGGGAAAAAACTAATACAAAAGCACAGGATGAAAGAAGCATGAGAACCCCTGGCCAGCCGCTGTGTGATGCGTGTGGTGCTTATCTGATGTGGCTCCACAACAGGTATACAGTAAGCGGAGCTTTCATACATAGCACGTCTCAGAACATAGCACCCAGCCACCACCAAACCAGGTACCCCCAACATGGTCTCAAGCAGACCTTAGTGCAGCAAGGAGGTCCTCCTGAACTAACCCAACAGGTAGCAATACAGCAGCAATCTGATGTGAGCCTAGTAGCCCAACACCGTCCTGGCATGTATCAACCCACCCATCAACAAGCTGGCCTAAACCAGCAGCACTGGCAGCAGGGGCAGCCCAGCCAACAAGCTGGTGTGAGCCAGCAGCACAGGCGGCAGCAGCAGCCCAGCCTACAACAAGCTGGTCCTTACCACCAGCAGAGACAGCAGCTGCATCACAACCAGCAGCAAGAAAACCCATATCAGCGGTATGCTGGCCCATACCAGCAGCGCAGGCAGCAGCAACGACAGCACAGCCAGCAGCAAGTGGGCCCGTATCAACAGTATGGATGGCAGCAGCGCAACCACCAGCAAGATAGCCCATACCAGCAGTGTGGGGAGCAGCAACAACAGCACATTCAGCAACAAGGGGACTCTTACCAGCAACAGGGACGGCGGCAGCATCACAGACAACAGAAAGAGGGCCCATACCACCAGCATAGGGAGCAGCAACGACAGCACAGCCAACAACAAGTGGGCCTGCACCAGCAACAGGGACAGTGGCTGCATCACAGCCACCAGCAAGAGGGCCCACACCAGCAGCGCTGGGAGCAGCAGCAACAGCACACCCAGCACCAGGGAGACTCTTACCAGCAGTATGGATGGCGGCTGCGGCGCAGCCAGCAGCAGGACGGCCCTTACCAGATGCAGCAAGCTGGCCCATACCAGCAGCTCAGGGAGCAGGAACAGCAGCACAGCCAACAACAAGTGGGCATGTACCGGTATCACGGATGGCAGCAGCATTGCAGCCAGGAACAAAATGGCCCATACCAGCGGAGCAGGCGGCAGCAACGAACCAGCCAACAGCAAGGCGGTCTAAACCAGCAGCGCAGGCACCAGCAGCAATGCAGCCAGCAACAAGCAGGACTAAGCCAGCAGCATCTATCGCAGCAGCAACAAGGGGACCAAGGAAATATAGTTAATAGGGGGCGGCAAGAACAAGCCAGGGGTATTCACAGGAGTGAGACAGTTATAATCTGGAACTCTCGCTACCAACGGCTAGTCCAGCACTGTGGTGAGCCAAAAAACTACTACGGATCATACAGTACAATTGTCAAGGATACAGGAGGAACGATGAGTTCACAGGGACGCTCCTCGACAAAGCTGATATCCTACTACTGAACGAAACATGGACAACTACGAGCAACCAGGAACCTGAACTAGAACTGCCCACCCACCAGATGTTTGCAACCAGCTTTGACGTCAACTGTGACTACACACATAGCGATGGAAAGAGTGGGCGTGGACATGGTGGGGTGGCCATTATTGCTAAAAAGGGCTTAAACATGGTGTCACTAGAAATTAGTGACCAGCCGAGAATTGTAGCAGTTTTGGTAAGAGGGCTCTCTCCAGAGATTCTGCTGGTTGCAGTATATATGCCAACAGGAACAGATCGAGATAAGGTAATTGAATTTCAAGAAACACTTGACAAGGTTTGCAGTATTGTTGCAGAGCATGGAAACGGAGGGATGGTAGTGATAGGAGGTGACTGGAATGTTGACCTAACCAGGGATGTACACCGCAACAGGAAATATGTCGTAGAGATGATGACCGAGATGAATCTCACTGTACCAGTAGAAGCTGCTCTATACAACAAGTACTCACTTTACCGGCAGGAAACCAGGGGTGTATCACTCCTGGATTATTTCCTGGTTGATACGTCGCACAGACATATAGTTAAGAACTACATCATATATGACCGAAGTGCTCTGAATAAGTCTGACCACGAACCGGTGTTGATTGAAGTCTCAGTCAATATATCAAAATGCCAGCCAACATTGAACAAGAAAGATAAGATAGATTGGCCAAAGGCCAGAAAGGATGGGGCTGTTGCGGAATACCAGAGTAGGGTAAGCAGCTCTACGTATAGTGCCAACAATGTGGAAGATATTGTCAACGGAATTACGCAGGCCGCCAATGTATTACCAAGAAGAGGAGTTAGAAACCGGGCCAGTCGTTGGTGGAGCCCACAGCTGACTACACTAAGGAAGAACTGTCTGGCAGCAAGGCGAGCATGGCAGGATGCAAGAGTTGAGGAACGAGAGGAGGCCCAGTCTGTATACCGAAGAGAGAAAAGGGAATATCTGAATGAGCAAAGAAAGCAGAGATTGAAGAAGCAGAAGGAAGAGGATGAAAGGAAAGAGCAAGAATGTGGTAAAGTCTCACTCAGATACTTCAAGTTTATGCGCAAGTGTCAGCCAAGAAGAAACATCGGAAGAATCACTGTGGAGGGAAAAGAACTCTTCCAGCCACAAGAAATTGCGAACGCGTTCCTGAATCACTTCGTGAAAACTGGCAAGCCTGTTCAATCCCCCAACTTTAACAGTGATTGGCAAGCTATTGTACAAGGGGTTGTTGAAACTGCTTGTGGGGACTATGAAGCTAATTTTGAAAAATTGGATCCTGTTAACCCAGTAACAGAAGTTGAGATTAATGATGTGATCGGTGGTATGGTGGGAAACAAGGCACCAGGTTATGATGGCATCATGACTGAACATCTAAAAGAAGCGGACGGTGCAGCAAGCAAAGAAATTGCAAAGTGTATGCAGAACATCCTGAAGACTGCTGTGATACCAGAAAACTTCAAGTATGGATTAGTAAGTCCAGTTTATAAGGGACACGGAAGCAATACTGCAGCCACCGATAGTTACCGTGACATCTCGGTTCTTACTTTGCTGTGTAAGATTTTTGAAAAACTTATTGTCAGAAGGCTAGCTGATACATTTACCGACGCAGAGATACCAGGCGAACTCCAGTTTGCATACCATAAGAACAGAGGTACGCTCCAAGCGAACTTTATCCTGGCAGAAATAATATCTGCTAATCAGGATCTGGGAAAGCCTGTGTACCTAGCATATCTTGATGTCCAAAAATGTTTTAACTCAATTTGGCATGCTGGGTTGCTATACAAGCTTCTGTGTGTGAATACACCACCAAGACTCCTGTTAGTTTTGCGTAACCTCTACAGAGAATTTAATATCAAGGTTAAGGTGAATCAAGAGGTGTCTACAGACGGCAAAATTCAACAAGGCCTAAAGCAAGGCGGAATCCTGTCAACCAGCATGCTCATGGTATTCATGAATGACAAGATTGAGATGCTCAGAAAGTCTGGAAAGGGAGCGAAAATAGGTGATAGGACTGTACCCGTTATAGCCTATGCGGGCGACGAGGTCCTGATTTCGACGGATCCAGATGAGCTGCAGGACATGCTTGCAATAGCCTATGAACACAGCTGTCTTTGGCGCTACAAATACAGTGCATTGAAAAGTAAAGTCATGGTGTATGGCAAGAAAGCGTCAAGTAGAATATGGAGACTAGGCAAGGAAGAAATCAGCACAACAGATGAATATGCTCATCTTGGAGTGACTATGGCACCTAGGTCAGTGGCGCGAAGAAGGATTGAACAAGGGTTCAATAAGGCTAGGAGAGCCTTCTACGCACATTGCATTCATGGTACAAACCTCAGACGTGTTAGTCCCCTCTCGTTATACGCCACCTGGCGCATTTATGCTGAGCCCATACTGACATACAGTTTGGCGGTCACGACACTTAATGCTTCGGATACTGTATACCTAGAGACGATGCTCCTCAGATTATACAGGATGATGCAAGGTCTCCCAGCAAAAACGCAGAAGATTGTGGTGTATGCGATGTTGGGGCACTGTCCTGCCGTGGACTTATCCTGAAAATCACACTGCAGTTCATCGGATTTCTTTTGAGGGCAGCAAGAGAACACGAGCTGACCCAGTATACAATAATGCATGGATCTGTAAACGAGGACAGAAAAAGCAATATAGTGCACAGGTGGGACCATCTTCTGGCTCTGCACGGCTTGCCTAGCATGGCAGTGATGGTGGCTAACAATAAGGCTGCAGAGCTTACATCAAAGAAGATAAAGGAGATGGTCAACATGAGCATGCATCAAGAAGTTGTCCGTAGTGCGGAAAAACTGACAAGTGTATTTTGGTTACCCAATGTAACGGCCCAAGAAATGATATACCTGCCACCATCTGACTTCTGGCCTATGAGTAGATATAGTGTGGGTGGAAGACTAGCTACCGTCTCCAAGATAAACCTGCTCTCTGGCCACTCTAAGATTTCTACTGGGATGGTCAGAAGGCATGTGGAACAAAACAGCAAGTGTCCTCTGTGTCGCCAGGCCATCGAGACCCTCGAGCATTTCATGTATGAGTGCGTCTCGCTTGAGTCTGCACGTCGGCAGGCACAGAGTAAATATGACGTGACTATGCGGAACGAAATACCGGCAGTGGAGAGTATCATCCAGGCTGACAAGAGAGAAACATTGTTCATCCACTACCTGTATAAGACCAGGGTGCGAATTGAGGTGGAAGGACCAAATCCCGCTATCCCGACCTAAGCTCCCACTAGCAACCCAATCCCTTCTGAGCATGTGCATGAACATCCAGTTGGAGTGGCTGTGGGTGTGAGGGGGCGGTGGAGCATCTGGAAGGCGGTCATGATGACCATGCATCTACAAGATGGCGCCAACTTCTTAAGTCAAAGTAAGTCAAGTAAGTCATCTACCACGAGACCATTCAGGGTAAGTTGTAGGCTTATGTTGCTACCCATATGAAGTGTATTTTTCTTGAAAATGAATAGGTATTTGTTAAGCTGATGGAATCCAGTTTGGGGCTGTATAAAATTTTAAATAAATCTCATGATTATCCACATTCTGGTTAGCCGCAGTCTTCTGCGGAACAGTAAAAATCATATACTCAATTTATTAATTATTTGATAATCCTGAATTCATTAAAATATGACAAATGATCTTAAATATAAATGTGATTGTGAAGCTGATGAAATTCAGTTCATGAGTGTTTAATTATAGAAAAAACTTTGCACACACATCTACCACAAGACCATTCAGAGTAAGTTGTAGGCTTATGCTGCTAGCCATATGAAGTTTATTTTTCTTGAAAATGAATAGATATTCGTTAAGCTGATGGAATCCAGTTTGTGGGTGTATGAATATTTAAATAAACCCCATGATTATCCATATTCTGGTTAGCCGCAGTCTTCTGCGGAACAGTAAAAATAATATACTCAATTTATTAATTACTTGATAATCCTAAATTCATTAAAATATGAAAAATGATATTAAGTATAAATGTGATTGTGAAGCTGATGAAAAATCAGTTCATGAGTGCTTACATTTATAGAAAAAATTAGCACATACATCTACCACGAGACCATTCAGAGTAAGTTGTAGGCTTATGCTGCTAGCCATATGAAGTGTTTTTCTTGAAAATAAATAGGTATTTGTTAAGCTGATGGAATCCAGTTTGTGGGTGTATGAATTTTTAAATAAATCCCATGATTATCCATATTCTGGTTGGCCGCAGTCTTCTGCGGAACAGTAAAAATCATATACTCAATTTATTAATTATTTGATAATCCTGAATTCATTCAATATGAAAAATGATCCTAAATATAAATGTGCTTGTGAAGCTGATGAAAATCAATTCATGGGTGCTTAAATTTATAGAAAAACTCTGCACACACATCTGGCACGAGACCATTCAGAGTAGGTTGTAGGCTTATGTTGCCAGCCATATGAAGTGTTTTTCTTGAAAGAAAGAGGTATTTGTTTAGCTGATGGAATCCAAGCCCTGTTCCAGCTGTGAGCACAGTTTTGTCAGCAGGACCTCTAACCTCTCCTCCAGAAAAGTAGCATCAGCGCCATAATCGCCTCTTGTTTGTGCTAAGCAAAGGGAACTCAAACCTTTACACCATTAAAAAATATTAGACTGCCATTTCGTGCACTTACTATTTTTCATCAGCGCAAACAGCAGGCCGTCAGCCCGTAAAACCTCTAGAACTAGTTCCCGGAGAGAGGCTACACCCCTGTGACGTAGGAGCAGCGCGTCACAGCCTTCTGCGGAGCAGTACAGCTTATGTACCCAATTTATTAAATATTTGATTACTAAAAAAAGTATTTGGTAAACTGATAAAATCCAGTTTATGGGCTCATGGGTTTTTAGAAAACTCAATTTTTTTATATTCTGATGAGCTGCAGTCTTCTGTGGAGCAGTAAAAATGATGTACTGAACTTATTAACTATCTGATAATGTTGAATTGCCACTTTTCAAAGAAATATTTAATGGGGTGGGTCTTAAGGCTGATTTCATTTTATTTGTACAAAATATTCTGGGAAATTCACCTGTTTCAATGTTTTTGTTTTTCGTTAAGTATTGTCCTTACGTGTGGTACAGATTGGGAAGTTCATATTCATGTGTTTACATCTTAAGGATGTTGAAGCTTAAATATTCTGTCAGGGTATGCATCATTTAGTTCACAGGGTTGATTTCCATGTGATCTCTGTATATCTTTTGGTTAAATTTACATGTTTCATCGTCTTCTGGTTCTCTCAAGTGGTTGTGAAGCTGGATATATGTTTCCCAATTTCAAAACCTGATGATATTCAATTAGAAACTTTTTATCAAACTAAGCATTATTAATATCTTCAGGTTGACTTCTAGGTGATTTGTGATTTGAGTTTTCTTTGAAATTAACATGATTTATAATGTAGGTACTGTTGTTGTTTGTTTGTTATTTGAGTTTAAGGGCGCGCCAACCAGTGTGGTCATGTGACGTACGGTACCGACACCCTGACTATCTCGTGAGCCTCCAGCTGTTCCGGAGGTCATGAGGTCGAAACGGCTCTCATACACTCTGTCTCTGACTGATCTCCTAACAAATTTCATGATGATTTTGTTGTCAGATGAAAGGCGGTGAGCCGTGCTTAAATCTGTGTTGACTAGATTCAAGTTTGGGAGGCGTTTGTTTAGTGCCTCGACCACACGCTTCTCAACGTTTTCATCTTTCACCTTCCTTTCAAAGTCTTTGCAAGATACAATAAGACATGAGAGTCTTCCGTTGGCATCAACGCTTTCCACTTGCTCTTCAAGTTCAGCTAGTCTTCTTTCTTGGGATGTCACCGTCTCCTTAAGGACTTGGATCTCTTGATCCTTTTTGAAGCCGTCAGCTTCCAGTAACCCTAAGCGGTGCTCAAGTGCCTCAAATTTTGAATTGAAAGCCGTAATCACTTTTCCAGTTGCAGTGTCAATCATTTGTTGGATTGATTCTAATAGCTCCGCGCTAGGAACCGCAGAAGCTCCAGGTGAGGCCCTTATTGAACGGCGTTTGGCAATCGGTGCTGGCGTGTCCGGAGGGGACTGAAGTAGCTGAGCTTGCTCACCTGGGGCAGACCGCTTTGCTCTTCTTGCATCCATACGGCGCATCAAATCAGGAACAGAGAGCTGTTTTTTCCGGCCACTGACACCACCACTGATCACTTCATCACCAGACGTAACGGCATCAGTATACACTGAGTCCTCTCCTATGTCTGTTTCAGATGCCATTATCACCGAATTCAACTAAAAGTAGTAAATCAAGTCACAGTAATCTTACACACCCGGGCCCAGCCCGCCGTATCGCTCACGCGGCCCTGGCTCACCACATACTGCGACCGAACGCCAGGTCACACCACCGGCCGCTGACCTTGCTGGAGGCGGCACAACCGACCGCTTCGGCGTTCAAGCCACGACTGCATGTATTTGTGTTGGGTCCAATGCAAATAGTACGTATTCTGTGCCAAACGTAAATGAATGCGGGTCATTAATTCTGCATTTATCTATACATTCCTGCCCGCAGACTTGTTCACTCAGCTGTAGGTATTGCCAAGAACCGGGTCATTTAACAAGATTTCGAAATGCCCATTTTTGGCGTTGCCTTTCCCGCATTTGAGAAGTGACTTCGCTTACCCTTACAGCTAAGTGCTCACATAACAGATAAGCTGTCTAAGGAGCTGTGATAACTTGGTGCACTCTTTTCAAACATATGCGGGTGCCGCGCGGGCGGCCGGGGCTGCCCTTGTCGCGGCCACTTCAACGAGCTGCCACCCTCCCTGAGCCTGCTGGTGCTGTTTGTGCCGTTCGACGACATCAGCGGCGGCCGGCCGCGGCGGGGCGGCCTCGGTCGCAGCTCCGACGGTGACGAAAGGTTTGAACTGAATATGTATCGTGTTAATGTATGTTTCAAGTGTAGCTATTTTTCTAGTATCTCATGTTGATCGTATAGTCAGCAATTGTTGACTTGAAACCGTACCGCTCGTATATCTTATCTTTGGTGTATATTCAACAGTATTTCAGGATACACAGTGCCGGGCCAGTACACCCGGGCCCCGGCAGCACGCCTGCTGTGTCGACCACTAGCGCCATCTAAACGCTCATGTCTTCACGGCGTAAAGCGAGATGTCCGACAAATGTCAGTACTATCAATACTTCCGTGTACACTAGATGTCGCTTGCAGTTGAGTGTCAGCATTCATATTACGTTTTGTATTATATTTCACAGGTGCATCCCTCACCTCACTTATCGCGTTTCAGTTCCGAGATCTCTTCCAGACTTACGGTATCGCTCACAACACGATGCACACCATGTACAGTTGGAACAGAACCAACAACCAAGCTGGTTAAGAGTGGCTAGTAAGGCCTCTATTACTTTGCTTAAGATTCTTTCGTAAATTTCGCAATCACGAATATTCCCTAATTAAATGGTTGAATTAACAATTGCATCCGTGAATTGCCGAGGTTTGGGCCAAGTTAAAAAACGTAGAGATGTGATGAATTTCCTTAGAAATACAAATATTGATATTATATTTCTTCAGGACACTCATTTAACTGGTGATACTACGCAGTATTTCGATAGTCTGTGGCGTGGAAAGTGCTATCATGCGACATTTTCTAACAGGAGTCGAGGCACAAGCATTCTTGTAAGAAACAAAATTCAACACGAAACAATGATGGAAAAACATTCTCAAAGTGGAAATTACGTTTTCATTGTAAGCAGAATTGGTACGTTAACTTTTACATTTGTAAGCATTTATGGCCCCAACAGTGATGAACCAGAATTTTACGAAGGGCTGATCAGAGAGTTAGACCCTATTCATTCAGACCATATAATCATAGGAGGAGACTTTAACTTTGTTGTTGATTCAGTTAAGGATTCTCATAACTACTCTCGTGAATATAACACATACGCAAAACAAAGATTCTTAGAATTTGTAAATGAAAACAGATTGTTCGACGTTTGGCGAAGCAAAAACCCAGATAAAAACTGCTACACCTGGAGAAGGCATAACCCGTTTAAAGGGGCAAGGCTAGATATGTTCTTTATTGATGACGATTTGATGCCCAGTGTTCAAGACGTTTTGATAAAGCCAGGGTATAGAACAGATCACGATATGCTTGTTTTGCGAATTCAAAATGTAGTCAAAGAACGCGGTCCCGGTATGTGGAAGTTTAACCAATCTGTCTTGGGAGAAGAACAATACGTAGACCTCGTAAAAGATTGTATAAGAAAGGTTGTTCTAGAGTATGCTGTTCCGGTTTATAATGAAGACTTCGTCGCCAACATAGAAAACTTCCCTGTCATTCAATTTAAGATAAGTGATACCCTATTCTACGAAACACTAATCATGTTAATACGGGGAGAAACCGTTCAGTATTGCAAAAGGAAAGCGCAAAAAAGGCGAATGTTGGAAAAAGAACTGATAAAGAATGTAACTGCTGCTCATGAAAAAATAATGACAATGAACTCCCCAGAAAGCTTTGAAGCCTTAAAGACAGCTGAATTGGCCCTTGAAAGTCATAGAAAAGCATACATAGAAGGACTCATTGTACGTTCCCGAGCCCAGTGGCACGAGGAGGGTGAAAAGAACTCGAAGTACTTCCTTTCTCTCGAAAAACGAAACATAATGCGGAAGACTGTTGAATATATCCAGGACGGAGATAGGAAAATAAGCAAAACGAGCGAAGTTTTGTCTGCTTTCACACAAGGACTAAGGAATAAATATGTTGAGCAAAATGAGAATGTCACAGACATGGATTTCATAAATGAAAATATTAAAGCAAAACTAAGCGAAACTGAGAAAGAATACTTCGAGACACCAATAAGCTTAGAAGAGTTGACACTAGCATTAACATCGATGAAAAAAGGAAAAACTCCGGGAAGCAATGGCTTCCCAGTTGAGTTTTTAGAGCCCTTTGGACAGAAATCGGCGTATTCTTGTATCGAGCTTTCAAACACAGTCTTTCGAATGAAACTAACCTCATGACGCATAGAGAAGGTTTGATAACAATGATTCCGAAGGGCGGAAAATCTCAAAATTCCCTTAAAGGCTGGCGCCCAATCTCCTTGCTCAACGTTGACTTCAAAATTATTTCAACAGCAATCGCAAATCGATTAAAAAAAGTACTTAACAAATTAGTAACAGCATCTCAGTCAGCGTATATGAGTAACAGGTTTATAGGAGAAAATAGCCGTCTGCTATATGATGTTATAGAGCAAGTAAATAGGCAAAATATACCTGGCATACTGATGGCTGCAGATTTTGAGGCAGCGTTTGAAACTGTCTCCTGGCCCTTTTTAGCATGTGTATTAAAAAATTGAATTTTGGCGACAATTTCCTAAGACTCATTCTTACACAATACTTGAACTCTTCTAACTATGCCCGCATCCAAATGAATGGCTTCCTTGGGGAAAAAATATTTTTGCACCGAGGAATCCGACAAGGAGATCCCGCCTCTGGATATCTGTTTGTTTTGTCGGTTCTGGTACTCGGAAACCAAATCAATCAATCAAAAAACTTACGTGGTGTCAAACTTACACCAGACTTAGAAATACGTATCAGTCAGTATGCAGATGACACAATTATTTTCTTGGAAGGCTCGGATAGGTCAATCAAAGGTGCCATTAGTGAACTTACTGAGTTCTCAAAACACTCAGGGCTAAAACTGTACTGGGAAAAACATATTGCATGCTAATTGGTTCCATGAAGGAAAACGAAATAACCCAGCAATACAATTTCAAATGGGTACAAGATATAAAAATCCTCGGTATAACATACAATCGCACCAACCATAATGTTATTGAACTTAACCTAGATAAAAAATTGCCAGCACTTGAACAGGAAATTAACCAATGGAAGCGGCGGCACATAACACCTATTGGTAAAATCATCGTGATAAAATCATTGCTAATATCGAAGCTTGTTCATCTCCTGACGGCGCTACCGAACCCATCGGCTAAATATGTAAAACAAATAGAACAACTTTTGTTTAGGTTTCTTTGGGGGGGTAAACCCGACCAGGTTAAACGTTCAAAAATCATTCAGGGGTATGAGGCCGACGGTCTTCAGATGTTGGATATAAATGCGTTCATTCACAGCCTTAAACTATCATGGCTACGAAGAGCGATTGAGTCATCCGCGGATTGGGTAAAAGTTGCAAGAATTGAACTACCAGAACCCTCGTGTTTGCTAACTTTCGGAAATGCAAAATTGAGAAGAGTAAAAAACCAGCTTCAAAATCCATTTTGGATCGATGTAGTGCATTCGCTTATTCACTTCAATGATACCTATCACGCGCTGCCACAAGAGATACTGACTGAAACTATCTGGTTTTCGGACTTTACTAAATACAAAACATCTTGTATTAAGGAATGGGATGCAAAAGGTCTCAGATTTATAGGGGATTTATTTAATTCTGAAAATAGAAATGTACTGTCACGAGAAGAAATTAGGCGTAATTACCGCATTTCAATGAACTTTTTGTGTTATGAGGCGTTAATTAGAAGTTTGCCTGACGAAGTGCGTAGCTCTGGCATGCAAACTCGCTTCGAGAGACCAAATATCCCTTACAGGCTCAATGTTTTCAAAAGCAAGCATCACAAGTTAAACCGGTATTGCTATAAGCAGTTTGTAATCTCGAAAGTTAGAAGCAATAACAATAATTCATTAGAGAAAAAATGGGAAAGAGATATAGGATTTTTTCAAACTGGAACTATGTTAGAACTAAAACAGGCTACGAAGGCTACGTCTCTGCTTTATCTCCACTATCGTATAACTAACAGAATAATCACTACAAACAGATTTTTACATACAATAGGAATATCAAATACATATGTTTGCACTCTGTGTACTAACAATATAGAAACGATAACTCACCTGTTTTGGCATTGCAGAATCGTACAAAAATTTATCCATGATATAAAAACAATTTGGAACGCAGGTATGGTATACCGCTTCCAAGGACCGCACAGTCCTGGTTCTTTTTACATGAGTTAAGTCCGATCCAGAAATTAATCGTCACTTTAGCAAAATCGGTCATCAACAAAGCTCGTAATAACACTGTGAAACCCGAAGTAACTAACTTTATGAACATTCTAAAAACAGAGGCCGAAAAAGAGCAAACTGCAAGCAGACTAAAAGGTAACTCGGAATTTTTCGAGAAAAAATGGGGAGGCCTCATTCAGATATTGAAAAAATAGTAGTTATCTTAACCAGCTTCTTCATCACAACAATACACGCGGGTGAATCCAATTAAACAATCGGTCTGAAGGTGCGTGTGTGTGTATGTGTTCATATGTCCTGATCGCGTTTATATCGGTGTTTTGTGTCTAGGTGTGAAACTGCGCCATCGATACCCGTATCTGAATTTTGTCGCGGATTTTGTATTGTTCGTGATTCCTGATTGCGTTGTTAGGTGATCCTCGACTGCCAAGTGACGGTTAAATATAGGGCCCTCGGGCCGTCAATGTCGGAAAAAAAACCAGTGTGGTCATATAGCGCCCATTTCGGTTTCGGCTACGTTCATAGTCAGTTGGGTATCAGTAAAAGTAGGTTAAACATGCTAATATAATGATCTAGAAGAGATACAAAGGCTAACAGTCTTGCGTTAAAAAAGGAGGTCACGAACTTTGTATACTGCTTAACCAGGGTCATATATGAGAGTAAAACCAATGACTTTAAGAAATGACATAACGCGCACAGCATGTCTGAATCTCTGCCAATCAGATCAGTCAGCGTGAACGCTCGCTGCCGATCCTCAAACTGCTCCTTTATTTCCCTTGCATATCGGGGACATGAGACCAAAACATGTTTCACGGAGAGCGGAGAGCCGCAGCGACGGCAAAGTGGTCGCGCGTCCCCGCACAACAAATATCGATGGGTGGCAAGTGTGTGACCGGTAATGTAGGTACTGGTTTGACAATTATGTTTCAAGGCTACACAAATAAGAACCATTTTGTGTTTGAATTGTTAATGTTAAGCTACAAACTATGTGGTAAACTACACATAGGTTGATTCTGGAGCTGAATATCACGTGTTTTACACATTTTCTGTAAAATTTGACAATTTCATCATTTACAGGTTCTCGTCATTCTTGTTGTTTCACAGTGCATGTGCTTCATTTTCCTTTTTCATCCCCACCTCCATCCATACATGTATTTTGCGACAACAAACACAGGCAAAACACTACAACGGTAAAAAACGAACAAAACAATGGGTGCGCACCCTAAAATCCTAGCGCCGGGCGGCATGATTACGCTAAGCAATATTATAAAATGCATGAGTACCATTACAAAACAGCGGAAAAATATAGTGCACACAACCGCCGGGCCAGATCCCGGCCGCAGAGAAAGACGCCATGCCGCCACACGGCGACCGGAGACGTGCAGCTGCAGAGCGCACACCGCTCTGGACGGCGAGAGGCCGCCAGGGCACGGCGATTGCCGGGACGCAGCCGTCGAGCGGCTGCCACGCCGGACGGCGAGAGGCCGCCAGGGCGCGGCGGTCGTTGAAACTGCAGACTAGCCGCCGCGGCGACCGGAGACATGGAGCTGCAGAGAGGACATCGCTCCGGATGGCGAGAGGCCGCTAAGGCACGGCGACCGCCGAGACGCAGCCGTAGAGCGGCCGCCGCGCCGGACGGCGAGAGGCCCGCAGGCACCCAGACACCGTCGAGCGCCGCCGAGACGCAGCCGTGAGCGGCCGCCGCGCCGGACGGCGAGAGGTCGCCAGAGCGCGGCGATCGTTGAAACCGCAGAGTGGCCGCCGCGGCGGGTGGCGGGAGGCCACCCCACCGCGGCGACTGGAGACATGGACCCGCAGGGAGGACACCGCGCCGGACGGCGAGAGGCCGCCCGGGCGCAGCGATCGCCGAGACGCGACCGTCGAGCGGCCGCCGCGCCGGACGGCGAGAGGCCGCCAGGGCGCGGCGAGTGCCGAGATGCAGTCGTCGAGCGGCCTCCGCCCCGGACGGCGGGAGGCCGCCCGGGCGCGGCGATCGCTGAGAATGCAGAGTGGCCGCTGCAGACGGACGCCGCGGCGGGCGGCAGGCGGCCGCCCCAGGTACGGCGACCGGCGAAACGCAGCCGCAGAGCGGACGTAACCCGCCCACGGCCAGACGGCCAGCCGCCGGTGAACCGCGGCGACACCAGCCCCCACCAGGGGCACCCGGCCCCGGCCATCAGCGCCAGGCACAGGCGACCCAGGAGCGCTAAAAGTGGGTTCAGGAATTAAGTAAGGGAGGAGGAAAAAAAGAACCTTGCATATATATATATATATATATATATATATATATATATATATATATATTATATATATATATATATATATATATATATATAAAGTATTGACATATTTGAAATTGATTAGCTGTTGAAACTTAGTGCATATATGCATGAGTTTTCAGAAACATCCTTGAAAGAATATTGGTATGCTGTATAGGTACAGTCTTCTGCAGAGCAGTAGGTATACATCATTTACAAAATTTATTTAGAATTTGATGGTGACCAATTCAAACTCTGTGAAACTTACCTTATGTGGTGGGTCTTAGGGGGCTGATTTTTGGTGATTTGTATTGGTTATTCTGAAAAATTCGTCTATTGGAACACTTTCTGCTTTTGGTCAAATATTGCCTTTAAGCAGGCTGATTGGGCAGATAATGCCCATTTGTTTACAAATTGATAATTTTAAATTTCAAACCTTCTGTCGGGATATACCTATTTGCATGTTTCGTCATCTTCTGGTTCTCATCCAAGTCGTTGCAAAGTGTGATACATAATTCGCAAGTTTCAAAATCTGATGTTGAATTGGAAACGTTCTGTCAAATTTTCCATTATTTATATCTGAAGGCTGACTTCTAGAATATTTTCGCTGAGTTTTCTGTGAACTTAACGGGCTTGGTGCCGTACGCTGGGGCGTGCAAGCTAACGGAAATTCGTGCCTCGAACGGTGGAGCGCTCCTTACCCAGGGATAGGTTTAGGGGCGCGCCGATGTCAGGGTCATATGGCGCCCATAACAAAATAATAAAATTACACACCGGGGTACTGCTAGGCCCAGTCAAGTTTAAAATGCAGTAATGAAACACAGATAAAAACGATAGGTCTAGGGGCGTAGCCAGAATTTCGCTCGGGTGGGGGAGGGTGGCGGCGCCCCGAAAAGAGCCCCTGCGACAGCGCCATATGGGATCTGATGGGTAAAAAGAGCCATGCTTGTTTCAGAATAGAGTGCTGAAGAGGGCTTAAGAGGGCTCGTCTGATATAAAATTTCAAATTTGGCCAACGAGCATAATGCGGGCGAGCCGCTCGTCGCGCGGCTCATGTCCTCAGAGGGGCTCCTCGGGCCCTCAGGGGGGACTGTCCCTGCCGCCCCCTGGCTACATCCCTGGATGGGTCGATGGTAGAACAAATTAAAAGAAAAAAATTGTCAAAGAGTCGGCGATAACAGTAGACCGTGCATTTCAGGGACGGCTACCTCCAGGCGAGCAAATAACATGAAAGTTAGCCTTGTTTAGAAATAAAACAATATTATAAATGTCAGCAGTGCGGTGTTCTCCGAACAGCCCCTCCAGAGAAGGAGACCCCGTCAGGTATATCGCCCTCTCAGTCTTGGAATCACGACAATCTACTAACACGTGTGCCACCGTGAGTCGCCCGTCGCAGCACGGGCACCCCAGCGGACCATCAACGCAGACGAGGTGCGGCTGTGTCGCGTATGTGTGGCCCGTACTCAGCGTGGCGAGAATCTCCTCCTCTCTCCTGCACTGCGCACTGGCCGACGACCATACCCCTAATTTGGGCTTCAGCACCCGTATTTTACTGCCCTTAGGGTGGTTCTCCCATGAGCGCTGCCACATATCCCGGACAAATGCACGGATTTTCGGATAGCAGTCCGAAAATGGGATGCCTAAACCGGTTGGCACCCGACTCTGAGCATTGCAGCATATGCAATGCTTAAAGGGAATATGGCACCTTCATAACGACCTGATTTTAAATGAGATAGCCAAGCTGTAAAGCAAGTCGGAAAGCCCGGTACTCCATATATCATTTGTCTTGGAACTCGATATTTCCGTAGAAAAAAGCTAAAACCTACCTGACACCAACCCCTCATCAACCCCTCGCCGGGCGGCCATTGTTGTGAGCTGTTGGTGTAATGACATATGCTGACGTCACGATGAGCAACAGCCAATCGAAGCCCTTGAAGCATTTCAAGTATGGTAGTGGTTACCAGGTCATTACATCACCACAGGCAGGTATTTACTTATTTTCCTAGAGGAGTATTTTTAAAAACAAAATGTTGAGCTTATTGAACATTTTTCAGAAAAATGATGAGTGGTTTTATTATTTTTGGCTAAAAGTTCGCCTAATTCCACTAAATTCCATGATTCGACCAAGGCATAAGTGTTGCCACCGGCAAAAAAGTGGGTGGGCCAGCCAAACTTCAACCTGATACTAACAAAAAACTTTCAACATCAGGACCAAAAACTGTTCGAATTTGGGCTCCTCGTTGCCTTCTGCAGCGGCTGGATATAAGAATCTCGGGCTTTCTCTCATTTTGACGGATCAGGAAATTTTTGGCAAAAAGTGGGGGCCGGGACCCCCTGGCCCCCGCTTTTCCGACGCGTATGGACCAAGGTGCCACATTCCCTTTAAAGAAAACGCTGCACCTTTATAACGTGATTTAACACGCGCATTGACGGGGGTCTGAGCCACCTTCGCTTTGGCGAGGGGGGCGGGTACCCGCCCCCTAAGATCTCGAGAACCACGGTAGTTAGCGAAGAACGGTAAACGGCGTTGGGTAGCCCATCCACTTCTCCATCGAAAATACTTGAACAATTTTTTTGTCAGGTCACATTTAAGGTCACGAGAGGCCAAGACATGCAGTCATAGGGATAACATGTAAATTAAGTTTTTTGTGCCATTACGTCTGAACAAGTAAAGATAAAGCAAAACGAATTGAACGATATGAATCCTCCCAGCAAGCAGCCGAATCGAATGGTATATAATTTGACCTTGCTAGGTCAAATCAAGGATCTGTCCTGACCTGAGGTTAGGTCAGGGTCGAGTTATATAAAATGCAAAATGGCGGCGCTACGCGCCGCCGTTTTTTCTATTATCTCCGAAAAACCCGAAGGGAGGGGGGCCGGGTATCCGCCCTCCGTCAATGTGCGTGTTAACTGAGATAGCCAAGCTGTAAAGTGTGCCGGGAAACCCGTTATTCAATATATCATTTATATCATTTATATCTATCAATATATCATCACAGAAAAAAATTTTGCCACACAAACGATCTGATTAGTTAGAGTTTGCAGATATATTACATTCTGTGTTAGTCAGAATCGGTGCGGTTATGGAACGCTTTGAAAGGAAGTAAAAACACCCTTTTGTGGAAATGTCCCAATACAAATTCCATGCCTCCAGTGGGGCTGGGCGCGGGGCGGCAGACGAATAATTTCATCACCAGTAAAAATAAATCGCCCCCAGGACAGTGTATTGTGCCCCCTTGACTAAATCATTCCGGGTAGGGTCCTGAGACTAATGGTAAGGTCACTCCAAAACTGATACTTTGGGCCCTCGTAACAAACAATTTTGGACCGCCCCGAGATAAACTCTTTACAGCCCCCGGGATAAACGATTTAAAACCACTCAGACTAGCTCTTGAGAACCCCCGAGACCAACTTTCGGGACATCCAGACCAACTCTTCTGCGGACCTAAACTAACTCGTGGGACCCCAGCCCAACTTGTGGGCCACTTAACCAGTGGCGGATCCAGGAATACATTGAGGGGCTGCAGGCTCAAACCTCCTCCGCAGTTTGCTCAAAACGGAATCTAACTATGCATTTATTATAAGCACATATTTGGGTTCGAGCGCCCTCCACCTTTGTATCCGCCACTGCCTTGGCCAATATCTGGGTGGCGTTTGAGCTTCCCATCAACGCCCATCTGACATCAAAGAGAGCCGCCTTGCAGTGCTTAATCCTATCCCAAAGGGAAGCGGCCGCGCCCTCCCCCACCCCCCTTGGATCTCCACCTGAAGACCCCCAAGTTAATGGCGGACACAGGGACATACGTGAATCGAAGGAGGCAGATGCCTCCATCGCCCATCGGCGCTTCCTGAAACGGTCGCTGCAGCCCTAAAAGGCTGATGGCGCCTCCTGATATGCCACTTCCCCCAGGATGCGAAAATCGGCGCCCAACGATAATATTTGGAGCCCACCTGGTGAGTTGTCGACCAGAAAGGCGCGCCTGGTCTAGATGACACCCCACGTGGGGAAGGGAAGGCACCCCCTCACAGGAGGGTGCCCCTCTCTCCGAATGCCAATCCTGGATCTGCCTATGTTCAAGGGAAGCCGGGCATACACAGATCCAGGGGCAAAGAAGGCATGTGCTCATCCCTCCCGAATGACACTTGATGCCCCCTGAAATGGTCACGGCGCCCCCTGAAAGGCCGGTGTCCCCCCTCCCTGAAATTTTACTTCCTACTCCCCTCTTCAGGATGCATAAATCGGCCCCCGCCGCCGAAAGGTTTTGCGCCCACCTGAAAGTTTTTCCCGGCCAAAAGTGTCGCACCCTAGTCCCGATGCCCCCCCTGATTGATAATCATGAACCTGTTTATGTACAAGGGGTGCTAGGCATACGCGGATCCAGGGGGAAGTTACGCCTTGAGATGGTCACGGTGCCTCTACGAAATGATCACGGCGCCCCCCTGAAACGTCGGTGTCCCCCTCCTGAAATTTCTCTTCCTACTCCCCTCCTCAGGATACGAAAATCAGCGCCCACAGATAACTTTGGCAACCATTTTATAGATTTAGTCGGCCAGAAGTGGCATCCCCTGGTCTGGATGGCGCCCCCAGGGAAGGCGCCTTCCCCCGATGGCCAGTCCTGGATCTGTCATGTGTTCAGGGGGGGGGCTAGACATACGCAGATCCAGGGGGCAAAGGGGAAGGTGTCCCTGCCTCTCGAGCGACCCTTGGTGCCCCCTGGAATAGTCACGGCACCCCTCGAACGTCGATGCCCCCCCTGAAACGTCGCTTCCCATCCCCTCAGGATGCAAAAATCAGCACCCGCCGATAGAATTTTGCGCCCACGTAATAGCTTTCCCGGTCAAAAGTGGCGCTGAAAAAAGAAGATCGGAAGTCCAGATAGCTCCGCCCTCGGAAGCTGCCCACCCCCCCGACGATCGGCAATTCTAGATCCGCCTGTGGCAAACGCTACGCAGGCGGATGGAGGGATCTAGTCCCCCCTGGAAAATATCAGACTCGTTATAATAACTACAGAGCCGGGGGCTGCTACGAGGCAGGAGCGAGAAAAGCGAGAAAGGTCCCCAATAAAGTCCTGAATTCGCCATCGCCCTGCGACCAACATTTGGGCGGCACTTGGTTTCCCCATTCAACTTCCAGAACACCCATCAGACCTCGCGTGGGAAAAATGTCGGTTCATTTGCAGTGTTTTGGCTCAGTCCAAAGGAGTCCTCGCCCCATCACCATTGCCCCTGGGTTTGTCTTTGAACTGAGAAATTCCAATGACGTTGAAAAAAATAGATCCTGATATTCCCGTCTTCGATACCAGTAACCCGGGATCCTGGGAAAAATCCCAAGGGTATGAACAAATCCCAATACCAATGAATTTCTACTAGCACAAATGCGTATGCTGCTCTACAGAGCAGAAATGTATCTTTGTGCGATATGCCCTTCTAAATATGTAAAAAATATTTATTATCATACTTAAGAGCTTAAATCTTTTCATGAATACAAAATCGGTGCTCCAGAAATGCAACTACCTAGTACCTACTGTTTACCTTTAGGATGGTAAACAGTAGGAACTAAATTCCCTTTATTCCTCGTGTGAAAACGGCTATTGTTTCCGTCCAAAAAATTTTATCATCTATCCATAGGCGGATCCAGGATTGCCGATCGGAGGGGGCACCTCCGGGGGGCGCCATCCGGACCAGGGGGACGCCACTTTTGACCTGCAAAACCTATCAGGTGGGGCTAAGGAGCTCAAGCA